>CM035808.1:29291897-30491897 GCA_020466095.1 Chlorops oryzae
AATTATGTTTGTTCTTGTTCTTGTATTCTTGCGGGTTTGCCTATTAATCACGTATTGAGGAGGGGGTTTGATATATGCACTGATATCCTTAAATCCTTAATTAAGATCCGTTTATAAAGGCCTCAAATGATATTCATTTTTTTTTTTTAAATATTCAAATGCATACCTTTAGGTGCTGAATTTAAATATTATCTTTTTTTCCCACTGGGAATTGATAGGAATTGAAATAAAATTAAAGAAAATCGAAGAAAAAAATCATTTTTTGTTCGCTCCAAAATAAATTCTACCAAATATGCAACATAAGGTAACTTACCCAAATAAGGCCATGCTAACAGTTTTTGCCACAAGGCTGGTCTCCAGTTCCCCAAGGAATGAAAAACTCCATATAAAAAAAGCCAAAGAAATGCTTAAGAAAATATTTCTTCAAGAAATTTTCTGCATGCAGTCCCCAGTTCGGCAAAAAAGTAGTACATATTTAATACGTTTTTTTGACATAAAATGTGCACGGTAACCCCGGCTATCAGCAGAAATAATTGCAAATGAATTGTTTCTTGGAGAAATTTTGACAAGTGAGGTAGGTCAGTTGTGATTGTATAGAAATAGTGCATCCATTTTTCGGTTTTTTTTTTCAAAAAACATGGAGAAAAAACCCCCAAAAAAACCAAAAATGCTTAATAAATTTCTCAAACGAGAATAAACGCGAATTAATATCGCTTGTTAAAGAGAGTAGAAGAATTTGCGCGCTTTTCATTCTGAACGTTTATAATCGCGCCTTTTTAATTTCTGTGTTTCGTTTCACTTTTTTGACACATGTGACATATGACAGATTGCCTCTGTTGCACTAAAAAGTTCTGTAGTACTACCTTTTTTCCTCGAGAAAAAAATATAAAATTTCTGCTGACATTCCTTACCGAACTGGAGACCAGCCTACAGTGGCGAAAATTGGTTAAACTTAAAGAGAGTTTGGATCTTAGGCTCATAGTCTCCAACCTAGTTTAAACTATTTGAAGGTTTAAACTTTCAAATGAGAGTCTTCAGGAGAAATTAAACTAGGTTTATTAATTATATATGAAAATTTTTTTAAATTTCAAATATAGCCAAAGTATTTTTTTGACATAAGCTGGCATGAAGACTAAGGGAATATATTAGACAATTTAAACATTCGAAGCGCTTAAACCGAGTCGAAGACTACGACCCTTAATTCCTTTTATTTAACCTTTTCTTTATCCGAAAATGTAAAAACAAGTACAAAAAAGTGTTTAGAAGTATTCATTTGAGACATTTTAGAAATTGTCCTTTTTTTGCCATATTAGGAACCCCATGTCTAAATAAGGCCCAATGCTGATTGCTCCCAAAAACGTGCGAAAAAATAAAGAAAAATATAAAACTATTATCTGATTTCATTGTAAATGTTGTTTGAGATCAAAAATTAAAATAAATACTCTGCACAGCTCTTCTTATATAAAATAATATTATTAAAATTCAACGTTGTATATTCAAGTACAAGGCATTTTCGATAATATTTTTGTTAACTTGCTGTCCATTGCAGTGAAAGGCTTTCTTTCTCATTGTTTTTAACTGCTTGGTATATTAAGGTCCATTTAGGGCCTCCAAAAAATTTTTTTTAAGAATCAGTTGCAAGGTGACTATTGTGGGCCTTATTAAGACCACTCAATATAATTTCTTCGACAACGTTTTATTCGGAATACATCAAAGCCAGGGTTTTTCTCCCAACCTTTTTATTTTGAATAAAGTCCGACTTTTGGTATGGGCATCAAGACTTTACAAAATGATCAACAACTTTTAGAAAAACGTTGTTTTTGTTCTCACGCAAAATTATATCAAGCACGTTGTTTTCACTTCTTCCGACTTTGTTGGACGATAACTATTCACTCAGCTACGCAATCGAAGCAATTTTTTTTGCTTTGTGAAGTAAATATAAGCCCTTTAGAACATGCCATATATCATTATGCTGGGAGTGCTAGAAATATTAGTGTAGTAAAAAGAAATCCATTATTTTTGCATTAAATTGAGGGCTTTATTTAAGATAGTTAGAATGACCCGATTTAGGTCAAATATGCGCCGTTTTGTTCGATAACTTGTTGCCATTTAAAGGTAATTTCATTATGCCTCTCTCATAGAAGCCTCGTTCCTTTAAATTTTAAAGAGTTTCAAGGGAGATATAGTAATAATTTAATTTTAAACAAAGCAAAATTTTCCTGGCCTAAACCTGGTTGGCCATTTCCGGGTTACCGGTTTCGACACGACCTTTTTCCTTTTTTAAACCCCTTTTTACCAGTAAACCGTTCAAAAGGGTGATTTTTTGGGTTAGAGCTTGCAATGGAAATTGTCTTAGGTTTTTTTGCTTAACCGTGGGAAAAAAAGATTCTTTTATCCGTTATTAAATGGTTCCAAATTTTTTTGGCAACAGCTCTTTTAATAAAAATTTTAAATACGGTGGATATAATTTCCAGATTTTTCGAAATTTTGAAATTGGCCTTCCATGCGTGGGCTCCTTCTCAAGTTACCGCGGAATAAAACCAAAATTGGCTATTTTTTAAGATCAGGTCCAAAACCTATTCCTTTTAGCCCCTCTTTTTTCTCCCTTATCGAAAAAAACGTTTCAATTTTTTTTGTGATGTCCACTTTGAAATCTCAAACAAAATGAATCAACAATAAAAAAGTGTCAAAAAATTTTTATAAGAACTTGTCACTTTCTTGCCCCTGCGAAACACATCGGACATACAAGCGGGTAATAAATAAGCCCTTTGGAAAAATAATGGAATTCTTTTTTAATAATATTTTTTGAAAATCGGGCCTTGCAATGGCGTTGGCCTTATTTGGCTGAACCACCTTATTAACAATTTTGCTTTTATTGGGGAAAAAATAGTTAATAGGGCAACGGAAATTACTTAAATTGAGCTCCTAGATGTATGCTTTTGATTATTTAAAAACTAATATATGTAATTTAAAGACTTTATCAATGCTTGAGGCTTTAAACAGATTCACACAACATCTAAAATCCTTGTTGAAGATGTTCTAAAATGGACAAAGCTACAATAAGGAACCAATTTCTGACTATTTTCAATATTTATATCAGTATACTTTGAGGTTCCCAATCAAAGAATTTCTCTTGCCCTACTGATAATTCAAATTCTTTCTTCCTAAAATCTGAAGTACACATACAGTGCATCGAACATTTCACTTCTATTCCTAAAGGTATGCTTATACTCGTATGGCCAAATTTCACCAAAATTCCGTTTTTATAACGTTACCAGCAATCTTTAATCGCTTATAGCTCCTTAACCATAAGTGCAATCAAAAACATTTTAAGGAACTAAATTGTAGATCTAGTTATTTCAAACGCAAGGGTTCAAAAAAATTAGTAGGTATTTTCATTGTGATTCATCAAGTTTGAGGTGAAACATTTAAAAAAGAAACGGACGTATGTGTAACGTGAAAATTGCCCATCAATTTATAAGAATCTTTTGAATTCTAAAAACGAGCCAAGAATTTTCTGAGGAGTTTCCATTTGAACCAGAGAAAAAAAACCTTGGCATGGAAGACTTTTATAGCCTACTTTACCGACAATGAGCCATCGAATATGCGGCAATATCTAATTTCCATAGTTGCTTTTTGTCCTATTTATGAGTCACTATCTACGGCTAAGTTTAAGTACCTATTATAATGTATAGAAAAGCCTTGCACACAATTGCAAGAATGATAATAGATATTGCAAATATTCTTATATTTATTAGTAATCTGAATTTCAATGTTTTCGATTGCCTTCCTCATAATGCATAATTCCCCTTCTTTGATTTTCTTCAATTGCACTTCATAACTTTTCCATCAATATCGAATCTGTTTTAATGCCAATAAAAAACATTGAAAAATTCCTTGAACGCGTTCAACGTTGAGCGTAATAAACTGTTTCCACTGATGTGAAAAGTTCTCTCCTTAATCATTATTTTTCAGGATGTAACAGCAAAAGCACCATACAGACAGATCCATTAGAACACATCAATAGCATTATTGGAAACAAAACATTATTATTGATCTTACGATGCCAGAAGAGAATTTGCTCTACATTTCAGCATCAAACCATGCAAAAAGAAGTGCACACATACATACACAAATATACACACATACACAAACATATTTATAAGGATGCTTTTTTTTACAAGGAATTCATTCTTAGGTAGTTATGTGTATTGAGCTCCTTCTTCAATGGAGTCCTGCATCCGCTGTCTTTGTTAGTTTTCAATCAACGAATAAAATCAATGAAATGCTGTTCTATGAACTAAAGAAAATGGAAAAGAAGAATGAAAAAAAAACAGAAACGTAAACAACAGAAATCTAACACATACATACAGAAGTGCATGACGTCAGAGTGTAACAAAAGTGTGACCCTGTTTTATGCGAGATGAAAACAGCAACATCAACACAATCAGCAGCAACAATGAAAGCTCACAGCATCGACAAGGGACAAGAAGCATTTACAAAGCACATCGTCTTAAGATCCTCCAATTGGCTATGTAAGATAAGAAAAGTTTCTTAAAACGAACAAAAATAATTTAGAGCATTCGTGTTGCACGCACACCACTCACAAGCACTCACACTAACACGCACATACATATATAATTATATATATATGCATTAAATTGCATAAAGCATTGCGGTTCTTTTTAACCTAAACAATGAGCAGAAAAATTGAGCTTCGCAAAATCGCGATGCAAGTTAAAATGAATGCAACTTTTTGTAATGCAAATTCAAATTAGAAAAGTTAGATTAAGTTGCCGTGCTCTTTTTTAAATCACTGATTATTATGATTTTGTCCTGCGATGTATTTTTTCCCCTTTTTGTCATCGGCAGCACGCGCCGCAGTGATTGACGGGAAACTCACCGCTAGCCTAATTAACGTTTACTTGGACAGGAAATTTCTCGTGGAAATTTCATCGAATGACAGGAAAAAATCGTTCATATTAAAAAATGGTATTGTCATTAAAACTCTGGCGAATTTTCACTCAGAAAAGAGCTCTAGAGTTTTCGCTATTTGCCCCTGGGCAACTTTTAAACACCCAAATTAAGTTTTGCCATTATTAGGTAATCCTGGCTGTGACCATTGAAATAACAGGTTGGCTGATAATCCCCGGTCTGACACATAGATGCGTCGCACTATTTAAATGCATATTATTCTATATGCAACCTCAGGGCCGGATTATAGGGGGGGCCAGGGGGCCAGTGGCACCGGGCCTCCACCACGTGGAGGCCCCCACCAGCAGTGATCAAATTAATTTTTTTTATTTATTATAGTTTTCAAGATATTCAGAAACTACTCTCTTAAAATTTCATTTTTATACGGTTATTCAGGACTTAAGAAATTGAAAAAACCCTTTTATCAATCACAATACGTACTTTTGCCAACAATCAATCTGTCGTTTAGTGAAAATATGCTACATAGTAAGTTTTATTTTATAATATTCGCTCTACTCAGACTCGCACTTGACCGCTTTTTCGTGAGCAGCAGATTTGTGTTGCGGAGAAAGTGATTTTATGACGATTTATTTTAACCCTTTCCCTTTCTGAGACAATACGTCGAAGCAATTTTCAACTCTTCATAACTTCTTTATTACTTCCAATATTTCTAAATTTGAAAATTCCAATAAGGCCATAAGTATTCTATGTGGTGAAATTGCCATATGTATGTCGTGGAAACAAGTATAACGAAATAAGTCTGAAGGATCATTATAAAAAGCAGTGATGCCTGATCACAGATTTTCGGCTAGATCTAGCAGATTTGAAGTTGGACAGCGGAGAAAAATGCATTCTTGCGGTTAGCAAAAAATCGAGCGGAATTTTTTCCGTACTTTTTACCGAATTTGAATTACATGTTTCTGTGGTCGTGCGCAAAAAGATCAAAAAAAATTTATTTTCCATTTGTCCTCACCGAGAGAGAAAAAGAATTCCCCTGATCTGGGAATAATGGTCCACTACTTGTGAACATATACCTACCAGAAGTTGTTTTCAACTGTTGGTGAGGTTTTCCGAAATTCTGTGCGAGCAAGTGAAATTCAAATATCATGTCTCTGACAAAAAACTTGTATTTTTTTTCTATTAGTAACCTTTCTTATCATACGAATTTCTGAGACAGAAACATTTTTTTAAGAAAACTACACTTCTTATTCGAGAATAAAACTGCTATTTTTGAACTAACCGGAAAAAAACTGTTTGTCTGACTAGTTTGATGATTTTGAGTATCGAAAGCGACATATTAAAAAAATTATCGTTTGAAACTCTCATTGAAGAATTCGCTAGGATAAAATCGAGAAAAGTTTATATTGGTTGAAAAGACGCTGAATAAAAAAAAATATTTTATGAAAACTGTTAAATAAACAAAATGTGAACGTTGAAAAATATTTTCATTCATATAATTGATAACCTTTCTACAAACACATTTTCTGCTATTGTGTGAAATTTCATCCTATATCTTTCAATTAACAGAGGGGCCACTAACATTCTCTGGCCCCCGGGCCCCCGGCAACCTTAATCCGGCTCTGGGCAACCTTCAAATGATTCGTGTCAAAATTTGACGTCTGTAAGTCAATTAGTTTGTGAGATAGAGCGTCTTTTGTGAAGCAACTTTTGTTATTCTGAAAAAAATGGAAAAAAAGGAATTTCGTGTTTTGATAAAATACTGTTATCTGAAGGGAAAAAATACAGTGGAAGCAAAAACTTGGCTTGATAATGAGTTTCCGGACTCTGCCCCAGGAAAATCAACAATAATTGATTGGTATGCAAAATTCAAGCGGTGAAATGAGCACGGAGGACGGTGAACGCAGTGGACGCCGAAAGAGGTGGTTACCGACGAAAACATCAAAAAATTCAAATAGTTTTAAACCAAAATGAAGTTGATCGAGATAGCAGAGGCCTTAAAGATATCAAAGGAACGTGTTGGTCATATCATTCATCAATATTTGGATATGAAAAAGCTCTGTGCAAAATGGGTGCCGCGCGAGCTCACATTTGACCAAAAACAACAACGTGTTGATGATTCTGAGCGGTGTTTGCAGCTGTTAACTCGCAATACACCCGATTTTTGCTCAATGTGACAATGGATGAAACATGGCTCTATCACTACACTCCTGAGTCCAATCGACAGTCGGCTGAGTGGACAGCGATCGGTGAACCGTCTCCGAAGCGTGGAAAGACTCAAAAGTCCGCTGGCAAAGTAATGGCCTCTGTTTTTTGGGATGGGCATGGAATAATTTTTATCGATTATCTTGAGAAGGGAAAAACCATCAACAGTGACTATTATATGTCGTTATTGGACCGTTTGAAGGTCGAAATCGCGGCAAAACGGCCCCATATGAAGAAAAAATGTTGTTCCACCAAGACAACGCACCGTGCCACAAGTCATTGAGAACGATGGCAAAAATTCATGAATTAGGCTTCGAATTGCTTCCACCCACCGTATTCTCCAGATCTGGCCCCCAGCAACTTTTTCTTGTTCTCAGACCTCAAAAGGATGCTCGCAGGGAAAAAATTTGGCTGCAATGAAGAGGTGATCGCCGAAACTGAGGCCTATTTTGAGGCAAAACCGAAGGAGTACTACCAAAATGGTATCAAAAAATTGGAAGGTCTTTAAAATCGGTTTTAGCTCTTGAAGGGAACTATGTTGAATAATAAAAACGAATTTTGACAAAAAAATGTGTTTTCTTTGTTAGACCGGGACTTATCAGCCAACCTGTTAGTTTATTTAAATACCTTTGGTCTCCGTTCTAAATTGCTCTATGGATTGACACTTAAAATCAAAAATACATTGCAGGCTTTATAACGGAAACTTCTCACCACGCCTAACTTATTGCCTTTGCCCGAAGAAGGGAAAATAATCACATACCTGATTAAGTATATCTATAGTAGCTGATCCGTCGAACTTCGTAATACCTCAGCAGAAACGGATGTGTCAACAATCAATCACCAAAAACATGACGATTTCCTTTGATCCGTTTTGCTCTTTCATTTTCATGACATTCAAAGGCTAATCGTTATATCTTTAATTATAAAATAGTTCACTCAATTTGACAATAAGACGTACACGTGGCGAAATAACATTGCTCCTACATCGGGAATTAAAACTTAAAATTTCTTGATGGGACCAAATGTTGAGGCTTAAGAGTATCCAATGTTCAGACCTACCTGGTATGCACATAAAATTTCATACAAATCGGTCCAACAGTTTTGGAGGAGTTTGGTAAGAAATTCCGCGACACGAGAATTTTATATATTATATTTAATTATAAAGTATTTTTAGTCCAAGAGGGATATTCCTAAAGATTTTCTGTTCAAATTTAACAAGAAAAAACGTGAAGAAAGTTACAGATTCCAGAAGAACATTCTCATTGAAGGTATTCTCTATAACACATATACAGCATATGTCCATAGATTGAGGAAACCGAAACTTAGTTTCCTTGTATTCGAAATAAGTTTCTTGTTATTTGAGCAAAGCTTTCTGTATAACAAAAAACACAATGAAAATTTCTTCAATGAATCTTACATTATTTAATGAATTAGACATGGACACAACATATTTGTAGTCAGTCAACACAAAAGAATTGCATTTCTGAGTCCCACAAGGTTGCTACACAGAAACCCAGAATGTCCTTTAAAGCAATAAATCAATCAGAAAGGAATTTTCGAAATAAACCAGAGAGCATGCGGCTGCTTTCATTAATCACACGAGCACCGCAAATTGAGCTTTAAGGTCCCTTTTCGGGGACTGGAGCATTTATGTGGCGGAACATGAAACGACAATAACCACAAAGCCATTTCACTCTGGCTTCAACTTATAGTCCTTTATTTGTTGATTTTTTATTTTACTTGGTTTTTTAAATATTTTTTTATATTTTTTTTCGCACAATATTCTTGAAGTCGATTTTCGCAATTTTCCGATTATGGCCACTGTTTGTGGCCGCATTGATGTTGACTTTTTCATATGGTGTTTAACGACACGTTATGACGTTGTTTTATTTATCCAATTGATTGTATTTACTTTTTGATCGATTGGTTTCCCTCCCCTTCATTGTGAATGATGAATTATGGTCTACGCAATTAATCCTGAGAGTGGAAATTTTTCAAATAAAAGTAATCTCGCTAGCAGTAGCGCCGTTAATATTCCATATTTCACCAATTCCCAAGGGGGAGCCTTCAATTTTGTCTCTGAGCAGAAAGTCGATTGTTGATTGTAAGACAGACAGGCTTTTGAGGGATTTTTACTGATTCTTATGAATCCAAACTTTAAAAAGAAATTTACATTCAAAGAAGTCCTTAAAGAAGCCGCTTATACATATGTATTAGAGGCTTTCACTATTTTTCTCTCAACTCGATCCGAAGATTTAAAAAAAAAGCAACATCTCGATCGATATGCGACGAATTTTAGTTTTATAGTCTGTTTGAGTTTTTTTTATGATAAATTTCGGCTTTTATTTTTGGCTCGTTTCATTTTTATTTGATTTCGGCTAATCCTTGAAATCGATGTGCTTTCCTAACACAAACGCATTTCTTATTTTATCGACTCCTGAATTAAATCAATGTCTCCCAATCTTAATACCGTGGACCGCTTTCAATTCCAACATAATAAGAAGCAAAATTATATCCGATTCTATTCAATCTTTTGGCTTGTACTTCCGAAGCTATTGGATTTATATCTGATGTCCTTGAACATGTCAGTCGTTAGGACAGCGTTAAACGTGTCTACTGATTTTTTTTTTTTTAAAGGCAATAATATGAAATGAAAAAAGGACGAAAGGAACCCTCTAAAGGTAATTTTTGATGAAAGTATTCACCTTTACGATAGCTTCTGAATTTGAATGATAGAAATTTCAATTTCATTGGAATGGTTCAAATTCTTACATTACCTACATTTTTCCATCTTGAGCACAGCCAATTCATTTGGAAATTTTTTGAATTTTTCTTATTTAGCTTTAAATGCTTCAGAAAGATATTCTATCTTCGACTATATTATAACACAATGGAGGGCTCCGAATCGAAGCGCGCTGTACGGGAGCAAGGAAAACATGTAAAATCACTCTGGGAAATCCTTTTGCGAGAAAATCACAAAAAAGGGAAGCGAAAATAAATTCACCCATTCATACCGCAAGCTCGGAGTCTTGATCTCGTTATCTTCGAACGTTTACTTAGGCATGCACATATTTACACACACAAAAACAAACACACACACACACGCTCATACAATTTAGAGATTATAGGTACTGATATATACTGTACTTAAATTGACAGGAATACCATCAAGAAATCAATTTCATTGTCAAAGCAAATCCTTCGTCCTACGTAACTGTGCTTTCCTTTAATCCTTTGGTCCTTTGTTCAAATATTTTCAGTGATTTTTATGCAGTTTTGCTTTTTGGGTGATTTTTTTTATATTTTTTTTTTTAACGTATTTGATTGTACAATAAAGTGAGGGAAATGCTATCGAAATTTTTCGCTGATCCGACAAAATGTCGTATCTCGAATAACCTCATTTGTGTGCTTTCTTGTGGAAATGGTATGTCAATTTAAGATTAAACGTTCAATATATAAGTGTACCGTGCCAGCAGCACACACATGTACGTATGTAAATGTGAGTGTGTGTGTGTGTACGTGTGTCTGTGGGAAAAGTCCAAATGAAAATGAATTGGTATGTGTATGCGTTTGTCATAAATATTTATATGCCTTTCTTTTTGCTGTTTTCTACGCACAAGTAGCTTCGATTTTGTTCTCCGTTTCTTCCTTCTTTAACTTAAGGTTATGAAAAGAGACAGAGAGAGACAGAGAGAGACAGATAGAGAAAGAACGGGAAACCGGGCCAAGTAGGGAGCAGTATCAGAGACATTTTATCTGAGGAATGTCCCTTGTCATGCCTGACCGACGACATTGGTATTTAATCACAGCAGCAAGCACGTGCAACCTTTTGGTTTTTGATTCTTGCAATTCTTTTCAACATTTTCTCTTTTTTCCTTTTTTGAAATTTGCTTGAGCTGAATTCGTCTCAAGATCTCATCACTGCTGCTCGTCCATCCGAGTGACAATAGAATTTTTTATCGTTTAGGAAGTAATTAAGAGAGCATTTGTCAAATGGTGGATTGATTTTTTCAGGATTTTTGCTAATTGCAACAATATTTAACGCAACGGAAGGGAATTTAAGCTGAAATAGCAAATCCATTGTAGGCCCCATCTTTGTAGAACCTAAAACATGGCATATTCATACATTAGTTGTCCGAAAAAACATTTTTTTTAACGTGATTTTTTCAAAAGCTTACCTACGCTCAAAAAACTTTCTCAAGAACTTTACATTGCTGAGACAATGTTTTTGAAAAAATTTTTGCATCAAGAATTAATTTTCAGACCAACAATTTCTGTGGTCATGCGAACAAGTTTTGTTGTTGTTTTAAGAACTTCCATGTTTTTTAGAACAATTTAATTTGTGGGGAACGATTTAACCAACAAAATTGTTGGCATTTTTTTGAGTGTATGGGCTAAAGTATTTTTGCGAAACTCTTCAGATTTTTAGTTAAAGGTTTAGGGTCTGCGATAGGCGGATTTTCCCAAAAAGTCCGCCCAGCTAATCAAAAGCGTCTACACGGAGCACTTAAAGACTTCATTTCCGGAGCGAAAATGCTCCTTAAACGCTCTGATATAGGAGCTTTATATGAGCGTTTGTAGGGAGAAAAGGGCACGGAGCCATATTTGGAAAAAGTTTACTTTTTTAGGATCTCAAATTTTATCTTTCATGATTACTAGAATGCTCCTTAAGAATCTGTTTGAACCAAGGACGTGAACTGGTTTTGAACCGAACCGGTTTTGAACCGTAAAACCGCTTTTATCTGCTGATGAACCGAACCATTAACCGAACCGAAGTTTTTCACAAATGTTTGAACCGAACCGAAAACCGAACCACTTTCTGCAAAGGTTCAGGATTTCATTTTTACCTGCAATCATGCACAGTAGTCGCTCCCACAGGCGAAAAATAAAAAAAATCTAAGTCGGTATTCTTATGAAATTAGTATCGATACCATCTCTAATATGGTAAAAAATTGCGTTAGAAGTGGGAACACGAGTTAAGAATTTTTTCAGTTCGACAAATTCCCGAACCGATGAACCGAACCGAACCGAAACCCCGGTTCAAAGAAGTAGAAAAACAGGTTTAATGAACCAATCGAAAAGTTCAAATACGGTTTGAACCGCCGAGCCAAACCGGGCAAATTTTCCACCCGGTTCACGTCCCTGGTTTGGACTCCCTTTCAGATATAAATTTATAAAAACTTGCTCGTTTGGTCTCCCTAAATGCTCCTAGGCGTTGTTTTTTTTTAAGTCCTTGGCAAAAGCACTACTTCGTGTCCTTTTATAGGTACTCCTAATCCGGAGCACTTCGAAAACACTTCTTCAGGGCGCTTTAAAAGGAGTCATTTTGCAAGATTTTTCGGAGCAATTCGTGTATGGTCGGCTGGGTAGGTATTTGGCTGTGGAACTCAGTTCCAGCTTTTTATATGAACAATAAAATTTTAAAATAGCCTTCTGAAGGTGTTCAAAAATAGGCCTGTTTTCAAGAAAACAACGGAGTTCTGGCATTGGAAACATTTCAGAATATTGACATGTATATTTTAAGGGCTCAATTTAAATATTTTTTGTTGCCCTGTTTCTCAAATAATCTCGATTAAAAGAACATTTTCAACATATGCAAATGCGTATACTTTGATCTGCTAAACTTAAATAATATCGAAAAACATTTTTATTAAGAAAAAAATAAACTTTTAATAAAAATTAAAGTAGTTTGACATTTCCTGTCGATTCGATAAATGATTAAACAAGCCTTTTGAGCAAAGGTCATTCAAACTTTCACGTCAGAAGCTTAAATGGCAAAATTTTACAACCAAATTCAATTATAACAGTAAATTTGAACAAAATTTCAAAATATATTTCCACTTAAATGTGAACAACAATTAGAAACCTAACGGCGCAAAAACAATGAAATTAATTCCACAAATTCAAGCATCGCCTCGGGGAAGCAATTCAACAAATCCAGCAACTTCCGTGCATCAACGACATTCATTCAAAATTTTCCATTCCATTCCGTTTTTATATTTCCTTTTGATCCTTGTGACATTCAGCGTAAGGTGAGAACAATTTTTTAATAAGCTTATCGCATACAGATGTCAGTGTCGCCTGTCGTTGAGGTAAGCGCACAAAATCTCGCATTAGAAAACTGACTGAAATCTGTTATGGATACATTTGCCACCGATTTTATATAAAATGCAACACCAGCAAATGTTTCTCTACCGTTTAACCTTTCTCTTCATCAACGTAGGCGGGTGTATGTATGTATGTATGTAGGTGGAGAATGGCGCATGCATTTGGATTTCTCTCAACCATTTTTTTAATACGACCGCAACAAAGGAATCTATTCATTCATTCGATGTGGTTAACATTATGGGCTTTCATTATTTCTTTTTTTTTTCTCCCTCTCTCTCCCTCTTCTCCCATTGCACTATGGGTAAAAACACCACTTTTTCTGGCCGAAATTCGAGGTTTTTGAATATAGGGATTTTTGAGGTCGCTGATGACGAATATGAAATCCAAATTTAAAAATTCAAAATGGCGGATCCAATATGACGGTCCAATTTTTTAAAATAATCATGAAATCTTTTAAAAATCACCACATGGGGGGTTTGGAAGTCGCTGATTACGAATATGAACTCCAAATTGAATTTTCAAAATGGCGGATTCAATATGGCGGTCCAATTTTTTTAAATAATGATGAAATCTTTTAAAAATCACCACATAGGGGGTTTGGAGGTCGCTGATTACAAATATGAACTCCAAATTTATAAATTCAAAATGGCGGATCCAATATGGCGGTCCAATTTTTTAAATAATGATGAAATCGTTTAAAAATCACCGCATGGGGGTTTTGAGGTCGCTGATGACGAATATGAACTTCAAATTTAAAAATTCAAAATGGCGGATCCAATGTGGCTGTCCAATTTTTTAAATAATGATGAAATCTTTTTAAAAATCACCACAGAGGGGTTTTTGAGGACGCTGATTACGAAAATGTACTCCAAATTTAAAAATTCAAAATGGCGAATTCAATATGGCACTTTTAACCGTTCGAACTTTCAAAGCAAAAACTAATCAGAAAAAAAAATTTATTTCTGCATCTCAATTTTTGATTAATGGCCAAAAAAAGTCGAATTTTTACACATAGTGCATCGCAGTCGTTGAAAGGAAAAATCTGTTGCATACATTCGGGCGTTGCGAGTTGAATGCGTGAAGGCGAGCGTGCATGAATGGATCGACGTGCAGTGCTGAATAATATGCTTTGGTGTTTACTGTGCTGATGCAGGAAATTTGCACATAAGCACAAAATTAGAAACGGGATTGCATTCATATGAACTGTTTAGAGCCTTTGTTTGTTTGCTTTTTGTTTCTTTTCCTTTCTTTTCTTTTCTTCTTGTGCAAATCTCAACACGAGCGTTAAAGAAAAACCGTGCATATCTTTAAGGATATTTAACGAATTCATTTACATATATTTTTTCAAATTAAATATGTTATATTTTAAAATTGGTAGATGTAGTGTTCGAGAGAACTCAAAATACCATTACATCTCGTTTGTCTTTTGAAAGTTTTCTCACTGCAATCGAAATTTAAATCGAATTTCACTAGAAGCCAACAGTGAAGATTTATCCTTACAATAGAAAGTTTACCATCTTTTATCATACAAAAAAATAATGCAAGTCATTTTCTCGCGATACAATCATCAGAATACAAGTATCTATCGTTGTTCGCTTGAAATTCATTCGCCCTTGTGTTGTGCTGCTTCTGAGAAATTCGCTTGCGGCTCAACTCAATTGTCGCTTTCAAGGTCTACCTCACAATTAGGAGAAGTGAATATTGAAAACTTTCAGTCTGAAACGAAACACGTTCAGAACAGTTTAGCATCCAGCGAGACTGGTGAGACTAGGGAGTCCTTTAAGCGCACACGTTGTGTATTAGCATTGTTCGAGTGCCATGTAGAATGCACAAGCGGGGGCACTCGCTCGTGTGTTGTCTTCCATCAAGTCCTAACGAAGTGTAGTGACGTACAAATCATAGCGGACGAACATTGCGGGAAGCTATAAACTTAACGTAGAAAAACATCAGCTCCAACATCCTCACAGTTTTCATGTGAAATTTACGTTTTTGCCCTCGAAGCACATACGAATTATGTACATACACATGTACCTGCATGCACGCATACATTCAGCTCAAGCATGCCTACATAAAACAGTATAAAAGAGTTTTTCAAAACGAAAAAAAAACCAACTTATGTTCCAGAGTTTCGCCATAAAACGAGCACGGATTTTAATGCCCTCGAAAAAAAAGAAAAAGAAAAAACATTTGTTTAATATTCAGCTCTAGCAGCGAACATTTAAGTTGCGCGGATCTTGTAACACCTTGAACTGCAAGTAGAAAGGATGATCATATTGCACTTTCCATCTTGAAATTTTAAATATAAACCTAAGATGATTCTGAGTGTAATTTAGCGTGGAAAATCCATCACTAATACTATTGTCTATTCGCAGAAAATTAATCTTACCTTTCAGCCGGATTCATTCGTGATCCGTCGTGAGACGTTCTTTGGTCCTACTGTCGACTTTTAGCTCCGCCTGCCACTGTCAATTGTGATATTTTCTTTGTCAGTGTCTTAAACGTCATTGTGGTTCTATTAATTAAGTGCACCTTGAACAATTCCCATCATAAATACCTCCTGAATTGTAGGAAGATGAGCTCATTTAATTTCAAATGAAGCCGAAAGGCTTAAAGAGGTTTTTTTTTTTTTAATAGTTTAAAGCCCAAAATCCGATATTGCGAGAGCCCGTTGCGAGAGTGCGCGACGCCACGAAAATGTTTTGCGTGACGCATTTCAATCTCCAATGAGAGTTTTGCGTCACGCAGATGATAGCATAATTTCGCTTCTAGTAATGCAATATTTGAACCAAGTACCAATCTAATGAGTACCGAGTACTCATAAAATTTATACGTTATCACTTGATCTAAAATTTTAAAAGAAAATTTTCAAAAATTTTCAAAATGAACCAAAACTCGCGAAATATTTTAAAAGCTCTTTTTCACGGAACAGTGAAAAGCATTTGTTTTATTAGTTTAAACGAGTACCCAATACATAGCGAGTACTCAAAAAATAACTACATCATTAACCTCTCAAATTGCCTCGCAACGAGAAATATTCAATTTTCAAACTTTTCTCGCTACGAGGTTTCGCAGTGCGATACATTGGAGCTTGAGTCATATAATTGGATGTATTGAAATTTGTGTGCGTCTCGTCTCGGGCTCTCGCATCGGGCTCTCGCATCGGGCTCTCGCAATATTGGATTTTGGGCTTAAGCTCCATCATCTGACTTTTCTGAAGCCAACCAAGGCCTATGGCAGGCGATACCTTTATGGAGGGTGCGCTGAAATATTCTTGGATTCTTGAAGAAACTTTCTTCTGACTCAGAAGAGCGTCTGGACCATTCGGAAGCTGTTTACGTACTGGCACGAGCCTTAAGTTCCCTAAATCCTAATCAGTTTTGTATGATTTGGCCAAAAAAAAACCCTGATCACCATTTTCAAGAAATGAACGCTGCAGATACATACAGGGTGTTTCGCATAAGGATGTATATCCGAAAGGAGGTGATAGGGGTGCTCAATATCGACCAAAAATCGTATGGGAGGGCGGGGAAGGGGGGGGGGGGGGGGGGGGGGGTGGAAAATGTTCCCCTAAGGAGTTAGAGGGCCTTAAAGTTTTTAGGCAGTAAGTCGAGAAAAAAAATTCTCCCACGATAACGGTTCATCGTAGAAAAAAAACTGTTAAGCGGTTTGAAAGCCAATTCTATGGGCTTTTAGGCAAAATTAAATTCATGGTAAAAATTTAAGCCAATGATGGTTAATTAAGCGGTCAAAGTCAAAAATTCTGTTTTTTTTACTTTGAGAGCCATTTTTGTATGAAAAAGGTCCTATTAACACATACTTTTCTAATTTTTTTCAAAATCCTCGATTAATTTACTTCAAATCTGTTGTACATTTGTCATACCTTATTAGGAGCATTTTCCACCCCCCCCCCCCCCTCCCCCTCCCATACGATTTTTGGTCGATATTGAGCACCCCTATCACCTCCTTTCGGATATACATCCTTATGCGAAACACCCTGTATATATGTCCCTATCTCAAAGTCGGGTTCGACCAACTTTAGTTAACTCGATTGTGTAAATTGAATTTTATTTGAATTGGGAATACAATCAACGTTGGGTTAACCATTAATGTGCAAATTGAAAATCCGATATTTTGCGATTCCACAAAACCGCATAAAAATTGTTTTACTATATTTGAAAAAAGAAGAATTTTAACAAACGGAAATAAATTCTCAGTAAATAATCTCATCATTATTACAGAAATAGGTCTGAATTAATTTATGGAAATTTATTTAAAGCCCATTGAAAGGAATTTCGTTCCCTTCAAGTATTGCTGAGTTCTTAGTTACACAACTTTCAGACAGGAGTGCTTCACGAAGGTTGGCCTCCTTCAAGATCAAGATATGGCCACAAAAAGTAATCGAGCCAGCTGCTGATTAATTCGGAGCCCACTTAACAGTTCTTGGTCCCCGAGAAACTCCACTTTTCCACTTCCCGTTCCTCCACATACCTATTTATCGTAACAAATAAAACTCTCCAATTATATTTAGGTCTTAAATCACGTCCCACAAAGCTTTTCTATTTTATTAAGAAAAAAAAAATAAATAAAAAATAAGAAATTCTCCTAAAGCGGACAACATTTTACTTAATAGCTTTTATCCAAGAAATTGTACATTTTATTTTCTCCTTTTTCCTCATCTCAATTTTAAAAGCCGTATT
Source organism: Chlorops oryzae (assembly GCA_020466095.1). Classification (NCBI taxonomy): domain Eukaryota; kingdom Metazoa; phylum Arthropoda; class Insecta; order Diptera; family Chloropidae; genus Chlorops; species Chlorops oryzae. Next base: position 29,309,840 of record CM035808.1, read on the forward strand.
TCTTGATTGCTAAAGCAATACCCGTAGCCATTCAATAAAAGCTTGCATTGTAATTTTATTTTTATATTCCTTTAGAAAAATCCTTTAATACCCTTATATGCTAATGGAATGTGTACGCGAACGCGCCCCATTTCGATAAAGACTTTAACCCAACATGCTTTTACTTCTTAGCATAATGCGAGAAAATAAAATAAATAAATAAACAAGGAAATCAATTTCAACTTTTTGAATTCAACTTTTTTTTCTTTTTTTTTTTGCTCTAAAAGAAAATTCAAAACAGAATAATTTCATTTGTAATTTTTTAAACAGTTCAGAATTCAAAAATTGTAGACTAGCAACAAAAAAAAAAAAAAAAAAAAAAAAAACCTTCAAGGATAATTGTAAGAACTACCTTCAGAAGAAAAATTCTTTTGTTCTCAAATAGTTCGGTTACTCAATGAAAATCCAAAAGCTTTCCTCTTTTTCCATGCTGCGAATTTCAGGAATGTGAAACTGAATCATAAAGTTTTGCATATTTTTCGAAAACTTCGAAATTTTCTCTTAAAGAAAGTTGTGTCAAACATTTCCTCTAACGAAATTTGAAGGTGCTTGTGAGTCGAATGAAGTCGAATTAAGATTAATTTTAATTTAAAATTTCTAAATCCAATTTTTCGCCTCTTCGAACAAGTCAATATCAAGATTTCCGCAAACAATATAAAAATTGTGGGAAATAAAATATACAAACAAACAAAAAAATCCCAACTTTAACTTCATTTCGAACCACATAAAGAGAGCTTCAAAATCACATAATCCTCAAACAACAGGTATACTAACGCTATACATACATATGTATGTGGGAGTAGATAAGTGGCAACTGTAAAAATTTCATCGTCTTTTTGCACATACGAGTGCACTTTAAATTTTAAACAAAATGCAATATGCAGCTGCTGTGGCTTTGTTGACCGCCGGCATCACCAGATATTGCATTTCGCAAAATAAACATTGCCTGAAGCGAATGGGCATATCAACGTAGCATGTAATACTCCATCCACAATAGTGGCACATTCTAAATTTAAAGAAAACTTACATACTCCTATTCTGAATACTATTTCTCGTGAACTATTCCTCGAGTTGCAATAGAAATTTGTATTGAAACTGGCTGAAAACTTCAGGCGACAGTTTCTATGTTACGATAGGAAGACGTAGAAAAATATAATAGAATCTACGTAAAATACAATAATTTCTACTGTTTTTCCCTCTATCGATAGTTTTGAATTAAATAATGAGGAATAAACAGACTATATATACAAATTTAACATGTTTTGCTTTGCGATTTTTCATAAGATGAAGTTTGTAAATTATTATATAAAAAATATTTTTTGTATAAGTGGACCATAGACCACGCCCACCAAAAAATTTTATCCAGAGGGCGCTTATGAGCACGGTGGAAACTCATAAACCGACTCTCGTTCAATTCTTTTAGCAATTGTGGGTGTAGGTGTTATTTTTCCAACACAGCTCTTGGGACACGCCCCTTTTTTAAATTTTAAAATGACATTTGGGGCCTCAAAGTCAGCTCATATATCAAATTTCATGCAAATATCTCAAAAATTCAAGATTTTACTGCAATTTGTTATCTAGGAACAGACCCTAGTACTGGAGGTACCCGAAAAAATGATCCGATCAAGCCCATTCTAGAAATTAACAAAGGTAATCAAACTAACTATCCATAGTGAAAATTTCAGATTTCTAGCTGCTTAAATAAAAAAGTTATAAGTTTATGCCACAAAAAATGGAAAAAACCCCAATGTGCTGTGGAAGAAATATGTCCATCATAGATTTTACGATTTAAATATCATAGAATCTACGATGGAAATGTCATAGAATCTACGTAAAATACAATAAGTTCTACTGTCAATCAAATAGTTTCTACTGTTTCCCACTTATATTGATATAATAAAACTAGCAAGCTCAAATCATATCACGCGATGGCGTAGTTGAAGTGTGCTAGACTTGTAATCTGGAAGGTCCGAGTTTCGAACCCTGTCAAATAGAAAAGATTTTGTGGGAAAATGGAGAATAAAACAGGCAAGTAAATTTCAAGGCAAATATTACGGGGAAAATATAAAGTAAGTTGCCAACCAAATAAATAGAGTTGCTTTCATTGCGCCTTCCAAAACGTCACGCATAAGTTCTTTCAAGAAATTCCTATAGAATCTTTTTTTAAATAGCATACAAATTTTTTTTAAATCTTTAATTTCTCAGTTTTTTAAATAATGTAAATGTTAAACTATCTACTTTTCAAAAAAAAAAAAAAAAAAAAAAAATACGCTCGCTGGAGCAGGGATCGAACCCGCCGACAACAATTCATATCAAAATTAAGAAGTTATCGAAATGTACTTCAAGATTTGAAACTTTAGTTCCTATGATTTGATATCGTAGTTCCTATGAAATAACATTATAGTTCCTAAGATGGAATATCGTTAAATCTACGTTATATATCGTTGAAATCAATGACATTCCTCATCGTAGAAACTACTGCAAAGGTGTTGTAGAATCTATGATATCTTGCAATTGGACCCATGTCAATTGCGGATATAATAGATTCTACGACGGAATTTTTTGAGTGTACTATCATTTATTGAACTAAAACGCCCAAACTATTGAACCGATTTCAAAGGTATGTATGAGGTATTTGTTGTATTTTTATTCTTCTTTTATATACAGTCGTGTTCGAAATAATAAGAACAAAAATTATAAGATTGCAAACAGGCTCATAAGACTTTCCAATTGACTTTTAAAAATATTTCTTTATTTCTTATAAACAGTCTCAGATATTGGGCTCATAAAAATGAAGGCTACGACAGTCTGGAAGGTCTGATTTTTTTTTAGGAGCAACGTTACCGCTTGAAGTCAAAAAATTCTTGTTCGAAAAAATAAGAACAATGGAGGAAAAATGAGCTTTGTTTGAATTGTATGTTTTGGAAATGGTAAAAAGTTACCTCACATTTTAATATGGAGTGTCCCCCATCATTTCCAATTACTTCGGCGCATCTGGAGCTCATTGACCCTTTAAGGGTTGCGGCATCTTGCGGACGAGATATTTTTCGCAGTTTTCTTCCCTGTTTGCCATAATTCATTGGAAGTTTTGAGCCTAATATACCTAACCCCTTTTTTAACATCCATCCAAATGTTATTTTCGGTAAAAAAAAAAAAAAATAACCGGTGATATCGCCGGCCATTTCAAAACGTTTATTGTTTGATCGAAGGCAACCTTTTGCTTTCTTTAAAGTGTGTTTTGGGTCATTGTCTTGTTGAAAAAGCCATTTTGTCTTCAAAATTTGGAAGGACAATAGCTCCAAGGACATTTTGAACATAATAGTTGGCGTTCATATTGCGCAGGATATTAGCAATCGGTCGAATTTCATTCAGTGAAAAACTTCCCAAAAACATAAATTTTCGGCCTCCGTAATTCACTGTCTCGGCAGTGAACTTTGCCTTCAATTCTTGCTTCTGGTGATGTCTACCGTATTGCTTTTCCTTACCGTGATTAAGCTGCACAACCTCAGTCTCATCAGTTAACAATATGTTACGCCCAACTGTGTCGGGTTCCTAAACAAAAATTCGATTCTGCTTTTCAAATTTCGTGAGTGTATCACAGGTAATTTTCTTGGAGTATGTGCTTTAAGGTTAGCTAAGGTAAAACATCACCTTATAGTGGAAGTAGCTATGGGTAGTTCTAGTTCGTGTTCGATCTATGTAGTGGTAATAATGGGGTTCTGCGTGAAAGTTCTCCTGATCAATTTGTCTTAGGTTTCAGTGTTTTTCTTTTGTCTACCACGATTTTCGACCTGTGCTGAAAGTTTGTTGTCGTTTATCATCCCATTAGAAATGACGAGAGTCTCCCTAATAAAATCAAAAGTTTTCCGTTTATCGAGCAGTTTTTTTTATGAATTTTCTAAGCTCAGGTCTACAATTTTTGTTTCATCTCATTGTTCAGTTAAGATCACAAATATTTTATAACAATAGCAACTGTAAACTATGCCAACTGCACTTCTAAGGAATTGCCAATATTCACTGGTTTGGTTTTGAAAACAGTCTTTGCAATTTTGGAGTTGTTCTTATTTTTTCGAACAGGCATTTTTTGACTTCAAGCGCCAAAGTTGCTCCTCAAAAAATTCAGACCTTCCAGACTGTCGTAGCCTTCATTTTTATGAGCCCAATATCTGAGACTGTTTATAAGAAATAAAGAAATATTTTTAAAAGTCATTTGGAAAGTCTTATGAGCCTGTTTGCAATCTTATAATGTTTGTTCTTATTATTTCGAACACGACTGTATATCTAATATATATATATATTAGTGTAGTAAAAAGAAATCCATTATTTTTGCATTAAATTGAGGGCTTTATTTAAGATAGTTAGAATGACCCGATTTAGGTCAAATATGCGCCGTTTTGTTCGATAACTTGTTGCCATTTTAAAGGTAATTTCATTATGCCTCTCTCATAGAAGCCCTCGTTCCTATTAGCAAAAAATTGAGACAGTCGAATTTCAGAAGCCTTTCTTGAAGCGAATGTTTCACCAGCAAACTTGTTCGCCATGGACAGGAACAGATGGTAATCACTTGGTGCCAGGTCCGGACTATAAGGTGGATGCAGAAGAACCTCCCAACCAAACTCCCGGAGCTTCTGGCGAGTCACTATCGATGTGTGTGGCCTGGCGTTGTCCTGATGGAACACAATTCCTCTCCTATTGGCCAAAGCTGGCCGCTTATGGGCGATTGCTTCCTTCAGACGGTCCAATTGTTGACAGTAGAGTTCCGACTTAAGAGTTTTGCCGTATGGGAGCAGCTCATAGTAGATAATTCCCTGCCAATCCCACCAAACACACAGCAAAACCTTCCTGGCCGTCAATCCTGGCTTGGCCACCGTTTCCGCCGGTTCACCGTGTTTCGATCACGACCGTTTTCGCTTGACGTTGTCGTAAGTGACCCACTTTTCATCACCAGTCACCAACCGCTTCAGAAATGGGTCGATTTTGTTGCGGTTCAGCAGCGATTCGCAGATGGAAATTCGGTCTCTGAGGTTTTTTTGCGTTAACTCGTGTGGCACCCATACATCGAGCTTCTTTGTGTATCCAGCCTTATTCAAATGGTTCCAAACGGTTTTTTGTGCAATCTTTAGCTCTTTTACAATCGAAACAATGCTAACATGACGGTCGGACTCGATAATTTCCATGATTTTATCGACATTTTCGACAATTGGCCTTCCAGTGCGTGGTGCATCCTTGACATCGAAGTTACCGGAACGGAATCGACGAAACCAAAATTGCGCATGATTGGCTGTTACAGTATCAGGTCCATTATCGCTATTCACATTTTCAGCCGCCTGGCTTGCGTTTTCTACCTTATCGAAGAAAAACTGTAAAATGTAGCGAATTTTCTCTTTGCTGATGTCCATCTTTAACAAGCTCTCAAACAAAACTGAATCAATCAATCAAAAAAGTGTCAAAAAGCTTTTTTAGTAGGAACTGTCATCTTTCTAATGCCCCCTAGCGGAACACGATCGGACTTATACAACGCGAGATGCAGATAAATAACGCCATCTATTGGAAAAATAATGGATTTCTTTTTACTACACCTAATATTAGTTGTGAGACATAAAGGGTCCTGTTTTCCGGACCCGTCTTCCAGGCCAACTTCATGAAGCCTTTCCTGGATAGTTCGGAATGTAGTTAAGGCATCCACTTCAATTTGCAGTGTATTTGAACTTTTATAAGGGTTTTGCTCGGAACATTAGTCAAGCCCCTTTGTCAAAAATTTTTAAAAAATTTCGTTTTCTTCCTATTGCGTCTAGTTTTTGGACATAATGGAAAGCATCGAAGACCTTATTTTAAGAGCGCTGTATTGTATTTGACATTAGTCTTATCGACTTGCCTCGATTCTTAATTTTCTGCACTATTTTTCTTTCGGCTAAGGCAAAGGACCTTCCGCGGCCAATATTGCTTCTCGACAACTATCCCTTGTAGAGTATTATGAGAAGTTTATATGTTTTAAAATAAGGATCTTATTATCACAATAAATTAATCGTGTCCCTATTATTTCGCACAACTTAAAACGTGTATTGCCTAGCAAAACAAGCTAGCAAATGGCTCTGCTAGCAGTTATTTAAAAAAAAAAACAAGTAAGAAAGCTAAAGTCGGTCAAGCCCGACTTTGAAATACCCAACGTCCCGACATTATGAGCGCACTATGTTTTTCTTCTCTATTTGTGGGCGTGGCAGTTGGAGGGCAACATAAATTATTTCCCTTCACCTTTCATTCGCCTTGGTGAACCTATGTTGCGTATTTGAAGCTTCTACGCCTTTTACTTCTGAAGTTACGAAAAATCTTTATTTGTGGGCGTGGCAGTGGGCGGGCCACAAAAAATTTTTTCCTACACCTTTCATTCGTCTTGGTGAACCTATGTTGCGAATTCGAAGCTTCTACGCCTTTTACTTCGGAAGTTACGAAAACTCTTTATTTGTGGGCGTGGCAGTGGGCGGGCCATAAAAAAAAATTTTCCTACACCTTTCATTCGCCTTGGTGAACCTATGTTGCGAGTTTGAAGCTTCTACGCCTTTTACTTCGGAAGTTATGAAAATTCTCTATTTGTGGGCGTGGCAGTGGGCGGGCTATACAAATTTTTGTTCCTACACCTTTCATTTGCCTTGGACAACCTATGCTGCGAATTTGAAGCTTCTACGCCTTTTACTTCACAAGTTACGATAAGCCCATATTTTTGGGCTTATTTGTGGGCGTGGCTCGAGGAGGGCGGCGTCCATTTTTTGCCAGGATATGTCCCTTTTCGTAGTTTACCAGCACACCAAATATCAATGGAATGTGTTGAGTGGTTCGCAAGTTACAAGCATTTTATTGAAAACAAAATAAATTCATTTGTGGGCGTGGCAGTGGGCGGATGTCTCCCATTTTTACTTAGGATCATACTCGGACCCCGATATACATGTGTGCCAAATTTCGACTTCATTGGTTCAGCCGTTTCGGAGGAGATCCGACCACGGACGGACGGACAGACGGACAGACGGACAGACGGTCAGACGGACAGACGGACAGACGGTCAGACGGACAGACGGACAGACGGACAGACGGACATGTCTAAATCGATTCAGTTTTTGATCCTGATCATTTCTATACATATTTTTCTATATCTCCGGAGCTTAATTCTCCCTGTTACAAGATTTGCACAAAACTAATATACCCCGCTTACGCTGGGTATAAAAAAGTTACTCAAGTTGTCCAAAGTCCCGTTTCAGTGCAACATTGTGTAATGAGCAACAGTCGAGAAAATCGTAAACAACCTTGATTTTTTTAACATTGAAAAAAGGTTATGGCACTGTCCCTATTATTTTTCACATGACTGTATACTATTGACGAAAATTCAAAAAACCTTTCCCAATGGAAACTTTAAAAAACGCAAGCTTACTTTTATATTTAAGACATATACATATTTAAATTCAGCGAAAGAAATACTACACACATGAAGTGGTTTCAAATCAGATTTGCGTAGTGTAATCGGAATACACGAAAAATTTCGAAAATTATTTAATTTTTTGTGTTACCATTATTTTGGATTGAGTGTTGAGTAGTTTCGATGCTGTTGGAAATTTCATATTCAATTATTGTTAAAATGAACAATTTCCAAATAACTCTGTTAGTATCGATCTTCTCAAATGCTGTTCAATGCGCGGATCTGAACGAGTTTAATTTTTTTTTTGCCCCCCTGAAAACAGACAACCTTTATATAGGCTCTAAAAACGGTGTCTTTTTACCATCAAGGCACTTTCATATTATGTATGTATGTTCATGTTATTTTTCCCGATAAATGGTATCATTAAAAAATTGTTTCTGAATAAAAATTTTAATTAAGATTGAGTTAACATTTCTTTTTTTTTTTTTTTTTTGTAATAAGAAAAGTATTGCAGTATTTATTTAATTCGTTGGATGGATTGAAAATTTTTAATATAAAACTAGTTTAAATAGTTTGACTCATTTTGCCTTTCAATGATTCATAAAATCATTTATTCTGGTTGGTTGGTTTGTTGGTTGGGATTGGGAAGGGAAACATACATGGACCCTTTGTGATACCTCGAAAAATGGGATAACAACGAAGAACAGAAACAGAAAAACCGACAAAATTAACATCGACGCTTTAGCTAGGAGTTAAACCCACAGCCAACCAACTACAATAGGGAGACCGTCCATTTTCGTCGAAATCAAACAAATAATTTAAAAGGTCCGTATATGGATAATTCCACGAGATACTGTCCCACCCGTGACAGCCATTCTGAGCAAAAATTGTGTAATTTCAATGCCTAATGATTGTTAAACGTTTGAAAATTTTTAGATCCTTGAGAATCACGTCCTTTTTTATATCCGACACACTCTGTGTCGAGGGTATATTGCTTTTGTGTGGTTGTGTGTAACACCCAGAACCAGTCGAAATACACCATACAAAATATATATAGAAATGATCAGCGTCACCAGGAGATTCGATTTAGACATGTCCGTCCGTCTGTCTGTCCGTCTGTATGTCTGTCCGTCTGTCTGTATACAGTTATCTTATCGAAGGTGTTGAGCTATCCTCACTAAATTTGGTATGCGTGCTCACGGTGACATTAGTAAGAACAAGTTCGAGAATGGACCCGATCGGACCATTTTTAGGGGTACCTCCAGTACTAGGTTCTGTTACGAAAATCACAAAAACTGCTCTAAAATCGAAGTTTTACAAGATATTTTGATGAAATTTGATATTTGATCATATTTAAAGGCCAGTAATATTATTTCCAAAAATTGAAACTTGGGCGTGGCAGAAGGGCGGTTTTCGAAAATTGCCTCCTACACCCGAAATTCAAATGCGACTTGAACAAATTTTGGCACTTATGCTTCCTTTGTAGCCTTAAACATCCCTCCAAAAAATTTCCTTGATCGGTCCATTTTTAAGGGTACCTTCTGTACTAGGGTCTGTCACAAAAATCCCAAAACTGCCTTAAAATCTGACTTTTTCGAAATATATGAATGCCACTTAAAATTTTAGCGTATATTTAAGCCTCCGATTATAGTTCAACAAAAATTGGAAAAGTGGGCGTGGCAATGGGGCAGTTTTCATAAAGAAATCTATCAAAAGTCGGTATATGGGGCCCCTTATGGTCTTAAACACCTCTTGATATTAAAAATTATTTGAACATGTGTGTCTGTGTCGGGTATTCTTTTGTCAGGCTCGCCTGACTATAACACCCTTACTTGTTTCAGTTATCATGAGCTAAAACCTCAAAAATGTGTGTCACGGGTGGGACCGTATTCATGGAATTGCCCATATGATACAATGCATCAACGTAACTTATCTTTTACCTAAGAACTTCTTCATTAGATTCTTTAGATAATTTTAACAGAAAATGTAACACATGAACTTAGGTAATTCAAGTTAATTTAAGTCAAAATAAATAATCTCTTTTCGATGAAGAGAAATAATATTACTTCTAATATTTGGAGTTATTTTTCCACTCCTCACAAGCAGCAATTCCTTTAATTAATCCACCCGCCAATCCCTTTCTAATCAACAACTTCTTTGCATACACTGAGCGAAAGTAACCATGATTTCTTTAAAAGGGCGCATTGTTATTCACATTCCTTTTGATTTTCGTGCAGAAAATATTTCAACAGAAAAATGGTTGAGTCAACAACATTTTTGGTTGATTTGAAAGAAAATGTGTTCAATTACTTTTCATTATGTTCTGTATAATTCTCATTTGATTTATAAAATTGGACATATAAGATATTTATGCATCTCCGAACATTTTAAGCATTGCGAAAGCAGTCACGACAACGGAGTGACAAATTCCTGTGAAGTCCACACGATGGCTATTTTTGGGGCTTATGTTCAGCAGAGGGCTCTGTGGCCATTTGCTTTGAACTTGAAATAAATTTGTAAAATTTTTTAAAATTTTTAATATTATCTTGTCATTTCATTTATGTCCGTGGTTAATTCAAAAATTTTAATTTGAATGCATTTTTGAAAAATAACCTGTCAATTAAACCTGAAATATAGTTGATTCAGAAGGAAAACTCTTTAATTTTTCCAACAAGCAAAATGGTAAAATTAACCAATTTTGTGGTGTTTTTTTTTTCAGTGTACATTCTCTGAGTGACAAAGTTATTTTCCATTAGAATTCCTTTTGTGTGTTACTTTCGTAAGTCCTGAATAAATCCATTCCTGACTTTAATTAAATTAACACATAACATTTGCTAAGAACTCTGGTATTTTTGTCCTATAATCCTTTCGAAAACAACTTGCAGGGAAAAATAAACATGCATTATCACCTCTTTATCTTGATTGCATCAAATCAATATTTCATTTCACTCACATGCAAAACAAATGGAAGGATTCTGTTCTGACTTTTCATCGCATGACAAGCTTGTGTGAAGAATTGTTCAAATAAAATAATTCTACGAATAAAACAAGTAAGAAAGCTAAAGTCGGTCAAGCCCGACTTTAAATACCCAGCGTCCCGACATTATGAGCGCACTAGGTTTTGTTCTTATTTATGGGCGTGGCAGTGGAGGGAAACATAAATTATTTCCCTACACCTTTCATTCGCCTTGGTGAACCTATGTTGCGAATTGAAGCTTCTACGCCTTTTACTTCGGAAGTTACAAAAAACTTCATTTGTGGCGTGGCAGTGGCGGGCCGCAAAAGTTTTTTCCTCACCTTTCATTCGCCTTGGTGAACCTATGTTGCGAATTTGAAGCTTCTACGCCTTTTACTTCGGAAGTTACGAAAAATCTTTATTTGTGGGCGTGGCAGTGGGCGGGCCACAAAACAATTTTTCCTACACCTTTCATTCGCCTTGGGGAACCTATGTTGCGAATTCGAAGCTTCTACGCCCTTTTACTTGGAAGTTACGAAAAATCTTTATTTTGGGCGTGGCAGTTGGCGGGCCACAAAAAAAAATTTTTCCTACCCCTTTCATTCGCCTTGGTGAACCTATGTTGCGAATTCGAAGCTTCTACGCCTTTTACTTCGGAAGTTACGAAAAATCTTTATTTGGGGCGTGGCAGTGGGCGGGCCACAAAACAATTTTTCCTACACCTTTCATTCGCCTTGGTAACCTATGCTGCGAATTTAAAGCTTCACGCCTTTTACTTCACAATTACGATAAGCCCTTATTTTTGGGCTTATTTGTGGGCGTGGCTCGAGGAGGGCGGCACCATTTTTTGCCAAGATATGCCCTTTTTCGTAGTTTACCAGTACACCAAATATCAATGGAATGTGTTGAGTGATTCACAAGTTACAAGCTTTGACTGAAAAACACTTATATTCATTTGTGGGCGTGGCAGTGGGCGGATGTCTCCCATTTTTCTCAGGATCATACTCGGATCCCGATATACCTGTGTGCCAAATTTCGACTTGATTGGTCCAGCCGTTTCGGAGGAGATCCGACCACGGACGGACGGACAGACGGACAGACGGACGGACGGACAACGGACAGACGGACAGACGGACAGACGGCAGACGGGGACAGACGGACTGTCTAAATCGATTCAGTTTTTGATCCTGATCATTTCTATATAATTTTTCTATATCTCCGGAGCTTAATTCTCCCTGTACAAGATTTGCACAAAACTAATATACCCCGCTTACGTGGGTATAAAAAAAAAACACAATGTTGTAAGGTAGTCGGTCGGGGGCGCATAGGAGGTCATCTGTCGAATAACATATCATAGTGGAAGCCTAACTGCAGGCAAGTAAATACATACAACTGGAATTGCATTCCCGGCACAAGTGACAATGCGAATGAAGCATGGCATTCACACTACCACACACACACACACACACACACACACACACACACATTCACATGGCTCGACGAGGCTCAAGTACGACTGACACGGATCAATCGAAATGATTAGAATGCAAATAAATGCCTTTGTGAAAACAAGCAATTTGAATAAATATTACCAAAGCTTCTGCGGACAATAGCACAATCAAAACAAGTAAGAAAGCTAAAGTCGGTCAAGCCCGACTTTGAAATACCCAGCGTCCCGACATTACGAGCGCACTATGTTTTCTTCTCTATTTGTGGGCGTGGCAGTGGGAGGGCAACATAAATTATTTCCCTACACCTTTCATTCGCCTTGGTGAACCTATGTTGCGAATTTGAAGCTTCTACTTTTTTACTTCGGAAATTACGAAAAACTTCATTTGTAGGCGTGGCAGTGGGCGGGCCGCATAAAATTTTTTCCTAACCTTTCGTTCGCCTTGGTGAACCTATGTGCGAATTTGAAGTTCTACGCCTTTTATTCGGAAGTTACGAAAAATCTTTATTTGTGGGCGTGGCAGTGGGCGGGGCCACAAAAAATTTTTTCCTACACCTTGCATTCGCCTTGGTGAATATGTTGCGAATTCGAAGCTTCTCGCCTTTTACTTCGGAAGTTACGAAAAAACTTCATTTGGGGGCGTGGCAGGGGGGGCCACAAAAAATTTTTTTCCTCACCTTTCATTTTCTTGGTGAACCTATGTTGCGAATTTGAAGTTCTACGCCTTTTACTTCGGAAGTTATGAAAATTCTCTATTTGTGGGGTGGCAGTGGGGGGCTACATAAATTTTTGTTCCTACACCTTTCATTTGCCTTAGGCAACCTTGCTGCGAATTTAAGCTTCTACGCCTTTTACTTCACAAGTTACGATAAGCCCTTATTTTTGGGCTTATTTGTGGGCGTGGCTCGAGGAGGGCGGCGTCCATTTTTTGCCAGGATATGTCCCTTTTCGTAGTTTACCAGTACACCCAAATATCAATGGAATGTGTTGACTGGTTCGCAAGTTACAAGCATTTTACTGAAAACACATTATATTCATTTGTGGGCGTGGCAGTGGGGATGCTCCCATTTTTACTTAGGATCATACTCGGCCCGATATCCTGTGTGCCAAATTTCGACTTGATTGGTCCAGCCGTTTCGGAGGAGATCCGAAACACGGACGGGACGGACAGACGGACAGACGGACGACGGACGGACGGACGACGGACAACGGACAACACAACGGACAACGGACATGTCTAAATCGATTCAGTTTTGATCCTGATCATTTCTAAATTTATTTTTCTAAGCTCCGGAGCTTAATTTTCCCTGTTACAAGATTTGCACAAAACTAATTCCCGCTTACGCATAAAAAAATGTCGTAATTTAATCATCAGAAACATTCGGAACACAAAATGAATCAAAGCATTCAAAAAATAAAATAAATAAATCAAAAAAAATAAATAAAAAGAAAAATAAACCAAATTTAAATACATCAATGAAACCATGCGAGAAACTATGCTACCCTTTTCTTATTTAAGCGCAAAATAAACAATACAAAAAAAGCTCTCCCCCATTGCCCACGCACATCCCTGAACAGCATCAGTTCCATCGTGATGAAAGAAATGCTTCAAAAAGAAAGCAAAAGAATCCTTATAACATTGCAAATGTAATTAAGGCTCAGACTCGACCCACACACTCATCATCACAATCAAGGCTTCTCGGTATCGAAGCGAAAACGAAGAAAGCTTTGGAGTTTTCCGAAAGACAAAAGCTCGCTCTCTCTTGGAACATATTCAGCTATTCGCTTTCCATTCATTCATAGCCCACATTGCCCTCATGGATGTCGAATTTGCCCGACAAAATTTCTTCAATTTTCCCCAGGCTCTTTGTTAAGCTTACAATTTTCTCTCAACGATTCAAGTTCGTACTGTGCGTTATCTTTGGCCCACGCGGACACACACACAGCGAATTTTACGAACCATACGCAACAGGAAAAATGTTGTTATCATTCCGACCCATTCCACATCCCCACACCCGGCCTGGCCCGGCCCGATCCGACCCGAAAGCAAAGCCAAAGCAAGAGTCATTCAATGAAAATGGAGTGCTTCGCCTCTTCGCATGCATCAAGTGAAAATCAGTTTTTCCCGGGAACTTGTAGCGTGCAGAACGCAGAATACCCAGCAACGGTAGTTGGACAGGGAGCTTTCTCATTGAAGCGTTAAAACGTTTTGTGTGATTTTCAAATCATATTTTTGAACATACATAATTTCAGTGAACGAACGCGATAAGATGAAAGCATCGCTTCAATCTTAATATCGCATTTCTTGTGTCTGAGACGCGTCGACTGCGCGAAAGCTGTAAGCTCAAAATTAATTGCCCAATTTTAATTGCACAAAAATATTCGTGTTTCCAACTAATTACCAAGCGTTCAGGAAGCTAAGACTGTGCCAAGGAATAAAATGAGCGAGCAGCATAAAATCGTCCTTCCGTTTTGATTCGTTTCATTCGAGATGAAAAAGTTTTCGATTTTAATTTTGATTTTATTATTTTTTTTTTTTTTTTTTGTGTAACTTATTTCAAAAGTGCATATAAAGTTAATTGAAAACAATTCCAAGAAGCGTGTGGCACATGTAAAAGTTTTTGCCACGGAATTTTTTGAGGAATATGTCTCAAAACTTTTGCTTTTGATCAATTTCACATCTTGGATTTCTCGAGATAATTATTTAAAAGAGTCATTGAGAGTATATTAAAATAAGATTTTAATGAAAGAAATATTTTAATTTAATTTCCTTTCAATTTCAAATTTTATAAATTATTTTAAAGACGTTAGTACAAATATAAGAAACTCCAAAGAATGCATTTGAATATTTGAAATCCAATTTAAGTATATAATTTTAAGGTCTTCCACAATCCTTTCTTTCTATCTTTGAGAGTCCTAATTGCAGTTCTAAGCGGCTTAAAACTCTTTTTTACTTCATTCAATCTTTTTGTTCGGTGGCAAAAAGAAATCTCATGAAAGAGGAAGGGAAAACACATGTGCTTCATATACCAAAAACTTTACAGAGAACCCTCTATCAATATATTCGCTTTAAACGGACCAAATCTAGGAAAATAATGAGTGCAAAATAAAATTTTCTATAAAATTGGCTTTTTGTTGGAGATTTGACTCTATTTGAATGTTTTCATGTACATATATGTGTCGTGTCCCAATGTCAGCAATCTGTGCACACTATTGATATAGTCTGTTTTTTTTTTTTTTTTGCGATCAGCGGAAAAATATGCTTCGATTTTTTCCCAATAACTTATATTGATGAATTCAAAGAATGATGGAAAGCTTGTACTTGATTGTTCTTCCAGCGAATTCTGTGCAACTTCTATCAGTGGCGAAAATGCAGAATTCACTTTAATTCGAATGAAATTTCGTAGGAAAATTCGAATCAAAACAATCGATAAAAAAATTCGAATGAAAAGTGATTTCCGAAGGACTTGATGCAACAAATAATCCTAGCCCAATTGCGTAGGCATAACTTATTTTTCTTGGTAAAAGTTTTACTTCCATCGAAAAAAAAAGAAAATATTTAAGACTGACGGATAAAAATGAGCTTCAATGAACAACACCATCAGTGTCGCTGGTGAAGTACTCTCACTGAACCGGGGCTACGTATCTTCAAATTTTCGCCATGAATGTACTAAATTCTGGTATGTGTAAGAGTAGAACATGACCACAAAGGGGAAATATTTCTCGAGGCAAATGTCCTTCAACCAGAGAGCATTCGCACACAAATATTTCAACATTATTACGAGTTTCAAGGCAAGTCTTTTTGTGTCTTTACGAATCATGAAACTTCATTTGATTTACCTTGAGCCTTTCTTACTTATGAAACTCCTTGAAATTGATGATTCCTTATCGCATTAAAATCAACGATTGTAAGCTACAACACTCCCTCGATGGTGGCAAAATCAACGACCAGTTACAGATGAACTTTCAATCACGTCAATTTATATTTCAGACTTTGACTGGTTATTAACTAAAGCCACTTCCCAAGTAGCAAAATGTGGTATTCATTTGGTATTTCATTTCTTTATTCAAACTTAATATGATCGGTTTTTGGTATTTGAATCCTCCCTTCTTTAATGTCACTTAAATCGGTTTTAAAGTAGAGCAGTCACTTTGGTTTTAAATTGGTATTTAATATCCTTCTTAAAGCAGTCTAAGATGGTTCTGAAATTAGTAGCCATATTCGAAGCATTAAATCGGTATGATGGGACGTATTTAATACTTCGAATATCGTACTTAAATTAGTAAAGTATTTTTCATCAACGTGTGCTGTCAAAATGGAAAA
The DNA here is from genome assembly GCA_020466095.1 of Chlorops oryzae. NCBI lineage: Eukaryota > Metazoa > Arthropoda > Insecta > Diptera > Chloropidae > Chlorops > Chlorops oryzae. The sequence goes on from CM035808.1 coordinate 29,326,014, forward strand.
AATTATGACCACCCTGCATTTCAGTCCGGTGTCGACCACCGAAGGGAATGGTGTACGCTCGGATGTTAAGCTTTTCCTAATCAAATTATTATATTTTTATTCCTTCTAATTTGCAGCAATACTTACGATTGTACGAAATTTCAAATGCTTACGAGTTAATCTTTGCAAATTATTTTACTTAAATAAAGTATATAACTAAAACCCCACATAAAAACACATTTTTAAGCACCAGCGCATTGATTTCAGCGTAATATTTTTACAAAAATATTTCATCAATTCAAACAATTATGAAGGCGCGTGAATTTTGAAGGGGGTAGCAGGTGTAATTTCACCGAAAAAGTCATTGCGTTTGTAAAATCGCTTCAATTTGGCGTAACGAACAAAAACCAAAGTCACTTATTTTAGTCAGCATTGATGAACACAAATATCTTGTCAATAAAATTTTAGACAGAACCAACACCCTCTGCGAAATATGTTTTCGTTTCATTTTATCATTAGTATTTAAATCAATGTGATAAAAAGAGATAGAGAATGTTTTTATAAACTCATAAGCTGTGCTGGAGTTAAGAAGCCTTTAAGAAGATAAAAACTAGAACTTGAAACTTCGCTCTCCTATTTAAGTGGCAATTAAGATAGAAATACGCTTCTCAATTTCTTCTATCGGACCGCCCACATGGGCCCTTTTGCACTTAATTTGGACTTTAATATGTCTTAAAGACGGAGTGCAAACCTTTTGTAGCCTTCTTCACTACTTCTTTAAGTTATGATAATAAACATTTTTGTTACTTGGGTTATCTCCTTAGCTGAATTCTCAGTAACGGGCATTGTGTTGCCGTACAGTTCGCAGTTCACATGAATTATAAAGGACTATGCGATCCATTCATTCGTAGTTAATTCGCTTGAGATGAGAGCTCTTTGAGTCCGGTCCATTCAATGGTCATTATACTTCGTTTGTTCGATAACAAAGTCCATCCGATTGGATCATCGAAATAAATGCGAACAAAGCTTGGCTTTATCGTTTATAATTGGCTTACAATCGGAACATGTAATTGTAATAGTATTTAGTGAGACTGTATGGCAGAAACGATTCTAATTAAACTCTTATCAAGGACATGTGCTGACTATCCCAGTTTGCCTTTAACACGTACGCGTATTTTTCGCTTCGATAACGCAAAAATTTTTGCTTAAATAATGAATGTACCCACAGCCGATGTTATCGCAGAATTGCGTTTTATTCATTTATAAAATAATATAATAACGCTTTCAATAGATTAGCTCAATTGCTGAATACATATTCGTGTATATTCATGCATGTACGATAATTTGCACGAAAATTAGTTTGGGCATTGCAAAATATCTCGATTTTCGTTATGAGTCGAAAGTTAATCATGAATAGTTCATTTCATTGAATTCATTCGGCCAGCAATAAAAAGACACATATTGCGGTGAACAAGGCTAAGTAAGAGGAACATTTTCAGACTGATTTCATTCGAATATTTATGTAAGTAGGCGCTATAATGGGAGAGTGAAGCTTGTCACAAATATTCCAAGAATTGCTTAAGGGGGTCTTCTCATTGAGCAACTTTTTTTTCGACTTTTTTTTTTTTTTGCATTTATTTATAGCTTGGGTAGTTGTGAGTATGCCCCTAAAAGGATTTTTTGAAATTCGAAATAGTTTAGAGGATATAGCCTTCTTTGTCGAGCAAGATCTGCGCTAAAACGAGTAATTTTTGCGTTGCTTCAAACTTTAAACGCGTTTATCTCGAAACCACGTTTTTCGAACTGGCGGCCATGATATCTCCAGTTCAACTGAACCGATTTTCATGAAAGAAAGTGGAATCGACGCAGAATTGTCACCATTCTCGGGTGAACTTCGACCATAATTTTAAAAAAATTTTTACTATTTTTTTTTTACACGAAACTACAAAAAAGTAGCCCGAAATTGAAATGTTTTTTTGAATGGCCGCCATTTTGTCAAAAAAATCACAAAATTAAGCTTGAGGTTCACCCGAGAATTAAATCTATACTGATTATAACCCCGTTTTTTTTTTCCATTTCGGACGCTCCGGAGACCCGGAATCGTGGCCGCCGTGACGGCACCTTTTTTTTACCACCAACTTTGAAGTCTCATTACTTTTTGAACAGCCCACGTATCGAGGCAAAAAAAATTTTTTTATTTACTTTGAACAGACCTGGGGGTAGTGCACTAAATTTTTAGTGATTCACATTCTTAACTAAATCCCAATCTAGTGGTAGTGGAGCTAGTGGGTTTTAATAAAAAAAATTTGAGTGCAAGAAACCCGACGTGTCAGTTCCACTATTATTTTTAGTGGTAGTGAAACAAAACTTCAACTACAAGCCTAGTGGTAGTGAAGTTGAAAAATTTCCACTAAAATAAAATTAGTGCTTAAACATTTTTTTCCACTCAAAATTTAAATAACTAGTGGAAAATCAAACTGTTCCACTAAATTATTTTCAGTAAGTTTTGAATTTTGTATCTTTATTCATTTTAATTTTCAAATAAACACAACAAGTTTAAAAAAAATAAAATGTTTGCTTTCGACTCGGATGATGGTGTTGTAGACCCGAGCTTCAGTCTAGAAGAGCACAAAGTAAGCACTCCTAACATTTTAAAACGACCAGTGACCCATGTGCAAAAAGCTATATCAAAAGTACCATGAATGATTGTCATAGTGCCAGTGTATTCTGGCATGCCCGTTGCCAGTTTTATTCTTTTTCAAACTCGTGATTGAATGTGTGTTTAATATATTCAAAATATATTTTTTTCTTATTTAGTGGAGATATTTTGTTAGCCACTAATTTTTTCAACAACAAAATTTGATTTGGAAAAAAAAAAAAATTTTTTTTTTAATTTAGTGGGGATATTCTTACAGACCACTAGTAAAAGCTTAAGTCAGAAACATTTTCACTTCCACTAAGAGAATTTAGTGTAAATTTTCTTACATTCACTATTTTACTACTGAAAATAGTGGAAGAGAATTCAAATTCACTACGAATTAGTGGAAGCGAATATTTTAAAGTTTCACTCATTAAAGAACTAGTGGGGCTGAAAATTTAGTTCACTTCCCCCAGGTCTGACTTTGAACCTTTTGTAATACAATAAATAAAAAAAGTTTTCAATTTTTCTTTGCGTTTTCAAATAAGAATTTTTTTAAAAAGGGTCCAAAAAACGGGTTTTCAATGAGAAGACCCCCTTAAGACCTTAAAGGTGCATTAATCGGTAAATATTACCAGTATTTCTTTTTTCACTGAGGCTATCGTGGCGAATCTTTTTGACCTTGACCTTTGTTTTCATTTACCGGCAATTGAATCAAATCTAGTTCAATTTCCCGGGAATTGATTTCCCGGGTAAAACAATCACATACCTGAATTCAAGTTTCTTTGTTGGACTTTACCAGATCTAGACGAGCAATGAGAGTCGTAATTTTTAAAAAGTATTTCATAGAATTTCATCAGAAGTAGTGATGGCATCGAGAGTACTCGAGCAAATTTTTTTCTTGTTGTGAGTTCCCAGAGCCAAGGATGATTTTGATCAACGCGTGATTGGGAAATGTTTTAATATCTTATGCTTAGATTAATACTATAATTTATTTATTAAATACTTAAGCGATAAATTATTGCAGAAGTTTTATGGGAGCACTAGCTAAGTACAGAGCGCTTTTGGCTCTCTCAGATTGAATGAAAGAACTTATTTTACGGATCGATTTTTCTTCCCACTTTTTTGTGGAATATTGTTTAAAAATCATATTTTTGCGCAATCCCTTTCAAAAGGATATATTTTCAATGCAAAGAAAACCTTTTTTATTGGAATATATTGTAGAGAAAGTTTTTTTTCAGTTAAAAATGCGATAATAAATTTTCATTCATTTCAGAATGAACAGTAGCTACAGAAAATATTGAAAACAAACATACATGATTACATGAATGGCTGTTCAAATAATGATTTACAGAACTCGACACTCAACTTTAACGAGACATCCATTTGACGTTCACTTCCGGAATTCTTGCGAAACTTTTAACGGGTCGTTTGCGGTATAAGGAAAAATAAAAGTAACAGTCTATCCATAAAGACTGACTTTTTAATAAAATGTATGCAGGGGATGTTATTTTATAAAAAAAAATCGAAAAAAAAAAAAAATTTTTTTGTTCGCTCCAAAAAATATGCTACCAAATATGTAGGCAAAGCTTTAATTGAGGTAAAAATGATAAATAGGGTAACAAAACATATTTAAATTCAGCACCTAGATGTATGCTTTTGATTATTTAAAAACTAATTTATTCAATTTGAAGCCTTTATCATAGATATGCTTCATCATTAAGGATCTAAGAAGATTCACACAACTTCTAAAATCCTTTCTTAAGATGTTCTTAAATGGACAAAGATTCAAGAAGGAAAAGAGATCTGATTACCTAAAATATTCTTAATATTTATAAGCATACTTTTAGGTGCCCAATTAAAACATTTTTGCCTTAATGATAAATATTTGATTTCACGTACGTTCAATGATAAAAATACTGATTTTTCAGACCACACATTCAACTTGTAAAATTTATTACCTCGTACCTAGATTAACGTTATGAAAGGCGCTAATAATCCTCCATTCTGTCAGCTCTTTACATACAGACTCGATTATTCCAATTTTATATAATCTGAGTAAGACTGAGTATGAATTTCGTTTAAAAAATTCTTGCAATAAATCCGAGCATTAAATATTCCAACAATTTTCAACCCAGGACTCAATGAACTGCGTCCTCGCCTTAGGGGACGCTTAAGCACCACACAAAGAGCTCTCGAGCTCCCTTTAAAAAATCTGAGAAATGTCCATCCACGATACTTAAATTGTTTCGAAACGACTCTTTAAAATATATTCCCATTCAGGGCCTAAATAATATTGTCACCTAATATCTAAGTAGGTACCCAGTAGTTATTTAGTTAGTGCAATACCAAATTAATGCATTTTTTCATAGCCAAGACGGAATACAAGCAAAGTAAATGGTATAAATTGAGAACCTTTCATTCAATCAATTTTCATTACTTGAAAATGCGAATAGTAATGCATTACAAAATAAGCCCTTTTCGATTACTTTTCATACAACTGGGAATGGAAATATGTATGCATTACATTCGCTAGGACATCGTCATGTTAAAAATAATGAATTCCGGAATGCATAAACAGTTGGCCTTCGGCTTATCCTTTGCATTATTATCAGTTACAAATAACTGCTGGGTACCTGCTGTTCTACTAAAGGCGAAAGACTCCCATCTATCTGGATCAGACCGAACGACAGGTTGAAATAAAGGCTATCACATCATTTGCATGTTTCAAAAGTGAACGACAAAGATTTTATAAAGAAGATAAGAGAGGAAAGAAGTAAAAGAAGAAGAACAGGTTCCAGATGTTCCTACAAAAACAATGTTTAGAGCATCAACTAATTATTTTCTTCTCCCCATGCCATAGTAAATGCTCTTGCGCTTAATTAAAGTCCAACACGAATCCCATAGGCCAATAGAAATCTCCGTAGCACAATCCTTCATTCCACTAAAAGTCGTTTTGTTTATTTTCGGATACCTTCTTTTAATTTTTAAGGTCTAAAGGTCTTCGCTGATTGAAAGATATTATTATTGTGTGTATATTTTGAGGCGCGGTCGCAAAGCTAATTGAAATGATTTGCTTCAGCCACAAACTGTACTCGGTATAACGCACAAATAACTACGAACTCAGCCATTAAAAGAAGCAAAACAAGAGGCGAAAGAAAGAAAAAAGAAAATTCCTTCGAGTTCGACTGACTTACTCGGGCACGCTAACGCCAGCTAACGAGTAGATAGAGAAAGAAAGCCTACCCTAGCTCTTTTCAAGAACACAAGCGAGGAGGAAAAAAACAAATATTCAAGCGTTTGCTTATCAGCAACTTCAATACTAGCAACAACAACTGCCAAATTAGCTTCGGCCGCCAGCAATCAGCCGTACCGAGATTTGTCCGTATTGTCTTTTCGGGCCGAAAGAGCTTTTGTCAGTCGCCCGCTGGAGGGGATTATGCCAAATACTTTTATTGCATAAATTATTGTGTAAGTGTGAAAGTCAGCCCTACGTGATTTGTAGCCGTTATCATTCCATAGTACAGTCAATTTTTCCAATGCCTGCATGAAACGTTGGATCCCAATCGAGAGTCCGATAAGCATGGCGTAAATTTACGCTCTTTCGGTGTTACTTTCATTTTTTTTTTTTTTTATATTTATTTATTTATTTATTTTTTGCTTCATCAGGTTATATTGGTTTTGTGTGAAGCTTGTAACAGCTGGAATGCAGCAGGTTAAGGACTGAACGGGGTCGTCCGCCTTTATGGCGTAGGCAATTATTTCGAAAGCGATTGCGTTGGTATTTTTTTGAATAAGCCTTAAAATATATATTGATATAAATACATAATTTTGATCACATTCAGTCATCTCCCCTCAAATAGTGCCTTCATAATGCCAATTAAAACTCAATAAAGCTCTTTCGAATTCGATAAATAGGTCGATCATGACCAGGGCTTGGATTTTGTTGACTTTTATAAATTTAAAGCATACTTTATGGAGCACAAATTTTGTTCAACTCACATAAGGTTAATATTCAAATCAATTTTTAACTTCAAGATGAATTTTTTGAAGTTAGAAAACCGGTTTGAAGTTCAACTTCGCTAAATGTGGGTAAGAAAAAACAAAATTTTCCCCCATAAAATATGCTTTAAATTTATAAATGTCACCAAAATCCGAGCCCTGACCATGACACATACATTAAGTATTTGGGTATTATCTGACAATCATCATCCCTAAAATTATCGGCTTTAACTTTTGGGAAGTACTCAAGATGATCGAAAGCTGGGCGCATCAAAGTCGGAGTGCACCGACTTGGGCTTTCTAACCTGCTATCACTTCGATTTTTATAGGCTTTTTTGCCCCCTAAGGCTGTGTATGCGCTAGAAAGGCCTTATAATTTACACAGTTCACTTCTGCAGTGCACACAAAAGCCTTGTTATCACCGTTTTCCGAAAAAAAAAACCTGTTAATTGCACGATGATCAAAGCATTTTACGGAGCTCAACATTTTGCTGCAACGGCATTAGCTCGTTATCTGCGAATGATATGCACACTTAACATATATACATACATGCATAGGTACCTATTTTTATGTGCATGCGCTTATGTGACCATTAGCAATTTAAGGACAAGAGCGTGCAAACCCAACGGAAAATTATACCCTGCATGACAATGTCATCAGTGATGTCATCGATGATATATAGATGACATTGTCATGCATGACATCTTGGAGGACATGCCATCGTGGAGGGATGCTATTCACGTGCTTGAATCTCATTGGCTATTGAAATTTAAATAAGGTTTTAGCGTCAGTTGAACGTTAGCATGGATGACATAGTATATGAGTGATCGCAGGTTCGATCCCTGGCTGAGGCGAGCAAAAATTGTTAAAAATAGATTTTTAAAATTTTCGAAATATTCAAAGAGAGGCCAAAGAAGAGAGTTATCTATAAATTAACATTTAAAGAGCAAAAGAGCAATGTGCTGCTCTTAAATGCTTTTTTCGCCATCGCACCCCCTAGCATGACATTCTCACCGGTGAATTCACTGTCCAACTCCTGTACAAATGTCATACAAAGTGTCATATGAATTGTCATGCATAGCGGATCCAAAGTCACCCTGACTTCATCGATGATGTCAACGGGATATTTGCCGCTGGGTTAATGGTAACATTAGTAGTAGTAGATGAATACGGAGAATGAGACACAGAGGAACCGAGATGGAGACAGTGAGTTTCGATTTCATTTCAAAAAGCTATTAAATTAATTTGAGACATCTTATTGCGATAATACATTTCACTCGAAAATTGAAAGAACACAACAAAGACAGCTTCAAACTTCTCCCGGACGTACGAGCTCCCGGCGCTTAATCTTCAATTATTGATGTCTGCAGAACACGAACTCGTGAGACGAGAAGAAACTTTCAACAAGAAATGATAACTTCGCGTGTGAAAGACAATTTCAAGAGTTTCTTTGAAAGCTGTCAAATGGATGGCCACAATTTCTGATGCTCGAAAAAATAATTTCCTTTTTCTTAAAATTTTTCCGAAGCTGTTGCCATCTAAGCATAATGAAATCAAAAAAAAAAAAAAAAATCTTTCAAACCCAGCATAAATATGTGCTCTTTAACCGCAGATATGGATTCCTCGAAATGTCAATTTGAATTAATTTTGAGAAAATTTATCATCTTATATTCTTAATGGGAACAGGACTAGACTCAAACTGGTTCCAAACTGGTCCCAAATATAAAAATACAACAATGTACTTCCATCAACTAAATACTTCAAAAGTGTTTTGGCGCATTTCACTCATTCTCCCGTTCATCCAAAACCGCTATCTTCGATGTAACTTAATGCCTTAAAGCGCAACTAACCCGATCCGAGTCCCAGTTTGATTACGTGAAGATTACTGCCGTCTCTTCCGTCTCGTGGTCCACTGTGCAACGAGTCCTTTACCCAGTTTATCCTTTGTTCCGCAATTTCGGCGCTTTTTTCACGGCCACTCGATTTTCGTCTCCAATACTTCTTGCTATCATGTGAGGAGTTGCTGTTGTTGTTAGCTCGGCTGTAATACTTTGCCCTGGCCTTCATCATTGGTGTTATTGGGTTATGCTTACGCACTTCTATCCTTGTTGGCCTCACACTAGAATCGAACTTGTACCATCAGGCCTCCCACATCGGGTACTTGGGCTCACAACAGCGATTAGAGACCACTACGAGAGGCACTTCTGTTAATTCTTGGAACTCAGTCGATTCTCGTAGATGAAATCTGTTGAATTGTTACCTAATTTACCACCCAAGTAACCCAACGACATGTGCTCTAAGTAAGTTGAACTCCTCGTTGACAAACGATGCGAGCTTTTCCTTGAAATATGCAACACTATTTTGTCTTAGAGTCATGCATGCAACCGAAATCGAAAATTTCGATGCTCTTAATTTATCAGACGACATGATAGTGATTATAGGACTATTATTTTGCTCTCAAGAATCTATTGGCGTTTCAATTTCGTAGAATTAACAAGCCGTTATCTTAAGTGTAGCTCCTTCGAATTTATAGGTGTTATTAAAAGCAAATTCAAACTGAATATATGAAAGTTCTTCTAGGATAAAAAGAAATTTATCCTCGCTTTTGCAATTCACTTTGCTCATTAAGAAATAATCCCTTCTACAAAGAAAAATGTGTTGGCTTAGCTCATAGAGTTATCGGGTTTTTCTTTCTTTCTTTCCTACTTTCATATATATATAGGTACCTAATATATATATATATATTTTTTTTTTTGTATCATTTTCTCTGTTCTATCTATTTCATTAGCATTTCTGTCACATTAAAACTGTTGTCGCCTGAAGCGATTAATTTGTTGTACGCTCGTTTGTTCGCGCTTTTGTGTTCAAACACGCTCAAACAGTTCAGACCACCTAGCGCCAACAACAACAAAAACAGCCGTCCCGCCATTCCATTGTCTTAATGCGCCATTAAAAGTACAAAGTAATTTTTTTTTCCCTTGCTTTTTTCCTCCTCTAAATACATTTGAGATAATACGCTTCTCTATTCTTTTACGGATATTATAATGTCAAAATAATTTCCATTCAACAAGAAGAAGAAAAAACTCCCTCAAGGAAGCGAAAAGAAAAGAATGGAATAGAATAAAATAGAAAAACAGCAGCAAACAAGATTTCTGTCGCAATTCTTTGCATTTTCTTTTGCTCATCGTCCTCTTAGCAATGCAATAGGCCTTAGGGGCATACATAAGTAAAGTAACTTTTACTTATCTTAGTGCGTAAACTTTAGAGAGAAAAAAAATACACTATTTAAAATTTAAGAAAAATTGCGATAACATAGCCGCGAGTATATAACTTGCAATCGTGGCATTACAAAAATGCCACCGATCTGTATCCTCCTCGAACTATGAAAACGAGCCTCGAACTCAAATGAATCTGTGCCTCTCAGTGTGAGGCCAATAAAAGCAGTCGCGATATGTAGGAACGGCTAAAGCAGAAAATTTTAACCTTTCAAGTCACATCATGTTCACCTTGAATCTCCTCATTTAAGCATAATATGGCAGAGTGAATAAGTAGGTATATACCTTTCGAAAAGCCGGTCTTCGGAGCGCTTATCTGACATTTTATTTCTGGCTGCCATGGCCTCAATGTCTGCAAAAAGCAAATAAAAAATTAAAAAAAACAAAAAAAAAGAAGACAACAAAAAAGTTTCGCCTTAAAATGTTTTAAATAAAAATCTATTGTCTCGTTACATGATAAGCTTCCTTCCGCTTACATTCGACGTACATATCTCGACTTGATTACCCACCCACTGCCTTAACAGAGAGTGCTCACCCAGCCGGAAAAGTCCCGGTGAAGCAATCAATGATTTCAGCATGACATAGAGCCGCGACTCCCCCTGATTATACACCAACTTTCTAATGAAATTTACACACAAGCGGCATTGGCCGTCATAAGAGTACATGTCACGAATTGGTAATCAAATTTAGAGTAGATCTATTCCATAGTGTCGATACCTCTATCGATGACAGTGCCATTGGAATTGCGATGAATAACATTTCCTCTCGATGGCAATGCCATTGCAATTGAGAAGTACTCAAATTTTCCCTGTGATATCCCTGGTGAAAAAATTAATGAATTGGTCCTTTATGAGAAAATTTCCGACTGGGCATGTGCGCTACTGTGTATGTGTATGTGCACAAGTGTGTGTATGTGTGTATGGTTTATTTGCATTTGTATTCATCGGATGACGGCATTTGGATAGGCATATATTTACTCTGCATTGAAAAACGTATCACGATATCGATGCTTAGATATGATTTTCCGCATTACGTGCTCACGATAACCCAGTAAACATTCGCCAAAACTAACTTTTCAATGAGAATATTTGCCATTTGTTGCGTCTAAATCGACATTATAATGAAAATTTCATTACATTTGATTTAGTAGGTACTTCTTATTTCTATATTTGATCTAAGCTCATCGAACTGTGGTCTTTAGATATTTTTGTGAGCAAACGTTGTTGTTTTTTTTCAACATTTGAACGAATACAAAATGGCGGATATCGAATTTAATACGTTCTGGCAGTTGTTTAAACTACATTCTGGGATCTTCTTTTATTGCCGTTCGGAGTTGGGGTTTTGTTTTGAATTCCGCTCGAACATTTTACGGTTTACGGCTTATTTAATACGTCTCAAATTAAGCGCCTAATCGTGGTAGGCGTTGCCATCTAAATGTTACACATTTCGAATATTTAAACCGATAAAATTCTTGGGGTGCTCACAAGCGCGTGTTTTGCTAAATACATCCTACTATGGACACAACTGTGCGATTTGAAAATTTCTATGCATTATTGTTGTTGGAATTCAATGAAAAGAAAAAGTTTTCTTTTTTTTTTTTGAAATTCAGCAGTTCTTTTTTAAGGCGGAAATTGAAAAATTGATTATTTTATTTTATTGAAAAGGGAATTCGTTTTTCGAAATTTTTATCCGCTTTAATACTCAACAACTATGTATATGTACATGTATTTTCGTTGCGTTCACTTGAAACGTGAAATGTAATGAAGTCGACCCAAACGATTAGCATCGATTTTCTCGTGTTCTTAAAAAGTATCAAATTTCACTGTAAACATCTTCCAACACACTTCAGTCGGGTGCGAATTTAAGGACGTCTGCTTTTGCCAAGCCACGCATAAAATAGAAGCATTACGATAACAATAACAAAAGACGTAATTTCGACCTTTGGTTGAATTTAAAAATCCGATGTGGGCGAAATAATAATATTTTGAATGCCTGGGGATTAACCTTCTATTGTATTTGGTTTCGTTCGGCTCTTTCGAAAGTAAACAAACGAAAAGTTTTTGTTTGGCTATGTTTGTGCATGTATGTATGTGTGTATGTGTGTATGGAATGAATAGACCAAGAGAGTGGAGACCTGGGAACTCGGAGGCGTAATGCTCTTATTTCTTAGAATCTACTGGATCAAAATTTGGACACAATGGGCCAACTAACCTCGAAGTGACCACAAGAGATATTCTTTTGGAGTCAATCCTTCCGAGTGTCTACTTTAGAAGTGCGTGGGAGATGTTGCTTTTACTGTCGATGCTATTTAAAGGATCAAGAAATTGTCGGTTGTCCTATAAATCGTTGCTCGGAAGAATACCGACTGTAATCAAAGGCTAATCTTTTCCATTGCATTGCCTGATTTCCAATAGCGCAGAAATTCTAGCACATATTCAACACATGCATATATATGAAACCGATTTCAATCAACTGCTGATTTTATTCTAACTGGTTCCATACGTTTGCATGTGTTGAATGTGTACAGTAAGGTGGATCGATTTTGTAACCTCCAATTGCCCTGGCAGAATATTATTCTGTTGTCCATACTTAATAATTATGCCGAAGAAACTATAGGTCAAATGTGAATTTTCACTTTCCGCTTTAGCAAACAAAGGTTTTTCCTGCCATATTCGACTTATTTTGGTCATCATTGTTGGTGAAAACATCTCAAAAAGCAGAGAAACAATCACTTGAACGTCTCTCAAAACTCGAGTCATTGAAAAAAATTTATATTTTCTTTAATAACTATCTTAAAATGGCCGATTTATGATGATTTTTCAAGCAAAATTTTATTATTTCTCATGCCTAAAATTATGCTAAGAATCAAAATAAGAAAAATTCAATTTAAAAACTTTTTTGATTAGGTAGAAATTTCAATAACTTGTAGCATGCTTTTAGGCATATTTAAGATGGGCCTTCTTTTTGAAAAGCGGAAGAAAAAAAAACGGCTTTCACCTATGGTTCCCTGGGCATTTTTTCTCCAAAAAACTTGTAGAATCTTATTTCACTAGGGCAATTTTCATTTTTTTTTTTTTGTCGAACAAAACGATCCACCTTAGTGTACAGGAATTTCGGCGCCTTTGGAAATCAAGCTTTATTCTAGGCACTTTATCTGTTGCTCGAAGTCCAGCCAAGCATTTCGCACGTTCGGGGATAATGATGCCCATTGTGTTAGTGATGGCAATTTAGTTTGGCGATCAATGAGTACCTAGTGTCACAGTACATACATACTTATCGCAAAAAAGAAAATTTTTCAATAAAAGTTTAAAGGTTGAACGTTAATGCTCACATTTAATCGCAAATTGAGGGAGATCGGCTTTATTTGAAACTAGTTAACTAGTTCGGGTGCAATTGGAGAGTAGTCGGAATATAAATATGCATAAATGGTCCTGCACTAAGCCGGTGGCCTTTGAAGTATTGAAGATTGCGAATTGATATTCGCAGTCCTTTTGAATTTAATAAAAACATATATATATTTGAGCAATCAAAAAAATCGAGCCCCCAACGTTATAGCTTGCTGTCAATGTAATTGTGTTGAATTGTGTCACATTGCATTGCTCCATGATGTGCATAATTCTCAACAGGTTTAAAAGATTTAACTTTCTATATATATTTATCCTCAGAATATTCGGGGACGTTGCAAAATTTGTGTGAATGTGAACAAATTGACGAAGTACAGTGAAACCAGCAACAATTATCGAGGAGGAATATTTTTTGAATTTATGTTTACTCTTTAGGGTATTTGTTTTACAATGAATTTTTTACCAATTCAGGTGATGCGCAATTCAACGACCTCCCTTTTGATTTTGCCTCTCCATGTATATAGATATTCATGGGTTACCTACTAACAAAGCAATATGATTTTTACGCAGATGATTATATGTTATTTTGCGTTTTAATTATAAAATTATGAATAGATAACGTTAACGGATTTTAATGATTATAGTCTCAAAAATTTTTTTATACTTTGTGGTCTTCGGCACCAAAATCGAACATTTTATTTTTCGATACCATACCCATTTTTCGACCTGTTAAAAGAAGGAACCCAAAACTCAGTTCTACAAAAATGGTAGTAATTTTTACAGATAACACTAGTTTACAAAATTTAAAAAAATAAATGTACAGTTGATCCCGCTCCACTTTTTTCATAGATTTTGGGTCCCTGAATCCGAAAACCTCATCGAAAATTTTTTGAATGGATTGGTTTTTGAGATATGACCATTTGAAATTTTGGCTCTTTTTTTTCAAAAGTACTTTCATTTGATGGATCATATCTCGAGATAGAAACAAACTACCTAGTTAAATGATGTACTAACTTAAAGAATATAAAATTCTAAATCAAAATATGTCCATTTTTTATGATATTATGGTACAGTGTCAATGTAACATAAGCCAAAATTTCAAAAAAATATTTTTTTCTATTCAAAATTAAGAAAAAAATATCATGTTTAAATTTAAAAAAAATACAAATCCTAAGACTGTATTTTTTTTGAAAAACCACACGTATAAAATGAACCCTTGTGAAGAAAACGTGATACCAACGAATAAAATCTATGGGTTAATATTGAAGTTATGACCATTTATGTGAAACTTTCAAAGTGCTTCTTTCGTTTACACCAAAGAGTATGCTTTAACATTTTTAAAATTATGAAAGTCTCTTTATTTATTTTACTCAATAAAGTATGCTTTACATTTTTTAAGCTATCAAAATCAATGAAGCAAACGAAAATTATAAATAGTTTGATGTTTTCTTTTGTCTTTTGTTCTCTTCGCTATTTGATGCGCGTATAAGAAACCAAATATAATCTCCCATCATTCTTTCGTTCCAAAATACCTGGTAGCGTCTTTCGATAGTCTTCATTTCTTGATGGAATCTTTCACCATAACAAAAAGTTATTAAATATTCTTCATACTAGGCTCGTTTGAAGGCTTATTTTGTATATTTTTCGAATATGCATAGCAAATATTTTAACTCTTTTTCCGGCGGCAACCAAGAGCTTCCAAGCGGATGTATCTTTTAAAACCCTCAACATTTTGATCTTAAGACGTCCCAGGTCGGCCCAATATAAACCGATTTTGTTGTTTTATGTCTTAAAAGAAAGGTGAATCTATTCTCTATAGAGTCACATTTCTAGGCCATTTCCCGCAGAATCCAAATCAAAAAAAAATAATCATAAGCCACGGATGGTCACACTAATTCTCATACAAAATTTCTTTCATATTTCAGAGCCCTAGCGCGCCCATCAAATCACCTCCGATCGGCGCCAAATTTGAAACCAGTCAGTTTTATTGCCAAATGGAAAGATTTTCCGCCCGGCGGTTTGAAATCGATCAAAATTTTCAAAATAAGAAACAGTCTAATGTCCATGCTTAGTGCTTTCACGCGTTCTGAATAGCCTAAATATTTATAATTTCCCAATCATCGAAAACAACAGTTTTTTTGTCCTTTCAAATCGTTTCCAGACGTCATATTTCACATTAAAATTAATTTAATCGAAATAATAACTTAAAATGATTCTCAAGATGCTCTTGATTGATTCATAAGCCTGTTGATTGAATGGATTTATGAAATAAATGAGACGCCATCGAAGAAAAGAATCCATCGGTTCCACTTACTTTCGAATGGCTCTGTCACTTGTTGCATCAAAATAATATAAATCACCTTGCTGTCCGTGTCCGCAGCCATCATGGGTAGCTAGCAGTTCAATCACAAAAAATCAATACAAAATAAAATTGTATAAATTGATTTAAAACTTTTTATGATCTTGTTCCTTTTTCTCCTTATTTCTTCTCTCTAAACTTTTGCGGAAAGTTTCTCAACGCATTGTTAAGTTTTCAGCAACTAAAGTCCTTCTTCTACTTGTTCTTATTCGCCGCCGCCATGCGGAGGGAACTCAACTAACCGCAACATAATTCATCAATTGATTGGGACTGTTCGGTTTCTCCTTATTCATCGGTTCCGTTTCGATTTCGAGCGAACCCAACAAACCGTAATAAATTTCCACCAATAAAGAATTTAATTTACAACACAAATTTGTGTTCGTAATTGAAAAACCCAATTTCGAAGGTGTCGCAAAAACTACACACAGATTCAAGTGTGTTTACATGAGTATTTACCAAAAAGAAAAAGAAAAAAAAAACCTTTAATAGACGAAAAGATACTCTTTTTCTTATCATTTCTTTTTCGCTTTTACACATTTTCTCGTTTGCTCGACTCGTATGTATGTATACATATATGTGCGCTCATATGTAGTGAAGCATGTTCATGTGAAAAATATTACACCGAAAAGTTTCGCTTGGCTTGGCTCAACCCAAATTAGTAGGATAACGTGCTCCCTCGTCTGTGTATTGGGTCTAAAGTGAAAGTTTCTCCTTGCAACAATGTTTGCGTCTATGCTTGATCAAATTTGTTGCCTTTTCCTGTTGCTATTCTCTTGCCCTGCAGCGATTTCAACTCGTCCGATTCCAACCTCTCGGATGTCTGAAAAAGATGACCATGTTTTCGCATACTCAGAATTAGGTACGACAACAAAAAATGCTTTTGTCACCCTGTCATGATACCGGGCCAGTATTTCGGTTTAACTTTTTCCCGGAAGTCCTTTAAAAAAAGATTTGCACGAGGAAAATCTTTTGGAAAATGTTAAGGCGACCAAAATTTTTGCTCTCAAAAGAACGAATTATGGCCTCGTTTTGAGGTATGCGGCTTGAATGTATACACCCTTAAAACTGGCAACAATGCTTCTGCGTCTCTAGCTCAGATAGTGCCACAATGTCGATGAAGCTACATACATACATACATCTATGTTAAGTAAATTAAACATTATTTTCTTACTTTATTCTGGCATTGGTTTTGACTCTTTTTGTTTCTCTATATTCGTTGACATATAAAAGTTTTCTCGATTTCGATAAAAGCCTTACAACAACTTACTAGGCTGTCCACATTACAACTAGTCTCTTTTGGCCGACACCCGGACTAGCTGCGATGTCCTTTTTTTATAAACTCTCGAACACACAAACAATCACGCTCTCTTACTGGCAAACTTTTATATGCACTCGTGAAGTGAAAATTCGTTGCTGGGAAAAGTTTATAAAGTTTTTCATGCCACTATCTTGCAATAAAAGTGCGGGTGCTGAATTTGTTTCACTGGTTTTTATTCTTCTTCGCAGTGCCAAGATAAATTTCAGGGTCTCGTTTTTAAATTTCTACTTTTTCATGCTACTTGGCTTTTCTATTATTTTCCTTATTCTTTTCATTTTTTCCCTTTTTTTTATTTATTTTTACAAGTTCCTTTTTTAATTTGGGATTAAGATGAAAGTTTTTAAAAGTCAAAGTCGACTTAAAAGTTTATTTCCTTTCTTAGAAAAACACGGACAGAATACAAGAAAATAAGAACTAAAAACATTTTAATGAATAGGTAAGTGCTTATTTCAACAGAACGTAGTTTAAGGACTCAAACAATTTTTGTTTTTCTTTTTATTTTCTTTATTTTATTTCCCTTTTTATAATACGCATTTAAATCAATTAGAAACTAATGCCGGTCTTATAGTTCCAGCCTGGGTTAAAGCAGACCCATTATGGCTTGGCGATTCGAAATTATTTCTTGCAGACAAGAAAATAGGTAGATGTGTGGAATATTTTGGAGGACATAATTCTCAAACGCTTTATGATTTCTTTCACGTACTTATAATGAATGCGAGTGAATATTCAACTACTCACAACCAGTGTTCATATAGGAACGTGGTAAAGTGTGACAGAAATACTAGTTGAACTCTGAGAAGGAGATGTTTGGCATAATCATTTAGTTATTTTATTCCTTAAACATAAAAGTACTTATAGTCCTTAGGAAGAAGAATCTACAGACTTGAAATTGAAAATTAACCATGAAGCGTATGAATTTATTTATGATAGCTAAGGTAATAGAATTGCTTGAGTTAAAGGAGTAGTGCGCTAGTATGTGGAACAAACAAGGAGTAACAGCGCTAGTAATGAGATGCTTACTGGTGTTTGAAAATAGCTGCTATGCCGATTGGAATCTAGTATAAATCCTGCATAAGACAATGAAAAATATATTTATAAATCCTTCAATAAATTTCATGTGAAAATCAAATGAATTACTTAACATAAAAAAAAGATAGAATTAAGTCTCTACTATGGCCATTATGCTCTGCCTTAAGTATAAAAGCGCGCTTTTGTTTCTTCATTGAATCCAAATTTATAAGCCCCAATATTTATCGAAGTTTCTTATTACTTTAGTTGTCAGTCGATATTTTGTGCTATAAAAGCAAAAAAAACTAAGCCCCATAAATATGTTTGAATCTGATTCTTATCTTTTTATTGCCCCTCCGACACCATTACAGAGAGCTATTAAATCCATAGAGATTTGATATTTTGTATACAAGAAGCATTCGGCCAACATAATTCATTGTAATGTTAAGTCTTTCGATTGGATTGCGGTTATATTTTCGAAAGACATCTCAAAATGCCTTCTAATGAATTTATCAGTATTCCTTATGCAACAATAGTCACGTATCCCACATAAATCTTTCGGAAATTCTCCTCTGATCATAAACTAATATTTTGCCATTCGAAGAGAAAAACGAATTTCATGCCAGCATTTTCAATTATGCAGTTCAAATTATGAAAATAAATACTTAAGGAAAATAAGCGGAAAATAACTATTAATATCGCCCTACGTTTCAATGAAATCAATAACATTAAACTGGATAAGCCAAGGGCGAGGGAATGAGCGGCGAAATGCTTTTAAATTGGATTCAATTAAGACCTGCACTAAGATTAATTGATTTAATTTTGAAGCATGTGTGCCACAACATGTGCAAGTAATCCATATCGTTATCGATAGATAAACATAGGAAACTGCTATAAGGATTATTCAAGGTACTTTGAACTTTGCGGTGGAAACGCTTAGAAATCTATACGAAGTTGAAGCAATTCAAAGCGTTAAAAAATATTCGATTTTACCCTGATTAAGGAATCAGTTCAGAAAATGCATATTAGAAATCTTAGTCTAAGAACTCGACGTATGAGCAATTATTTCAAAAAATTTCATCAGTCCGTAACATTACGGATACGTCTTATTTAAAAAAGGGTGATATTTTCATACGTAGGATGAGGAAGAGAGAGGGAGAAAAAGGGTGAGAATGGGTGAGAATAGGTGACAAAGGGAAAGAAAGACGGATGAGAAGGGAGAGAAGAGGGAGAAGGGAGGGAGAGGGAGATGTAGGGAAGAGGATGGAGAGAGGAGAGAGAGGAGAGAGAGAGAGAGGGAGAGGAGGGAAGAGAGAGGGAAGAGGAGTGAGAGGATGGAGAGGAGGGAGGAGAGAGGGAGGGAGGAGAGGAGGGAAAGAGGGAGAGGGAGGGAGAGGAAGGAGGAGAGAGAGGAGGAGAGAGGGAAGAGGAGGAGGAGAGAGAGGAGAGAGAGGGAGAGAGAGGAGGAGAGAGAGGAAGAGGGAGAGAGAGAGAGAGAGCGAAGAGAGAGGCAGAGAGAGGAAGCGAGAGGAAGAGAGAGGAAGAGAGAGGAAGAGAGAGGAAGAGAGAGGAAGAGAGAGGAAGAGAGAGGAAGAGAGAGGAAGAGAGAGGAAGAGAGAGGAAGAGAGAGGAAGAGAGAGGAAGAGAGAGGAAGAGAGAGGAAGAGAGAGGAAGAGAGAGGAAGAGAGAGGAAGAGAGAGGAAGAGAGAGGAAGAGAGAGGAAGAGAGAGGAAGAGAGAGGAAGAGAGAGGAAGAGAGAGGAAGAGAGAGGAAGAGAGAGGAAGAGAGAGGAAGAGAGAGGAAGAGAGAGGAGAGAGAGAGAGAGAGAAGAGAGAGGAAGAGAGAGGAAGAGAGAGGAAGAGAGGAAGAGAGAGGAAGAGAGGGAAGAGAGAGGAAGAGAGAGGAAGGAGAGAGAGAGAGGAAGAGAGAGAGGAGAAAGAGAGGGAGAGAGGAGGAGAGAAGAGAGAGGAGAGAGAAGAGCGAGAAAGAGAGAGCGAGAGAAGAGAAAGAGGGAGCGAGAAGAGAAAGAGGAGAGCGAGAAGAGAAAGAGGGAGGAGAGGAAGAGAGAGGGGCGGAGAGGAGGAGAGGAGGCGGGAGAGGGAGAGGGAGGAGAGGAGTAGAGCGAGGTAGAGGGAGGCGGTAGAGGAGGAGGAAGAGTAGAGGGAGAGGTAGAGGGAGAGCGAGGGAGAGGGAGCGAGAGGCGAGGGAGAGCGAGAGCGAGGAGAGGAGGCGAGGGAGGGAGGGAGAGGAGCGAGAGGAGAGAGGGAGCGAGAGGGAGGGAGAGGAGTGGAGAGCGAGTAGATGGTAGGGAGGAGCGGGAGGAGAGAGGAGAGGACGGCAAGGGAGGCGAGAGCGAGGAGAGGAGAGGGAGGCGAGGAGGAGAGGGAGGGAGAGGAGGGAGAGGGAGCGGAGAGGAGCGAGAGAGGAGGGAGAGAGAGCGAGAGAGGAGGGAGAGGAGAGCGAGAGAGCGAGGAGCGAGAGCGAGAGAGGAGGGATAGTGGGCTGGGGAGAGTGGGAGAGACTGAGAGAGAGGATGAGCAAGTGAGAGAGACTGTGTGAGGGATAGTGTACAGTGTTAAGGGAAAGAAGCACAAGGTAAGGGAACAAAAAACAAGGGACAATGCCTTAAATTACTTAACTTGGTTTTCTTAAAACCTTCAATTATTGCCTTTTGATACAACAATTTCTTCTTACGCGGTACAAAGTTCGCAGAATCAGCTAGTATAAATGTAAAGAAATATTGCGAGTCATAAATGGCTTATTCAGTATATGACATCCAGTACATACTGATCGACCACCGCAGAAAAGGAAACGCCATCATTTAGGACTTTCCTACTCTAAATAAGGACTCATATATGACTACTTCTCGAATTGTAATGGTTCTTAGGTAGTCACAGCCTATAAAACTTGTATAGGGCTATTCCAAGATATTTTATAGTGAATTTCTTTTTTGTGAGTTACCATACTTTTGACACAAATGCCTTCCATTTTCTTCCACCAGTCTCAAAAAGGTCTCATAAATTATTCGCTTACGCTGCGTAGGATTTGAGATGAAATAGTTTTAAAAATCCATTTGATATTATTAAAACATATATTATTAAAAGTTTTTGGGTTAGAACTCTTCAAAGGAAGCTTGTAAGCTTCATGTTTATAAAAGGCTGCAAAAAAAAACAACATGCAAACCAGAAGAGAGGAGAGAATTTCCTCTAAGTGAAAAGTATTTCAGAGATATTAATGGGCAACTTCATTTGCTGAAGTGCTTTGAATTATCTGAAAATCCTAATTGATGTTAAGCATTTTTTTGAGATAGCCTTAGTCATGACAAAAGAACGTTTAGTTTGTATAGAGTTCCTGTAGAAAGGCATCATTTCTTCGCGATCTTCAATGGTATTTGGCAGGAGTTCAAAAAAACGCATTTGAAAAATCCTCAACGCTAATGAGCTTTCAGGACTTTCTTCTATACAAATGTATATAATTATAAATTCATTTACTGAGCGAGAACATTAAGTGAGAATTGCCCAAGTACATTTGTCGCAATTAAAATTGTTGCAAACACAATTACGCCTCAAGAGCGATGAAATTTAATGAAACCGAAATAAAACACAAACAACAAAGCAACAAAGCAACAAAACAAAACGAAAGGACGATCTTAGAACGCTCTAAAAGCGCTCGGCGAGCACGAAAGCAACCATAAATTTCGATTCCCATGGTACTTAAGTACATGCAGACACAAGATTTGCTGCTAAAGCACTCAGTGTACCTGTGCACAGCATGTCGTATAAGTAATTTTCATTAAACGTTCCAAAGAGAAACACCAACAACAACAAGAACAAAAATAAACATCGCCGAAAGCATGTCAGCGGAGTCCGAATAAACGTTACAGAAATTACTGTTAAATATGGCTTCGTAACGATTTTGAACCAACTCCAATGAACGAGCGAATTGGGACTCTTCTTGTCTCGTCCTTTTTTTTTTTTTTTTTGTTGATTTTTTCTCTTTTTCGTTTGTGGTAGACTCTTATTAAATTTCACCAAAATTAATACCCGAAAAATTACAGGAACGTGAAAAAAAGCAACTGATTTATGATCACCAGAGACCAAAAAAAAAATATATATATATATAAAAAAAACACACTTGGGTTTCCTTGTAAGCGAACCACTACGGAGTGATATTCCAAAAGAACACAACTAGAAGAGAAGACAAAACAGAAGACGAAGAGAAAAGTGGCAAAAGCATTGAACGGAGCTATTGTTGATTGTAATAAAAACTAAGCGCGTGTAAGCCAAGTGCCACGTAATTCTTGGCCCTAACTCATCAGAGGCATCATTATTAAGCCACCGTATCCGCCTCATCAGCTTCAGCTTTGACGTCAACTGACTTAACATCGTTGAAGTCCAGCAGCAGGGAACCGCTCCGAACCGAACCGAATCTAACGGACCCAAACTGAGCCGAGTGGAAGTAAGATTTTGCAACATCAACGTTTATATTCGATTTTAAGCCAAAACGGACGGCAATATGCGCGGCAAGCATCTGCGTAGGCGTTTCAGCTTACAGCCCTCGTTCATGAAGGATGACACGCCGGAGGAGGATAAGCACAAACGCGACAAGTAAGCAAAGCTATTATAATGGTTTCATCCATTGTATTCTTTTCAATGTTGTGTTCTTCTTTTTGCCATTTGCCTTTTACGTTTTGCTTTTCCTTTTCCTTTTCTTTTCCTTTTTCATTTTCATTTTGCTCATCTGTTTTCTTTAACATACTCACTGGCTTGTCACATTGTTTCGAATGTTTTGTTTACCCCTCCCCCATTTCCCCATTATTACAAATAATTTTCTCTTTCTTTTCTCATTGCGGTTATCGTTGTTGTGCCGGGGTTTTGATTCATCTTGTCTTCTTAGTTTAATATGTTGACGTTGCCATCATTATTCAAGAAAAGCCTTCTTCTTTGTAGTTTACTTTCTCCATTTTCTGTGTTTTTTTTTTTTTTTCTTTGTTTTCATAACATTTTCTTTTCGGTTTTTGATAAACTCAAATTTTTGATATTTTATTGATTATGTTTGCATTTGAACCCCTCCGTCAACGATGTTTTCCCTTGGGCGAATTTATGTTAAATCATTTGTGGCCTTGTAGTGAGTTTCCGAAAAGTTGAACCCGAAAGAAAATGTCCTTTGAATAAACTCAGAAAATTTAACATAAAATTTTAATTACTTTTAGGCTGCCCACAAATTGTGGTTTCAATGGTAGATGGTAGATGTTTTTAAATCGATTGGAGTCGAAAAGGGGATGTGTCCTAATGCAAAATTGATATCAGAGGATGTTTTTGAATACAAATCCTTTGATATCTTTAGCTAAGTAAACCCTTCCCAACAGTTCTGCATGCAGGAATCATTCGTGGGGATGCTTTAACTTCATTCATGATCACCAACGCCCACTTGCACACGGACTAAGCCTTATAAGTATCTTGTGTAGTTATCATGTCAACACATCCCAAAAAATTTTTGTGTTTTGATCTGGACTTCATAGATGTAGACCTTAGACCAGCGGTTACAGTTGCAGTGAACCGCTTCAAAAGTAGGTCGATCGGGTATTTGATAAAAGGGATAGTGTGTTGAGATCTACGATGCATAGAAGGTTAACTGTGTGCCCAAGATATGTATTCACAATTAGATCAGGAACCCTCTGGAACCCTCCTAAGCTGGTTTTATATGAGGCCGCGAGCGCCAAAGACGACCCAAGCAATATGCCCTTTGGCAGTATATAGGCAGTTTCTCTTCTTTGGGCCTCTTATGAGGTTAGCTCTTTTTTTAGGAACCTCGAGTCTCGAACAAGGGTTCCTGCATTGTCAATACATATTTTACAAGTTAATTTAGAAAGCTTAGGATGACAGCGGTGCTGCTAGTCCTGAACTGCTTCAGGCAATCCATGCAAAGCTTTCACCCGTGAGGAAAATCTGGTTGCTTCCTTCTGTGTTGTGAAAAGTTTTCACTGAAAACTGCAACCAAATTGTATTTCCTTACAAAGCTATGGTAACCTTA
Organism: Chlorops oryzae; assembly: GCA_020466095.1. Lineage (NCBI taxonomy): Eukaryota > Metazoa > Arthropoda > Insecta > Diptera > Chloropidae > Chlorops > Chlorops oryzae. The sequence goes on from CM035808.1 coordinate 29,349,970, forward strand.
ACCAATCCTTTTGAAGATAACTTGAAGCAAGAAAAATGTTTCTAGCTAACCTTAGAGAGAACTACTGAGGCCTTCCCTGTTGTCAGTCGAGCCACCACAAAACTAGCGATTTCACCAGCCGGGAGTGAGTCCCTCTCCTATCCCCAACGCAAATGAATTTACCATTTCCATGGTCATCATCTTATACGTTATATTTAGCCTACCATTTCGCTAACGAATAAAGGCATGTGTTTTCTGCAGTGGGGAAATGTGAACGGATCATTTACTCGGTTGAATAGCACTAGTGTTTAGGGCATAAAAGAGCGACGAATAAATTTACTAGACTCTCAACCCAGATGGATTACGCGATTTTATGGGGATTGAGCATTCTTAAATTTTTAAATTGAAAATATTTTCATATCTTCCATCACTAGGCGTTACTAAAGTAAGATGTAGTGAGTCATGAGGGAATACAAATACTAGCCAACAGTGAGAAAAATTCTTCCTAGAGTTCTTCTGTAAGCCCGGACTCTATAAACAAGTCCGAAACAGTCCCTCCTACCCAACCGAACGCTAAGATTTGTGTTACTAATTAGGCAAAGAGAAATTCCTCATCAACGATTATTAAGAGGAAACCATCTGTTTGCCAAATGACTATACTGAGAATAGAATAATTATTCTTTTTTTGTTTGAAAACTGAAGATTTTTCCCATAAATTCAAAAAAAATTTCTTTGTCTATTTTTCAATAAGAACGTCAGCTTGAATCGAATTTGTGCAAAAAGGAAAAACGACGAACTTCCAAGCATATTTTTATTGATAGACGGAAGACACTTGACTCATCCCATCATTTAATTCAGCTCTAGACAGGCAATATCTCATTTATTCCATTTGCCAATTTCCCCAAGAAGTCCATGTCCTTTTCTCGATCAGAAACAGGCACGCGAAGATTTGTCAAAAAATTATTACTCTGCCGAAACAAAAAATCATTCCAAACTTTTGAAAAGCAATTTTCGAATCAAGTTGAAAAGGTTTTTGTGTATTTTTTTTCTATTTTTTTTTTCAAATGAAGGATTTTTTTAGAACGCCGTCGTACTTTATGTGTATCTGTCTGTCGTCCCTCGTAAGCTTCATTATTTGCGGACATGAAAAATCACATCAGCATTAATCATTCATGAAAATTTTGGAATAAATTTCGATATAAATTTATGAATTTATGAATTTATATACATACACCGAGAGAAAAAGGTAGTTATATTAACTGAAAATGCAGGTTAAAATAACCGAGTTCACCGTTAATTCTTAGCTTATGTGTAGTAGCGGTCAATTCAACAGTACAAACACAGTCAATAAGGACATAACTACCTGATGGTTGATATAACTGTCTCGCGGTTAAATCAACTGTCACCAGCGACTGGGAAAAACAATTTATTCTTTGCTTTGACTTTTTTTTTATCTTCTTTTATTAATATTTTTTTTTTTTATTCAATTATTATATTTTTTCTTTATTTATTTGTTTCTATTTAAATCTTTTTCTCTTTCATCTTCTTTTAATTTTCTCGCCTCGGCCGAGCCTTGAACCGCAGACCTCCACTTCGCTGGGCGAACGTCTTAAACCATTACGCTAAACGAACGAATTTATTTTATTGGTCAAAATCAGTGATGACCACCACTACAGACAAACGTCCGAAAAATGTTAGTGTATAGTACAACAAAAACATAAAAATACAAAAACTAGCTTCTCTTCTGAAAAAAAGCGGCACAGAGCCTACTCGTTCGGTATCATTTTTAAAACTCTCTCTTCATATACGTACACGAACTTCTATTTTTTGCTTCTCTTTTGCCTTTTTGAATGCCTTTTGGGCATGCCTGGTCAAAATGCTCACTTGAGCTTATGGTTGCTCAAGTTTTGGGGAACGTGCTTAAGGAAATGTTTCACTCCCAAAATTTTTTGCTCAACTACACTCTGAACAAAAAAAAAACTGTAATTTAAAAAAAAAAATTCAGAAAAATTCCCGCCGCCAGCAGGGATAGCTATTGAAAAGTCCGTAGACGGTTGATCAGAATGCGAACTTATACGTCTAAGTGAACGAAAGCGAATTTGAACATAAAAAGTAACTGTTTTTCAACTGTTCATTTGACAGTTTATTTGACCACTCTTACTTTAACTGTTCTAAGTAGTTGATTTGACTGTTGTTATTTCTCTCGGTGTACATATGTATATGTATCTACGTATATAGATTTCTGTATAAATGCGTTTGTAAAACCATCTTGTTTCTTTTTTTTTCGAACAGAGTTGGCCGAAATAATGCCGTTGATGATGCTGTCGCCCCAGCGAACACCCGTCATAAAATCGTCGTAATGGGTGCAGCCAAAGTGGGCAAAACCTCAATAATAACGCAATTTCTATACAACACATTCAATGCCAAGTACAAAAAGACCGTTGAGGAAATGTACCAGGGGAACTTTTCTATTTCTGGCGTCAGTCTAACACTGGACATTCTGGATACGTCGGGCTCCTTCGAGGTGAGTGCCTACCTACTTCCAGCAGCAAGCGGGAAAATATGAAAATATTATAAAAAATATGTATAAAAAAATCATCAACCGTGTTAAGATAGCAAATCGAATCGAATTGAAAATGCCATCATGATTTATTCGTTCTCCTAGTACATACATACATATGTACAGTATTTTTTGCCTAATCAACTGGAAAATCGTAAATCCTGGATTTGAAGAGAATTTCTGAGGAAATTGCGATTCCATGATTTTAAGTTTAGTTGCGTTAAATTGATTGTCGCGAGCAGATTCTCCTTCTCTCGCTCGTCATCGCAGTCATTCATGAAGGCACGTAGACAAGCGCACAATGCCTGAATGGCAGGAAGTTTTATTGAGTTATGGAGTATTATGTATAAAGCTTCAAGGTTTCTGCGCTCGTGTAAGCAGTTGAGACAGGACCATAACATAAAAAAAATTCCTCTAAACCTAGTTCTACACAATTCCATACAATTTCGTTACGGAAATGAACGTTGCAATTGAATTTTCTACTCTCCACGCCACTCTTCAATTGAGTTTCCACTCAATCCGACGCATATTTGAAGTGGACAAAGTAGATGGAATAGTTTAAAATTAATAGAATTTTTATGTTCAAGTACGAAAGTTTGAAACGTCCTGCGACGACCAGCCTCTAATGCGGGCAGCTATGAGTTGCACAAAAAAAAAAAAAAAGGAATATATGTATAAAAATAAAAAAAATAAATGGGAAAAAATCACAACTGGAAGCTTCTGTGGGTGAAGAATATTGCAAACGGATGAAGGAAAATTGTACTCTAATCGAATTTACTTGTTAAATGACTGCAGCTATGCAATTGCATTTGAAGGGTCCACAAATAACGAATAATGTCCACATGAGAGAGCTGAAACTCTTAATGGCATTAACCTTTAAGCTCTTAGGGTCTAGGGTGACATGCCACATTTGATTGTGATTATTTCCGAAGGGCTTGGTGAGTCACGAACAAGTCCGTGATGAAATTTGGCCAAATCCGTCCATTACTCGACGTATGCAGGAAATTATTTCGCGAGGGACATTGGGCTTTACAAAACAATTTATCATGAGTAGCACTCGGGAAAAAAATGCACTTAAAATGACGACAAATGCGTTAAAGCCAATGAAAAAATTCTGGTAAGGGCTTCAAAATCATTCCTTTGAAATATGTCCTCAAGGTCTTTGTTTTACTGGTTAAAACTCATTGAAAGTATTTTATTTTGGAGGCTTTTTTCGTATTCAATTCAATTATAGATTCAATGCAAGAAAATATAAACAAACCAGCAAAAAATATTTTTTGAAATAATTTTTTGGGCATTAGTCCAACATTTTAAGTACATTTTCCAAATGTATTTATTTGGACGCTTTACCAGGACTTTTTCATCCTTTTTTACGCAAATTTTTGTCAATTTATGGCATTTTTACCGCGCCCTTATCGTGTGTATAAGGTCGAAAATTATTAATAGGTATATCAATTACACTGTGACAGCCCAAGAATCACACAGCCCCGCAATAAAAGGGGTCGGCCACGAGGAATCAAACTGCAAACGAAAGTTAAATGCTTCTTAAAAGCGCTTTACTTGCCAATGGGGAAGCACCTTTGCACCTATAATTTCATACAAAAAATATTTGTTCAATTTTTTACTCCAGTTTTTGTAAATAGTCTGGCGAGTCGCGACCAGAAAATTCGGCAAAAGAACAGTTAAATTGTAGAAGGAAAATGGCCACCTACCTTAGGAATGCCGATGATATGTAGTCGTTTATGATGAGGAGGCTGTCGGAGTGGCTGTTCCTCCCGCTGGCACTGAAGCAGTTGGTGATGGCGAAAAGTTTATTATCTTAGCCTAAATACACAAAAAACCGACGCGCGCGTACGAACTAACTTGGTTCGTTGAGTAATGTTCCAAGTTCACGACACTGCACTGTCCGTAAGTTTACCGAAACGTCACTTAGCTTTAACTTTTCGCGGGAAAAAGTAACGCACTCATCGTACCGACGAAAGAAACGGCATACGGTTGCGAATATTGTTTAAAACGGAAGCGATCGCGTTGACGAAGCGCACTCGAAAAGAAATAATTTAACTCGCGCGCGGTTGACGACAGAAGCCGGAAAACTGCACTTGCCAAAAAAAAGGGTTGCTGATGTGCTTTTGGAAAAGGGTCAGAACAGCTGATTAAATAAGTAAAGTTAAATAACTTAAGTTACGTTCAATCAAGAGTAACTGAGCTTTAAGTCAACATGTAAAGCTAACATATTGTTCTCTTTAGTGCTGTCAAGAAGGAATTGCGCCATATGAGTGCATGCACCTTTATATGAACAATACTTTTTTTCAACTGCTTCCTTGGGAGAACCCAAATTATTAATTTTGAAACAAAGTTGGTATTTGTGCTTGAAAAACAGATAAAATTAAATTTTAAGTACGAATTTTTGATACCAAAAGTGTTTCCATCTCGTTACCAGCTTCCAAACATTTGATTAAAAAATCCGTTTTGATACGTCACGTACTTTGGGGATCAGTACAATTCGACTTCAAACGGTGTTTAACGGCTTCAAACGCGTTAAGTTAAGTAATCCCGATGGTATTGAAAAATTAAAAACCCTTGCCACATAAATCGCTTCATTTCCAGTTTATGGCTTTGAAAACGGCGCAGCAAGTGTAGTTTATTCCAAAGCCACGACATATTTGTTAAATATTTTATACAACTCTGTGGGTAGCATGTTTTCAGATTGTGTTTTTATCCAGCTTTTCAATCACGTGGGTTTTATTTTTATATAATTTTTTTTAAATTGCATGTGTGAAGCTTTTCAGGTTGTAAATGGTTAATTAACCCTTAATGAAGGAAAAGTTTCAGTAAAGCAAATAATTTTCTTCTTCGTATTTCATTTACCGCTGCTAATTGTTTTTAAATGACCTTACAGCTAATAAACTTTATAGCTCATACATAAATAGTGATTAATCTCATGAAAATACAGCTAACCTGTTTAATAAGAGTCCGTTTTTGCCATTGACAATATTCGCAGCATCCCTATCAGTGCTGTCGTTCTTGTATCTTAGAAAGTAGCAAAATGCTTTTAAAATGGTAGTTTTTTTTTTAAATAAGCGGAGTACTTTAAAAAAAGGAGTTTTTAAGTAATAGAAGAAAAAGAAAGACTAGTTGGGGATCTCCTTCGAAAACCTCGAACACTCGTAAATCAAGAAGGCTACAAGGCTACTTTTTCACTGCTTCAATCTTTTCACTTTTAATATTTTTATTAAATTTTTTTTTAACTTTCGAACATTCGATTGAATTTATACCTATAGCCCAAAAATGGCATCAGACATATGCTTGACGCCAAAAATTATATCGAAATTATTGCTTGGATTGCGTGAATGTTTAAAACAGATTAACGTATGCGAATATAAAAAGTTTTCGATGCTATAACATTCAAATAGTAGTACGTCAATGAAAGGAGTAGTAAGGTAGTACAGCGAGACAAAAAGTAGCAAAAAGCCTACTATAGTAGCATTTCGACAGCACTGATCCCTATCAGCGGAGAAAAAAGGGGAAAAGGAGAGCAGCACTTTTCGAGATCAGCTGTTTCGACCAGGGATGAAATATGAGAAAGGCTTTGCCGGATTTCGGTAAGAAAAAGGCGCGGAAATGCATAGGGTATTCAGTCGAGGAAAAGAGATATATATCATAAAATTATTTTTAAGACGCTAGGATAAAAAGCTATTTAAATTTCTTTTGATTTAATAAAGGGAACTTATTTGTAATACATTATTATTCGAACCCTGAAATATTTATGATAGAAAACTGTCGATTACATTTTTATGAAAAAAGGATAAATCATGATACCTTTTACTGAATGATACCAGAATGCCAGTGAATTCTGGAAATTTTCTAAACTGATTAATGGTTATCATTTTACAATTGAGGCTTAATTCAGTGAATGAAAAAAAAAATTAACGTAGATACAAGGCGTTCAATATGAGAATACCAACTCAATAATTTTATGTCCAAAACTATAAAAATACAAATTTTTTTACTGAATTCTCGCTTCCCTCTTGGCAATAAGCCATTTTAAGAACTTTACTTTCGCTTGCAGTCATTCTTGCCGGCTACTTCGCAACGAGTTGCGTAGGTAATTGAATACCATTAATTTTACCTTTCAATAGGCGGATTTAACCTTCTCAAGACGATCGTATCTGCGACTTAAAAACCAATTGTGCTTAAATATCGTTTCGTGTACGTCTCGGACGCTTAAAAATTAAGCTTCCTTTTTTGGGTGCAACTTAGCAAATAAAGAAATAAGCGTCGTTCAGGAATTCAAGATTTACGAGTAGAGAGTAGGATCGTATCACTTTAATTTAAAATTACTCAACGAACCAAGTTAGACTAACCAACGTCAAGTTTTTTGTGTTTAGGCTTAATATTAAATTATTAGCTCATAAGCTGCTTATCAAAACTGAGACTGTCCGTTTCAATTAGCTCATCAGTTTTTTTTTTGAATATTTCAAATTTTCCAGTTAGGATTTGCATTTATGCAATCTTCAAATGATTAACTCGATAAAAATTTTCAACTTCTTGGAATCGCGACAATTCAAAACATTAACAAAACTGGAGTAAAAATGAAAACTATTTTGTATGAAATTATGTGAAAGTGTTCCACATGCTAGTAAAGCTTCTAAAAAGTTTAATTTGCTTGAGTTGTTCTCGGGACACTCTTTTATAGGGGTATTGATTCTTGCCAAGTGTATTTGATACCTTTAAAGTTTTCGACTTATACACAATAAGCGATTTCTTACCCTGCAAACGTCTATCTGACACCCATATAACAAATCTGGGGTTTTGTAAATTTGTAAATCCGAATTTCATGTTGTGCTGTTTAAAAAATACTTAAATGTTTACTTTTCAGGTTGAAAACTTTTTGTTTATAAGAAAAGGGCCAAAAACGGTCATTCAGAATTTCAGAGTTTAATGAGTTAGATTAACGGTGTTATTCCTGTTATATTAAAATTCTACCACTAGGTACAGAGGGTTAAAACCTAAACTCAGTACCGCTCGGAGATGTTTTAAATTAAATAAATTGCTTTTAAAATATTCAATTGCATACTTTCAGTTGTTTGCTGTTGTACGCCCTGGAAGTATGCAGCCTTTTCGTGACTTGTCACTGCTGCTGAATTCCGATATATGTATCTAGATTTTTCTTGTCCAAAGGAATGAAATTTTGCTTTGAATATAATCACTTAAATACAAGATAAAGCTTATCTATCAAAACTGATCACAAAAATGTGACCAGTCCACGAAATCTGAAACGCTTGAGTCATTATCCAATCACACAATCATAATAACTTTCTCACTCACCCCGCGTCCGATGACTTTTAACGGCCAACTGTGTGTGTGTGTGTGTGTGTGTTCGTACGACCCCAGCCGGAAATTTTCTCATAAATGACCAATTCAGGCATTTTTTCACCAAGGATATCAAGGGGAAAATTTGAGTACTTCTCAATTCCAATGGCATTGCCATCGAGAGAAGGAGCTTTTTATCGCAATTGCAATGGCAATGTCATCGAGAGGAAATGTTATTCATCGCAACTCCAATGGCACTGTCATCGATAGAGGTATCGATACGACGGATTAGATCTACTCCACTTTCGATGACCAACTCGTGACATATGCTCTTATGAATGCCAATGCCGCTTGTGTGTTAATTTCATTAGAAAGTTGGTGTATAATCAGGAGGAGTCGCGGCTCTATGTTATGCTGAAATCATTGATTTTTTCATCGGGACATTTCCAGCTGGGACTGAATGTGTGTGTTTGTGTGTATGTGCATAAGTGCTGTAGAATTCATTATGGTTTTTACGACAAATCGTTCGCTATTCATTTGCCCACATTCAGTCGCTGATGACCCATTTTTCCTCTTCGCTTTTGTTTTGCGGCTGTAACGGCGAGACCGCACTTCGGATCTATTCAAAAATATATTCAGTTGCCTAAACACAAGTGCACTTGACGTTCGCTCGCAATGTGGGGCTTTTCAAATTCAACTTTCCGCACAGTGGGAGCAATCGCAAGTGGAAATTCTATATTCAACGTTGGCCATTCACATTTGCAGCCATGAATGGGTGCCCGAAAAATCGAGAAACACTTACATTAGCATACCTATATACATACATACATATATGTTCACATGTGTATGCCTTCTTGAAAAGTTCATATGCAATTCGAAATTTCAGTATCTGTGTCAGGAACGTGAACGTGAACGGATAGACACGGCCCGGTCCGGGACCTGTGCGTTGACAATATTTTCTATCTTTTCATTTTTGCCGTTTTTGGCCTTTTTATCACACCCAGCTGCACAACGACAAGAGCCACGAGTCAGCAGCAGTGCAAAGAGTTCGGTTACTTCCATCGCTCTGTCGTCGGTCGTTCCGTCGTTGATTTCTCCATGGAGTACAAAACTGTTCCACTTTCATTGAATACTCGCTTTGTTTGTGGCTTTTGTTTTTTGCCTTTTATCTTTTCTTTTTCCCACCAGCTCTCGAATTGGATTATAGATTCCATTCGCCATATGCAACAATTGCATGTGGAGAACAATAAAAAAGCAGGGAATATAAAAAGGAAAAAGCAAAAAAAAAAAAAACAATAAGAATAAAGCCATATTGTAATGACGGCGACTTAATATTTTGCGGTTAATGGAATTTCCTTTCTCCTTGCGCTGCATACTTTCAGGCAAATAACAAATTTATTTTAAGTGGGTTCAAAGTCATTTCCCTTTTCGATATGTTGGTCCCTTGTGCAGCATATTTAAATAATAATTTTTTATTGCCTCTTTCCATTTAAATTGGCTTATTTCGAATGGAGAGAACAAAATAATTATTTCCAAAAGTATTCCATTGTCCGACCTCTTTATATTCGCAGGTTTGAAAAAGTCCAAAGAGAAATATGGTAATCGTTGTAGGTCCAACAACAAAATATGATAATAAGCCATTGAAGGACCTTTTTGCTCAAAGTTTATTTACTTAAGCTTATGCCCAAAAAATATTTTTTTCTTTTATGATTTTTTTCTAAATCCGAAACACACTGTGTCGAGGGTATATTGCGGCTGTGCGTCCAAAAGCCCTCGATTTAAGCCATCGAATTATGAACAGAGCCAGAAAAGCGCTTGGTTAAGTTAGGTTCGTCTGTCCGTATGCAGTTTTCTTATCGAAAAATTGTTCTAAATTCTAAATTTTTTAAGATATATTAATGAAATCTAAAACTTTATTTCATCAAAAAAAAAAACAAATCATAATAAAAAAAATTGGCGTAAGAAAGAAAGTTATTTATAGGTAGGGAATCAGCAAATATTTCAATTCAACACCTAGAATCATACTTATAAATATTTAGAATATTGCAGGTAGTCAGAAAACAGTTCGATCATGCAGCTTTCTCCATTTGAAAACATAGTGAAAAAAGGTATTAGGAGTTTGAATCTTCTTTAAGCCATAATCAATCTCGTTGGCGTTGAATTTAAATATTTTCTGTTGCCTTATATATACGGAGAGCTCCGCAAAATAGTGTAAAAGAACTCCTTTTAAAGCACCCTGACGAAGTGTTTTCGGAGTGCTCCAATGAGGAATATAAAATGACTCCTGGCGGAGCTCTTCGAAGTAGTCCTTTTGGCAAGGCTTTAAAGAAACAACGCTATAGCATTTAGGGAGACCAAACCAGTCATTTAAAAAAACTTTGTTATGTAAAAGAGAGTCCAAACAGACTCTTAAGGAACAATCTAGCAATCATAAAAGAAGAATTTTTAGATCACAAAAAATACACCTTTTCCTTATAAGGCGCCCTTGCTCTTTTCTCCCGGAAAATCGCTCATTTAGAACTCCTGTCGAAGCGTTTTAGGAGCATTTGCGCTCCGGAAAAAGAATCTTTAGGAGCTCCGTACGGACTTTTTTGGTTGGCTGGACTCATTTATAGGGCAAGATACAATATTTTAAATTCAACGCCTTGCATTTTAAATTGGAAAAACTCACTGTCACGAATTTAGGCTGTGACCAAAGGAGCTTAATTTCGGCTTTAAGAAAATTTTAGGATCTCCCAAAAGTATTGCTTTAGATGTATTCAATTCGGTTTACCCACAAGAGCTCTCCGATTTCTCATCCTCAAAATTATTCTAAATATTAAGATATTCTTGGGTGTTGAATTTAAATATTTTCTGTTTTCCTGAAAAATCTCTCTGCCACGAAAAGGTTATTCATAAACATTAGCTTCTACTCCTTATAACCATGCCAATTTTACAAAAAATTAGTTAAAGCGCCTAAATATATGCCGGGTATTGTATTGTCTGGTCCTTATACGCTTGGGGTGGAAAAGTTTCGCAGCACGTTCACACTTAACTGATGTATGCAGTCATTATTTCGATGTACTCTTTCTGATGGACGACTTTCTATTACACAGAAATCACAGTAAATGATGAAAAGAAATGGTGGAAAAACTTTTTCTGTGTGACATTTTGACACTTGTTCGAAAAAGAAAAACAAAACAACAAAGCATCTCCATTCAACATGAGAGACATTCAATTTCTTTTCTCTCTCTCTCTCTCTCTCTCTCTCTCTCTCTCTCTCTCTTCTTTTATGGTAGAATTATTAAAAGCTTATGAGAGGAGAAAAGAAAATTCAATGTCATTTTCCTTTGAGTTTTCCTCCAGAGTCAATAAATCGTCATCCGAAATTGTTTGCCAACTTTTTTGTTGGAAACTTTTAATTGCCAACAAGAAGAGCTGTAAAAAGTCCTCTCTGTGTGCTAATAATAGATCCCGGTGGACATTTTTTGAAGACATAATTGCACGCTGTTAAACATTTAATTTTCGTTAATAACAAATTGGAGCAATTATTGTCTTAATTTCTTTTGTTCCAATAAAACTGAAAGCTTTTTATTTCGTTCAATTTTCTGAAACTCGATGCGCAAAGGCTTTCGTCCTTCGTATTTAAATCGAATTCGCGAATTCAATTTGATATTTTTGACTTTTTAAATTTTTTTTCTTTTTTGTCACGAGTTATAAGAATGTTTTCGAAGTCTTTTGTAATCCATTTTTAATTGGCCTTCTCTCCGCCAATTTATTGTTTATTTTATTACGCATTTGTGTCGCTCAAGCTCCACTTGAACGCGAATTTCGTTGACTGAATTTCCTTTCCTTGTGGGACTCGTCTCAGTCTGCCATAAAATTTCACAATTCATTGATTACTTGATAGATTTTTCTGTACAATTTTGAATTTCTTTTAACTAGAATAATGTAGGAAAATCGACTTGTCGAGAACACTAGCTTAAAAAAATTTTTTTTTTTCTGAACATCTAAGTGCGTTTTTCTTATGGACTTTGGGCTTCCTTAACACGGAAACAATAGTTTTAAAAACTTTCTCAAGGCGTTTTTATACCCGACACACTCTGTGTCGAGGGTATATTGCGTTTGTGTGGTTGTGTGTAACACCAAGAACCAGTCGAGATAGACCATACAAAATATATATAGAAATGACCAGCGTCACCAGAAGATTCGATTTAGACATGTCCGTCCGTCTGTCTGTCCGTCTGTCTGTGCGTCTGTCTGTATACAGTTATCTTATCGAAAAAGTTGAGCTATCCTGATGAAATTTGGTATGCATGCTCACGGGGACATGAGTAAGAACAAGTTCGAGAATGGACCCGATCGGACCATTTATAGGGGTACCTCCAGTACTAGGGTCTGTTACGAAAATCACAAAAACTGCTCTTAAATCGAAGTTTTTCAAGATATTTTGATGAAATTCGATATTTGAACATGTTTCAAGGCAAGTAATACGATTTCCAAAATTGTTTATAGTGGGCGTGGCATAAGGGCGTTTTTTCAAAATTGTCCCCTACACCCGAAATTTAAATGGGACTTAAACGAAATTTGGCACTTATGCTTCCTTTGAAGTCGTAAACATACTCCCAAAAAATTTCCCTGGTCGGTCCATTATTAAGGGTACCTCCAGTACTAGGGTCTGTCACAAAAATCCCAAAACTGCCTCAAAATCGGACTTTTTCGAAATATTTCAATGAAACTTAGAATTTGAGCGTATATTTAAGCCTCAGATTAGAATTGCAAAAAAAGTGGAAAAGTGGGCGTGGAAAAGGGACGGTTTTCATAAAGAAATTTGACAAAAGTTGGTATATGGGGCCCCTAATAGCCTTAAAAACCTCTTGAATATTCTTACTTAGTGGTCCTGTTTTTGGGCGTGGTAAAAAAATTATTTAAACATGTGTCAGTGTCGGGTATTCTATTGTCAGGCTCGCCTGACTATAACACCCTTACTTGTTTTATTTTGATTTTTAGAAAAAAATTTCAAACGGGACACTGCAACTTTTTCGAGCAGACCTCGACAATGCTTCATCCGATCTGAACAAATTATCCTCAAATTAAAAAAAAATTAACCCCTCTTACACTTTTTCTAACATAGTTTTAGGATGATGTCATATTTTTGAACTGTGAACTTGAATATTTACAATTTTACGGATTTTATCACATCAGTTTTTTGTTTGGAAAGAAATGATTGAGCGAGATTTCGAGACCAGTCAGAATAGGAGTTTTCACTTCAAAAAATTTTTTTGTATGAAACCATGATTGTAACTCAAAGAACGAATGATGCAGTTCGATTCCCCGTGTCTGAAATAGGGGCACCCGGCTTATAGCAGGTCTCCCTTGTTTTGGGGCTATCACCAGGGCAACAAAACATATTTAAATTGAACCCTAAATAAATGCACATCAATATTTAAAAAAAAATAAATGAATTTATAAGTATTCGCCTGAGGCACTTAGTTCCAGCTTTTTCATGATCCGTAAACTGCCATAATACCCTTCTGAATGTGTGTATAAATAGGCGTGTGTTCAAGAAAACAACGGACCCTGCAGGAAATGTCAATAGTGAATCTATACTCTTTCTCTACTGACTGCGTCAACAGTATTACTGACCAGTTATACCCGTCGCAATGCTTTGCGTTATTGACATTTAACATTGAGTTGTCATTGACTGTCAACAGTAGACCGAAATACTATTGACGAACCATTGGGGAATTATTGACGTCGGTACTATTATGTAGACAAAAGGAGTACTCTTTCGCTTTATAAAGAGACACGTTGTTGACATGGTCAATAAAGATGAACTATACCTCTTGACAGTACTGTTTCTCTAATGACACCGCCTATAAATACTGTTGACGTTGGAACTAGTTCTCTTGTCTATATTGACGTCAATATAGACATGGGGACATATGGCGACAGGCTTCCTGCAGGGGAGCTACAGCATCGAAAACACTTCAAAATATACACATGCATATTTTTAGGGGCTGCCCTGACTATCACCATGTAATTATATCCAACCAACCATATTCGGAGTACTCTGAAATGGAGTGCAAAAGGGATTTTTCGAGATAGTGCCTTTTTGCAAAGGGCTGAAAAAACACCGCCTTGGAGCGTTTGGGGAGACTAAAGGCGTCCCTTTTTGGATTTATTGGATTAGACTCCGTGCTCTGTTCTTCCGGAAAAAAAAAACGCTTAGAAGCATTTGCGATCCAGAAAAGGAGTCATTCGGAGCGCCGTATAAGCTCCTTTTGGTTGGTTGGGCAATTGAATATATTTAAATTCAACACCTAAAAATATGCATTTGAATATTTAAAAATCGACCCACAAACTTTTTACCCTTGCCAAAGGAGCTTAATAGAGACTGTAGGATGATCCAGAAAACTCTCGCTCAATATTGGCTAAACTTGTGGGTGTTTAATTTAAATATTTCTTTTTTCCTGAATTATTTATTGTAATTTTTTACTTGACTGAATGACCGAGATATTCTCTCTTGAACTTCCTCCATAATACATCACTCCCACTACTAGGAAATTCCCCGAAGAATGTCCTCTAATCAAGGGCGGATTAAAACAAACTGCCTTCCAAGGCAGCCGACATTTCTACCTCAGTCGGCAGTCAATTGTTCGCCTTTTCTGCTATTGATGCATTTACGGTCAGAATTTTCCGCCTTCGGTAAATCCGTCATTGCCTCTAAGCTTACCTTTTGAGCTCGCTTTCCAAAGTGTTTGATGACTCTGCGCGAGGACTACCTATTCTAAAGTAAGCAACAACATTTTTAGTATTCTATAAAGAAAATGATAAATAAAATAAAACCCTTTCCCGATTTCTCTTCACAAATTATTTCGCTGTCAACGCCTAAAAATACCTTAAAATTTTCGGTATGAAGTTTTCAAATTAAAATAGATACTGTCATGATATTTATCGTTAAAATAAAAACTGAATTTATCGTTAATGGCTGCGGATCGAATATCCATGAAACGAGCTTAAACGACCGCGACCCGACGTCGAGACGTGAAAACGGTTAAATGAAAATTCCTTTTTCAGCAACCCAAATCAATTAATCAATCAATTAGCGATTTTTATTTTTTGGAATCGGTTTCCTCGAGGAAAGCCTTAAAGACTTGCCTTTTGAAAAGTGCCGAAATTCAAAGAATTTCACGCGAATTGCCTTTAACCTTCAGGATCGAAATTTTTCATCGCATTCAAATAAATAATCTCCCAAAAGTATGCTTCGAAAGGTTGATTTTTAAGTGCGTACTCGGAGAAAGAAAAAAGAAGAAAATAAAAGAGAAACGAAGAAGAAAATAGGGAGAGCCAAAAACGTTTGTGGGCAAAGTTCGAATTGTTTATCAAGTTCTCGCGTGTAAATTGAAATTTATTATCACAACGATAGACGAGAGTGGATGAGTAAGTGAGTGAGTGAGCAAGGAGCGAGCGAATGGGAAACTTGAATAAGCAAGAATTCGGAGACTCCTTTTGTCATCCTTGGGATTTTTTTGTTCCTTTTTTTTGGGGGGGTAAAAAATGTACATAAATCAAGTACAACAATAATAAAATGCAAATTTTTTTCATTTTTTCTCTCTCCTCGATTCTCTGCCTCGCTGCTTCTGGGGGGCTCTCGTTTGAACGCACATTCTTTCGGACGTGTCGCTGGCACCCATACACTCACATGGATCCGCAACAGTTTCCGGCAATGCGTACGCTTTCAATTTCCTCCGCTGAGGCATTTATTTTAGTCTATGATGTCACGGATGAAGATTCCTGGCGAGAGGTACAAATGATTCGGGATCTTATATACGAGACGAAAGCAATACAAACAGTACCAATTGTCATTGTTGGCAATAAAAAGGATTTAGCCGAGGACGGCATCAAACCCAGAGTGGTAAGTGAAATCAAATTTATTTAAAAAGTCAAAAAAAAAAAACAGATTTCTTCCTCATCTTTTGTCACTCATTCATATTCGGCTCTAATTATGTAAATCCGACTTATTTCGTCGGCAGCTTTTGACATCGCTCCTTACAGTGATTCATCATATTATTCTTCTTTAATTATACTTGCCATTTGTACAGTCATTCGAGTCAGAAAAATTCGTTTCGCAGCATCCGAAGAGGCAATCTTAATTTTTTGTTTTTTTTTTTGACTTCTTGCTAACGAAATCCCTCCGCCAACGCTTGCACCCGCAAACACACACACACACACACACACACACAGAGACACTGAGAGGACTTCCGGTAGCATATTGATGGAGCGCTTGTATTATATACAATATTATACATACACATATATATTATTTTAAACGGATCGCTCAGTGCTCTGTCGGATTATTGACTTTGTCGAGTTAAAATATAATAAAAATGCTAATTTTCGCCTCACCCTACAGCGACTCCAAATGAACTTATATATGCATATATACATACATATACATATATACCCACTTTATATGGCACATCTACGCAGAAGGAGCAGAAATTGGTCGTAAATGTGGCAATCATCTCAGCACATACCATGAGATTGACTTTCACATACAGTCTTAATGCCTGTGGTGACTCAATATTTGCAGCTTTTCAACTTTCCACGTTCCTCAGCAGTCAGAAAATCTCGGTTTATCGTTGTCCTTCATTGAATTTCAATTTTAATGCGCGCTTCTTCCGAACCAATTTCGAGCCTACACATAGCTGCGTGTACCTCCCCCCCGCCCCCGCCACCCACAAGTGCCAGTTGTTGCTTTCGTTTCGCTCTTATACATTTTTGTTTCATGTGTGCTCAATTCTTTTTTTTTGTTTTTTTGTTCATTGGGATGAACTTTCACCTACGAATGTGAACTGCTTAAGGCACAAAGGATCGACATTAGTTGCGTGATGTGTGTAAACATGAGGTTTTTTTTTTCTTTTTCATTTTTGTAGGCTCCTTTGGAGTAAGTTTTACTTTCAACATATGTGTGTGTATATATTAAATGAACATTTGGGATGCCAAAAAAGTTTTCTATGCAAATAAGTTTTGCTCATTTAAATGAAAACTTCTTAATGATTTGCACACTTTCTGTGTGACGACCCAACCAAAAAGGGTAACGAAGGCAGCTCCGAGCGAGCTCCGTTTTACACTTTTCTAATAATATGTAGATCAAGTGATAAAAACAAGAAAAGCTCTTTTCACAATCCCGGGTATTCAAGGATAGAATACAATTTTTTTGTAAGCTTCAATTAATCCTTTAATTATGGTAGATTTTTAACATTTGAATTGTCCTTTTTAAGAGTTTAAGTGTTAAGCTAAACAGGAAACTATAAGATTAAACATTTTTGGTCAAATTGTCGTCTACTCAACTCTCTAATTTGGAAGACCAAATGCAATATTATTACCACCAATCGACTTCTATTCTATTCCCCACTTTCGACTAATCGGCGTCATACGGATGTACCTACTTTTCCCCTACTTAGGTTAGGTCAACAAAGTATTCGAACCTAAAATAAGTACCTAAGAATCGACCTATTTTGCTAGTTGGGCAATGATAAATAGTATCGATAGTCTGAATATCGATAGTATCTGAATAGTTCTATCGGAAGATATAATTTTAAAATTTCAAACTAAATGATTCATTTTGCAAATTGCTAGTCTATCTTCAATTTGAAGCATGTTTGAGCTTTTTAAGATTTAAATATTCAACCATTTGAAAGTATACAATACTTTAAAAAATAATGGTGGTCCTATAAAAATTTAATAAAATAGTGTGCATAAGTATTCCACCTCATTTAATATCACGTGGTAATATACAAGAAGCCGAATTTTAAAACTCCTTCTTACTCAATTCTCCATACTTTGTAACAGTATGATGCTAGCAGTATTTTGGTGACTTTTTATTTTTTTATTTTTTTTTTTTTTTTTGTGTACCTGTTCCATATTTATTTATTTATTTAATCATCAATATTTTCATAGTGCAGTAAGATTAAATCTTGTAGGTAGCACTATTACACGGTTTGCAGTTAACTTCAGAAAAAATATATTTATACTTTAAAAAGCTACTTTTTTAAAAAAGATTTCTGGATATTGAAAAATAATTCTTTATTTGTGTTTTCTTTAGGAAAGTGATCCGTAAAAATCCCTTGTAAATATTTGAAGTGATTTTTGGTTAAAGGTAAAATCGAAAAAATCCCTCAAAACGAAAAAACCCCTCGTTCTGGCATCAGTGCATAGAATAAAATTTTAGCATGGCGCCTATAATTCTCATTTGGTTTGCAAAATGGGACACTTAAGACTCGCAGAATTTGGGAAGATTTTTCGAGACGTGATGAAGCAAGAACGTGTGTAAATTTGTCTTATTTATAGTTTCGATAGTCGATAGGTTCTATAATCGATACTTTTAATAATCGATAGGTTCAGTAATTCGATTATTCGATTAGTTCAATAATCGATCCGTCCAATAATCGATAGTCAAAATTGTCGATAGTTTCAATGATCGATATTTTCAATAATCGATATTTCCGAGAATAATTTGTAGAATCGATATTTTCGATTATCGATAGTTTTGATCATCGATAATTTTGACTATCGATAATTTTGATAATCGAAAGATGAATTTTTGAGCGGCTCTCGCCCTTATTAAATAAAGGCATATTTATTATGTCCCTTCAAAAAGAAGAAAGTCCTCTGTCACCGCCAGCACCACCTTTCCAAAGCTAAAGTAAATGTCCATGAATCAAAACTATCGATAGTCTTCAAAAACCATCGACGTTTTCGATAGTTGGAAAACATCGATAGTACTATCGATTCTTTCTCCAACTCTCGAATTACTGAAAGAGACTTTAAGGTTCGTGACTTGGAAAATAACTTAAATGTGCCTTTTTGTGAATAGACTCTGCTTCAGAGCTCCGATATAAATTTTGAAAGAATTTAAACAAAAGATGAATAAATTTCCTTTTAAGGACATCATCCACCGTTGATAGATAAGGAGCCTTTACCATTTCAACAACAGTCCAACAATAGACAACGCATATAAAAATACGTATCCTATTCTTCTATTGTTGTGGCCTGTATTCTAGGTTATCTTACTTCGTCATAAGGATCCCTTTTAACAAGGCTATACGTTTTTTTATTTTTTTTTTTTTGTGAATATCTTTCTATATATTTCACTTTCCCTAGAAAAAGGGATGAGCAAGGAAAATGAAAAAATAATTCTAAAATTAATCTTTTATATTTATAAATAAATCTCATGCAGTGTATTTAAAAAATCGCGATGCCAGAAATAAATTTATGCACAGGTATTCTTTTTTTTATGTTGTTCTGTTGTGTTTATATTCACTTGTTGACTTCATCGTAAGCTCTTTGAGACCTCGAAGGGTTCCATCGAAACGCAT
Organism: Chlorops oryzae; assembly: GCA_020466095.1. NCBI lineage: Eukaryota > Metazoa > Arthropoda > Insecta > Diptera > Chloropidae > Chlorops > Chlorops oryzae. Next base: position 29,369,185 of record CM035808.1, read on the forward strand.
GTTTGCCCTCGTTTCGAGTGTGAGCATCTTCTGTTTATGTTATCGTTTTTGTTTTTTTTTTCGTTTGTTTTTTCCCCATAAATCTACCTAAGCACATTTTTCCATAATGAAAAGATTCCCCTTGCCATTATGGCTAAGATTTCGTTTTTCCTGTTGCGTATGCTGCGTATGAGCCCACAACGGATTAAACATGCTTTCGGGGGATTTCACTTAGCCGAGTCGGCAATAATTCTGGAAAAGTGTCATCTAGGTCAATGATTTTATGCGACTAGGCGATTTCGTAAATAATTTATTTTATATTACAAAAAAAAAAAAACAAATTTCTTTGGCCTTGCCAAATCACATGGCACGTTGAATTCGTGTGCATAGCCTTTTTTTTTTGTCCTTTATGGAAACGTTTGACTAATGTCGACGCCTCTTCCTTTTATTTTTTTTTTTGCCTCCCCTTCGTTTTCTTAATGTTGGGAATCGTTGGCGCAGAAGAACAATTTTCTTTTTTTATTATTATTTTTTTTTTCTTTTCTCATTCAAACATTATTCATTCACGCGAATAAAGCAGGCAGAATTGCGTGAAAACGTTGCCATCACATGTGGAACTCGCAATCGCAAAACGATTTCACGTTGCGTCTTCAGTACGTTCGAGCAACGTGTGCGAAAGTTTAATAAAAATATTTTTATTTTCAACTCATGCGAAAATACCAATTCAATTGCGAGTCATAATTTTACAGATCGAATACACTACGGCCGAGTCGACGGTGACAATTGATTGGGAAAATGGTTTTGTTGAGACATCTGCTGCTAAAAATGAAAATGTCACACAGGTATGTAGGCGTAGATTCGTCGAATCGCCGATTAGTTACTCGTGCCATTTGAGATAATTTTATAACCAATATTTGAAGGTCTTCAAAGAGCTGCTCACCCAAGCCAAGATCACGTACAATCTGAGCCCAGCATTGCGACGTCGAAGGCAATCGTTACCGCAACAAGTTGGCGGCAGCGCACACAATACACCTGGGCATCACCATCGCAATCAGCAGCAGCAGCAGCAGCAGCAGCAATCTGGTGCTTCCTCATCGAGCGCTGAACATGCCCATCCATCTCATGCCCCGACCGCTGCTCAACTGCAACATTTACAAAGAATACAAGAGCGCAGCTTGGGCGGCAAACGCAACTCCTGCACAATATCCTAAATTCAATTAAGTTCATCGAATCCAATTCGTTTTATTGAAACATATTTTCCTCGATGTCCTTTTTTCGTTTTTTCAATTCGATTCTTTTGAATGTCAGCACACATGCCGCATGTAGCCGCTGCATTATGTGTTTGTGTGTGTGTGTGTGAATTATTTCCTCTTTTCTTTTTCAGTAGTTCTTAATGTCTATTCAGTAGAAATGACCTAAAATGTCTTAAAATAAATACAAAATTCATTCAATTAGAGTATTGTATTTAATTACGAAAATTGTCAGAAAATATTTATTCAAGTGTCTATGGCTTTTCCGAACAATTATAAACCAAATAAGGGTCATAACAATGACGATTCCCATGTGCGTAGATAGCCAGGGTGAGTGAGAGCTTCTATCGTGTATTTTAAAGATCGATAGGCGTACGAGGCGAGACGAATTAGTAGGTACCTAGGTCTAAAAGGTCATTACTGCATTCGGTCTCTTAAATAAAATTTTCATAAATATCAAAATAAATTTTATTTCTTTGAGGCCCTAGGATATTCCAAATAAATCGTTCTCATTTAAATAAGTGTTGATTGAAGATTTCCCCTGTCATTTGATGGCTTAAAATTTATTGTTCCTGGGATGAAACGATGACAGTGGAACAGAGTTTGATGATTTCATGGGAAAATCTAGAAAAATATTCATCCATATTTTCTTTAGTTTTTGAATTTTCGGAAAAATCTCGCTGGACTTAGGTCCGCCTTTATTTCTACCGGTAGTCATCGATTGTTCTACCTGTGGTATTGATCGATTTGTTGCACATACATATGTCCAAATTATGGCATTTTATGATTCTCTTAAATCAATGTAGAATCTTGAAGTCAAATTCGCTACGTGTGTCACAAATGGCTATAAAAATAAATATCCCAAGTCTGTTCAAATTTAAATTAAAAATACACGCTTCATATCATAACACTTTCAAAATCAGCATAATCAATGAAAAGGCGAATCCGCACCTTATCAGTACCCATTTAATAATTCATAGCATGTGGGGGACACGTCACAGACAGAATACGTCATTCAAGTTGATACAAATTTTAAAGTCAACTTGCACAAGAGATATATTCTTTGTCTCTTAAAACTTGGGTTTCAATAAAAACGCACAAAAAAAATGAAAAAAAAAAAAAACACCGGGTCCAAATTTTACTTCATTTTGGCTACAGAAATCGAATCAGAACATCGCAACACATTTTTAAATCCAACTTTGGCACCGATTAACCCCACGTCAATGCCTCTTGCCGGGCTAGTTATCATTATTTTACAAAACAAAGAATTCAGATCTTACAGTAAAGCCATAGTCACACAAAAAAAAAAAAAAAAAAAAAAAAACAAGTTTCAAATGAAAAGTCTCTCATTTAAACACGGAAATTATATGCCAAAAAAAAAGATCGATAAATATATAAGAAAATAATGAAAGCTATATGCAAACTTAAAACTATAAATCTATGTCATTAAAATAAAGAACACCAAAAGAAAAGAATAGGGAACTTAGAAATGATATTTGTTGAGTGAAGTGACTTTACAAGTTTGAATATTTTTGGCTAAAATAAATGGGGGGGAAAAAATTATAAATTTTTATGATTTCTCTTGGTTTCTGCTTTGAACTGTAAAGTTTTATAATTGTGTAGTGCGTAGATCAATGTGTACATATACATATATATGTATGAGAAAGTAGATTTCTTTATATGTAAGAAATAGTTAATGGATAGTGTTCTTTCCAAATTAAGCTATTCTCCATTCTAAAATCTCTCAGGCATGCTTTAGAAATTCAATCCGAATAAAAAATGTTGAAATCAATGTGATTTCAATAGGAATTTCAGCTATTTCGAATTGTTTTTATGGAGATTCGATTTCTAGAGCATGCCCGTCTATCTTATTATATATTCTATTTTAAATGATCAGATTTTGAACAACCTAACGAAACCAATTTAAACGTTCAGGGAAGACTTTGGTCTAACAAAAAATTTGTTATCTTCTCTCTAAAGCCTATTTACAATGTTTTCACATACATATTGGAAACAAACTAAACGCTTATATAAATATACATATAAATATATATATAATATTATAGATCTTGAATGTGTAATTATGTACCTTATAATAAACGTTTATGTGTGATTCAAATTTAGAGAACCCAGTAGTTTAAAAATGCTATCTCCTTTGTAATAAATACATTGAGCAAATCTAATAAATAATAAACTTTTTCAATTATTAAAAGTTTAACAATACTATCAATTGCAAATAATACGTGACGCATAAATATCATTGCTATCATAAGAATTAAATAAAAAATATAAAAAAAATTTAAAAAAAAACATCAAAGTTCAACAAAAAAACAATATGAAATTATTTAAAATTTATTTAAAAATGTTTGATCCTTTAAAATAAATACATAGATCTACTAATATAAATAAACAATAGACTTTTTCAATTAATAAAATCTAATCTATATTAAGACGGTGGTTTAAACTGACCATAGAACAATAACAAAAATTATTCTGAGAATTTTCAAAAATATTTATCAATAACAAAAGGGTTCAGTGGTCCTGAGGAGACACATTCATCGGAAAGCAAAGAAAGCTTGTTAACGAAAAATTAGGAACGTATTTAGAACATTTGAAGTAAAGTTTTCTCTATTTTGCTATCGCAAAATCTGTAGGCAAGGATCTCGGCAAAATTACAGGTAGAAAAATTTAGTGGGCAGGTCCATGCTATCAAACGAAAGTCTTATGTTCTCCCATAACAATTTGTGGACACGGACTTTTTTTTATAACAGTCTAAAATTTCAGTGTCTGATAGATTTTATTTTCTCTGCAGATTTTTGGACAGAAGTATTGTTTTTTTTTTTTTGTTTTTTATCACTTAAAAGAAACTAACAATTCGTCAGACATAAAGAGCTTTTAGATCGTACTCAATTTTATTAAACAGAATTAAAACAAGGTTTTTCTTATATCTTTAAAAACAATTTTGTGGAAACTACTTTAAAAAACTATTATATTATATTTCAAAATCTACACTTTAATGTTCAGTTCAAAAAACACTTCTAAGTAGCTTGAAATAAAAAAAAATAATAATCAACGTCTTAAATTAAGAATTAGTTGTAATCTTAATCGCTATGCTAAATTAGAATATTTCATTTGGATAATAGAAGAGCTTATTATTTATAAAGGTATGTCTTTGAGCAAAGATAACAGAAACAAATAACTATCATTAGTAAAATAAGAAAATGGCTTTCAAATTTGATAATCGCTGCATCCAACACCTTTTCACAAGTTAATAGTCATCTCGAGTTGTCATGCGAGATTCCAATTCGTATTATTTCCTCATTCTTGCGAGAAATCACACTGGATGTCGATGGACGATAGCTTTAAGGTACTGCTTTGATTCCATTCCAAATGGTCTAGGGAAAATTCTTAAATACATTTCAATTTATTGTTCCTTTTTCTAAGGAAAAAATTGGCTAATTTCTTTCATATCGCGTTTCATTCGATTGCTTTCGTGTGCAATCTTATACATTGAGAGCTACAGTCCGATGCGAAGTTCGGTCTTCGCACACTTTACCTAGTGCTAGTCTTTTATTATCTTTCCACTGGGAAAATTCCTTTGAATAGACATCAACGCTGTCTTTCATTGTATTGCGATATGTTTTTGGCAAGCCAACAAAGCACAAAGAAACCATCGAAAAGAAAATTCTATACAATTTTGGATCATTAATAAATAATTCCTATGGTACATTTTTACACGGCCGTTTGTTTGCGATTACGATGTCGAGACCGTAACAATATCGTTGTTGCTGTTTTTATTCAACGGTTTTGATTTGATTTCAGTGAGCGAGACCGATCCTGGTCCATTTAGGAAATGCATTTTCACATGTTTTTGCAGTTCCAGCTGCGAGTCGAAGAAGACCTGACATAAATCGCAAGCAAATCGACGAACTGCTGGCGCCGGACTCACTTCTCCGCCAATCGATGAACGTGTCTCATTGTCATGATCCCGTGTCTGTTCGTCTTCGACTTCATATTCCATATCATCCTCTTCGACTTCTTCGATAATATCGTCAGCATCAACAACTTCCTCAGCAACATCATGTTCATCATGTTCATCGTATTCATCCGCTGATTCCATTCCTCCATCATTAACATTTTCCATTGTTGCTATATTACGTTTTATGGTCAGCTTCGGAACTAATTTATCTGTTCTCGTTGCCTCTTCCTCACTATTCGATGAATTTCCATCATCATCATCGTCATCATCATCGTCGTCGTCGTCGTCGTCTTCACCATCACTCATCATCATCACTTTCTTCGGCACTATCGCTGTCGTTATCATTATCATTATCATGTTATCGTTATGATTATCGTTATCATTATCACCAAGTTCACCGTTCTGCACATTACGATTGTTACGCTCGCCATCACCGTCCCCATCACCATTGCTATCATAATCATCATCGTCCTCTTCATTCTCATTTTCGTTTTCATCGGCTTCCTCTTCGTCATCGGATTCTTTATTATCTCTATCTGTATTATTACTTCGCTCATTGTCCCCGATGACTCTTGGGTTTTGTTCGGGCTGTTGAATCTTAAGAAGCGAACGCGACTCGTTATGGGTTTCTTTATCGTTCGATGGTGGCTGTTGTAGCCGTTCCACCGCCATAGCGATAACATTTTCTTTCATATGATTTTGTATGTGATTTATTAATTTCTCTTTGCGTGAGACGTACGCTCCGCACAGGTCGCAGCCCCATTGAAAAGGTCCGAACGGTTTCGTGACGCGCGCATCTGCAACTTTATGCTCAATCCATTCCCGTTTCGTTTCGAAACGTTGATTACAACGCCGGCAATGTAAATGTTCATCGGTTTCGATTTTGGGTGGCTTCGGTAGGTTCGTCACCTCGTCTTTGTGCAGTTCATAAAGATGTCGCCTCAAATTGTTATTGCTGATGAACGTTGATGGGCAATATTCGCATTTAAGTTCGCGTTTGCGTTTCTGGTATTTTGAAGCAGAGTTGGGCATAAGTCCCACCGCTTGTAATCCCAGCAGACGTTGATGGTTGATCTGGGTCTGAGCTTGCGATAGATTCGATGAATTCGCATCGCTCTCGACTTGATTCTATTTAAGAAGAAGAATTTCATTCGATTAAAATATTCTCCAATGAATTTATAATATATATATATAGAATATGTTTATTATTTTGCGACTGGTGTGGAGGCATCTGCTTGAAATACACAAATGTCCTTCCCATATTTAATTTGGAGGCAAAAAACTTTTTAAAAAAGTATAATTTTCGCTTGCCAAACAGTCGACTGACATGGACATTTTGTTTCGCACCTCGCTGCACAAGTCCAAAAGCTCACCTGTTTGCTATCACCTCTGAAATGCCATTTACGATGCACTTTAAGTGCCGTCATTTGAGTGAACGTCTTCGTGCACAAATCGCATGCATACTCGCCCATTTCGTTCACGCAATCTAAGTAGAACTGATTCGGATCTGCTGGGCCAGTATCGAACATCGAGGCCAATGGATTATCGGTATAGAGTTCCTGTTCGTGCATTTGAATGTGTTTTGAGAAGAGCTCCTGATCGATAAAGCGCTGCCCACAAATGGTACATGCGACCTCGGGTAGTCGTATCTTCATATTGCCGCCGCCGCCGCCACCACCACACCAGCACCAGCAGCACCACCACCACCTAAAGTGTCATCATCATTCTCATTTGAGTTGTCATCATCGTCGTCATCGCCTGTTTTATGTCGATATATTTGCGTATTTTCAGACTGAGCGCCAGTTGCATTTATGGGCTTTCGATTACACGTTGGAATGTGATTTTCAAGCATTTGACTATCAAAGAAGACTTTCTTGCACAGTACACAATCTGAAGGCTCAGCGATCTGTGGATGTTTCTTATAGCGATGAACCTAGGAAAGACAGGCATTTGTTTTTTTAGCCATTGGTTTTAAGCAACATAATTTTTTTTCTTACCCAAAGACTCTTTCGTCCACTGTAAACATTACCGCAATCCTTGCAGGAATAATCATTCGAATCGAATTCATCATGCGAGTTTATGTGTATTGCCAATTTCTTGTTGGTATTGAAATTTGAGGGACAATACTTGCATTGATACCAATACAGCGGCGCATTCGAAGAGCCCATCGATGAGTTATCGGCAGTACCAACTCCACCCACACCACTCACTACTGGCGTCGAAAGACCAGATTGCTGATCGACACCACCTACGGAACCAGTGTCGCCGGCTGTCGCCTCTTCATTTTCCTGTCCAATTGTAGCATTCTTTCCGTGCGCTGTACGCTTATGTTGCATCAATTGCTGTTCATTACGGAAAATATTATTGCAGACATCGCATTCGTATTGTTTCACGATCATTTCGTCGCGCAGCAATTTATTATGGATTTTGAACATATGAACTTTTAGACCTTTTTCATAAGCGAATTCCGCTTCGCAGAGTTTGCATTTTATAAATTGAACGTTTCGTATTTGATGCTCGTTAAGCATATGGAAGCGATATGACTTCTTCGACGAGAATCGGCGTTGGCAAATGCGACAACGCATGCGTCGGAAACGTCTGTCGGCTGCTTGCTCTAGGTTTCGTTTAAATGCAGCTTGCTGCTGAGCCTTCGCAATGTCCTGAAGATTGTGTATGGAATTTTTCAAAACGCTATTGCCGCCGCCGCCGCCGCGCCACCAACTCCGCCACCGTTTGTCGGTGTAATGGTCAGCGAACTTGGTGTTTTAGCACGAGCTGCAGCCATTGCAGCTGCCTGAGCGGTTTGGGCTGCGGCTGTATGAGAACGCATGTGATTGGATAGTCCAATGTTATTGCTGAAGACAGCACTACAAATAGGACATTCCTTCAAACTTGAGAACTGATTGTTGCTGCCTGCACTGGTGCTATTATCTACTCGCATTTTCTTAGCTACCTGTTCGTCATCAGCGTCATCATTATCATCATCTGAAAAGCAGTAAAAAAAAAAAAATAATTTAATTAAATAAATAAGAATAAAAAAATAAAAAATAAAACGTAAATTTTCATTATGGACTAAAATGGTATGATTGATTGATCTTCTTACCGGCCGTTCCGCCATTTGTAATTGACATTAAATCCTTCATTACGTAATCATAACGACCTGTATACGCGTTCGAAGTTGAATTTGCATTTTCCGGTACTTTCACTGCATCGGCGTTGACAATGTACTCGAAGCCAGTGTGACGGGTTTTATCACCAGAATGTACAGTTACCATGTGTTCGCGTAAATTGGACAGGCGCGGATAGCCGGTTCCACATTTAACGCATTTATAAGTTTGTGGCAATTGATCAGGATGCTTTGACTCCATGTGTCGGAGAACATTATTATAATTGTTATACTGTTGGCCGCATATCGGGCAGGCTTGCGGCATCCGTGAAAAGTATTGGGATTTCTGTGGGGCTGAACCAGCATTTGAGTGATTACTCCGAGACTCATCAGCGGAAGAGGCACCACCTGCTGCTGTGTGTGGGAGAAATTTTAGTTAATTTTGCTTTTCGCATCAATAAACTAAAATGGAAAATAACAATTAAAAAAGGTTTTAATTATTATTACCTGTGGAGGTTTTCTTTCCGGGTGAGTTATCAGCACTATTCGTTTGGAAATGTATTGGCTGAGTCGGATTCGGTGTTGCGACTTCGCCAACATCAGCCAGATGCTTTTCATAAACGTGATCAATGAATTTCTGATGATTGTCGAATTTCGCTTCGCAGGTCAGACAACGCAATGTGACAATGCATTCCATATTGTTGTAATGCCGTTTACGCTCAGCGGGATCTTCAATGTTCAAGGCGCAGAAATTGCAAGCCAGCGATGGAACTTCTTTCAAAAGCGCATCGCCATGCTCGTCGTAGACATGTGTACGGAATTCAAGTTTCAAGCGGAATTTCTTCGGACACAATTTGCATTCGTACATTTTGTTGACCAGCAAGTCTTTCGCCCTCAATTTTTCGGGCACAGCTGCTGCGGTGGCCTTAACCGCTGCTGCAAAATCTTGATTCTTCTCCATTAAAGCGTGCAGCACTTTGTACAGGTTTATACAATTACGACGCTTTAAATGGGAAATAAACAGTGCTTTGGACTCATTCAGCTTCAAACAGTTAAAGCAGAGATTTCGCGGCAAAGTTGCATACTTCTTACGCATGTGTGCCATAAAATTTTTGTATGTTGAATAAAATTTACTGCAACAGCGGCATGTCATTGTCTGATATTGTTGCAGGAATTCCTCGTTTTGCTGCAAGAATACGATTTTCTCATCCGTCAGTAAGTGTTGGTATTTCTCCGGACTGTCGTAATCATAACCGCCCGATTCGTTCTTCTTGAATGCGTTCACGATCTCTTGACGGTATTTTTGTGCCGATAAAAGTGAAGCCGAATTGGTCAGCTGGTCAGTGGGTGTGCCAGCAGCGACACTAGTGTTACGCTGACTGGCTAGAACAGCTGCGAAAGCTGCGGTAGGTTTTGTTATTGGCGTATTATTTGGCGTTGATGTACAAAGCTCAAACAAATTCGGATGCAGTGTACGTTCATGACGGCGTGCATTCGCACGTGTCGAGAACTTCAGGTTACAAGCGCGGCAAGATGCTTCTTTAACAGGATCAATAGTGGCTGAGATAGGTACTGCTGCTGCTGCTTGCTGTTGATTTGCATAGCCAAATAAGGATCCATCCTGGAAATTATGTGCGATATTTTAGACCAAATTTCAGACAATGTATCATTGGACATATTTACCAGAGGTTCTTCGCCTTCTTCTTCTGTACGTTCCAAGAACAACGTTGGGTCGACCATTTCTTCACACTCATCTGGATGTGGTTGTTGTTGCTGTTGCTGTAGTTGTTGTTGTTGTTGACGTTGGACAGATATATCATCGGAATCGTAGGGTTCCTCTTTAATTTGTACTGCAGGTAACGGCTGAAAAACATTTAAAAAAAAAAAAGAAGAAACATTATTATAACATCCCTTGAGGTTTGAAAAAAAAAAAAAAAATAAATAAAATGAGGTATAATTTTTGTGAATAGCAAAGAGGGGCCATAGAAATTGTTTAAGCTAGAATGGAATAAATTAAAAAACAATAATTATTATGGAAAAGCCATTAAAAAACCGCGCGTTCACGATACAATACATTAAAAGAGGAATATCGTCTGAACAATCGCAGTTCGTTCGTTGAATTTTGACTCGTCGATGGTGCTAGAATTGTTGACATTTCTGTCATTGTAGGTAAAATAATCGGCGGTTGTGTTATTATCGGTTGAAAGTCTGGAATTGTCGTTGGAAGAGAAACCATTTGATGCTGCTTCATAGGCGGCTCCAGACGTTGTGATGGTTCTGCGTTGAGCGAAGGTATTGTTAACATTGTTGATGACAACGTTGCTGCTGGTGGAGCAACAGCAGCAGCAGCAGCAGCAGCAACAGCAGCACAATCAGGCTGGTCGTGCGGCTGTTCAATTATGATTTTCGGTGTTACAGGCGGCTGTTCGAGAATCTCTTTCAAAAGTTTTCGTGGACTTCGTATACGCGGCTTTGGAATTCTATGCGTTAATGGGAGCACTGATTGTAAAATGGGTAACGTTACTGGAGTTTTTATATGCCTGATATATTGTCGTTTGGGTTTTTTTGGCTTAGGTTCCTGATTGAGCAATTCATGTTGCTGAGGTTTTGGCTGTTGAGAAGAATGTTGCTTTGGACTCACATAGACAGTTAATGATTTACGCTTTTTCAGCGACGTTATGCCATCCAGTATTGATGACGATAGACCAGAATTGCTCTCATGAAGATCTGCGGTTGGCTCCTGGCTTTGTGCTTGAATCGTTGTATCCGGTGGCAAATTTGTCTGTGGAAGTTGCTGCTGCTTGGTATCCAACCACAATTGTTGTTTATTTTGCGACACAATACAACGGTTTTTGAAACTTTGCCAGGAATTGAGGTAACTAATGCAAGCATGGCATATTCGCAAGGAAAGCCGATCCGTGGAGCTGATCTGAAATTGCACAAAAAAAAAAAAAAATTCATATTAGTTTACTGTTTTTTTTTTAAATGTAATTTCGATTAAAATACTCAAAACTAATGGGTGATTTTCTATCCAGAAGGGGAACAATACTGGCTCTAATCAGGCATACACACAAGAATTTGCTCTTTTTTTATTGAACATACCTTTAAAGCTAATTATCTACCTGACAATCTCTGATGGTATACATTTATATCCTTCAAACATATATTTTTTTTTTTATTAGCTTATTCTTTGGTCTTTTACCATTATACTATCATTGTTCATTCCTACTTAAATGTACATTTTCACAAAATTAAAAAAGAAAAAAAAAAGAATATGCTCATTATGGAAACCGCATACACAATTATTTGATATTAAAAGGGACATCGTGATAATGGGAACCCTTAGCGGTCGATGTATTTAGCTGTAAGTGTGCGATTCCAAATGAATTTTGAATTTTTGATTTCATTTCATTTCAAATTGAATTGATTTTGATTTCTCAATGATGCAATTTAAATAAGAGACGCATCTTCTATTTAAAGACCCGAACCATTTCGGTAAGATTAAATTTATGGAAAGATAACATGGCCTTTTGTGGCATTTAGTGATGCGAGTACAAAAGCGGACTCATACTTAATTACTATGGTAGGTATGGCGATTAAGCTTTGGGCGAAGGAAACAACAATTGCAGCTATAGCTCAACTAATGCCACAAACACTGATGCAATGTCAATGACCCAAAGTGAAGAATACACACACAAACACATGAACATTTCAAGGAGTTATGTGGCCTTTCGGTGCTCACTTGTATATAATCAATTCTACACTATGTACAATGCCATATCAAAGAGCGCTTTACATAGCATTTAAATGTACATACATACATATGTATGTACATATACGCCCCTCCGTGTAAAGTTATGCTGTTTGTAAGACGGAAACTCACATTTGTTGAATAGCAATTGTTATAGGCCGCCCGAATCTTAATATTCCCAGAGAATTTTTCCCGCGAATTGAAACAAAAAAATTTCTCCCATTCTAAGCAATAACACGGGAAGCAAAAATTTCGAACATTTTTAATGAAAGGTCATCAAATTCTTTGCTTTATTGAGGTTTAGAATACTCCCATTTTTAGCGGCGAAAAATTTCTAGGGAAGATATCCCCGGGGAATATACACTGGTTTAAAAACAAAGAGCCACAAAAATTCATGACTAAGAGGCTCCCCCTCCAGCTCTCTCAGAAATTAAAAACGCTTGAGAAATGAAACACAAATTTTCCGGTGTTTTTTTTGCTAACAGAACTGGAGAGAGCCCCTTAGTTGTATATACTCTACTTCCTGAGAATGGGATGGATTTAGAGCACTGTATATCCTTGAATTCCAATTACCCAATCACTACCACCAATAAGGGTCATCTCCGGGCCAAGAACGCTAGCCGCTTTGAGGGAGCAACTACCGAACAACTTGAGCCATAACTCTACATAGAATCGTGCCTTATTTTCATTCATAAAAATGTGAAAAATTCGAACAGATTCGATCCATCAAAATACATAAGCACGAATATGAAGGTTCGGACACCCCACGCCACAAAGCAGCTTCCTTAGACAAGGCTACCTTGACAAAAAGGCTTTGTTTCTATTCAACTTCAAATGGTTTTGGAATTTCCTTACAATAGCCGCTCGACTATAAGCCATAATACAAGCTTACTTTAAAGCCATTTCAGATACATACATAGCCTAATTGGTCAAAAGCGAATAGCGCATTATTCTCGAACCCTCTAGTGTTTGCCAATTATCTTGACAATGGGATGCTGCCTGCAACACACCCAGCCACATTATCGCATTGCTTTACAGTCTCATCGCAGCATTATTGCACGCACATAACGACACACACACACACACACACACGCACAACCATCCCCAATAGTCCATCGGGTCATTCAACTACACTCCAACTCCTGCAGAGAATCGCTCCTAATCATAATTTCCGAAAGGGTTGTTTTCGCCACCAGACCGAACAACAAACCAACCAACGATTTAGCATCCTCCTCGGGTGCACAATAATTGAAAGAAATTCTTTAAGATTTTTTTCGTATATTAAAATCATTCGAACATAGATTTGGAATTCCATATATCTTATCTAGAGTATAAAAATAAATCCAATAACCGATTATATATTACACCCAAAATATATATAAAAAAAAAAGATTTGCATTAAATCGTTACACAAATACACGAATATTTGTTTAGGTTTCTACGATGCAGTTTTGATTTTCGGCGCCGTGTCCTTGCATATCGTCTGAGCGACGAATTCAATAACAGTTCGAGTTGGTCGACCTGCCATTCCCTTAATGAGATATTCGTAGTTCTGGCCATTCGTGCACATGACGCCCGTCGCGTCGATGTGCATCCATTGGCCACAGGGAACGAACTCTCGTAGAAATGCTGCAGCCTTGGCTGGGCGACATCCGCGACCGATGCCGTAGTTCTGGACGTCCGTGGCACGGTTGGCTGTTATCAATTGGCTGTAGTAGTCCCATAATGGCATACGCCAGACACGATCGCCCGTATGCATGCTGGCATGCTTGATTTGTTGCCATAGAATCTCCGAGTTGGTGAACACTCCGCAAGCGGCCTCATCGAGCGCGTCGCGCATTTGTCCGGACGTGGTGCCGATGTCCAAAATGAATTTCGGACAGAAATTCTGAGCGTAGAGCAGTGCATCCGCTAGAACTAAAACGTCCTCATGATCGGTGCCCTGGATCTCGATATGTTTGCCATTCATGGCCTTAACGGTGTCGCCGGGACGGAATGCATTGCAGCCGAGGACATTCTCGCACAATGGGACGAGTCCTCGCAAATTAATTGGCAATCTTAATCCGGCGACAGCACGACATGTCGCAACAACGACTGCCGCGCCAGTCATATCGCCACGCATATTATATAATTCTTTGATGTCTTTTAAGCAAAGACCTCCACAATCGTAGGTAATTCCTTGTCCAACTAAAACAATTGGACGCTCATCAGCCGAAGTACCGAAATAGCTAAGCTCCAGGAAAATTGGTGCCTCACAGGATGCCTTTCCAACGGAAAGGAACGCATTCATGGATTGACTCTCGGCCCATCCTTCGACTTTAACTTCAACATTGACCCCCGACTTACAAAGGACCTCGACGACGTTCTGCGCGAATGCGGTTGGCGTCAATAGATTCGATGGCATCTCCTGTAGCTGTCGGGTTAGGTTCTGCGCCGCAGCCTTCTGCAATCCAATGCGCCATCCTTCCAAGTCGCATACTTCATCGCGGAACGTATACAGATCGATCGTGGGCACTCGGATACGATATTTTGCCTGTCGTAAGTCCTGATATTTCCATATTCCCAATGCGGCTCCTTCGGCCGCCGATTCGGCGTGTCCACAATTTTCTACGTCAATGCGATCGGTATCCAAATTGCAAAGTTGTATGCAAGCATGGGCTACCGAACGGCGAATAGCCTCTTTCTGCTCGTCAATCACCTCGTAGGGATTATAGCCAAGACATTCCTTTCCCAATCCAACAACAGCCACAGCTATATAGTAGGGATTCTTTTCAGGCTCGACGCCGAAGAGGATGCGAGTCTCACCTCGCTTCGGCATGGGTCCTGACATACGTAGCACCTCCAGCATGCGGCCGCCAGTCTTTTGGATATTATACCGCCATGCCGCCGGCGTCAGGACGCCGCTGTCCGACTTGTCTTCCTCATCAGCGTAAACCCCAAGGACAAGACTACGCGAAGGCGGGTCGGCACATATTTCAGTAGCTGCCAATTGCTGCATAGATGTCAACATTTGCGACGCAAACGCACGAATTTGACTGCTAATACGCGAGTCACCGACAAAGAATAATTTTCTTATACTCGAAGGACAAAACATTGTTTGTTTTTTTTTTTTCTAATATTTTTTTTTTTAGTTTTTTCTTTTTAACAAGGCCCTAAAAGCACTCTCGTCTTTTACTTCAAAAAGTATTATATAAAATAAAAACTATTCAAGATATCAAAACAAAACGACAGGACATAGGATGTTAACAAAAACAGAAAATGTTTATCCAGCTTCAAAATTTATTTCAAATAAAAATTTTAATGGAGCCGAATTTATATATTTGAACTTAAAATCAATTCTGATCGATCAATTTTAAATGGACTTCGTGCATGTTCTTAACAAGTCTACTTCGATTGTGGGTTTTTTTTTTTAAAGTCATGGATAACTAAAAATTAGTTTCGATTAAAGAAAAATTTTAACTAAATTCAAAGGACTTCTAGATATACTAACAAAAGAAAATGACTCGAAACACAGTGTTCTTCTGGCGGGATTTACGCTGTAAAGCCTGAAATTCACTAATGAGTTTTTTTACGTAGAGAAAAGATTGTAGAGTGCAGAATATCTACCTTTGTTGTGAACACTGAAGACCGGTTCTACGATTCTTCAGCTCTACGTAGAGCTGCCGTCGATATATTTTGAGTAAAGCTCTAATATGTGCCGCACGACTTTATACACTGCAAACGTAATTTTCTCTACTGTAGAGTCATAGAGAAAATATTCTTCTGTGTAAACAGTCTTGGAGTACATAGAAGAGCTCTACTCACAATATGGCGACGGCAGCCCTACGTAGAGCTGAAGAATCGTAGAAACGGTCTTCAGTGTTCACAACAAATGTAGATCCTCTGCACTCTACACTCTTTTCTCTAGGTAAAAAACTCTATAGTAGATTTCAGTTTTAAGGCATTTCTAATAGTACGGGAAAACCCGTAAGGCCTGAAATTTTTCTTCCATTATTTTTTGATACAATATTGAAGCATAGAATTCTTGTATGAATCAGTTGTATAAAGTACAGTTTGACCGGTAATGTCGAAAACTTCAGATCATCATCTTAAGATGATGAATTCTGTATATAAAACAATAGGTATTGCCTAGGCCATATAGAAAACCTTCTGCTGTAGATAAATGGCCTAAATTCTGAAATTTCGCCTTAAGTGGTAAGCGAAATCAGTAATGCACGAACTTCCAATGACATCGCTGTGTTAAAAACAAGGCATTCCGTAAGGAGTTCTTCGCATGAAGTTTCTTTAGAAAAATTCAGATTTTTCCCTCTGGGCGGGTACTCTATTGATGATGGAATTTTTAATTACTGGCAGTGAACGGATTGACTGAGAGTTTTAAATACAGCCCGTTTCTAAATATTCCCGGAGAGTTTTTGCGTGCGGATTTGAAAAAAAAAATTTGCCTTTCTATGCAGATTGAATCAAGGGAGCGAAGATTTCAATCATTTTTAAGCAGAGGTCATCACATTCTTTTATTTTTTGATGCTTAGAACATTTCCTTTTACCGCGTAAAAATATTTCTAGGGAAAAAATTCCCGGGTAATATTCATTTAGAATAAGGCTGATAATTTCTAAGCGGAATTTCTCGACCTGTAGCAAATTCTGTTGGCATTTACAAGCACTTTGTCCTTACTTAAGTACAATACCATTCAAGAAAAAAAAAAAAAAATAAATAAATCCCGCGAAAGATAAAGAAATTTGTTTTCCAAAAATACATATAGCGCCCGATTCTAAACATTCCCGTCGAATTCTTCCCTGCGAGTTTGAAAAAAATTTTTAAAGACATTGGGACAAGCATATAAATGGAGCAAGAATTTGGCAAATTTTTAAGCAAAGTTCATCACATTCTTTCTTCCATGGACGCATAGAATACTTTCTTTTTCCGCCGAAAAAACTCCCCGTGGAATATTCATTTAGAAAAGGGATAATTATATTTATAATTAATTGGAAAAAATTATATTATTATTATTTTTTGTTAACGTTTGGATCTGAATTTCTCCTAACCTCAAAAAGCCATGCGTCAACATATCGGATTTGGAAACGTGGAAACAGTCGTCAGCACACACACGTTACGCAAAGCTCAAGGTGAAAACCACTCCGCCACGAACGATATTCAAACTAGCACGATAGCAACACCTGAAATACCCAACAATTGCCGTACACACTGCAGTGCGACTGTTGACTGACTCGGCTGACGAGTTCATATCGTCGTCAAAGGCGACTGCTGGCTCACTGGTTGGTTGATTGGTCAGTTATAGTAATTTATCCATAAGGGAGAAACACCGAGACACGACATTCGAAATTGTTTATAAAATTTGTTAGCTGGTTGCCTGGGTTGCGTGCCAATAGAGTGTGCTCGACTGGCCGATAGTGAGCGTTACGGATCTCAATGCTTATCAATGCTTTGACTGTCCAAGTGTACAATTGGAGCAAAATAAAAATGGAGAATCAATAAATAACAGCTACCGCTACAGCTACGCAACAACAGAGACAACAAAAAACAGCCCTGCCAATGCCATCGAATCGACCAGCCAAGCAGCCAGCCAGCCAGCCAGAATTTAAAGCACGCGCTGCGCAGTACTCGTGTTGGAACAGCACAACAGCGTGACAAAGCCATCGAAAACGTCAGCACGAATGTATGCCTCCGCTTATGGTTTGGAATAAATCGGAAATTTTCGACGAATTATCGTGCAAAAGGAACGAACGATGATGACGATGATGATGATGATTGCGATAATGATGATGATGATGATGAATATCTATGTTAACAGCGAGGACGCTTTCGAAAAAGGTGGTGTTTTTCGATTGCTACGATTGCAGTGAAAATCATGGACTCCGAAAATCCCAAGCCACAGCATGCGATTCTTCGCATCGAGACAATTGAGTGCTCTTTGTGCCTTGCTTCTTCTGCCTGGCTGAGTAGGCTAACGACGACTACAGCAACGACAACGACCACGACGGCGACTACTACGTAGACGATGATAAAGATGACGACGAAAACAACTGGCGATGACTATTCTCGAGGCAATCATTTTCGCATCTCTGCTTTGTGGCTATATTCGTAGCGATGAACGTCCACACACTGACGGCGCTGGCGTAGTTGTTGGTTTTTCTCGACGAGCTGGCAATAATGGTCCTCTATGCCACACTGCTCTCGTGATACACTGAATACACTGAGTAGCGTAAAGAACTCAGGTCACATTTCATCATCAGCGATTGTTGCAATCAACTGCGAATATTGTATAATCCCAAAAAAAATTAAAAAGAAAAAACCTTTAAAAAAAAAAAAACGCTGCGATTTCCCCAATAAAAACTTTTCAGAAATTATTCTTATAGCTCTGCAAACGAGCTGTCGCTCCACGAAATGCCTGGCCATCATGTGCCATTATCGATCGCTTACTCCAAGTGTGTACACCAAAAAGCGTACCTAACCCCAAAACACTCACTGGCCTCCGAAGCAGATGTGAGGCAAAGGCACGAATCCAAGTATCTGATGAAACAAATGGCGTTGCGAAGTGCGCGTGCAGTCAAGGCAGGCACACAGGCAGGCCTTTAGGCATACAAACGAGTCAAATGCGAATGAGCAAGTATTTGGATGAGTGAGCTACAGCTGCCGTTCATCCGGTTCTTGCCAATGAAGAAAATGGTGGTCGAATACAAAAGTGACGATGACGATGAGGATGATAGCGAGGTCGCCGTCGCCGTTGTCGCCATCACGCTATCATCAAAAAGCGACGAGAGACGGATAACTGAACAGTGAATGCGAACGAAACCACGACAATGAGTCAATACGCATCCAACACACGACGGAATCGATACCGAGCTACACCACCACAGAACCACAGTGCGCCTACAGCTAGAGCGATTATCTATCGAGAGCGTCAAAATGGTGAACTACTGACTTGGCAACTCGACGTGAGAAAATCGAAAATCGGAGCACCCCGGACCTCGGACGGAAAAACTTGCACAATCAATTGAAATTGCTCTAACCTCAATTTCGATTGAGTCACTTCCTCCTCTACTTCCACTATAAACTGGGAATGGACCACACCCGTCGGCTCATTGCACTTACCTTGATGTGGACGCAGTTATATATTTTCGTGGACAACGGTTCCTTGTCAGCAGCGTAGCTATTTAATATAGATATACACTCACTGTCGGGAGCAAGGCAGAGCCGACAGCACTTGTGACGCTTTTCGTCCGACATTTTCTTGGAATGATTGGTGGAATCGCCGAATAGAGTACGCGCTTGGCGTTATCGACTTGCTGTTGTTTTTCTTTTACGGTTTTTGTTTATAAGTGCGTTCGGGGGATTTGTTTTCACTTTTAATTCGAATTTTTTGTTTTTTTTTTTTTTTGTCTTATTTTTTGCTCGATGGTTTTAGCGCGGCACACACTACATAACCGTCATGCGTCATGTCCGAAGAAAAACTGATGGAAGGAAATATACAGTGATGCCAGACAGTGCTCGGACTTGCACCGCTATAGTGGTAGATTTCCCACTTTTTTCATTTTGTACCCCTTCTACCATGCTAGGTTCAAGTTCTACGGCTTCTTTCTACTTTTGTATGTATTTCTTTTATTTATTTTTGTGGTTTTTTAAAGTAATTGAAAAGAAAATTAAAAATTGTAGGTATTTTTATGTTATGCATAAATGCAATCTATTGAAAGACAAGTTTGCAGCTCCCTATTGTCAAGTATGTTGTCAAGAATGGCAGCATTGGCTCTTATCGGCATGCAGTAAATATTGGCACGGTGCTAACACGCTATTTACACGTTAAGACATTTCGATATTGAAACACACCTTTTGATGGCTAGGGACGTGCAGAGATGTGGTATGGGAGCGATTTTCTCTCTTCCTCGAAGTTTATTACCATTTAAATAGCGTATGGGCCAAAATTCTTTTTAATGCCTAAATTTCTGTCGCTGTCAACGAAATTCAGTGTTCGTAAAAGAGCAAATCAAATTAATAACAAATAAATTTTACCAAAAAATTTATTAATAACGAAATAAAATACTCTAGTTCAATTGGAAAAAATAGAATATTACCAAACTTCCATCTTGTTTACTCGCAAATTACAGTAACATTGTTGTCTTTTTTGGCAAGACAAGACAAGATAAGACAACAATGTTACCCTAATTTGCGAAGGAAAAAAATTGAGTTTTGGTAATAATTGATTTTTTTCAATTCGACTAGAGTATTTTATTTCGTTATTCATAATTTTTTTGTTAAAACTAAATTTTTATTAATTTGGTTTGCTCCTTCAGAAAAACTGAATTTCATTGACAGGGACAGAAGTTAAGGCATTAAAAAGAATTTTGGCCCGTATAAATAATAAAAGATAATGGATAAAAACGTATGTTTCCTAATTTTCAACATGTTTAGTGTACTTTCAGACAAGCTTACTTTTGGCTGATTTTCTTTAGGTTTATTACACTATCGGCCTAAATCGAAATCGAAACTAAAAAAGTAAATTTTAATTTTTAAGACATCCTCCATGTGTCTGAAAGAACACTTGGATATGAAATCCTACATTACTTTTCTTTAAATTTTATATACGACTTTTTTAAAACAAATCTACTACTTCTTTGTTATAAATCTACCACTTTTAAAAATCTTCCAATCATAGTAGATCCACGTTATAAATCCGTAGTTGGCTGATAGAAAAAATCAATAAACAAATTTTGACACAGAAGTTACGCCAATAGCGAGTATATCTACAAGTTATGATTATAAAAATATAACTCATCTAAGTTGATTTGACAACAAGAAAGCAATAGATCATAATATTCTCTATCCCTAGAAATACAACACTCGAGCCGTAGATGAAAGCCCAATTTCGTAGAGAGTGTGTAGCTCTAAATAAATTTCGACGTTTTTCTTTTTATCGGTAAAAATCCCATTTCTTTCTTGAAGGTAGCTAAAATAATACCTTTTCCATTTTCGCCAAATATGTTGTCAGAAAGTACCACAAAAGGGGATAAATACTTCAATCTGACAGCACTGAAGGCCACGTAAGAAAACTGTCAAATACATTTGTTGAAAACATTGGGTTGTTTGTTAAATTTTATTTTTTGGAAAGCGGAAATTAAATCTACTGTTTCTGGCAAAGGAAGTTCATGAAACTTAACCATGGTCTATATAGACCGAAGTAAGTAAAACAAAAAAGCAATGAATTTGAACTCTGTTTTTTGTAATTGTTTTCTCGGACTTTCTACTCGTTGAAGGACAGTTCTAAGGCTCAAATATACCATAGAAGCATTTGCGCAAATCCATGTTTGCATGAGCATATTGTGCAGTATGTATTTTTGTGCTTGCGCGTACATAACAAATTTTTGATTTTCGGTGATGTTTGTGCAGGCGGTTTTTATAGTAGGTAAAAAGAGCTCATTGTTATTGGGATTTCTCTGAGATCGGATGTGCGGATAAAGAAAATGGAAAACGACAAATAATGGAAAATTTTTTTGGATTTGTGCAAATGCTTGTTTAGTTTGTTTGAGCCTTTGAGGCAGCCACACACGCTAGGCGATTTTGTTTTGAAGAAGTGAGTGGGTTCGGGTTGATTCAACGATTGGACGAAGATCGAATCGTTTTGATTTGTTGAAGTTGGAACCTATGGTGGTCCAACATGTTGGAACGTTTGAAGCGTTGTTGTATCAACTTAGTTTTATTCATACGGAACAGTCGCAAATAAAGACAATAAAATAAAATAAAGTGAATTTGAATTGGACGTTGTGGAATGCATTGGAATGTATGAGACGAATTCAATTACAAGCGCTGATCCAACGCATTGTATAATGGATTGGACAGTGTGACATTTTGCTCTTCCCACATGTATATATTTTGATCGCAATGAGATTTTTAAATCCAGTTTGGACATGACCACAAATCAACTTGACAATGCTATTTGAATCCATAGTTAATCCATCTTAGATCCACAGGCACGTAAACATATTTCCAAACTATTCTCATTTAATAGATGGGCGTGTTTTGGACCGTCGACCTTGGGACCTTTCCCGCATTATCGAAATTTTTCAGGAATCTGGTTTGGAATAGTTTTCTTGTAAGTTGTTGCATTTAGCTTATCACAGGATGTATTTAAGTTTCTTACTTTCTTTAAAACATAGTTTCTCAACGTTAATGGCTCCATTCTCGAGTGGAAACAAGAGTAACCAATCAAATGACTCTCGCCGGAGCGGTTGGAGTGGCGGTGGTGGTGGAGGAGGGGGAGGTGGTGGTGGCGGAGGAGGGGGAGGAGGAGGTGGCGGCGGTGGTGGTTGGGATAGTGGAACTGGGCGTCCCAATCGTCGAATAGGTCGAATCGTAAATACATCAATGGACTGTAACATTCCTGGTGGTTGCTGCGGAAGGTAATGTGGCCGGCTATCTCTTAGCAAAGGCCATTTGACACTCATAAGAATGTGTTCAAATTTTTTTTTACCAATAACCAATTTTTATTTTAAACTTTTATTATGGTGAGCGTTTTGGTCCTAGATTTAGTGTTAATAAAACTTCTTCATTTACTAATTTTTCACAACGGTTCGGTACTTTTTTGGGAACCTCTTCAGGAGCATTTATTTTTATTTAAACTATGAGAAAAAAAACAATTTTTGACAACACTTCTTTTTACTGTTTAGTTCAATAAGTTCTAATCGTCAACTTGTATGAAAATTTTATGAAATTGACGTCAAGAAATGAATTAAAATTGAAGAATTACTAATAAAAACTTGTTTTTAATTAAATATAAAAATTAAAAACTGGAGTTTACATAACATTTATATCACAGAGTCACAGAATAGACTTAACTGATTTTGTCTTTGTTCTCTTTTTTTTTCTTATTCTTAAGCTTTCTAACGTGAACCTTTTATTTTCGTCCTTTTCGTAATCTAATTTTTTACATTTTCCAAGTCTGATTCATGTTTGTTCGACGTCCTGTGTTTGCTTAGTGCTGTTGTTCTTCCTTTCTCCGTGTCTGCTTTGTGTTCGGCTATTATCGTCTTGCGCGCGCGTTTAGTCGTGACAATGTAATTTTAGAGCAGCAGAAGAAACCTGTTTACGTGAAAATTTGATCTCCATTAAAATTTTTGGTGTCCTTGGAACAAATTTATAAGTACAGTCGAATCTGGACATAGTAGTGGTACTCATGCAGCTTCGCAAATGCCTTCGCAACTTTTCCCATCGTAAATTTTCATATAAATTTTGACAGTTGTGTGACAAATTTCTCATTTCCCACAATTTGCGAAGCTGCATGAGTCCCACAAGTGAATTAACTTTTGCACGCCCTGTTCATTGTATATAGATGGTACGTATTAGCGAGAATGAATGTTTTTGTCATTATTTACAGGCCCGTAGAGAGAATTTTGGGGACCGGGCACTTTTTTCTGGGAGTCCCTTTAGAAAATTGTGCGACAAAAAAAGTCCCATGCCAATTGTGGGCCCCTACGCAGCTCCTGCGCAATTGGCTTCACTTGCGTGTCGAGTTAGTTACATCTCTAACCGGGCTACGAAAACTCGAAACTGCAGTTTGAAAACGCGCGTTGTATAACGCTTCGTGTATATTAGCTCTTATGAAATTGAAATGACTACGTGTTTTTAATTGTAAGTCTAAATTTCAAATTTTATACATTTGTCACTTAAGATTTTTCTATAATTGAAACTCTTAAGTCTTTCAAAGGATAATGTGCTTCCAATCACAAGTAGATCGAAATATACATATCCGCCAATTTTTCTGTAAATTGCATATTGCAAAAATACCGTAAGTCGACAAATTGTTTTAAAAAGTAACTAAGAATTTATAGTTGGCTGATAGAAAAAATCAAAACATATTTTACACAGAAGTTACCCCAATATCGAGTATATCTACAAGTTATGTTTATAAAATGATAACTCATCTAAGTTGATTTGACAACAAGCAACAATAGATTTTAATATTCTCTAGAAAAACAACACTCGACCGTAGATGAAAGCCGAAATTCTTAGATTTAGAAACATTTTTGATCTGGATGAAGTAATCCTGTGTTAATCCAATGTTAATTCATAGTTGCCGTTCAAATAATTTTTAAAAGTTTTATTAAGCAGTAGCTCAATAATGAACTTTTCTTACTTCCAAGTTTGCAAAATCCGGCGTTAACCTAATAATAACACATGAATTTTGAAGTACTGAAAATAGCGGCCATCTCCTAACAAAATTCATTAGAAGGAAGGGTTAGTTATGCGAGTAGTCGCAGTATGAATTTTCACCACTTCGGAAGTACTGCAGAAGTAGTGAAATTTCCGGCTGGGTTACTTTTTTTAATTTTAAATATACCACTTTTTAAAACAAATCTACCACTTCTTTTTCTTATATAAATCTACCACATTTAAAAATCTTCCAAGCATAGTAGATCGACGTTTAAAATCCGTAGATTCTGTAAATTGCATATTGCAAAATCCGTAGATCTACTAAATTGTTTTAAAAAAGTAACTAAGAATTTATAGTTGGCTGATAGAAAAAATCAAAAACATATTTTGACACAGAAGTTACCCCAATATCGAGTATATCTACAAGTTATGTTTATAAAAATATAACTCATCTAAGTTGATTTGACAACAAGCAATCAATAGATTTTAATATTCTCTAGAAAAACAACACTCGACCCGTAGATGAAAGCCGAAATTCTTAGATTTACAGAAACAGTTTTTGATCTGGATGAAGTAATCCTGTGTTAATCCAATGTTAATTCATAGTTGCCGTTAAATAATTTTTAAAAAGTTTTTAATTAAAAATAGTAGCTAAAATAATACCTTTTTTCTTTTCACCAACATTTTTGTCAAAAAGTACCACAAAAAGGGGATAAATACCTTAATCTGACAGCACTGAAGGCCACGTAAGAAAACTGTCAAATACATTTGTTGAAAACATTGGGTTGTTTGTTAAATTTTATTTTTTGGAAGGCGAAATTAAATCTACTGTTTCTGGCAAAGGAAGTTTTTGAAACTTAACCATGGTCTATATAGACCGAAGTAAGTAAAACCAAAAAAGCAATGAATTTCAACTCTGTTTTTTGTAATAGTTTTCTCGGACTTTGTACTCGTTGAAGGAAAGTTTTAAGGCTCGAATACACCATATAAGCATTTGCACAAACATATTGTGCAGTGTGTATTTTTGTTTTTGTGCTTGCGCGTACATAAAAAAATTTTGATTTTCGATTATGTTTGTACAATGGACAATGGACTGAAAATCCATGCTTACGCGCTCATGTCCCGTAGTGCGTTGGAGCATTTTCGACAATTTTTTTTGGATTTGTGCAAATGCTTGTTTAGTTTGTTTCAGCCTTTGAGGCAGCCACACACGCTGCAACTTTTTCAACAACGCAACGTATTTGTAGGCGGAATGAGAACGTTATGTAGGTCCTGTTCCAAACTAAGGGATTTTGTTTTGAAGAAGTGAGTGGGTTCGGGTTGATTCAACGATTGGACGAAGATCGAATCGTTTTGATTTGTTGAAGTTGGAACCCATGGTCGTCCAACACGTTGGAACGTTTGTAGCGTTGTTGTATCAACTTAACTTAGTTTTATTCATACGAAGGGAACAGTCGCAAATAAAGACAATAAAATAAAATAAACGTGCATTTGGATTGGACGTTGTGCAATGCATTGGAATGTATGAGACGAATTCAATTACAAGCGCGGATCCAACGCATTGTACAATGGATTTGACAGTGTGTATTCTACATTTAGCTCTTCTCACATGTATATACATATTTTGATCGTAATGAGATTTTTTTAAACCGCTTTGGTCGATACCCCTGACAGACCACAAACCAACTTGACAATCCTATTTGAATCCATCTTTAATCCACAGGCACCTAAACATATTTCCAAACTATTCTCATTTAATAGATGGGCGTGTTTTGGATCGTCGACCTTGGGACCTTGCCCGCATTATCGAAATTTTTTCAGGAATTTGGCTTGGAATAGTTTTCTTGTAAGTTGTTGTATTCTGCTTATCACAGGATGTATTTAAGTTTCTTACTTTTTGAAACATAGTTTCTCAACGTTACTTGCTCCGTTCTTGAGTGGAAACAACAGTAATCGATCAAATAACTCACGCAGGAGTGGTTGGAGTGGAGGTGGTGGTGGAGGAGGAGGCGGCGGTGGTGGTGGTGGTGGTGGTGGGAGTGGCGGTGGTTGGAATAGTGGAACTGGGCGTCCCAATCGTCGAATAGGTCGAATTGTAAATACGTCAATGGACTGTAACATTCCTGGTGGTGGATGATCAAGGTAATGTGCCCGACTATCTCTAGGCCAAAAGCATTTTGACACTCATAAGAATGCTTTTGGTTTTATCGGGCACTGCTGACTCTCCTTTCCAATTGATGTATGTCCTTTTGGCACAAGTTGCCTTGATGACGAAGCACTCGTAAACTCATAAACCAGAGGGGAGTGTTTCCGATTTTAAAAAGGTGATTACATCAACATAATAATTTGTACTTGATTTTTGGGGCTTTGACTATAAACTATGTACCTTGTTAATTGTATTAATATTCTTATTTCGAAATTCCCAAATCAATAGAATTATCTTAAATTTCGAATAGCTTTTTAATAAATATCTGTGAGATATTAAGCAAATTCCATTTGTTTCTAATTATCATTAAAACGATCAAAATGTCGATAGATATTTAGAAGGTTTTCTAATTTAAAAGAGGATTTTATTTTTCTCTCACAGGGTCATTTGTTTCATAGCTAATAAGGAACATATAAATTCGTTTTTCTTTTGTTCTCGATTATCGCAAATCTCACCATATCGCATGATGGTTCCCGAAAGCTTCAGAGTTGCAATTTCGGTTGTGGCAAACCTCTGGCACCGAGACCAGTTATTTTAAAAAGATATCCCGCTGGTGAGGGCTCATTGAATCGAGACGACGTTGCTACATACAAAATATCAAGATTTGGCCCACCAAATGCAGCAGAAGAAAGCTGTTTACATGGCAGTTTGATCTCCATCAAAATTTTTCGTGTCCTTGGATCAAATTTGTAAATAGTTCCAGTATTGAAGAGAGTAATGTAAAGGTTGCCGTCACTGTCGATAGTCATGCCATCCGGGAGCTTAAGGTGCTCTCTCGTGTCCGTCAAATGTAGATCAAGAATGACTTTAGGATTTTCTATAAAATTAATCAATACGAATGAAATATCTCTGATTATAAGGTTTCGACTTCTTCAACTATACTTACTAATAGCACCGGTACTGGGATCATAATCGTATTCACGTACATTATAAGATCCCGTATCAATGAAATAGAACTTTTTCAAATTATCATTGAAAGCCATGCCATTAGAGATGCCGACATCGCCTTGCACGCTTTCCACATTGCCTTTATCGTATTTGTAAAGCGTTCCCATTTTTTGGGCGAACTCATCGCCAGAAGCGTACATTGTACCAACGAATAGACGACCCTTGGAATCGCACTTGCCCACATTCATGCGATTATCGCTGAGTTTTGGATCGGTCTCCACTTCAAAGAGCACACTATCCACAGTGCACTTTTCACTCATGCCATCCCAGTTGACAATAATGACGCGACGTAATAGAGCAACAGCAAATTTATCGGGACTTCCCTCGATGGGCATCACAAATACTGGCATACCCACATGCGGTAGTTTACAGGAATAAACTTGATTCTCTTTATAGGAATAACGCAGTAGTTTCCCATCGAAATCGACGTAATAAATACTTTGTGTTTCATTCACCCAATGAGGACTTTTTCCCAAGCCAGCATATGAACAAGGTATAGCTTCAACTTTATATTGAGTCTGAAATTCATTTATGTATGTATTTAAGAAAAAAAAAATTTTTTTTTTTTTGAACACTTTTCGACTTTTTTTCCCTATTCGGTACTTACCACCTTCGTTCCCTGGCGCACCTGCACCTCCATTGTCACTTCAGTTTCTTCTTCCGTTGCAGCCGACATGTTGATTTGCGTTATAAGCCTAAAAGAATTGCAATCAATTGAATAAATTTACCAACCTATCCAATTCTTAATTAATTGCACTACAAAGACGACCCCGACGGCCGCGTCTACGTAATGATGGGAAGCAATAAAAAATAAAAAATAAAAGCTTAAAAAAAAATAAGTTTTCCCCTTCACGGTTTTATGCTACCCACAGAAATAAGCTGTATGCCAACAGCAGCTTTGCACTGTGCGAACCCATTGCACTTGTCGAAAGCTCTAGCCGCAAGTGACTGAGAAATCTTTTCCACTTGTTGATTTAAAATAGTCTATTCGACTTTCAATAACCGATGATTGGACCTGCTAGGTGTGAGGCTTGCATTCACTTGAGTGATTAAATACGGTGAGATTGAAAAGCGTACCTTGGTAGTTAAAATGTGTTATGTAATAATTAAAAATAAGTACGTTTTTTACGACTATGAATTATTGCAGCTTTAAAATAAAAATATTGTTTTTCTCTTTGAATTTTAAAATGACAAAAAATTCTGTCGTTCCACAATGGAAGGAAAAAGACTCTCTGATCGAAACGATTACATAAAAAATATTCCAAAATTTCAATTCACTCCAAAGCGATAACACTTTTTTGACCTATGCTCGAATATGCTATCATTTTATTTCCATAAATCACTCTTTTCGTTTGTATTATTTTATTTTGTTTTTATAGAATACCGGAGCAAAAATATGATTTTCACTTTTCGCTAATTGAGAAATTTAAGCATTTAATTGGTGTTTTAAAAAATCATTTAAATTGTCGCAAAGGATCCTTCGATGATGCTATCTTAACATTCAAAAGGTCAATTTTATTAGCTGCACTATATAAAAATATTCACTCTTCGAGAAATACATATATTTGCAGTGGGCTATTGACACTATTCCCCAAAATACTGTTGATGATTATCTAAAAAAATTTTTTTTAAAATAAGTATTAATTTAATTAGGTTACAGTTTGCGGTGGCCCCTAAAGTCTGGTTCTTATAGCATGCTTTTGTTTTCTCTTTTCACACAACTTTCTCACCGTTTTCCTCTCACTATCTATATTGCCAAGTCAACGACGCAAATATTTACATAGGCACACTGCAGTATATTTATACTGCATAACACATTTTAAGTACCAGTATTGGCATACTAAGTACTGAAATTTCACCTGCATTACCAGTACTGATTTACTGATACTGAAAATACCTACTGATATTATATTGGCTTTGTTGTTTGCTTATTTGTACCTACATATATTTCAAGGATTTTTCAAAATAGAAACCTATACAAAAACCCCTGCAGTATTTTGAGATAGTAAATATTGAAAAAAAAAACACTAACAGTTGGCCAGACCCCTTTGCTGATACTGCATTGATTTTGCACTATCAGCAGGTATTTTCAGTTCCAGTAAATCAGTACTGGTAGTGCAGGTTGTCCGTTTTTGTCGCTGTCACTACGCAACGAAACCCTGACAGCAGCAAAAAACGGGAAAAAAGGAGGGAAACACTTCAAGCTCAGCGGCTCGGGCTTTTTCCCCCCAATACTAATTAGCAACACTAGTTGCTTCAAGGCTTTAAGTTTCCAGGAGTCGATCGCGTCGCGCGAATTCTCTCTCGTCCGTTTTATAAGTGAACAGCATCGTGTTAAATAGTTTGTACCCGGTTTTTTTGAGTATTTCTAGTCGTCGTCGCGGACATCTTCCCGAAAACAGTGCGATAGCTCCCTCAACATCATCCGAAGTCAGCATCAGCATCGCAGCGCAATTCGAAAGGTACGTGGTTGGTTTTTTCTTCTTTGAAACGATTTTCCATTGCTCCATCAGTTGGTTGGACGACCAATTGATCTTTGTGGCACTAACACAGGTGAAATTTCATTACCAGTAAATCAGTACTGGTAATGCAAGTGACATTGCAGTACTCAGATAGAATTTACTGGTAATGCACATTGAATTGCAATATCGGTAAAATATTATTTTCACTGCATTTGTACTGGTAATGAAAAGTGCCTATCTATGACGAAAATATAACGCTAAGAGTTTCATTCCGATAACTTTAGTAATACCGGAGATATAAGGAGCAAACAATTGAGGATCCCAAAATTCACAAAAATCACTTTTGAAGCCCACTGTAATTAATCTTTTAATTTAGAAATGTTTTCCAAATCAACTCCTCTCCACAGTAAAACATTATTATCTTGCAGAGACACTGATAAGCTGCCGTGGGTAGCTTCTTTCTTTATACAGTCAGACTTCCATAACTCGAACTTCTACAAATCGAATTTTCTATAACTCTAACTTTTTCTTTTCATAATGGTGGTTTGAGTTTTGGAAGTTTCACTAGAATTTAAACGGTGTATGAGTATGAAATCTAAATTGTTTACTTGTTGTTAAATGTAAAATTTAGTAGAGCTTTCTTTGAGTTACGATGTCACGTTGTTGCGATGGTATTAAAATGAATTATATGAAAAAATCTTTTTTTTTATAATTAAAAGTTTAAATTGATAATTAGCGGTTTTCAATCACTGTGCAAACACATCAGATCGATTAAGTACAATGAAAGTCCCAACAATACTGCTCGAGAATCTGGAATTTCTTTTTTTAACGACTGCAGAAGGAAATGAAAAAAGATAAGAAATTCATAAGAGAGAGTCGTCAAAGGAGGGAAATTTTCTCTTATCGAATATTATGACTTTATTGAGACTTCTGATTCTCTTCGAGAGATTAAGAGGAATTTATTTTTATACTTATAATTGCAATTGTGTTTTTTGATAAAATTTTGCTGAACAACGAAACAATTTGTGCGATGCGTTGGCTGCAATTTACACAAAGCTTTGCAATAATTTCAATAATTTTTAATCAGTAAACTGCGACGGTGCATGGAAAATTTCCATTATTATCGAAGGGTTAATATTGGATTTCTTTTGGTGCTTATCATGATGAATAAATGAATTCGGAAATCAAAGATTAGATTTTCATTTTAATTGATGAAGCAAAATCAATTTTTAATAGAGCTCAATAAAAAAAAGGCTCTGATATGTCAAACATTTCGGGCTGCGCAAACAAATTCGCATGAAATTAAAGTCAGTATCAGTCACAATGAAATGAAGATTAAATCGTCGTTTTTAATGATCGTAAGCAGAGTAAATCAAATGGTTGAATACAAATAAAACAGGGAGCGTTTTTCAATAATGAGGTCACTTGACCGTGCTAATAAATTCTAACATATCTTCTATCCTTACCGCAGGGTGAATCATTTATGATTTAAGGGCTTGGCAAACTCGCGGACCCTAGCCAAATGTCCACAAATTCATTATTCGGATATGGGATCAATTTGATAGTGCAGGAACCTTAATGGGGAATGTATGAAGGGTTGACCAAATGAACTACAATTAGTATTGATGTGGTTCAGCTAAGTATACTAAGTATAATTGTATTAACACATTTATCTATGACGCGAAAATGGTACCAAAAGGACCCGGACGCCCCAGAATTCGTATAAACATACTGCCCGGTCGTTGGGTACGGCTCTACGAAGAATATCGTTGGGGCTTTGGTACTAATGGATCGAGGATAGCGCCGGATCTCGACCCAGGACGCTGATTCGTTCCATGCCCACTGATGAGGCCAAATTGGAACACATTGATATGTTGGCTCCCCCAGTCATTTTACTGAGCACGCATCATTGGGTGTTGTGTAGAGAAGAATCGCGTGTATAGTCCGCACATCAAACTAATACAGGGGACAGCCCCATTCTTAAAATTTCCAGGGAATTTTTCTCTGCAAATTATAAAAAATTTCCTCATTCGATACAAACTGTAAAGGGAATATAAAGCGAACAAGAATTTCGAATATTTTTTAGGCAAAAGTCGTCATATTCTCCCTTTATTGACTATTAAAATACTTCCACTCTCCACGGAAACAAATTTTTGGGGGGAAAATTCCCCGGGAGTATTCGTTTAGAATAGGGATGAAAGTAAATATCAATCACAATGATATTTATGTTTTCAATGACTGCGTAGTTTTATTTAACAACAAAAGGAAATTCATAGAATTATAATGGTCTTATCAAATGTTAAATTTGGTCATGGGAAATCCTTTAGCACGAATGCCTGTTACTTTAAAAGTTAAGCCCGCCGGATACGGCTCTCCGCATTTCGCTGCAGTGGTTACATACAAAATATCCAAATTGGGACCGCCGAAAGCGAGAGACGTTATTTGTTTGCATGGCATTTTAATTTCCATTAATGTCCTTCCAGTTCTATTTATGTAAAGAATACTTTAAGAGAAAGTAAAGAGAAAAAAGAATATCATATCTGATAATTCTACCTAGGATCGAATTTGTATACGGTATGACCATTGCAAGTGGCCACATATATATTTCCAGCAGTATCCATGGTCAGTCCGTCGGGATGAAGGTGATCTTTTCGACTTGTTCTACGTACATCATAAACAACTCGAGGATTAACTAAAAAGAAAAAAAGAATTCCATTTTGATCAAAGATTAAATTGAAGCCGCTTATTTTCTACTTACGGATTTTTCCACTCTTGAGATCATAGTCATACTCCTTGACATCATAGTCGGTTGTATCGACGAAATAAAATTTATCTCCTCGTTCAGTCCAAACTAAGCCATTGGAAATTCCAATATCATCCTTTAACATGACTGGCCTCCGGCCCTTTTCGAATTTAAACAGTTCACCCCAACGGTGTCGAAGCAAATCACCAATATCCCGCATTGTGCCAGCGAATAGACGGCCACATGGATCGCATTTGCCATCGTTCAAACGATTGCCCGTATATTTCTCATCCGTCTGGACTTCGTAGAGTGTGCGTTCAACGTTGCACGTCTCATCGATGCCATTCCATGTCACAATCACAACGCGACGGTCACATCCGACTACGAATTTGTCGTTCTCTCCTTCGACGGGTATTACAAACGACGAAAAGTCCTCGCCATTGATTTTACTGCCATATATCTTCCCAGATCTGTAGTCGTATCGCAGAAGCTTCCCAATCGGAAGGTCTACATAGTAAAGACATTGCCTCTCAATGTCCCAATGCGGTGCCTCACCCAGAAAAGCATAGGAGTTATACAATGGCTCAATTTTATAAGGCATTTTCGAGTAAAAAGGAAACCCGAAGATTAACCCAGTCTAAATAGAAACCATGAAAAGAGTGCGAAGGTATTTTTTTTTGTTGGAATTTAGAAATTTATTTTCATTTTCCTAAAAACGTCAAATATTTTAAATGTTTTCAATTTAACAAAAAAAAAATTTATTCAGAGGTATTCATGTATATACATGTAGTTTCCTTGTCATTCAAAAAAGTAACTCTCCAGTATCTAACTTCAAAATAATAAACATGGTAGACCGCAAAAAAAAAACACTATAGGGGCCTACATGGAGAAGAAGCCGTTAAAACCGATGCCTCAAAAGTGAAGTTATCTGCCCGATTCTTAATATTCCCGGGGAATCTATCCCTGTGAATGTGAAGAAAATTATTCCATTCTGAGCGCACTGGCAAGAGAATATAATGGGAGAAAGAATTTCGAACATTTTTGAGCAAAGAACATCACAGGTTTTCTTTTATTGATGCTTGAACTACTTCCTTTTGAGGGGAGAAAAATTCCCGGGG
Organism: Chlorops oryzae; assembly: GCA_020466095.1. Classification (NCBI taxonomy): domain Eukaryota; kingdom Metazoa; phylum Arthropoda; class Insecta; order Diptera; family Chloropidae; genus Chlorops; species Chlorops oryzae. The sequence continues at coordinate 29,402,887 of CM035808.1, forward strand.
AATATTCATTTAGAATTGGGCTGTATATGAAAATAAGTCCCACGGAAATACAGTTTAGGTTAAAATCAATATGAAATTATATCGAGTTAGGATTCGGACTACACCGTTGAACTTTATTCCAGAACACAAAGATATATTATGGATTACGAATCCTTTTTTGGCCGTAGTTCTTTGTCCTCTGATTCGAATGCATCTTTACTTCTACAATGTGAGGGCCGACATTCGTTTTGAGTTGTTACCTAAAACATTCCAAGCATTCTAAGGATGAGGAAACTCTTTCAAGGCTTCCATTGTTCAAATTCTAAGTGCCTACACCTTGTTAAAGACACCTTGACCAATCACTTTTCCAAGGGATACCGAAAAGCTTATAAAGAAAAACAGAATTCCATTGTTTAAATTAAAATACTTATATAGAGGAATAGCTTGTTACCAAATTCCAATTCAATCCGCCCTGTCTTAAGTCCCCTCTAGCGGCGATCCTGCTTGCAACTTGATTTACCAGAGCAATAAGTTCAGAGAGTTCGAGCCTTTTGTCACAAAGATCGGTTTTATTGTACAACGAACAACATGAGCAGCTTATCTCGTAAATATATAAAATCAAGTAATGTATTGTAATTTGTCTTTTAAACGAATGGAGGAATGCTTATTCTGGAAATGTAAATTAAAGCTTCAATTTTGTCATTGGGACACCCTTGACTCCAAGGCCTGTAACTTTGTATGTTGTACCAGCTGGCGCCGGCTCACCGAATTTCGCTGCAGTGGTCACGAATAAAATGTCCAAGTTTGGACCACCAAATGCAGCAGATGTTATTTGTTTGGCTGGGAACTTAATCTCCAACAAAACCTTGCCAGTTCTAAAGAAAGAAGAAAGAGGAATTTTCAATTAGAAGATAATCACAGCACCATATTTGAGAGAGCATTGGAAACCTACTTTGGGTCAACTTTGTAAATGGTATGACCGTTGAAAGTCGCCACATAAATATTACCCTCGGCATCGATAGTCATACCATCAGGAAGTAAGTTATTCTTGGCATCAGATTTACGTAGATTGTAGACAACTTTTGGGTTGGCTATATCAAAAGAAAAAGGAAATTAGTACTAACGTCCTCTTCGGACTTTCACTTGCACTTACAAACCACGCCTTTCGCAAAGTCATAATCGTATTCCTTGACCTCGTAGTCGGTTGTATCAATGAAATAGAATTTTCCAATTGCCTCGTTCCATGCCAATCCATTTGAAATACCAACATCGGTTTTCACAACTTCAACTTTGCCGTTATCGTACTTGTACAATTCTCCCCAACGATGGGTGAATTCGTCGCCGATATATTTCATAGTACCGGCGAAAAGGCGACCCTTAGGATCGCATTTTCCATCATTGAAACGATTGACATTGAATTTCTCGTCGGCCTGGACTTCGAAGAGTACCCGGTCAACACTGGCTACGGTCGAGACTCCATCCCATGTGACGATCACGACCCTGCGTCCACATCCGACGGCGAATTTATCGCTGCTACCTTCGACGGGTACAATGAACGATGCGAGATCCTCTCCAGTGACTTTGGCTCCATAAACTTTGTTGGCTTTGTTATCGTACCGCAAGATCTTGCCAGCCTCAATGTCTACATAATAAAGATTTTGCGTAGCGACATCCCAATGGGGACCTTCGCCAAGACCAGCGTAGGAATCGGGTAGCGGTTCAACTTTGAAAGACATCTGTAAGTATAAATGGAAAAGTGAACTGGTTTCAACGCGTTCGCTCAAACATTTTTATCGTTTTATAAAAATAAAATTTAATTTCAAGTGATTTAAAATTATCACAAAGCATGGGTGAAGGCACTGTTGCCAGTTTAGGGATATCTCCCCTTATTTAAAAGGCATTTATGATCTTTAGTGGAGTTGTGAGGGGCATAAAAGTGATTAGGGAAAATTTAATGGGACCTTATGTGACAAAGTTTTCGTTTTTATAGGTGTCCGTTTTTCGACGTAGCCGTAGCCGCTATGGAGGCGAGCCCTTAATCAAACCGATAAAAAAAAAACTCATCTCTATCGTTCAACAGCTCGACCTTCAGAGAAGACGGCACAGTCTATGATCGCTACCGCTAGGACGCGCATCGCCATTCCGCTAACGCAAAAAAAAAAACATTAATAAGTCAAATCAACAAACAAATCAAATCATAACCAAACCAAAACATAAATTTAAGTGAACGCCCAAAAAAAAAAAAAAAAAATCAAAGAAAAGTGAATTAAAGAAAACAAAAGGAAATCTATAGAGGTTTGTAGTGCAATAAGTTATAAAAGAAAAAGGAAATCGACACGAAGGCAACAATTTTTGTTCAATATCAAAAACTTTAACCGCGTCGTGCAACCGCCGGCTAATCCATCACCCATCAGATCGTCATCCCACGCCTGCAGCATCCAAAAGATCGGGTACGTCTACTTTTCAATTGTCCCTGACATTAACAATAGGATTTAAAAGTTAGGGAATTTAGGCAATTTTGGCCTTGTTTTGAGACATAAAGGGGAATACTTCCCTAAAAATCTGGCACCAGTGGTTGAAGGGAATTCGAAATTGAGTTTTGACTGATATGTCCCTTGGAGAGGGCCAATGGAGGCCCCCTCATTGTATCGAACAATAATCTCGAAGATAGGAAAACATCAACCGAGTTCAATTCTTTTTTCAAACTTGAGTCAATGTTTGCAGCACTCGAATGACTTCAACTTAAACCTTTGAAGTTGATATTTCTGGATTATAATTTTAAAGCTAATACATATTTACTGACTTCATTGTTTAAATTTAGTTCAACAACAGCTCGAAAAATCGGTTGCTCGAAACTTTCCGCAAGTGTTTTTTTGTTTGAAACAAAAGCGTCAAGGCAAACATTCGTTCGAATTTTATAGTACAACGGCTGTTCAGTTCAATCAGAGTTAATTCTAATTTTTTTAATTGAAATTTAAGTTCTCTATCAAATTAACTGATAATCTGGGCTTTGATCTAGAGATAACCCTTTAAGGACTAATAAAAAACGATCTTGAACATTTTCACACCGGATTAACCATTGGAGCGCACAAGAAACTGCTTGACTCGCGGCCTAACATAGCTGTTTATCATACCGATAAATTTTTGCAGCGGACTGTTGCTTCCAATGAGACTTGGATGTCTTTTCCAGCTGGAAGGCAAATGGCCAGACTCATGCAGCCGGCAATGATTGCTACCGTTAATGACCGAATCGAATGCATTGCGTAACCGTTTTATTTTATATTTTTGAAGAAATCGAAGCGATAAATGCACGAATCAAACTTGTTATTAAAGGCACAGTCTTGCCAAGTGTTTAAAGCCGAACTAAAGCCACTACAAGGTTCTGAGGTGTATTTATAACCCAAGTTTTCGTGAAGTCTTTCATTTTAGTGATACAAATGTTTTTCAGGGCCATCATAAGGCACAAAAAAAGAAGGCGTTGCTTCTTGGTACTAGGCAAATGTTAGTTGTTTTTTTTTTTTTTCAAACATTTGAGTTGAATTAAAAAGGCAAATACCATGCACATATGAAGAAAATATTTAATTAATCTCTTTGCTCAAGCGCTGACTTGTTCCTCAACGAAGTTTCGTTTCCCCTTTTAATATTAATTAAAAAACGATTATTCCCTGATTTTTTACTTTCAAAAAAAAATTTACCTTTAATGAATTCCCGCCATTTCGTAATTTTAAAGAGTAAACTTGCTTCAATAGGATCGGAGAAAATTAATCAAAGCTCTTTTAGTCATAAACTTTTTTTAATCAGAGCTCCCAATGGCCTGAATACGGCCCTGCTTTATACGTCATTGCACTGTTTTGAAATTGTTTGGATTCGAAACGATTTAATAATTGATAAAGCTGACCTTTTTGTTGAGATTTCAAAAACGAAATCTTGATTGTTTGAAACTTAAAAATTGGTATAAGTTCAGTTAGAAAATTATGACACATTGCTTGGAGGAGGAGGAACTACGTTTGCATTACTTTCATTTTAAAGTACTTCTCATCGAAATAGGAGCATATTGACCAAGACATTTGTTTTTGAAATATTGAGGTTGTGAATTGAAATATTTTAATTTTTATTATTTAAATCCGGGACCGCGAACGAAAGCTTTTGTTAAAATATTCACATCATATAATCAAAGAATTATAAACCTCGTAGACCCTAGTTTCTGGGGTAAATTTTAATGATATTTCTGAACAGTTCTATAAATGTTTTATTTTTTATTTTTTTTTTCCCCAGAGGAATAAAGTGATCCATTGAGTTTGATTTGATAAATAAAAAAAATTAAAAAATTTAAATTGATTTTCGATATAAGTGAGGACCCATTATTTTTCTGAAGTACTGGAAACTCGGGGTAAATAGAATACCCGATTGGTCGAACAGCGTGGTAACTGGAAAATATTTTCACCCCCATTGACTACTGTATAAATGGAACATAGAAAGTTCAAAATCTCTATAACTTGGACACAATTTTTAATTTTGTCCCGTTCAATTTTATGGCTAAAATTTCATTTTTATTCACAAGCATACATACATCTATGTTTGTACGTATGCAGATCAATCTACAATCCTATATAAATATATGTTAATGTAACCAATAAAGCAATGTTTTCCTTGATAATTTGCCATTTTGAACATTGCCGCCAGAAAGAAAACAGAATCCCAAAATAATCTTACTATCCCCATTCCTGCCATGAGTCTGGACAACCACCTTATATAGACAGGCCTAAGGATTTTTGACTACACGATTTGCTTGCTTTAGTGAAAAATATTTTTTAAAAACTGTGCATAATGTAATTTTTATAAAAAAAAGTAATATTTCGTTGTTATTGGGTAAGGTAATACTTTACACATCCAACCCTACATAGTTTGAATAAATTAATGAATGAATCAAGCTGCAAATCGTGTTTTAAAACAACAAAATTATACTATTGATAGGTAAATTGACCAAATTCGATAGGTATCTCAAAAACGGCCGGTTTTAATTAGTTCGAGTTATCGCGAGTTCACGTTGTTATTGCGAGATTTGATCGTTATAATAACTTTTTCGCTGTCTGAAAATAATCATCATCATTATATTAGGCTTTATTCCATATGCCTCATATCTGATTCGGTCCTAGATTTGACCACATTCAGTAAGACCGTGACTTTTTGAATTTCCCGCCTATTGATTTAAAAAAAAAAACCGCTTCTATCAACAGGATACTGTCAGTTGAATCCTGTACAAATTCGATGAAGCTATGTCATTTAATTTGTGTTTGGCAGCCGTTGAAGCAGACAACTTCGCGCCATCAAAAAATCATTTTTTGTCTTGGAGACAAACCTCTTGCCGCCGAGCGATTTTTTCAAGTTTGGGAACAATAAAAAGTCACTCGGAGCTAAATATTGAAACTGGAACTTTTTTTTCCATTTTTTCTCTATCCTCGGGGCTATCAACAGCTGCCAAATACAAACTACATGACGCAGCTTGTTTAAATTTCGGAAGGACTCAAATGACAGTTTTTGTTTTTTTTTTTTCATTCAAGAGGTTGGAAACTCAAAAAGGTATGGACTTATTGACTCGCCCTCGTAGTATATCCTTTTCAATAAAATATTCTTTAAATTATTGTCTCTCTATAAAATATTTAATCAAAAATCATTTGTAAATGATCCAAAGTTTTAAATGAGAGCTTGAAGGAGCCTCAAATTATAATAATTAAAATTAATAAAATTAATAATAATTAATTTCCAAAAAAGAGTTTCAAAAATGCATTGGTTTGAAAAACTTAATCCGGAAATTTATCAGAATTATGATGTGGTGGAATTTTTTTTGATATTTTTCAATTTTTTACCAAGTTAAAATCTATAAGAAAATGCTCAAAAATCCCATGAATTTTTTTTACATGCAGACCTGTATTATCGAATTAAAAATGATCGAAGTAAAAAAAAAACACCTCAATCACTTCGAAATAAACAAAAACAAATCGAAAAAGACGCTTTCGTATGAAAGAAAAATAACAAAAACAAAAAACAAATGAAAGCATTAAGAGAATCAGATCTCTTAAGAGAAAGTCGTTCATACTTCTTTATTGTATATTGTTTTGGATTTTTAAGAATATTTCATGAGTATTATTTCATTATGTTATTTCATTTTTGTTGTTTTTGTTTTTGTCTTAAGACTTACCACGGAAAATTGATTTGCTTTTCGTAAAGAAAATTAAAATGCACTTAACTTTGACAATTTAATGAGACAATTGCGCACAGTTGAACGTGAAAGACACGACTAAATTTGAGCTGAGAGCGAGTATGATTTTATAGGGAAAAATGCCGGCTCTTATCGAAAGCGATGTTGTGTGCGCTACAATGGAAAATTTGGTATACTTAGTACCAAGGGGAAATTGTTCTTTAATCTCGGTAAATATTCATGTTGTGTTTTGATAACAATGTTGTGATGATCAAATGAAAAGATTTGTCTTTCCGATGGCATAACAATCAAGCTGGAAAGTTTTCTTTCGAATCCAATCGGTTGCCTTTATACAAGTATTAAAAATTTTAGCAAATAAGAAATATTAAAATACTTCAACTGAACATGCACAATTGCAATTCAATTCCTTTTATCATATTTTATTATTATGTATTATTATTTCAGCTTTCTCTATAGGTATTTATAAATAATTGTTCCTAAGGAACTTATCAGCTTTGCACAGGACGTACCAATCTCTAAAATGTATGTACGCGAAAAACTCGAGTCGTAGATAAGTAAAAAAATATGAATTTTGCGTTTCCAAGTTCTCGACTGGCGTGTGCTGATGATGATTTTGTTTTACACGAATGGAATTGCAAATTTTTGTTCTTTTTGTTCTTTAATATAAATCAGATGCCCCGACCTTTCTTATTTTGTTGATAAATTCCTTCAATTTGAAGCATAATTTTATAATGATACCGTTTCAAAAAAAAAAACATTGTTTCAATTAGTTCTTATCACTTTAATGGATTGTTTCATCGCCCTCTTATGGTCATTTAATTAATTAGAATGCTAAATTGAATGATTCGCAGGATTATTGCTCATAAATGACGCGACTAAATACCAAAATCTTTGGACGCATTGTCGAAAAAATCAATTTTTATTTTCATTATTTTACTTACTTATTTATTTTTATTATTTTATTTTGGTTTCGCTAATGCTCATAAAAGTGAGATTTATTTAACGATGTCTCCTGGAATTTTTCTTCTTCTCATGAGTCATGATCGATATTTTTCTGAGCAAAAGTACCTTCCAGATTGGTCAATTCTAGAAATGTAAGGAGGACGAAGGCCAAGTTACTCTAGCTCGTCGACTCAGACTGTATGACGGAGTATAACCTGTCTACTATCCTTAATTTCGTGAGGAGGACTGGCATATTTCGGTAACCATGCGCCCTCAAACTTGATCGACAACCTGGTTTAAGAGTTACACTGGCATGGCTACGGAACCGTTAGTTCTATGTCTGGTATTATTTACCGTCCAGTGGTACCTCACCTAACTTAACCCTATGGCAAGATAACTTTGAATTAGAGTTTAGGAGAAATCTTAACAAAGGGATCAGCCAATTTCTTGTACATAAACACGTATAAAATTGCATATAAATACAGTGTACTGCCTATTATGCAATCACCTAGGGGACCGAAAAATATGTCCGCTTAACAGAGGTGTCCGTTTAAGAGGAAACTATTCGAGAAACAGGAGTACTGGTGTATTCTCAAAAAGTGTCCCTTTAAGAGCGGTGTCCGCAAGGAGGGAGTACACTGTATGACCTTCAAAAGCTGAGGAGTTCCTCATCAAAAAGTCGGTTCCCCGATCTAAATAAAATGCATAGAAAAATACTTATTTCAAAGCCTTTATCCAATTTGGACTCGTTATTTCGTTAATTCGGCTGCATATTTGATTAAATTATATTTTAATATGTACGAGTGCATAAAAAATATTCCATAATTTTGTACAAAAGCGATTGCAAAAAAAAAAGAAAAATTTGTGTTGAAGATAAAAAGAAATGCAAATCGAATTGAGACCTAGCTTCGCTCTGAAATGAAAAGAACTTTGACTTTGATAACAAATTACTGCATATGCAAACATATAAAGCAAAATTAAATATAAATAATCAAATCCGAGCACTTATAGAGGAATTTTATTTCAGCGATAAAATTGACAGCCACAACAAACGATATGCTTTAGTGAAGGAAAAGGGAACTCTGGCATGCCGAGTGACTTGAACTTCAAACTTTGGCTGGGGCTGTTCTTTTTTCAATCTCAATGAATCTATCTCAATTTATGATAGTATAAGCATAATCAATTTTTTTTTTTTCAAATAACTTAAGAGTATAATCTTCAAAAGTAAACTTTTCTCTATGCTTTGTCTTCTTTCTATCGTGCAGGGACACACCTCCGCAAATCTTTATCTATCTGATGGCTTTATTGTCTTCAAATTTGATCCTTACTTATTTCATTATTCTATAATTGCCGCCAGCCTTATTGGGTATAATTCAATAGTGATCTCTTAGAGGTTCTATCTCTAACAGTGGCGTAGCGAGGACTAATCTCGACGTGGGCGAAATGAACTAGCTAGCATCCTTCAATCTTATGATCACTTAGATCAGAGTCTGATATATGTATCCATATATAGTTATGCGGGGCCCCTAAGTGCTTTTAAATCGTTCATTCAATTGACTTCGTGCAAGGGTACGCCATTGCTCTCTAATCTTTCTTGTTATCGACTGAGGTAATTTTAAATCGCTTTTTATTTATTTTTAGTTTTATTATTATATCTTGATGTTGCTGTTTGCGGCTATTAAGTTGCGATAATAATAGAAAAGTTGGCTGATCAAAATAGTAGGATTTTCAGTAATATTCGAAAGAGGAAATAGTACAAGAAAAATGTTTCCTATACTTAAGTGATAAGGAGCTGTCACAGCTTCGATTTGCTAACGATTTACACTATCAAATACGCCCCGACAGGCCCAGATATGCTCTTTCCTGTTGACACACTAAAGCAAATGTCCGTAACTTTAGATAACAGTAATTGGCCCCTTTGCCACTACTGCATCACTGGTTTCAGAGTCAACTGGTGTCCTCTCGTTTATACATTCGTTTATACAAAATTTCGATAGCAGAATGCGCTGCCAATGGTATAGTTAGTCACAAGTACTGGTGACAGGGACCAGGAGTGATTCTAGCACAGGCATGGGTTTATGTTTTCATTTTTCTCTTGTCTTTCTTTCCACATCTTTGTTTTGGCATTTTTCTGAAATTCAAACGTTCTATGTTCCCTCATGATTATTTCGAAGTAATTTTCGAATTTAACACTCTTTCTATCTTCACTAACTTTTTTTCTTCCTCTCGCCTGATTTGACTAAAATAACCAAATAAGCGTTCTTTTTCTCATCAGAAATTATACTTTTGTCACGAGAAAATGGAACCCTGGCCTCGAGTCTTCTTGGGGAGTTATATTTGAAGTGATTTGCGATTAATTTTCGAGTCATATTTGCTACCATTTGCAAGTCTTCTTTTAATCGTACATGTGATTGATCTCTTCTTAATCATCGAGGGGCCTCGAAATAGACTCGTAGGTAAATGAAAAAATCTTCCAATTGCTAGCTGAGTAACACTCCCAATAATCATCTCATTGATTAAGTATTTTGAAGCCACTTATGACTCTTGAATGATATTTTCATCGAATCTTTTCTTGAAGATATTTCCGCATTTCTTTCTTCTTCTTAGCCCTTGTTTAGATCTTTTCGGATTCGTTCATGCTTCCCCATGAGGTGTCTTTCTGCATAAATCTCAAAAAGATTTCGGTTTGATTTCTTAAAAAAATTAAACAATTTTTTTTTATTTTGTGTGTTGCACAATAATATAATAGCATTTCTTTTTTATTTGATATGAATATTTTGTACACAAAAATATAATATATATTAAAATAAAAACTAACTTAAAATAAAACTTACTATAAACACCAAAACACAAATGGCTTTAAGTCTAGAAGCACTGACTTGAACTCACGAAATTATACTTTAAGTATTTTGAGTCTAAATAACGAGGTTTAATTTTAAATCAAATATCATTAATTAATACTAAAAATTTTGTTTTTCATTGGTATATATGTACCTAAATATCTATTTATATATATTTTTTTTTTTAATATTATCATTTGTCCTCGAACAATGCATGACATTAAATATATATAAATTAAGTATATTACCTTTTTCTTTTACTAAATTAATATTCATTTCCTTATTGGATATTTTATACTAAATCAATAAGTGTCGAGGTTTATAAATCAATTTAACCAAAAACTTATATCAAGGACTCCGAAAAATGCCCTAAAAGTGACAACAATTTCTTTAAAAACAATGGAAAATGCCGCTTATATTTCAAAAATAATGCATCTGGAAAATGTTCTTCAAATCTTTGAATAATTAAAAAAAAAAAAAGAAACATAACAAAGAATAAGGGTTTTCCCTTATTCGCGCATTTGCCTCGAAACCCTCTAGGATTCTTAAATCAAGACGGGTAAATAATGAATGAATGAATGAAATTTTGGATGAAAAAACTTTATACTTTTTCGCTTTTTCCATTTTTTCACTTTTAAAGGGAATATCCTAAATATTTTTTTCCATTTTTTTTATTAATAATTTCTTGCAATTAATACGAAGAAATACCCTCAAATAAAATATTTCTAATGAGTTTATTTCTATTTCTTTTTCGACCTTTTCATCAAGTATTGAATTATATCTATCATTGTTTGAGCTTGAGGTCGTTTTAAGCCATAAAACGAACACGTTAACGACATTTTTCAGAGGAGTGAACATTAAGACTTCACCAGCATTTTTGCCTTGGTTCTAATGCATTTTTCATCATATTTAGTGCATTCTTTTCCGAGCCCTACTTATAACATTTTACTTCACATGTGATGAGTTACAAATTTATTCAAATTAATAAAAAAAATTTGAATCACTCCAACGTCAAAAGGAAATCTAAAAGTACTATGAGTACTTCACTCACTTATCTTGCTTTATATATGACTTGGCCAGTAATATATTTTAATTGATCAAATTCAGAGTGGAAATATTATTTAATTTGAGAAGGTTTTGGAGATTCAGTCTCATCACATGGTTTTAGAGAGGAAGCTTTTCATTTTAATAAATAATAAGTTTAAAGACTTTCGAGGCCAAATGAAATGATCTTCAGACATTCAGTGACATTGACCGAACCGGTTTAATCGTCACAAATTGATGAGAACAAACACTTTCGATTTAAAAATTTTGATATCCTCGTTCCAAATACAATACTTCATCGAGATTACAGTTTTTCGGTAGTATGTTGTATTTTAAACTAATTTAGACTTAATTAAATAGGAGCAAAGAACTTTTTGAAAGCATTATTACAGCGTGCAAAGAATTTCATTTCATATTATTTTAACCTTATTAATAGGAAACTAATGCGAATGCATTCTATTATACATATACATAAACGCTGATGAACATACATACAATTACTTGTAAACAGATAGATAGAGAGAGATAGGGAGAGAGACATTGTGTGTGTTTGAAATCTTCTGAGATTTCCTAAGACCTATAAACAATTTTTTATAGACTTTTTAATTGTTTCAAAATTTGTCAGGTTGCTCTATTAACTTTCTTGTTGTTCAGCTTGTTGTTGTTGCTGCTGTTGTTGCTGCTGCTGTTGTTGTTGTTGTTGAGGTCCAAATTTGCTTGTTATTTTATGCGATACATTAACAATTGCCATTTCATGCTTTGAGTCCAAATCACAATCGTATAAACCACTTAAAGAATCTAAGCTTAGTAATCGTGAACTGGCACGACTTGATACGGATGTATCATCAACATCGGGTGCATTACATAGCGAGTTAACATCCGATAGAGCGCCTTCAACATCCGTTAGACCAGCCTCGTTTAGCAACGAAATATTTTCTAGACCAGGTTCATCGGTTATATAACCAGTTGATTCAGCACCACCTTTTCAAAAAAAAAAATAAAAATTAAAATCCAATATAAATATACCCGGGGAATTTTTCCCGGGGGATTTGAAAATATGTTTCCCACACTAAGCACACTGAGAAGGGAATATAAAGGGAACAAGAATTTCGAGCAAAGGTTATAGACTTGTTTCTTCAAATGGCGCTAACATTATTATTAAGTGGGGAAGTTGTGCGCATTGCGACCCATAGTGGGTCTATTGTGCTATGGCGCTAAGATTACTCCCCATCCATTTGGAATAGGGCTGTATATTGTTGTAATCTAGATCATTAAAAACAAATCTATATCTCTGTATTTACCTGTTGCCTCTTCACGGCAATCATCATCAGACCATTCCGATTGGCTTTCCAGATGATTTGAATCCATCGACTGATGGCTCGCTCCATATTTCAATTCATCGTTTATCACATTCGGTTCGAGACGATTATCGTCGCTAGCACCCTCTTCATCATTATCGCGTAAACGTTCATTGATCTTTCCATCCATATGATTACGCTGATCGACATCGCGACCGAAGCCGCCATTGAGCTGATGCTCGGCATTTGTGAGCAAACGTTTCTTGCGCACATCATGCCCAACTTCATCGTCTTCGAATTCTTCATCGGCTAAATTGTCTTCGGTATCGTCTCGTTCTTCGGTCGGTGTCGTATGTTGTTGTTGGTTATTCCTCTGTCGCTGATGATTATGATGATGATTGTGATGGTGATGATGGTGGTGGTGATGATGGCGATTATGCCGTTGCTGTTGTTGTTGTGTCTCGTTTCCATCGTCCAATTTGTCGAGACTTTCATGACTTTGGTCGTAATCCTTTGAACGTGGCCGTTGCCTGTAACGGTGATTATGCTCCTTTACTGCCGGTTGCTGTTGTTGTAGCTGTTGCTGCTGTTGTTGTTGTTGATAGTTTGTACTGGTCGAAGTGGTGGATTTATTGGTGCTACCTTCAAGTGCTGCATTTAAGTTTAATTGATTTCGATTTTCGTGTAGTATTTCACAGGATTCCGTGTCGGATGTTTGCCTACCAGAAAAGATAGAAAAAAATTAACGATTTTTTTTCCATTTTAGTATTTGAGTGCAACGATTAAACGGGAATATCCTACATTTGACTCGATTCCGATGTATTTTTGTTGCGCGTTATCTCCTTGATCGCTTCCAGTCCAACTGGATGTTTCGCAATCATGAAGCTCGTACTTATCGGTATCTTCGAGCCGGATCTGCCAGTTGGCGAGGTTAATTCGTCCAAAATAGTTGTTGCCATTACGGTTGTGCTGCCGCCCAATTGGTTATTATTCCCGCTAATTGAATTACTACCGCTGAGATTTCCATTACTGCCACCGCTTCCACCGTTCAGGCAATTATTCGAACTCAATTTGCTGTTGCTTGCCGAATAGCTCAGTTCGATGTTGTTTCGGCTGCTACTGTTGCTGGTCGTATTGCCACCAGGATTCGAAGTGGATGTAACATTGCCGCCAGTCGATGACGAGGCTGCTGTTATGCCACCACGTGCCCGTGAAGATTCATTCAAAAGTCTTTGCAATTCCCTCTCAAATGGTGATTTCGCATTCGAAATCCTACCAGCATTGCCGGATGCGCTTTGAAGTTTCCCTGCGATCGCAGCGTTGCGATCCTGATACTCAAAACTGTTGCATGAATCACCTTTGTTTTGTGTTGTCGCCGTCTGTTGGCCTTGACTTTCGGTTGTTGAGCTTATTTCGAAATCTTTTAGATTGGAGATATCGACAATCGGTGATGTCGGATCAACTTGAATGTCACACGGATAGAGCCATTGCAATGGATTGCCATTACGTTGTTGTAGACTCGCGCTGATTTTCATCGGCCGCGGTGAGTCTTCTTCGCCGTCACCTTCGCCTTCGGTTGTTTTCGAATAGCTCTCATCGGATGAGCTCATCGATGGTGAATGGGGACGAGAGCTTAGATCATCGTTGGAAGACATCTCACGGCTGTCGGCCTCAATTTCAGATGGTAACTTCGGTAGGGGCTTCATGTACGTGCGTAAGAGAGGTGTAGTTTGTTTCAGACTTGTTGTTAAACTAGCGGGCTTGGGAGGTGGAATCGGAATCGGAATCGGTGACGGTGACGGTTGCTGGGAATAAAGGGAATATTGTTGTTGCAGCTTTTGTTGTTGTTGGTGGTTTTGGAGATGTTGGATTTGTTGGCTTTGCAATTGTTGCTGTGTTTTCGGTTGCAACAAAATTGCATTGGGACATGTATACCTTGGCGGTTCGTACTTAGGCGGATGCGGTAGCATTGGTAGTATCTTTTACACATACATTTAGAGTACATAATGTAGGATCGAATACACATAGAAATGGGTAAATGACCAGCCAGCAATAAGGATAAATTTTGTCGAGCACAAAAGGATACAAGAATAATGAGTAAAATGCAGTGAGAGAGCAAAATGTTAGCTACAAATCGTAATAATAAATGTGATAGAAAATATAATGTACGAAAATGTTATAAATTTTTAATTATGCCATGAACTTATATACAAATTGGGGGAGATAGTTGGAACACCAAAAAAAAAAAAAAACAAAAAAAAAAAAAGCACAACGAATGAATGTATGTACAGAGAATTTTCGATTGGATTATTAAAAACATTTCTCCATTTTGCCTATGGGCCGCCACCACCAGAAATTTAAACCTTGAGAATATCTAAGATGAATGGTTTTGGGTGCTTAATTAAAATTGTTTTCTGTTGCTTCCCAGCCAACCACAGGAGTTCGAACGGCGCTCCTAAAGACTCATTTTCCGGAGCGCGAGTGCTTCTAAATAGACGCCGACGGGAGGTCCAAGTGAGCGGTTTTGTTCAGAAGAAAGAAGCTCAGACCCCAAAATGGGAAAAGTGTACCTTCCGGGATCTCAGAATTTGTTTTCCAGGAGTCCTATAATGCTCCTCTAGATAAAAAGAGCCTCTGTGGACACTCCTTTCCAGTTATAATTAAAAACAAAGTCGCGTTTAGTCTCCCCAAACATTTGTATTCGCTGTTTTTTTTTTTTTTTTTGAGGTCATTGTACAAAAAAGCTCCGTCAGAACTAATCGAAGTAGTTGTGTGTTCCTTTAAAAGTCAATCCTTTTCGAAGCACTTTGAAAACACTTCGTCAATGTGTTTAAACGGTAGTCCTTTTACATCCAGAAAACTGTATGTCAAGGTTCTTAAGTGTGAGTCCTTTTACACTTCTTTCTCGGAGCAGTCCGAACATGATTGGCTGGGTCTTACACCTCAAAACTATAACGTTTAAATACATCATATTCATATCTTCAGATTATGTTTTCTTTGAAAACATGCCTGATTCTTGGCTTTAAAACCCTATCCTCCTCTTAAGAAGGCTAGACATTATAGAAATATTATCCATAGTAGGACGGCATTTACTCTCAAGGCCACCCCCTATATATTTTCGAAATTTTTCTACTAACATGAAAAAGCATAAAACGATCATAATAATAATTCTTCGGCCCATACGATTTCTAAAATATCCTTAGCATTTTCAACATAATGACGATCGTCTTCTTCGCAACTTAGCTCATCAACATTCTCTTGACTCACCTGGGCCATCGGTGTTGCATGCAACAATGGTTCACTTTCACAGCAATTATTATAACTTAGACAATTACTATTCGTGCTGTATGATGCAGAAAGTTGTTGCTGTTGGAGTTGATGTTGCTGTTGTGGCTGGTGCTGACCATTTTGACGCAATTGGTGGTAGTTGCGCAAGGCATGCGTTTCGCGTCGACTACCATTGCCACCAATAAACAAATTATTATAATCATCCAATTGTGCATACGAATCGTGTTGGTGTGGCTGACTATGATCAAAACATTTACCATTCGGATTTTCAATAATATTAAATTGTTCACGTAACATAAACATTTGGGATTGAGGTTGTGAGAGTGCCTGAGATGATGTCGAGATAATGCCCATTCCACCCATTGAACTAGATGAATGGGAACGCTGATGATGGTGCTGTTGCAATTGCTGCTGCTGATATCCATTCGAATACTGTTGCGGTTGATAGCTGTTATACGCTAAATAGCTGCCGCCATTTTGCTCATTGAAACCGTTTTCATGAATATTCGGAAGTCCGCCATTGGCAACGAAATTCGGTTGTTTTTGCAATTTACTATTAAGTCGCTGTTGTTGTTGCTGCTGCAAATGATGATAGTGTTGCGGCTGTAATTGCTGCTGATGTTGCAATAATAGTTGCTGTTGCTCCTCGTGCATGGTGTTCGGTGAATTCTTCAATTGCATTATATTATTCGAAATGTCTATATTATTATAACTGTAGTTATCCTTTTTTATGTTGAATGTCTCCGAATTCATGTTGAGGTGATAATTGTCATCTTGGAATTGCGATTGTTTCTGATAGAAGTCAGCTGGATGTGCGAGAAGTTGTAAGCTGTTTTGTTGCTGTGCTTGCTGTTGTTGTTGCTGCTGTTGTTGTATTGGTAATTGAGTTTGTTGCTGTGTAAAATTATTATTGTTGTTTTGGATATTACGATTCCCGATCATGGCATTGCGTACTTCACCATTAAGGCCATTATTCGAAGAATCACAAAGGAAATAGGTGACCATGTCACCTTTGCCTTTGACTTTAATGGTGCCACGACATCGGAATTCGAAATGGGAGCCTTGCAAGCTATCGACGACTTCTTGGGTCACCTGAGTGTAGCCGGGTATTCCAGTCGAATCCATACGGCTAGCTACGTTTACAGTGTTCCCCCAAATGTCGTACTGCGGCTTACGAGCCCCAATGACACCAGCCACAACTGGGCCAATGTTGATGCCTAAACAATATAATATATTGATATTGATGTAATTTTTGTTTATCGTTAATTACTCACCAACTCTCAGCATGAAATTGTTGTACGAATGACTGTTGATCTCCTGCAACGCTTGACGCATTGCCTTAACATATTCAACCAAAGCAGTCATATGACGGCGAACTGAATTCGGCTCGGTGGCGTTTATTTTGTATTCTAATTGAAGAAAATGCTTTCAGAAGAGTTTCCATATTATACCAGATATCTTACCTGGTATAAGGCCAACTACGGCCATATAAGTGCTGCCAACAGTTTTTATTTTATCAATGCCTTGGAAGCGATCCTCTTTGAGAAGCTGAAACGGAAATGTTTATATAAATTCATCTTTTTTTTCTTCCTTTCTGAGGATATCTTACCTCATCGAAGTCGGCGATAATTTCATTGAGCAAACGTAAGCATTCTAGACCCTGATCTGATCCATCCATTTCTGTATAGAATTCATGGAAATTTGGCACCGATGCAAAGACAACACCAACCTTGGCATAGCTCTGATGATAGAGTTCCTGTGAGAGATTGACCTAGAATAATTAGCGAGAAACGAAGAAACTAAAACATATTAAAGGGCTTCCGAAGAATTGGCAACAGTTTTGACAATAAAAAGCACCAACATTCAAGAGAGAGAGAGAGAGAGAGACAGTTGAGGTTTTGTGAATGACGATTTTGTGTTGCCAGAGTTGAATTTTTTTTTTCTGGTAGGTAAGATATAGATAGATGTTCACACATATAAGTATTTAAAGAATAGGTGCCAGCAAAGCAAGTATTTCGTGGTTGAGTATATTTGGCTGTAGGTGCTCTGTTCATTTCTTGAGAAGCTGTGTAATCGTTCTGAGCAAATTGGGATAGCTAAATTAAGGATTGACTCACATTTAAACCATTTATATTAACATGTAATAACAATTTGATGGCACATTTCACATTGCTGTGAGCAACAAAATTACTAACCATATTGCTGCGAAATTGATTATCAAGAAAATGTGCAGCCACATGAGCTGGCAACAAATTGTGCAAGATTTTTTTATTCGACTCTTGCAGCACGTCCATTTCCTTTTTCTCTTGCGATGCTTGCAGCTGCCACAAAAAGTCCAACCTTGCCGTCCACTCGACCAAACGTCCGTGCACTAATATGGCAATCATGAAGATAATAATCCGCGCCAATGAAATGAAGTGAAGCGGAATTGATGCGCTGTTGAGAAAAAAAAATTTTTTTTAATAAAATAAATAAATGAAATTAATCTTGTTAATAAATTCTCAGTGAAATTCATTCAAAAGACCAAAAAAAAAGAAGAAAAAAAAAAGAAAGCGAACACTTTTCATATCTAAAATTAGTTTTTGCAGCTGCATGCAGGGCGGCTTCACTGAGGAATATTAAAAAATAAATAAATATTTTAATTTATCAGACTTACTCCACTCGGCTGTCATAGCATTCGAATATATTGATGTGTGACATTTCGATGAATAGCCCATAAATAACACCCATTGAGATTATAAGCAATGACTTAAATATGATTGGAAGTCTGAAAAAAAAACACGTCAATTTTTGTAGCATGCGATATTTTAAGACCTTGCGAGAACATTTACCTTAAAAATACCGAAACAGAGAGAAAAGCGAACGCTGCCGATAGAGACACATACTGAGGCAATGAGCATTTGCGATGTGCCTCATTTTGATGCGCCAGCAAAAGAAAGTCCTCCTCCAATGTTCTGGTCGATAGTGTTGTTATGTTGCTCGAGCACGGATGATCCGAGACGCATGTGAACTTTATGAAAAATGCATTTAAATCTATAATACCGATGAAATCATAAACTCCTACTTACAACATTCACTTGTCCCACGGAGTAAATTAAAATGATCGTGAATATTGTTATGGCCATTCGTAGCGTAAAGCTCTGCGACAGATCCCAAATAATCCATTTCAAGCGTACAGCCATCAATAGCATAAGTATCGCACTGATCCATACAAATGCAGTAAGGAAGAGTAGCAAAAGAATCAATGTCCGCGGCAATGCTGTCACTTGTAGCGCCGCGCCCAATATCAATAGAAGCAATGAGCAGCCCATGGCTGTTGTAAAGCCCAAATCGAAATCCTTATGGTATTCACGTTCCTTATCGCGTTCCCTGAAGCGCAGCGTTATTCGATCCACATGCTCCGATTTATCACAATCGACCGAACGTGCGTTAATGGCTTGCGATAAAAATCGATTGACCCGATTTGTCGGCTGATAATGCACCGAAGAATGGCGCTTTCGAAATGGTCTTTTAAATTTATCCGTGACTTTTGACTATTCGAAAAGAATTGAATTCGAATTCAATAAAATAACAAATTAAAAGCATATCCATCGAAAAGCAAAAGAAATACAAATTTCAACATAAATAAAAAAATAAAAAAATATTTTCAAATAACATGAATTTGTCGCAGACTCAAATGCATGCCACAATTTATGAGAGCAACTGCAACCAAACGGAAATTATAAAAAGCTTCAAATCACATGCCACTTTAAAAAAATTTTCGATTTTTTTTAAATAAATATAAATTTTCTTTTCGAACTATGATAAAATGCAACAACAGCGAAAAAAGCCAAGCGATCAGTTAAGCAAGCATGACGGAACATGAAAGTGAATTTATGAATATTTTATAAGACCATTCAAAAAAAGATAAATGCAAAAGTCACAAATTTTGGGAGAGACGAAAGGCTCTAACGAGTCATTTTAATCAGGATCAGTAGCACAACAGTCCGGAATCGAATTATGTTTTTTATGACCAATCTGCGCCGTATGCTTTTCTGTGATACGCCAATACACAGTCCTTACAAGGTTCATCCTTGTGTGGTGCGCTCTGTTTTACTGCCCTCTATATCTTCTTTTACAGGTCGTCGGCACCAGCAAATTGCTTTCATTTCAATACATTGAACTGTTCAAAACATGAAAAGAATAAAACTTGAACGTTCAGACTCTTGAGCACATTTTTCTCCACTGATACTAGAATGCTCCTGTTTGGACTCTCTTTCAGATATAATTTGTTCTTTTTAAATGGCTCGTATGGTTCTGTTAGGAGTCCTTTAACACTCCTATTCGAAGCAATCCCAGAAAACTTCATTAAGGTGCTTTAAAATGAGTCATTTTACACACTTTTTCGGAGCCCTCCGTATATGGTTGGCTGGGTATAAATAAGGCAATAGAAAATATTTAAATTCAACGCCACGAGATATGCTTTTAAATATTTTAAAACCAATTCATATAATTTCAAAGCCTTTTCCCTGTGGAGATTGATTATGGCTTAAAGAAGATTCAAACTCCTAATGCCATTTCTCGCTGGGCTGGGAGGAAATATTATATTCAAATTCGGTACCTAAAAGTATGCACTTGAATATTCCGAATATTTCCGATAGTGACAAATCTGTTTGTTTTTGTAGGTTTGACAATTCAGTCACATCTTGAAGAAGGATTTTGAGATACTTTTGTGCGTATGTCTTTCAAGCCTTAATTAAGCTCCGTTTATAAGGGCTTCAAATGATATGAATTGGTGCTTAAATATTCAATCGCATACCCTTAGGTGCCGAATTTAAATATTTGCTGATGCCGTAGATGGTAATTCAGAGGTAAAATCAGGTAAAATCCGAGCTCGGTTTTTGTTGCATTTATAAATTTAAAGCATACTTTATGGGGCTAAAAATTTTTTACCAACGTTTTGCGAATAACTTTAATGAAGTTGAACTTCAAAGCACTTTTGTAACTTCAAAAAAATTCATATTGAATTTAAAAATCGATTTGAATCATAAATTTATGTGAGTTGGTCAAAATTTTTACTCCATAAAGTATGCTTCAATTTTATAACTGGGCAATTCCACGAGAAGTGGTCCCACCCGTGACAACAGTGACAGCCATTCTGAGCTCAAATTGCGTAATTTCAGTGCTTAAATATTGTTTAACGTTTTAAAAATTTTAGATCCTTAAGAATCACGTCCTTTTTTTCAATTATTATAAGCTAAAACCTAACAAATGAGTGTGACGGGTGGTACCGTATTCATGGGATTTCCCAAATGCAAAAAATTCCAATCCCTGTATATAACATATTCCAGTTAAATATAACGTAGTATCAGTAAATAGGAACAATTCATCCAAAATACTCGACATTCAAAGACTCAAACAATTCGTTAACCTGAACAGGGCTAATTTTAATTTGTTCGAGTTTTCGAGAGTTGACTGTAATTGTTTCTCAATTATGTATAACAAAGGGAATTTATTCAGAAATAATAGGAACACTGATTATATCAATCTTGAACTCATTCAAAAAAAATAATAAAAAATCAACTAGCGAGCAAAAATAACTTTTAAGTAGCATCAAAACAAAACACTTGCATGCGACAAATTTCTTTAGACTCCCTAGAAAAAATATACACTTACGATAGGTGTTCCCTTAAAAGTGATAATATTGAAAAAGCGGAAAAGTGTGAAATTTTTCATACGAAATCTCGTTCATTAACTTTCGAGGCGACTTGATTAATGAGTTTTCGAGGTCTTACGAGGCAAATACACGTTTAAGGGAAGACCCCTACTGTTATATCTTCGAACATTGCAAGCTTGAATGGGCAACGAGTTGAATTGTTATGTTCATAAGAAAATGTTGGACAGCACTTTTTAATTGAAATCGAATCGAATCAATGAGTAAAATTATTAAATATTATTTTTCGCAATGCTGAATGATCAAAGGAAACTTGCAAATTAACGCAATTAAACATATGAACACGCTTACAAAATTTCGTGAACGAAATGATGGGCAAAATGGTCACCATCGAAAGAAGAAAAATATAAATATGGTAAATAAAAAAGTGAAAATAAGAATAGAAACACAAAGAACAGAAATCACCCAAAATAAGTAATTGTGAAAAGGCAAACAAACAAAAAAAAAAAAAAAAAACGATTTTCTTGCAAAGCTACAATTCAGCTCACTTTACTCTTGTGATTGTGCCTATGAATGCGACTAATCGTATTTGTAGTCGAATTGGAGGCTGTTCCTATGGATACAGTAACACTGCCAGGTGGCGGTGTTGGAGCATGTAAGATTTTTTGCAGACGTATTACCTAAATAGAAAATGCATTTTGAAAATGTGAAAGAAAGAAGAAAGAAATAATATATAACCAATATAAGGAAAATAGTATAAGGAAACTTAAAAGATCGAGAGAGGAAAATCTACGGGAACTATTTTATAGATATACTTTTTTTTTCAAAAAGCTACTTTATTGCTGTTATGAAATTTAATTTACATGAGACCGAAGCGAATTGATTTATAGGTACTTTTTTTTTAAATATAATTTCTGCCAGCGATAGAAAAATTGAGCTTTAAGGGTTAAGGAAATGATCATATTTTCTGATTGGGGGAAAAAAAATTGACCCCAGTTGTTAATTTCAATATTGATTTTGACTTAATTTTGCCCCTCGATAAAATCGCCGACAGAAAATAACAAATGAATTGATTCATTAAGATTAGTTTACACCAAATTAATTTTACACCCAAAAGAAATGTTAGGAAACAAGTGTTGTTTATTTTTTCTTATTTATTTATTATTTACACTACGTCTTCGTTAGTGACGAAAAAATGACCATATTTATGTTAAATAAAAATCCTGAATTTATGAAATATGGAACTTACCGCCTCCTGAAATTAAAGAAAAACAAAATTATAATTGAATAGAAGAACTTAAAAATGATTTCTTTTTGTTGTTGTTTAGTATTAGAGTTATTACGGGTACTTTGAGGCTCATAGTCTTCAACCAAGTTTAAAATTTTTGAAGGTTTAAACTTTCAAATGATAGTCTTCAGGAGAGTTTAAATCAGTTTTATTAATTTTATATGAATATTTTTGAAAAAATTCAAATATAGAAAAGTAATTTGATTGCGCTAAACTGGCATGAAGACTTAAATAATCGGGTATGTGATTGTTAAACCTTTCCCAGCGAAATGAATTCCACTTCCAAATTGATGTGTTTATTTTCCCTCTACCAAGATTGAGGGGAAATTTTAATTACTCAATTCGGAAAATTCATTTCCCATGCGTGATGTCGAAGTAATTAAAATTACCCATCTATCTTGGTAAAAGTAAATAAATCACATCAATTTGGGAATGGAATTCATTTCCCCGGGAAAGGGAAAACAATCACATACCCGAATATATCGACCCCTTTTCGCGAAATTGTCGCATCCCTGCAGTAATGAGCCGGTCAATTTCCTAAGAAGGCCTGGCCTTTGACCGGTTATATTATGGCAGTTCGCTCCATTGAATTCGGCTAGCCGGAGGCCGGTAATAAACGGGTTGGCTTAAGGTTAGTCTGTAAATGACACTTTCATCAGCTTAGAATATATATAAAAAATTGGTTTTTTATTTTCCTTATTTGACTATCCTAAAACGAGACAAAATTACGACAATTGTCTCAAAAAAACTGACCTACGGTCAGGCGTTTTGGGGACTAGTACCTCACCAATGACAGGCCCATGTTAAAAAGGTCAGTTGAATTGCATTAGAAGTGGAATTATGAGAGATCTAGTACTGGTAACATGAAGGACTGACCGAAGGCTACACTTGGGTCAGTCCATATTTCTGCAGGGATATGTTATAAAAACCAAGTTTTACAGGAGAGCGATTTTCTACTATTCTTTGCACATGCGACTGTGTATAAGCTAAACTTACTTCCCCATTATCTCCATAGCTATAGTGCTTAGGGCTATAATATTCTGCCAGGAGATGAGTTGAAGGCTTTAGAACAGATTTGCATCAAAAAGTCAAATTCGTAAAAAGTGTAACATACGAAGATTTCGCGAAAAGGGGTCGATATACGAAGCTCTTAAATCAAGTTGAAGGCTACGGCCTTGAGTGTATCGAAAGTGGTGAAAAAACAAAAGTTAAAAAACAATAATAAAAATTAAATAAAATTAAAACAATAGGAGTCGAAATCAGTGTGCTCGTGTAGACTGTTGCCGATTCTCATAAAAAGATAATTGAAAAAATGCAATAAGTTATGGCAAGGTAGATTTACAGCATGCCGAACTTTAACCAGAAAAAAGAACTTAACTACTTTTCTAGCTCTTCAAGTCATGCGATTTTAAGCCTATCGAATTAATAACTAACTGAATATATATAGTTTATTGGAAAATTATTATAAGGAAAGGTCAAAGGGATTACGGAAATGATTTTGTTTTTATTTTTTTATTTTTTTTTTAACAAAAAGTCTGGGATATAAGTAGTTGAAAAACGGAAAAAATCTACTCAACACCGATGAGAGCATGCTTAATTGGAGTACCCACCTTTCTCGTGCTCTTATCTCCACCTGGGCCATCAGCGTTACTGGCACGTCCACTGCT
Source organism: Chlorops oryzae (assembly GCA_020466095.1). Lineage (NCBI taxonomy): Eukaryota > Metazoa > Arthropoda > Insecta > Diptera > Chloropidae > Chlorops > Chlorops oryzae. The sequence continues at coordinate 29,427,106 of CM035808.1, forward strand.
GCCGGCCGTCGATGGAAACGAACCAGTAGCTATGTTCGAAAATGGTACTGGCTCAGAGAATTTGATCGTATGCAGCAGCTGCATAACCACATTCGAGACATTGCGAAATGATAACTTTCGACGACTACCAATAGCAGAGCGTACACCAAGCGTATTTAGCATTAAAGGCTGAAAGATAGATAAGAAATGATTTCGCAAATGAACGTATGAGCACACACACGATGACGATCTTAGGAACATTTTTATTATCAAAATCTGATTGATCGTACTTTTCTACGATGTGGTGGCGGCACTATAAAATACGTATCCACGCCATGATCACGCAAATACGATGATCGCTGATCGCCGTGACCGGCTTCGACTTCATATTCACCGGACAGTGAGTCGAGTGTGGCACGTGTCACATGAACACGTCCTGGCTCGCCACCGGACTCCATATGATTGGCAAGCGTTACATCATTCGACCACACGTCGAATTGCCATTTCCGTAGGCCGAGCACACCGCACAGAACACGGCCAGTATGGATACCGACACGCATATTCAATATCACATCGGTTGCCTCGACGACAGTTCTAGAAAATCAATTGAAAATCCAAAATTTACATCCAATAAATAAATGAACTTAAAACTTTTAACTTACGCAATAGCATCAATCATGTCCAGGCCCATTTCTACAGTACATTTCGCATGATCTTTACGAGGTTCGGGCAAGCCCGAAACGCAATAATAACAGTCCCCTAAGATTTTTATTCGCAAGCAGTGGTTATCCTGTTCGTTTCAATAAAAGAGATTCGGTCATGAGAATTCATGTTTTGAACGGGTTTAATGTACAGTCTACACTCTCTTAAGCGAACACCTTGGGGGACCGAAAAATATGTCCTCTTAAGAGGAAACTATTCGAGAAGCAGGGGGTTCCAAAAAAAACGTCCATTTAAGAGGGGCATCGGCTTGATGGGAGTGTCCACAATGAGAGAGTACACTGCACAGCGAAATCTGTCATGAGCAGGGCTAGGATTTTGTTGCATTTATAAATTTTAAGCATACTTTATGGGGCAAACAATTTTCTTACCAACATTTTGTGAATAAGTTTAGCGAAGTTGAACTTTAAACTAGTGTTGCCAGCTCCTCAGAAGCAAAAAGCGCTGATTAATTTTCAAAACGCGCTAAAAAGCACCGGAAATCAATGATTCCCCATTTCTAATTTCAAAAAACGCTAAATCAACCAAAAGAAAACGTTTTTGGAAGGGAACGTGTTATTTTTCTAAAAAGATCATAGTATATTTTGATGTTTTTTTCTCTTTGAATATTTATTATATAACAAATGATCAAATATGCTTCTTACAAGTCTGCGTTTAAGATTAGAAACGATGCGACTAAGCACCGAACAACATTTGTTCTTCATTGCCATATCAAATAGTAGCAAATGTCCTCGTCACATCAATAAAGCAGCCAGATCATCATTGGTTCATCTTAAGCTAGTTTGTTAGGAAGCAATACTTGTGCTTACGCTATACAATGTTAAAAATTAAAGGGACAACTACTTTGAAAACTTTTAATGAACGTCAACGAAAATGCGTTAGATTTTCGGCAAATTAGCTTCGCTAAAATAAACTTTTCGCGCCGCGGGCCTTCCAAAAGCGCTAGATCTAGCGCGAAAAAGCGCTAATTTGGCATCACTGCTTAATTATGGCTCGTTAAGTCCGAGGGCTGATTTAAAAAGCCATGGTGGGGTTTCGTTGGGACATGGAAAGCACCAAAACGACCGACGCAGAAAATTATTTCGGAAAAGTTTAACGTGCATAACAAAATATCCACCGAATCAATTTCTCATCCCCTTTGTAATTCCGCGGTTTCGAGTGGCGCTTGAACCCCCAAAAGCACACCTCTCGATACGCTCATAGTTCCCTTTGATGTATTCGTCCTGAAAACAAATTTCCAATCATTATTTCCCCCCAAATGCTAAACTACCGAGAATATGGTATTTTTTTAAAAAATTCTTACAATTTCACTGAATTCATGATTTCGAAACGTATATAAAGACATGATTGAAGAAATTCTCAGTCATCTCAGTAGACTGGAGAACTATCGAAGGTACAATTTTAAAATTAAGTACCGTTATATCTTACTCACCACCATCACATCAACATTATACACCATCATTACACCATCAATCACAACACATCAATCTCAACACCATCATCAACACCATCATCAACACATCATCACCATCATCATATCCCATACTCATCACCATCATCACCAACATCATCATCATAATCACCATGATCATCATTATCACCATCATCATCACTATCATCATCATCACCAACTTCACCATCACCATGATCATCATCATCACCATCTCATCATCATCATCACCATTAATATCACCATCATCACCAACCTCACCATCATCATCGATATATTCGATTATCAATAATTTTAACAATCGATAATTTTGATAATTGAAAGATGAATTTTCGAGCAGTTCTCGGCCTTATCTAAATAAAGGCTTTTTTAGGAATCTGTCCATTTCAAAAAGAAGACAGCCCTCTGTCACCGCCAGTAAACGGGCCTTCCAAAAGCGCTAGATCTAGCGCGAAAAGCGCTAAGTTGGCATCACTGCTTTAAACTGCTTTTCTGCCTTCAAAAAAATTCATATTGAATTTAAAAATCAATTTGAATCTTAACTTTATGTGAGTTGAACAAGATTTTTACTCCATAAAGTATGCTTTAAATTTATAAATTCAACAAAATCCGAGCCCTGGTCATGAGAGTATGCCCTCGCAGGGGAAAACTCTTCAGCCAAATTTATTAACACTAAAGACTAAGCATAATGCGATGTCACTACCAAAAGTACGCTTAGTTAGTTTTTCTTTTTTTTTGTAATTTTTTAAAAATTTTTTTCAATAACCATAATAGTTGAAAACTAGTTATAATCCAATTAAATTTTGTTGGAACTTACATGTGCTAATTGATCAAAAGCGGCCGAACAATTCATTTAATAGTCTGACAAGTTCCTGTGCACTACACTGGGACGATAAGACCGTGAAGCCAACAATATCGGCGAACAAAATGCTGTAAAGATAAATCGTCAAATTAGCGGCCAAATCAAATAATTTTACAAATCCCTTTATAGTCTTTGGGATTGCGTGAGAAATTCAATGAAAAAGTCTTTTTGAACGTTTGCCAATTTTTTTTCTCATTTCGAAATTCAATTTTATAATTTTAATGTTTTTTTTATTTTTTTGTTTGTTTTTGCATTAAGCAAATGGAAACACAAATTTGTTGGTCCATTTAATGCACGGCAATCGATCAAGTAAAGTCATTGAAACGTCAATATTTTTGGAATCGTATGTAAAACGTGGGATGTGATTCGAGAAAACGTCCAAGAGAAAGAGTTTATTTTTGAATTTCATGTCAGTCATGGAAAATTTTGCCATTTCGCTTACCTAACGTTCTCGTGTTTTTGAATGTAAATTCGGTGAAATTGTCCTGCGACCGGTGAGAGGATATCATTTTTCATTTGCATGGCCACATGCTGAGGTAGAACCGATAATAGAAGTCTCTCCAGTTTCTCGTTCTCGTCTTGAATCTCCAGGCGCGCGGCAATACAGTTGCGTGTGTCAAGGAATGCGCGTCGCTGGGCCCGCTCCATCATGATGTTGACCACCAGACCGGCCACATTGACGCCAATGAACATTACAATATTAGCGATGAGCTTTTTAAAAATAAATTTCCAAAAGAACAAAAAAAAAAAAAAAAAATACAAATTACTCCAATGACTTTCATCGCGTCATACACTGAGGCCCTACGATGTTGAACAAAAATTAATAAATTTTCAAAAGAAAAAAATGAAAATGAATAGATGTAGCCTCCATCGACGTAATGCCGAATAGTCGCGCTACCTTAGACGTGTTTTTAAGGGCAGGAATAAATGAAGAACCAATTAAATGGCATCCGATTGATTGCACCGATTCAGTTCAGTCATAAATCGTGGCAGCAATAAATGGATATCGCCATAATTAGATTTCATGCATTCGTACGTCATCGATTTCATTGACAGGTGAAATTTTCGGAACGAAGGAAAAATTGGAAACTTTTCCTCCTTCATCAGTAAACGCGAAGTAATGTTGTGTTGTGATTTCTAGAACATTTAAATCAATAATAAATTTTCTTTTACTTACCTGATTATATTCGAGATCACGAAATGAGTCCATGAAAATTTTATAAACCGTCAAACTAATATGCGCCGATGGCAAAATAATTCCAAAGCAGACAGCCTCCCAAATTTGCAATGGCATCATCGCGTATGCCAGAAACACCACAAACACGATTTGCCAAACACCCTCGGCCATGACCTAGAAATTGAGCGATAAGAAATTCGAAATTCATTGAAAAGTGTGATGCGGCTGAGAGGAGAGGAGAGAGATGAGATGAGAGGAGAGGAATGCATTTGCGTTGTTCGAATCTAATTAAAAGTTACGTGGGCACAAAGAGGATTGACGCTGTGGGCTTTTCAATTCGAAAGTAAATCATATACCTACCTATCCGAGAGGTTTTTTTGGATTTTCCTGAAAGCTTTTTACGGGATGCATTCTTTTGAACTTGAAATGGCTTTTATTCAATAATCGAATAATTGAATTTTATTGGAATTGAAAGTGCTTTCGTGGCAAAGGATTTCCCGATAGGCATAAATAGTGCATGAAATTGATTTTCACTTCATTAAATCTGTTATCTGTGTGGCACTATGGGCCAAATGTGAAGGACAACAAGGGACTTTGATTTGCCCTACACACAAAGAAAGTTTCGAAGGATTTTACGGTTTCATTGGCAGTCCTTTTAAGGGTTAAAAATCTAAAAATGAGCATACCTTTGGGGAACATTTACAGCTAGAGTTTATAGTACACAATCCTATTTCAATATAAGACAAAGATGGTCTGTTTTCGACAGCCTCTTTTGAGTTCAGACACCGCGAATTGAAATTTTCAAAGACTTCCACATCTCTTCCCAGCCAACCACATACGGAGTGCTCCGAATAGGAGAGAAAAAGCGAAGTAGTGCTTTTGCCAAGACCCCAAAAACAAACGCCTAGGAACATTTAGAGAGACCAAACGAGTCATTTTTTATAAATTTATATCTGAAAGAAAGTCCAAACAGACTCTTAAGGAGCTTCTAGCAATGATGAAAGATAAATTTTTATATCCCAAAAAGAACACTTCTTCCATATTAGGCTCCCTGCTCTTTTCTCATGAAAAAATGCCCATTTAAAGCTACTACAGGAGCATTTGCGCTCCTGAAAAGAAGTCTTTAAGAGCTCCGTGCGAACTCCTTTATTTGACTGGGTTGAGATCCTCAAAGGAAAATCTTTAAAAAAAAAAATATCTCTATGGATTCCTAGTCTACGATAATAAACATATTAATAATGGGGCATTTTGATTTTATATTTCCATCTGAGGTTAATACGTACCTCCTTGGTATCCACTGGAAATATACTTCCCATTGTCGGCATTGACACGAAGCAAATTGCAGCTGCAATTAATAATATTCCATAGCAGAGTATTGGCAAATGATGATCCCTGATGATGCGACATTGCAGTAGAAATAAGATTATAATAAATACCAAGCCGATAGCAGCATTGAAAATATTCTATAAAAATGAAGAAATCAAAAAAGAAAATCCATTTAGTTGAGTAATTACTTAAGACGTACATATGTATGTATGTATGTATGTATAAAGCTTTAACTCACATGAAATGTTGGCGCATTATTGTAGAACAAGGACAACGCTGACATAACACCGCAAAGCACCAAAAGCAAAACGATCACGCCCAACACTGAAAATCGCTGCAATTTCAGCGTATAGCGTTGATAGAGGCCTTCTAGCTCATCGTTCTCGAAACGCAACGTATTCCATGGACGCCCTCTTGTCGCTTTAACTGCATGATCCATCTTGTTCAAAGATTAATGCACCGTTTAACCGCACAAAAATTTGTGACGGCTAAGACATTCCGGTGAGACAGAATTTAAGATTGTCGAAAATTATTTTCTGCCACTTGAACATGTAGAAACTGCAAAGAGAGAGAGAGAGAGAGAGAGAGAGAGAGAAAAAAAAAATTATTCATAAAATATGAATTTTTTAGTGTAGGTTTCCTTGAAGTTTTTATAGATTTCATTGTCATCGTGCTGTGAGCAATTTTAAAAGATGTGGATACCATTTTAGCTCGCAGGTAAGATAATTATCCTAAAAAGCTGTCCTGTCTTGAGAAGAAAATATAATGGTATGAAATAATTTTGTATGGGAGTTGACCTCAAAAGGTTTTTAATATGGGAGTTAAATTGTTTTTCCTCTTCGACACAAACGACCACACAAAGCGATTGATTGAATAAGAGGTTTTCTCAGTGTTCAGTGTTTACACAACGGGGAAAAAAGAGCCGTACTACGTCAGTCTTAGTTAAGTAACCGACATATTTTTCCCTCTCTCTCTCTCTCTCTCACTTTCTCTTTTTGTTTTGCAATAACTTATTTTTCTAATGAATTTCACTACGATTTGAAGTGTTCAAACTTGATAGAAAAGTAATTGAAAGCAAGGCATTCATTGTTGATGTCAGAAGCCTTCTTGCCTGTTGCATAAATTGACAGCGGAAGGACACACGAGTAAACAGAAAAACCTTGAAAGGCAGAAAAAAAGTATTGGAAAAAGAGCTTCTGCTTGGCCAGCGAAGAGCTACATAGTGTGAAGTTACATAAATGCATTGACATGCTGATGGAAATAGCTCAATCCCTCATTTTTACTTAACCATCAGAGTGTAAAATGATTCGATCACTCTTATTCAAATTGTCGGAAAAAAAAAACTGTTCACAGCATTACATTATACGAGATAATATTTTTAGAAGCATTCGAGTGGTTTGGGTTTACCTTCCGCGCCGCACTAATTGGTAAAGGATAATAAAAACTCTAAAACTAATCCATAATATGTGCTGCAGCTGGCAGTGTCACACAAATTGCGAGTGCTTATTAATGTAGATTTACGATGGCCCAGCAAATATGCATTGCTTTTCGTATTAGGGATAATTAAATTTTATTTTTTCAGTTATAGGCACTTAATTATTGAATGGATCTATTAAAAAAGAAAAATTATTTCAGCATTTAAAAAAAATATGTTTTATACAGGGTGTTCCATACTCAATGGATCAAAAAAAAAAAGGAGGTGATAGGGGGAGCCCATGCAAGCAAAATATTGTATGGAAAGGGGGGTTCTTCTTGCACTCGTAAGGAGCTAGAGGCGCGGAAAGAATTCGACTAAATTGGTGAGCATACTTTTAGGCGGATATATAAAACTAAAACACTACTCAGAAATTTTTAAATTTCTTAGATTTTTCTTTTTCTCATGCTGCCTAAAAGTGTGCTCAATAAATTTGATTAAAATAACTTTTCTGGGAGTCGAAAATACAAAATAATTATTTTCAAACCTTAGTTTTGCATTGATTGTGAAACTTTTTTTTAGCAACCATGGTATCAAATTGAAGAGAAAAACTCAAAGTTTTCGAAAAGAGTAAAAAAAAGAGGCTCGATCGTATTTCTTTTGAATTAAATCACTTTAAAATCCAAAATTACACTATTTTAGGCTTAGATGGTAGTGGTAGAACCAGAGAAAACAGAGTTGAATTATATAAAATCGTAGTATGCAGTGTTAACGGAAAACCGCCAAGCTTTTCATATCATATGTGATTTTGAATTTACGGCCTGTAAGTGAGGAGGACCAGTGAAAAAACCAAAATATTGTTTTTTGCATGTAACTCCTCAGGGGTGCATTTGCGACCGCCCCCCTGCCATACGATTTTTGGTCCGTCTGGATCTCCCCTATCACCTCCTTTTTTTTTATCTATTGAGTATGGAACACCCTGTATATTTTTGTTAGTTTTGTTTTTAAAATCATCTTCCATTCATTTTGAGAAACGACTGTCTTTTTTTAAGTTTTTTTTTAACATAATTTTTTCTCCACCAAAGTGAATATACGAACATGGTTGAACCGTACATATGTATACTAGTGTGATGTATAAGCTTTTTTGTTAAAGCAAGCTCTTTAAACAATTTTTTTTTTTAATACATTTTTTGCACATCAATAAACTTTGCTAGCGTAAAAATGTTCTTGTTTCGTTGCTAAAATTGTCTTAATTTATTCACGTCCGCTTTCGAAGATAATTATTTTGTTAAATGCTTTTACCTAGCAGCGCTTTTCTTTTTGTTTACTGATTTTATTATTATCCATTGACGTAATTTACGAAAAATAAATACATATTGATGAGTAATTTTTCTATGTCACTCTATTTCAATAACATGGAAAATCTCTATTCATGATCGAAAAGTCTCGGATAAGCGAACCTGCGGGAGTGATTGCTATTGTTCTATAATGTATGTATAATTAAAACATGAGAAGAAAGATCTTAGATATTTGCCGGCCTTTCACCGGTCAATTGTAATTAATATTTTCCAAATTTAAGTAAACAAAAATGTTTTAATATAACAAAGTCAAAAAGAACGCTGTGAATTACAATCGAAATTCGCAAGAAAATAAATTAAAGGTAGTTTGACTAAAATATTTCGTTAAAGGATATCCCATTACTCTTAGACTTTTGTTTAAGTGAGAAATCAGCGTATAACAAATGTTCCGATGGGTTTCATAATTACAAGCTTGCAATAAATACATTATAATCCTATCAAACAAACAAAGGTCGAACAATCCATATCGAATATGTACATTAATAATTCTGTTAAATTTCGAAGAAACGCTTTTTTTAGCTCTTAAGAAATCCATGTTACAGATGCTCCCCTCCTTGCTGTTCCTTCTAGTCAAGCCAGATATTTATTGCGATAGAACTTTTAAACATGAAATTCCGTTTTTTTTACGGTTTACGATAACCGCTCGAAATGTCAAAGTTTTTTAAAAATTATTTGGTTCTAGGATCTAATAAGTTTATCCAAAACAGTAACAAATGGACCTGAATGCTACAAAATTGCTGCAAAAATAAAAAAAAATATACATATCGCTCAACTCAATTACTTCAAGAATGTCATATCTCAAAAAAATGGATTTTCAGGAAAACGCGTTCGAAGATTTCAATTCCCTTGCATTTCGTTGAACAAAGAAGATATTATTCTCTTCCCATACAGAGAGTATACTTAGTATTGATACGGAATCTTTACACAATGTGAAGCATGATATGACACCGAATATTTCCTCATCATTAACTCAAAAATCGTGTTTTTTGAGATATGACATTTTTGAAGTAAATGAGCGAACTAAAGTTTTCAAACTTATTCTCGATCGCAAAAATAGAACAGATACAATATAACAGATTTTATAAGGTGATAGCCAAACATAAAATATTGGTTGAAAAAATGTTTGAACTGTGACGGTTTTGTGATCAATTCGCGATATGTTCGATAGTTACGACGAACACAATTCGTTTTTTTTTTACAATAAACTAGCGTACATACAACAGATTTGAAAATAACAAATCGAAGATCGACAACTAAAGTGACACAAGTCAAAATTCCTTAAACATATGAAAAATGTTCAAAACACCTCTATATTATTGTTAACTGTTGTGAAACGGCGATACAACTCTCCTTAACCAATAAGACTCCATTGAAATTTGCAACAGTTTTTTTGTATTTTCTGAAAATATACTCATTTCGACTTATGCCCCTTTAGTTGCCCATTTGCGACATTTGGGATAAATGTTTTTCTTTAGGAAATGATACTTGACGTCATTTCTATTTCAAAGAATACAATAAACTGAAATTTTTCTTTGGTTTTATGTCCATTCTATTGATCGATGAGACAATTCTTTTTGTTTAAACAAAACATCGAGATTCAAGAGTTTTTGAAGAATTTAAATACCTTATGCATTAATTTATTGCTATTAATACTGTATTAAACAATATCCATGGATATTTAGTCTGGTTGACTGCAAATGAGGATCGAATGTTGACCAAAAAAAGGTATTGAACAGCAGAGCTCGTAACATGAAACACTTGAAAATAACCTCCACGGCAATAATAAGAGTAGCGAATATTTATGCTCATTCAATAAGTTATTATAAAGAATATTTTCTTACTCTATTAAGGTATAAAATTTCACTACAACTTAAATATAGGTTTCCAAAATATATAAAACTCCAAAAGAGAAGAACGTAAACAGATCAATATCTAACAACAATGTAATAATGCTTAAAAAAAAAAAGTATTTATCGTATATGACAACAGCGCTTAGCGACGTTTTGCAGAAAGCCATATTCCATCGGCTCCATTTAACCTCCAGTTGTTCCCGCCAAGTAAATGTCCATGACTGGCTGATTTAGCGTCACAAATCGTCGTCGTTTGGGAATGGGTTGAATATTCGGCAGTCGCGTGCCATTCGTCGCATTCGGACTCAAGTCTTCATTTATGTTTTTTTCCGAAATCTGTTGCTGCTTCCGCTTTGGCGCCGGTGCTGGATCGTGCAGGAAGAATTTCACTGGTTTATTGACATTTTGCTTCTTGTTGTCAGCTTTCTGCCGCTTAGCAGCTGCTGCTGCACTCGTCGATGGTCCTTCGAACATACTTCCCGAAGATGATTGTTCCGCCTGCTGCCTGCTCGCTTGCAGACGCCTCTTCTTTGTCTCCAATGGTTCATCAGAAGAGGTACTTAGCAAGGATAAATTGAGCGATTGAGGATGTATTGGTTCCGCAGGTTCAGTGGTAGTCGTCGTTGCCGGTCCGCTTGGGTTCGAACTGGATACTGGTGTAACTGAAACGGCTGTGCGCGTCGAGCTTCGAGATGTTTCATGAGTGTGCGTATTCACCGAAGAATCGTCCGGCGTAAAGATCAGTTCATGTAAGCTCATAGAACTCAATAGAGCGTCCGAGCGTTTGCTGCTGCTGCTGCTACTGCTTACATTGCTTTGTCCCGAAGTATAATTGCGATAGTCCGTTTTCTCCGCGTGCAGTTTCTTTCGCAACGAGGCCTTGAACGTCCCGAAGCATTGCGTGCAGACAGTGTAGCTGGGAAGGAAGTCATTATAGATTCTTCGTATCAATTCCAAATACTTGACATCGATCAAAATTGGCTGCCCGTATTTTCCAACTGGATGCTGTCCTAAGCCACAGCGTTGCGGCTTCATGTTTAACGATCGTCCTTAGCTGGAATGTAATTGCATTTCACCATTTAGAATCCATCATCAGAATCGAAATCTTAAGAAAATAAGAATGCGTTGCTTTTTAAACAGAGCCAGTGCTGCCAGTAGTTTTGGACAATTTTTTCCTCGGTAGTCATCAGAAAATCCCTTTTTTCTCGTTTTGCTTGGGTAAAATCCCACTGAAAATCTCATTTAAAAATCTTCAACAAATTTGGTCTTTTCCATGCGGAATACATGCTTGTCTACATATATATGTGGCAATAAGAAAAAACTGCTTCAGTTGAAATTTAGAAGCAAGGTAGGTAGGCGTATTTTTGAGATTAATTCAATGATACTAATAATTATTTTTGGACTTCAGTCGGCGCTAGCAGTTATTCCTTATTGACATAAAAGATATTTACATATATCCTTTATATGTAAAAATGCCAAAAGCATATTTTTTTAAAATTTTTTGATAAAATATGATCCTACTTCTCCGCTTGCCGCCTTTTTTCTATCTGTCACAAAACAATGTTCTTCTCTTTGGTCTGAAGCCTTTTTCCCAAATTGTAGAAAATATAAAAAAATCCCACAAAATGGGAAAAATCCCTCAAACTGGCAGCACTGAACAGAGCTGGAGACTCTCAGCGCTGCCACTCACCTCGTTTTTTCATATCCAAATGGATATAGCTAGAAACCTCTATAAAGTAGCTAACTTTCTTTCTAACTCAACTTTTTAAGCCAAGCCACAAACCTTACAGATCAAAGCTCACTATAAATAAGGCTGGAATGCCTGGGTTTGAATACTAAGAACTATATATGTAACGCGTTCAACGTGTAAAATTAAGTCAACTTCGACTGAACATTAAAACATTGAACAAAATGAAAAAATCTACTAAAGAGAGAAAAAATATTTGAGAGAGAATTTCGCGGGAAAAATGAATTCTAAAGAGGCCTTTTACACTAGGCAATTATCGCCGGCAATTTTTTTCGTTTGTAGGCGAGACGCAGAGTGGGGGGTAGATTAAAAATTGCTCGTTTCAGAATTGCCCGTACTCGGCAATTCCGTTTTGCTCTCTTTCGTTTTGTCAAACGTGAAGTTGGCTGCGAGCTGGTTTTTGACGTTTGCTTAATTCGCTTTCTACTTTCGAGGTGTTAACAACTGAGATTTTTCGGGAAATATAAAATTTCCAATGTCGGGGAAGTGGCCGCGCGAATGCATAGAAAAGCAAATTGTGTTAATGCAACAAAATCCTTGCATTTATTATATTAAGTCGCCGGAATATGCCAGGACGCGTCTTTTTAGTCTTAAAATCAACCCTAAATCAGGGATACATAATTGTGTTATTCTAATTTATTCCAAAAATCAACCCTGCATGAACGGGGCAAACGTCAAAAACAGGCAAGAAAATAAAAATTGCTCGGCAATCTTTTTAGATGTGTAAAAGCGAAGGCAACTCCAAAAGATAAATTGAAAAAAATTGCCGGCGATAATTGCCCTAGTCTAAAAGGCCTCAAAATGAGATAAGCGGGATTTTTTTCTAAGATTTTGCTTTTGAAAAGTCTGACAGCACTGTGGGGCTCACTTCAACTAGTTCTTAGCTTGCACAGAGATCAGACTTCCAGCTAAGACAGCTTTAACCGAGCGTAAAATAGCTATATAAAGCAGAATCTAGCGGAGCTACGCTTAATATGGCAGCGCTGGAATTGTCAGGTTTGTTTACTAGTTATTTTGGCTCCTAATGTATTAAACGATTATCAGTGGGGTTACAAGAGGGAAGTGATATGGAAATATATATCCATATAGTGAAAAAAGGCTGTGGATGCATAATTTATTTTTGAATCTGTCACGCTATTTACACGTTAAGACATTTCGATAATGAAACAAATTTTCGATGGCAAGGGAGGCAGGAGGAAGAGAGGAAAACGCTACCGCACCACATCCCCGTGCGTCCCTAGCCCACAAAAAGTTTGTTTCATTATCGAAATGTCTTAACGTGTAAATGGCCTCTGTAACAACAGCCATGTAAAAATATCGATACAATCGATTTCTGACTTCAGTACCGAGTACCCATTACTTTTGAACGAGTACTGACGACATTGCACAATTTTACGTTAATGCCTGAATTCCCACAGGTAAATAATTCGTGCAAATATTTAATACATTCAAACGTATGGAATCAGTATTGGGACTCATGCAGCTTCGCAAATTGTGGGAAATGAGAAATTTGTCACACAACTGTCAAAATTTATATGAAAATTTACGATGGGAAAAGTTGCGAAGGCATTTGCGAAGCTGCATGAGTACCACTAGTTACAATCCATTCTGCATGGTTCAGAACATATTGTTTGTACATACAATAAATCTGTAATAATGAGTTTTAAAACAAATGTCTTTTTAAATATTTTTTGCCATATCGTGAGCAAAAGACGAAAATTGTCGAAATAAATAATTTTTGTTTGGCAATCGTATCAATTTATTTATACAATCAATATTTCAAGAACATACGCTAAAGAGTTTTCCGCTTAAATAAATTTAGCAAAGAGAAAGTTTACATACATATATATTTAACTTTATTTTGGATGTCTTCAATTTTATTTTTTATTTGCCAACAATTTGCACCTGCTTAACACGAGCGCCGATGTTCGTGTTCGTGCATATGTGCATATATTTGGCTGATGGATTTTTGAAATTAATTTTTCTAATTTTAAGCAATTTCCAAATATTTTTATTTTTTTTTTCAACTTTCAAGTTCTCTCTTAAAAATACGACATGTTAGTATGACAAGCCGATGATAGATTAACGATGACAAATCTTTCGTTTCAACAAATGTGCGAGCTATAATGAAATTTTCTCTTCATAACATACATACATACATATATTAAAACGTTCACAACGAAACTCTACGACTTTCAAGGCGGCAGCACGGTGGGACGATTAGACGGTGAGACGCCAAGACATTGCAGGTTATACAATCGTTCAAGTAATGAAAATGCTCTCGAGGTAATGAGTTCAAGATATTTATGAGATTTAAGAGCAAGTTCGATATTTATCTCATAATGAAATATATTTTATACCTACGCTACTTTTGACCACTCAAAGTATTGAAATGCCACTGTGTGAATAATAAAATACAGTATTCCGCAGATATATGCATTCCCCGCTTATATGAATACGAATTTGTGTCATTTGCAATAAATTTTCATACAAGAAGTTTCACTTATAAGCACTCCCTGCTTATAAGAACTATTTTTCGTGCATTTTCCACGGTGCTTACATCCGGGGAGTACTGTAGAGCTTTTGAATAAACTATAAACATTTGAGGATAGTTTGACGACATTGATAATGCAGAAATCACAATTTTTGGAACAAATAATTTGTAAAGGAATATCTTATGAACCATTCACCGGATACAGGTACGCCCGAAAAGTGTTTGTCTTTAGTTATTATTTCTTGTTCGTTATGGTATGCAACAGATTTAAATAATCGACGATAAATAGAATTATTATATTCTCATACAAAAAATTTCAGTGATGGTCATTAAAAAAAATTCTTTTAGTCGGCCTCCGTGGCGTAGTTGGTTGGTATGCCAACTAACAATGCGAGAGGCTCTGGGTTCAACTCCCAGCTCGGGCGTGGATGTTAGTTGTGGCGTGGTTCGTGGTATCACAACGGGCCCATGTGAGGCCTAAGTGTGTCATCTTTCATGGTGGCAGCCACACTAATCAATTAACTTACCATGCCTTCTTTTCCTTTCATCATTTCACACAATTCGATCAAATTTGTCTCAAATCTTAATTTGAACACAGGAACATTGGAATAATTAAAAGTTTTCGAGTTCTTTTCGTAAGAGTAATTAATCAAATAAATACTTGAGCGGTTCTTCCTTTTTTTTTTTAAATCATATTGATTTTTTAAAAATTTTATGCTCTCTGCTATGGACACGAATGTGCTTAAAAACAATTTGTCAAATGAAAGAGATAAAAATCAAATCAAATCAATTCAAATAAAACAAATGAGAGAAAAACAAAAACAAGAACCTAATTGATTTAGTAACACTTGTGCACATGTTGCGTTCGAGTTCGCTTTTCGCATCGAACGTTTTAGAATGCAGCGAAATTCTCGACCGAAAGATTTTTTTTTTTGTTTTTGCAATCTCTCAGCAATCAATTATTTGTGTTGTTTTTGGTTTGGAAAATGCAATAGACAGGCGCGTACTATTTTGAAGTATTTATTTTTAAAAATATCTTCGCTTCGAATTCATATATCAATTTGCATGTCAGCGTCGCCGCATACTTTGGCAGTTAACCCAGCTAATTGAACTAATTGACAAGATCACGGCTAACCCAGAAAAGTGACTTCATACATTCATTGATTCCGAAGTTGAATGGATGTTGATTTTAAGATCGTTTCGATTTCTTAGCCCACAAATAACGCGTCATTGCGATTTAAATATTAATACGATTTTGCTAATTTTTTTTTTGCTCGTTTAGTGTGTGATTAGCTAAATTGCTTGTTCGGCCTAACGACATACTTAGAAGGTAGGCTCAAATTGTGCTTCGTGTTGTCTCTTTAAGAAAAGGCAATGAGCGACGTCTTCAGGGAATACATAGAATTGCTCAAAAGCATGTAATTCTAGTGAAACTAAGTGTTTTCAAGTTGTAGTTTTCAATTTTTTTGGTAATAATAGGCTTTATGTGACTCAATCGGAGCTATAAGTAGCAGAAAAAAAAGGGGTTGACATTTCTAGTTTTTTTTTTTTCATTGAATATCACTCGTATTTGATATTTCAATTATTTTTAATATATTTTTCTCAAGTATTTTTGGTGTTTATTGTCTGTTATGGAATAAGTTGATCTCTCCATTGTCTTTAAAATCGTAATCGTGATTGCAATCACCGGAACAATTTTTTGCGTGGGAAATTCAAGTCTTTTTAGATTAGTTTAAGAGACTATGGGTAGTCAGAATCGAATTTTTTGTATTTTCTTAAGCCTGAAATCCAATATTGAGTTTCTTAAGTAGGGAGTAGAGTCTGTTTTGTAGAATCTCTACCTTTGTTGCGTACACTAAAGACCATTTCTTCAATGAATATAATAATACAGGCGTACATAGAACTACCGTCGAGATATTTAAAGAAGAGCTCCACTATGTACTGCAAAACTGTTTACATTGCAAAAGAATGTTTTCTCTTAGACTCTACAGAAGAGAAAGTAACTTTTGCAGTGTGTACAGTCGTGGAGCACAAAGTATAGCTCTACTCTTTGAGAACTGGATCAATACAAACACCCATAACTTAAAAAATTTTTAAACTCTTTTTTTTTCAATTTTCGTGAAGCGAAGTCGAACCATGATACAGATACCATGATACCATATTCCTTTTTAAAATCCACTAAGCTTCTTGGGGGTAATTTGGGTCTATTGGCGCAATTTCTTTCATCAGGTTGATTAGAAAGGGCTTCAACAAAAAAACTTTTAACTCAAAATATTCAAAAGTTGAACAAATTTTTTGCATATTTATGTTCCCCTGTACTTTGGAGTGCTTAAGTTGAATCATTTTTAAGTTCGAATACATTTTCTTTCGTCCTTTGCCTTATTGAATAATTACACTAGCTTACAAAAAATTTTTCCCGGGACATCTAAATGCACTTTTCTTATGGATTTTGATCTTCTAAAGACGAAAAAATACGTTAAAAATATTTCTCGAATCGTTGTTTTTAATATTTATTTTTGAAACAAAATTTTTTAAATGGGGGTAATGCAGCTTTTTCGAACAGAAGTCGACAATGCTTACTTAGTATACCTACTATAACTTTGCCATTTATCCATTGATTTTAAAAACTTATATCTCATTTGCTTGGGTAAACTCAAATGCAAAGAAAAAAATTATTTTGTTTGGGATCGATTTTTTAGATGCCCATAAGTGAAAAATTTGATTTTTGTGCCAAAAAAATGGGTTTTTTTTTTATAGGTTCAAAGGCTTACAGAATCTTATTTTCTGTGCCGATCTGAAAACTATGCTGAAGAAGGGGTGAGAGGGATTTAGTTTCTTCAATTTGAGGGATGATTTGTTCAAATCGGATGATGCGTTGTCGAGTTCTGTTCGAAAAAGCTGCAAGACCGCGTTTGAAATGGTTTTTTTTTTTCAAAAATCAATAAAAAACGCTTCGAGAAAAAAAAAATATTTTTTCCTGTTTAGAAGTCCAAAGTCTATAAGAGAAGTGCATTTAGATGTTCAGAAAAAAAAAAATGAATAATTTGTAAGCCAGTGTTATTGAATTTTCAATTTTTCTAGACCTCAACGATGTCAATTAATGGACGATGAGGAGGGCTTGTGCATTGAGAAATGGATTCTTCTGCAGAACTCCGAGATATATCGCAGTCCAGCGTATTATTTCGTGCGTTCTACCTACACATTGAAACTATTTAAATGGCCTATGGATTCTACATGATGGAATGGCTGCAATGCTTCGAGCCGAATACGAAATTTTATAAATATTCATAAAGTTTTCTTTGGTGTCGCTTTGACCGCTGCCAGGCGCGATAATTGTCATTATTTTTTTTATTAATTTTTAATTCAATTAAATTGAATTTAATTACAATTTAATGACACCGCAAGCTGACTTGACGGAGGAGGAAAATGCATTGAACTTTTGTTAAAGTGCACTGAATTGGCTTCTTCGATTTCGAAGAGAACTACTCCCAGCAAAGATTGGAATAAATATTAATCTCAGTGTTAAAAGTTCTAAAATTTCCGTCTGTTGATTTGTCTGTCGGTCTGCTTGTCTGTTTGATCCTCTGTTTGCCTGGTTCTGTGTATTGCGGCAAATATGTGTATTTTTTGTGTGTGCTTCTCGTTTCTTGTTGTCTATCTTCTTGTTTGATTTTCCTGTTAGTATTTTTATTAAACAATTGTTGTTTGAGCAGGTTTAAAGCGAGTTAAAAATGCGCGCACACGCACGCTTCTTGGTGCAGCAGCAGCAATGCTTTGTGTCTTCTTTTCCTCTCCATACATTGTAATTGATTGCTCGCCTTGCTTGCCCGGTGAATGCAGTCAAAAAGTTTGTCGCTTTTTTTTTAATACTTTTTCTTTCTTTTTGTTTTTTGTCCTCTTTTAATTGTTAAAGTGCAAAGAGAAAAAATACATAGAGAGCGAGAGAGAAAGAGTGGCTGGTAGCCAGGCACAGGCAAACAAAACAGACAGCGACAAGTGGAAGACTATTGCGCCGAACGGTTCCTATGTATGTATGTATATGCGCGAGTCCGTTTATTCGGACGACGATGATCGGTCCGCCTGTCCAATTTAGTTTTGCTGCCTTACCGGCTATCTTCGTCGGAGAATGCTTGACGTTTTGAAAGCTCGGCTTCGTCCGACATCAGCTGATATGTGCCTGAGCTGATTGCCTGAAAGAAATTCAATAACAACGTCGACTGCGACAGGCCGGCAGTCAGGCTGGCAGGCAGGCACCGGCGCTATCGGCTTAGCAAGCAGAACAAGTGTTTTCAGTTTGTTTTTGTTGGCTTTTTTGTGTGTATTTATTTTATTTTATTTTTTTTAATTTTTTATTTGTTTATTTATATTTTTTATTACTTCATTTAAGGGGCTGTTGTGTGTCGCATAACTACTGCATACACACAGAGGGGTACACATGCGGCTTAACTGACATACATTCACCCGTTCTGCCCACCCCACTGCCATTGAATGCCTGATGGACCGTTGCGAGGTGAGGTGTCGGTTTGCGTTTTTCATTTAATAGTACTGTGCTCTGCTGTGCTGTTCTCTGCTCTGCTGTACCGCGCTGATGTGTGGCTTCGGCTGGTTGTTCGCCTCTTTGGATTCGGATGAGCTTCGATAACAATTGGAGGCTGTTTGTTCCGCTTGCTGTTTGCCTGGTATTCCACATGAATTATCATAATGATTTTACTCGGCCGTCCGGCAAATATGAACTACATATCAATTTTTACTGTTGTCACTAGCTTCCATGCAAATAAATATTTCCCGCTTTGATAAGGCAATTTAAGCGGTTAGTTTTTGCTGTTGTTGTTGTCACACATAGTCTGTGTGTATGATAGGTTTCCGCGCGAAAATCTTTTTTCAGTCATCTTTTGTTTACATTGCAGCACGTGCGAATTGTTATTGTCGTTTTTTGCTCATATCATTCGAGTGATTAATCTCACCGCAATATTAATGAATTGGGGAAAGTCATAATAAATTAAATTTCCAGTTATCTGAAGAGTCGAGGTGATATTTTTTAGTTTTTTTTTTTAAATATTTTTTTTATAGATTTTTTTAAAACACTTTTTTAAGCAATCTCGAAAATTTTATCACTGCGTAACAGAAGCTGAATTTTTTAATGGCCCTTAACATTGACATAATTTTAATCCGAATTTAATTAAAAGAATTTTATTCTCGTCGCTCTTTTTTTCGCCTTTTCCGCTCCTCAAATAAAATTTATTAAATGTTTGTAGCAATCAAAAAAGAGATTAAGTCTATTAAGCGATTAGCACAGTTAAGTATTTCATCAGATCATTAACATTGAATATTTTCAAGAACAAACAGAAACTCGTTCAATTGTCGGGCTGTGTTTTATTTACATTTCAAAAACAATAACAACAACAAAATGACGTCAATTGTGGACGTTTCGTTTTCCGATTGCACATTTCACCATTGATTAAACTCTGTTTGCCAATTTCATTGGCATTATGTGAATTTTCTTGTAAATATTTTCCAATATTTTGAAATGCTTTTAACGAATTTTTGATATATGTAAACAGAATTTGTTATCGGAATGTTCATAAGTCAATCTGCGTGATTGACAGCAAAAATATTGAGTAAACATTTATTAAACATTTTTTTCGGCCCGATGAAAGATTGTCATGTTCTTGGAACAATTCAACAACAAAAAAAAAAATTGATTTAAATATTGATTTTGAAAATCTTCGACTCAGCGAAATTTATTCATTTACATAACTCTGGGTCCCCAGTGGCGTGTCCAGAGAAAGAATGCTTTGATAGTGCTTACATTTTCCACAGTGGTATATTGAACAATTATAAGACATTAACCCAAAAAAAAATTTGGGAGGGGGCCCAAAAACCCATAAAATGCAAAAATTTTATGACGTCCGATTTTGATGAAATTTTATATACAGAATAAGTGAAAAATTCTAAGAATTTTGGCGGTTAAATTTTTTCAAAAAACTGATTACAACAAGTCCAGTTAGGGTTTAGTTCCAAACTGGTCCAAAAAGGAGTAGTTGAAAACAGGTTTTTGAAAAAATGTTAGCGCCGAAATTCTTAGAATTTTTCACTTATTCCATATATAAATTTTCATCAAAATCGGACGTCATGAAATTTTTGCATTTTATGGGTTTTTGGTCCAGAGCTCTCTTACACCCCTATTATGATTGTCGACTACTGATAGAGAATCGAAAAAGTTCTATCGTCGACTAAAATTTTTCATTTTCTAGTATGTGGAAAATTAAAAATTTTTGTCGAAGATAGAACTTTTTCGATTCTCTATCAGTAGTCGACTATCATAATAGGGGTCTAAACTACCTCTGACCCCTCCAATTTTTTTTTTTTTTGCGCTAATGTCTTATAATTGTTCAATATACCACTGTGGCCAATATAAGCACTACCAAAGCAGTCTTTCTCTAGCTACGTCCCTGATTTACATACATAACTCTGGGTCCCCTTGGGGGCATTGAGTTCAAATCGTGTGAAGGTGTTCGCTTTTTCTAACATAGGCTGTCAGCTGGTCTGTCCCTGTTACTATAGTCCACCCATAAACATAATAATTTACCTTTATTTTTAATATTTTCCTCTGCACTTTGGTCTCGTTAAGGGGGTTGTCTCAATCCACAAGTTTATTATTTGGATTTTTTTTGTTGCATTTTTTTTTACAGATGGGATATTTGAGAATATCGTGCTAAAAGGATTTTTTGAAATTCGAAATAAGTAGCTTAGAAGATATAGCCTTCTTTGTCGAGCAAGTTCTGCCCTAAAACGAGAATTTTTTGCGGTTGCTTTAAACTTTGAACGGATTTACAGTCGTGTTCGAAATAATAAGAACAAACATTATAAGATTGCAAACAGGCTCATAAGACTTTCCAAATGACTTTTAAAAATATTTCTTTATTTCTTATAAACAGTCTCAGATATTGGGCTCATAAAAATGAACGTTACGACAGTCTGGAAGGTCTTAATTTTTTTTAGGAGCAACTTTAGCGCTTGAAGTCAAAAACTGCTTTTTCGAAAAAATAAGAACAATGGAGGAAAAATGAGCTTTGTTTGAATTGTATATTTTAGAAATGGTAACAAGTTACCTCACATTTTAATATGGAGTGTCCCCAATCATTTCCAATTACTTCGGCGCATCTGGAGCTCATTGACCCTTTTAAGGGTTGCGGCATCTTGCGGACGAGATATTTTTCACTGTTTTCTTCCCTGTTTGCCATAATTCTTCGGAAGGTTTGAGCCTAATATACCTAACCCCTTTTTTAACATCCATCCAAATTGTTATTTTCGGTAAAAAAAAAAAAAAAATCCGGTGATATCGCCGGCCATTTCAAAACGTTTATTGTTTGATCGAAGGCAACCTTTTGCTTTCTTTAAAGTGTGTTTTGGGTCATTGTCTTATTGAAAAAGCCAATGTAAAGGCATTTTGTCTTGAAAATTTGAAAGGACAATAGCTCCAAGGACATTTTTAACATAATAGTTGGCGCTCATATTGCGCAGGATATTAGCAATCGGTCGAATTTCATTCCGTGCAAAACATCCCAAAAACATAAATTTCCGGCCTCCGTGACTCACTGTCTCGGCAGTGAACTTTGCCTTGATTTCTTGCTTCTGATGATGTCTACCGTATTGCTTTTTCTTACCGTGATTAAGCTGCACAACCTCAGTCTCATCAGTCCGCAATATGTTACGCCAAACTGTGTCGGGTTCCTAAACAAAATTTTCATTCTGCTTTTCAAATTTCTTGAGTGTATCACAGGTACTTTTCTTGGATTATGTGCTTTAAGGTTAGCTAGGGTAAAACGTTACCTTATAGTGGAAGTAGCTATGGGTAGTTCTAGTTCGTGTTCGATCTGCGTAGTGGTAATAATGGGGTTCTGCGTGAAAGTTCTCCTGATCAATTTGTCTTAGGTTTCAGTGTTTTTCTTTTGCCTACCACGATTTTCGACCTGTGCTGTGGTGAAAGATTGTTGTCGTTTATCATCCCATTAGAAATGACGAGAGTCTCCCTAATAAAATCAAAAATTTTCCGTTTATCGAGCAGTTTTTTGTTGGATTTTCTAAGCTCAGGTCTACAATTTTTGTTTCATCTCATTGTTCAGTTAAGATCACAAATATTTTATAACAATAGCAATTGAAAACTATGCTAACTGCACTTCTAAGGAATTGCCAATATTCACTGCTTGTTTTCAAAACCAAATCTTTGCAATTTTCGAGTTGTTCTTATTTTTTCGAACAGGAATTTTTTGACTTCAAGCGCCAAAGTTGCTCCTAAAAAAAATTTAGACCTTCCAGACTGTCGTAACCTTCATTTTTATGAGCCCAATATCTGAGACTGTTTAGAAGAAATAAAGAAATATTTTTAAAAGTCAGTGGAGGAACTCTCTAAAAAATTCCATTCTGTATCAAGTTGAGAATGGTATAAAATTTTTCATAGCTCCCTATTATTATGGATTCAAAGGATAAAAGACATTCGTGAGGTTTGACACTCTTGAAGAGGTTATTCGATAAAAAGAAATTAAATTATTAATTCCCATATCAAAACATAGGGATTAAAATCATCCATATTGAGGAGACTCCATTGAGAATACATTTCCTTAAATAATTTCATGGAAGTTAGTAAAATTGATCGCCTTTCACTCATCAAGATACTTTTTAGCTCATAAGAAAATCTGTTTTTTTTTTTTTTTTGGTTTTTTGGGCAGTCGAGAATCGTTTCTTAAAAACATGAGAAATCTTAAGGAATGATGGAAAATTGCGAACGAGAAAAGGCTAACACTAAATCCTCTTGTAAGTGCTGTAAGATGATTATTGTGAAAACAAAGGTCAATGGTCAAAGGACGTGCTCTTGAGATAAAATTGTGACGTACAACTCACACCTCGTGAAGGGTATTAAAAGAAAAACATCCGAATTTCTTGAAGTGGAACGGAAAAATGAGATTTTTCTAAACATTCCTGCAATTTGCAAATAGAAAACTCTTCACCTAAATCCTTTTGCATTTTATAGGCCAGAGGCACTAAGCTTTTTAGGAAAAGAAAGAATTCGTATTTTAAAAGGCCCAAAATACTCCTTAAATGGAAATGATTTCATACAATCAGAGAATACTAAGCAGCCGCATAGTCATCAGGCCTGTCGCTCTTTATAGTCCTGAGTGTCTACCCTTAACGAAAGTAGCAAGAAAAAGATTTGGTCCTATGGAAACAAAGATGTTCCAGACTGAATCGTCTTGACTATGTTTCAAACGTGGACATTCGTAGCCGTTATGGAGTTGCTCCAATTATTGGGAAAAAGGGGGAGTGAAGGCCACGATGCTATGGACACCTCTTGAGAGCAAATAAGAACTGCTTGGCGAAAAAAGGACTAAACACTCCAATTCCAAGGTTGCAGACAACGAGGGCATCCGAAACAGCGTTGGATGGACATAATACAATGAGCCCTCGAAGCTGTAGGACTTACCGCGGAGGAAGCAACCGATAGGACAATTTGGAGGAATTGGTCGTTTTTTGCGGACCCCGGGAACAGGCCGCGACTTTTAAAATGAGCAGCAGTGAATGCCACAGTGGAAAAAAGTGGATGACGGCATCAAAGAGGGAAAATCTTCACTTCGGCCAGGATAGAGGCCACCAAAGAAGAATTATCTATTGAGAAATGTATAGACTTTCATCCAGGGACGGACTGGGCCACCGAGCAACCGAACAAATGCCCGGCCCTTCGACCCCCAGTCCGCCCCTGATTTCATCTAAGTGGAATATGGATCACTGATAGATTTCTATTTCGTAGCCACTTGCCGAAGTGTAAATTTTAAATCTGATATACTTTTGATTTGAACGTAAATCCTCTGCGAGCCTTCAACGGAAGTGCACGACGCCATGTGACCGGTTTGGAAAACACTGTACTTCACATTGGTATTTTGAATATCGCATTTATAACTAAATGTGTGAGCATTCCTCCTACTACTGGTTCAAAAGGTTACACCAAGGCTAAAGCAAAAATGTTAGATAACACAACATACCAACTTATACCGAATTGCATGCATGTGCTATCGCCCTCTGTCCTCCCACTCGGGATACGAAATTCTTTAAATTTGCTGACGTCATTTGTGTGTTTTTCGGTTAACGAAATTTTCACTATCGATTGTCTGCTGTGAGCGCAAAAGTTGATGTGAATTTCTGCCCTTTTTTCCGACCTTCCACACCCACATAACAATGCAATGCAGTTTAACTGAAAATAGAATTCCGCATTTCGTTTGAGTCTTATCAAAACGGAAGTTGGAATACAGTGCCATCAAACCATTTAAATTTGCATACAATAATGAACTTATATACATATGTGTGAGTATTGTTCGCAATTTCAAAAAAAACCTTCTATGTAGCACATTTCAGATAACAACAACAACGACAACAACAGAGACAAAAACAAAAGCATTATCCGTACGAGACTCGAAACCAAATAGATTCATTTTTCCATTGAAGTTTTATGCATTCTACGCTTGAAGTTTTCAAATTTTGTTTACTTAGCATTCGAGTCTTTAATATTTAAAAAAGGAAATTAAGTGGATATTGGGTTAAGCTTTTACGTATACGATCGATGAATTTTGACGCATTAAATAAAAAAAAAAAAAGGCGCCGTTAAATCGAATCGCCATGGAGCGTGACTATTGAGATAATGTTGTCATCGCTCAACAGAATGCTCTGTACGTATGTAAATTAATGTTGAACCTAGTTAGAAACAATAATAAATAAATCAGTTATTTGTTATTCATCAGAAGAGAGCCTTTCGGTCACGTCCGCCTCGATTGCGGGTTAAAAAGTTCAGGCGAATGTCTCTTTAGCGTTGCGAGAGAAACTGAACAAATTTCTTACACAATATTTGCGATTCTATAATAAGACATAGCGTATATTGTGTTTGTGCGTACTTGTGTAACATCCAGAACCATTCCAGATAGAAAGGATCAGCGTCACCAGGAGATTCGGTCTGTCTTCACACACTTTTCTGGTCGAAAGAGTTCAGTTTTCTTCACGAAATTGGGTATGTGTATTTGCAGATAGCAAGTAGAGCTGGAGAACTATCGATAGTTTTGATAGTCTGAAATATCGATAGTATCGATAGTACTATCGGAAGATATGTTTTAAAATTTCAACTAATTTCACTGGCAAATTGCTAGTGATTTCAATCAAACATGTTTGAGGTGTTTAAATTTTAAATATCCACCATTTGAAAGTTTTAAATTTACAAAATTAATGGTGGTCCTATAATAATTTAATAAAATACTGTGCATAAGTATCCCTCCTCATTTAATATCACGTGGTTCTAAACGAGAAGCCGAATTTTAAAACCTTTCTTACTCAATGTTCCATACTTTGTTACCAGCACTGATGCTGGTCAGTATTTTCTCGACTCTTTTCCCTTGGATATTGAAAAAAAAATCTCTTTATTTCTGTTTTCTTTAGGAAAGTGATTTTTGGTTAGAGGTAAAATCGAAAAAAATCCCTCAAAACGGAAAACCGCTCATTCTGGCATCAGGGCGTAGAATAAAATTTTAGCATGACGCCTATAATTCTCATTTGGTTTGTAAAATGGGACACTTTTTTTCTTCATTTCTGAAGATTTTTCACGACGTCATAATCCAAGAACGTGCGTAGGTTTGTCTTATTTATTCGCTCGATAGAGTTGGGGAGCTATCGATAGTTGCGATAGTCGATAGGTTCCATAATCGATAGTTTTAATAATCGATAGGTATGTATTCGATTATTTCAATAACCGATAGGACAAATAATCGAGTTTTTTTCAATAAGTGGTATACTCAATAATCGATCATCGATAGTTTCTATAATAGATAGTCAAAGTTATCGATAGGTTCAACAATCGATAGTTTCAATTATCGATACAGTAGAATCTCGCAAAAGTTAATCGATTTGTCCCAGGGGTAATTAACTTTTCCGAATTATTAACTTTTCCAAATGTCTTTCAAAATCGAAAAAATCATAGAAATAGAGACTACATGCATAAAAAAATATTTTTGCAAACAAAACATGCTTATTTTATTTAAAGTTTTTATTTTAAATCAGTTTTACACAGATATACTTTAACTCAATGCTTTTCAACAACTCCTATTTCACAATAAGGCTGCACGTTTCGATGTAATTTGTCACTTTTAATTGTTACCGTTATGATTTGCGTTGTCTTCTCTTGTTTTTCTTCGCTATTCCACGTAATACACACGAAATAGGGGTGATTTAATAAAAAACAAGTAAGAAAGCTAAAGTCGGTAAAGCCCGACTTTGAAATACCCAACGTCCCGAACATTATTGGCGCACTATGTTTTGCTTCTCTATTTGTGGACGTTTCAGTGGGCGGGCCACATAAATTATTTCCCTACACCTTTCTTCGCCTTGGTCAACCTATGTTGCGAATTTGAAGCTTCTACGCCTTTTACTTCACAAGTTACGATAAATCCTTATTTATGGGCTTATTTGTGGGCGTGGCTCGAGGAGGACGGCGTCCATTTTTTTCCAGGATATGTCCCTTTTCGTAGTTTACCAGTACACCCAATATCCATGAAATGTGTTGAGTGGTTCGCAAGTTACAGGCATTTGACTGAAAACACAACAGTTTCATTTGTGGGCGTGGCAGTGGGCGGATGTCTCCCATTTTTACTTCGGATCGTACTCGGACCGTTCCGAAAAAACGCTCACTCAGTTTAAGGAGCATTTGGGCTCCGGAAATGGATTTTTTAGGAGCGCCGTGAGGACTCTTTTCGTTGGCTGGGTAAAGTAAATAATCAGAAAGAAGTCGGCAAATAAGGCTCCTTTATTGTCTTGAAGTTCTCCTAAGTACTTTGTCTGTGTTAAAATGTACTCAAACAGATGTTTATGTATGTATATACATACAAAGCTAATCTCTCATCATTACCGGGTATTGTATTTTCAGACTATTCCTAACTATGAAACCCTTACATGTTTATTATAATAATTTTATATTATTTTTTTTTTATTATTATGATAAATTGATAATTATCAATTACAGTTATTCAATGTGAACACTGATTGAAATATGGGAGTGTTTCTGTAAGGTTTTAGTCGGGTAAGGAAAAAATTTAATGGTATATATTTAAGTTTGCTTAGTTAATGTTTTTTTTTTTTTTCTTCAAAATCAGAATAACTGAAGAAATTGCATTAGACACCACAGCACTTTTCATCAAAGTCCACTCCCCCAGTTGTGAGGGTAGTCATTTAAAAGCTGAAGAAAACAGTTCTTAATCATTTCATGCACGGCAACGTGCTCATTATAACTAGAATCAAGGCAATAGTTCAATTACTCTCAATCAATTATTTATAAACAAGTGACTTTTCGTATTAAATATAGAAACGAGATAATACTTGAATGGCATCGAAGAGTGCTTTCAGCACTTGGATGCGTGCATGCGTTGAAATTATTATTATACATATGAACATATGAGCTTGAAGCGTTTTTAAAGGCTAACATTTCGATGCTGACGTCAATGCCATTTGCACGCGAAAATGTTGAAGGAGGAAAAGCGCATGCATATGTTTAATGCGTGTACGGGTATATGAAACATTGTATATGTATGTATGGTTTATTTGTCCGAGAGCCGAGATTCATAGAAACGCATAATTGCGCTGTTTCATTGGGTTAATGAACTGGAAAAGTATCCGAGGAGCACACAATAGTGAGGCGCGTATAACTTTCGCAAAAATGTCCTTTTGTGTGAAATAGATGACAGTTGCATACAATCACAATAGGCGGCGGCGTACTCCCAGATACAGGTGCAAGAAAGTTTCATTCAACAAAATTTCCGCTTAACACGCTGCATGTATAGGTATCTCTGACAGTTTACGTTATGGTACAAACTCACAAACGTACATATGAATACGTATGTAAATGAATGCGTTTGGGTTCATGATCTAGTGTGGCGGAATTACCACTCAAATGCCGGCATATATTTGCATTCATGTGGGTATCACTCGAGTAGTCGGTATGCTGAAATGAACTCTCTGCAGTTTATATGCATTTTTTTATATTTCTATTTTATTACACATGTGCCATTGCGTTTTCTCTTCTTTCTTTTTTTTTTTTTGAAAGCTTTATGTCTTCTAAGTAGTGTTCTCGAATGCCACGCTGAGAAATATGAAGCGGTCGTTGTTCTAAAAATAGTATAAAAGCCTTTGGCGTATGGGTGTATGTCCTTTTTAAACAGGCGCACTTACATACACCTAATTATAGCGTAAATTGTTTAAATATAAAATCTTTTTCATTGTAGATTCCTAAATTTTGTATGCGATTCATTTTGTAAAAATTTGATTTTCAAGTTCGACTTTATGATGGAGAATTTTTAAGATTTAAGAAAAAATGATCTCCGTGTATTACTTCCCTGCAGTAATATGGACTGACCCAAGCGTAGTCTTTCATGTTGCCAGTACTAGTCCCCTTCGAATCTTTGTTCCCTTCTGAATGAATTATTTCTATAGCCCACCTGTTTCGTACTGTTTCATTCTATTATAAGATTGTTTTTGAAATTTAATACCCGCATTTATTGGTGATTGTCCCGTCATACACTCTCCTTGAGATGGGATATCGGATTTACAATGTTTTTTCCCATTTTGTATATATATTTTTTGTCATAAATCCATTAAATTATTATAATTACGAAATCTTTTTTTAGGCACATAGCCCGCATGTACGTTCAATGGATGATTTTGGTTCGAGACGGCTTCGAACCTACGCAGAGAATTGAAAACAAGATCTAAAAATAAAAGAAGATTTCATCCAGCAGC
This sequence comes from Chlorops oryzae, assembly GCA_020466095.1. Taxonomy (NCBI): domain Eukaryota; kingdom Metazoa; phylum Arthropoda; class Insecta; order Diptera; family Chloropidae; genus Chlorops; species Chlorops oryzae. The sequence continues at coordinate 29,456,303 of CM035808.1, forward strand.
ACCATAAAACCATCATACAATGAAACAGGTATCCATTCCCTCATCATCTCGAAAGCTCAATGATTAATTTTGATAAACAAGAACGTAAAAAGGTAAGTTCAAATAAACAACAACTTTTTTTTCGCACAAGAATTGCATTCCAAATTAAGATCCCCCAGAACCAGAAAATTTCAGAACAACGAAAACAATGCTCCCCACAACCAATTGTAAATAAATCAGTTTGTCCATTCGTTAGAAAAAAATAAAAATAAAAATTATTAATTTTTAAAGAAGGTTAACGAACCTAGTCTGAATTGTAACAAACGTAAAATTAAATGCTCCGCCGTTGAACTCCGCTTTATGGAACTATAAAGTTCATGAAAAATTTATTGCGGCAGTCTTTGATGGTCTCATTTGTTGTGGCTAGACACTGCAGGGTGACTATTTGATTGTGTTTTTCTTCAATTTTTTTGAAAGTTTTTTTTTATATCAACTACTTGGAATTTCTAAAGTTGAATGCCACGAGACTGCTTTCCTCACTTGGCCATCGCGTCGGAAACGTTCGTTGTTGGTGGTATGGACACATCCTTGTAGCTTTTTATTGTTAACCGAGAACGTCTGCAATTTGTGAAAGTACCTTTCTTGCAGCCAACTACGACCACGACGACGACAGGTTTTCCTTTGAAGAAAGTCGACGGCGCAGTTCATTGGCATTTCGACTTAGCATAAACGTTGACCGTAGAAGCAATCATAATTGATATTTTATGAAAATTGCTGTCGAGGAAATGGATTACTTTCAGAAATAAGCTCACCAGACTGAAAATCTAATGTGTGCAGTGTTGCAGGAAATGGTAAATTTTTTTTTTTTTCAACTCATCTGCATTGATTTGAGCGGAAAGTGCAAAATAAAATGAGAATTCACCGACAAGGAATAAATTACTAAAATTGTCATTATCCTGAAAATCTTGACAGCGAAAAACATATGCAGCCCGATTTTCAATATTCCTGGGGAATTTTTCCCTGTGGATTTGAAGAAAATTCTACCATTCTAAGTTCACTGGTCGTCCTCTGTGCCGTTAGGTTAGGTTAGGTTAGGTTAGGTTAGGTTGTTAGGTTAGGGTAGGTTTGGTTTGGTTAGCTTAGGGTGGCTGCCCTCTTTAAGGGGACACACTTAGGCCACACATGAGCCCGTTGTGATACCACGTGGGAAGGCATGCCTCCCTAGTTAGCCATTTGGTGGAGCCAGTTGCACTCATTTATGAAGCGAGCCATGTCTTTTATCCGAACAGATGATAGCTCGGTGAAAGAGGGGAAGAAGAAAGGGCCGTAGTTGGTTGAAATTCCAGCTTACGATGCGAGAGGTTCTAGGTTCAACTCCCAGCTCGGACGTGTGTTTTCATTTTTCGTGGTATCATAACGGGCCCATGTGAGGCCTAAGCGTGTCACCCGCCCTGGTGGCAGCCACACTAACCAAAAAAAGAAAACCAACCAAATACACTGGGAAGGGAATATAAAGATGCAAACATTTCGAAGACTTTCAAACAAGGATCATCGCTTTCTTTATTTTATTGGCGCACAATTATCGGGGAATATTCATTTAAAATTGAGCTTCATATCTCAAGCAAAGGCCTTCTAAAAACAGTATTTAAAAATCTTTCTAGAACCATTTCTATAGCCAGCGTTAAAAGGGAATATTAGGTTTGTGCGGAGGAATATATATTAAATTCTTAATCAGGATCGAAAACTGAATCGATTTAGGCATGTCCGTCTGTCTCTCCTTCTATGGTCGGATCTCCTTTCAAACGGCGGGACCAATCACGTCAAAGTTCGGCAAATAGGTATATCGACCCACGAGTAAAAGACGTAGAAGCTTCAAATTCGAAACATGGATTAACCAAGGCGAATGAAAGGTGTAGAAAAACATATATGTGGTCCGCCCACTGCTACGCCCACGAACGGAGATTTTTTGTAAACTCAATATGAAAAGGCAAAATATACTACGTCATTGATATTGTCGGGACGCTGGGTATATAAAAGTCGGGCTTGACCGAAACAAAGCTTTTTTAAGGGGGTAAAGGAGCTTTTTCGAGCAGAGCTCGACAATGCATCAACCGATTTGAGCAAATTATCCCTTAAATTAAATGAAATACCTTCCCGAGTATAAGCACACCTTAGCTCAATTGTGTGCAATTGTGATTTAAGCAATTGAACTGAAATTATTTCGATAAGAAAATCGTCCGCTGAGAACTCTTTTGGGTCAATTTTATGCTTTTATGAAAAAAGTTGTGTCCTTTTCGCCAGAATAAATAAAATATGTGCAAAGCAAACTGATTGCCAATAAACAAAAAGCAAAACGCTTAATTTATTCTCAGATTTTATTGTTGGAAATATTGAGAAAGGCAATAAATTTCCCGAAAGAAAATAATAGCTTCGTTAAAGCAGCTGAATTCTTTGTCATCTGGCACATGAAAATCCGCTTGGCTTCGTCGCTAGAACATTCCGTTTTGGTTTTTTACCTTCTTATGAGAATCAGACTATAAACATAGGCAGACCAAAAGTTCTCAAAAAAACAATTTTTATTTATGCACATACCAAAAAATTTATAGCTTGATAAATTGGATTTTTGGAGCATGCGAATAATTAATCATAGAAATGTAGGCGCTAGTACAGCACGTGTGTGTCTTCTTCTCAACACTTTCATGTGGGTGACTGAGTAGATTTAAAAGCAAAATCATTTTTGCTTATTAGAGCAAACAATTTGGCAGTCAAAGCCAGGAAAATCTTTTTCAATTAAAAGTCAAGACCTTTCTTAAAAAAAAAAATATTTCAACCGTTTCATTATATGTTTGTAGTTCCCGCAAGGGGAACCATTTATGGTTTACGGGCATGGCAAACCCGCGGACCCTAGCCAACAGTTTAGCAGTAGGTACTGAAGATTGGGTATGGAATCGAACTGGGGATGGGGTTTTACATGACGAAGCCTTGACCATATGAATTTTAACATGGTGCAGCGTGGACCAGGAGCCCCACGATCTGATTGGCCGTGCCTGGTCTTTGGGAGACCCCACTGTGGGAGTCTCGCTGGGGCTGTGTGGGAATGACACCAAATTTTGATAAACGATTTTGGTTGTGGCTATACCCCTGCATGAGATAAAATTGGTCCACTGTATTATATGGTCTAGTGATGCCCACATCGGGCCATACAGACTCCAAATTTCTAAGATTATATATTTTTTTTTGTCTCAAAAGTGAAGAGATTCGTTGGCAGCCTGACTTTGATTGAGACCATTAGACAATGCAAAAGATGATAGTAAGAAGTCGCAAATAGGTTTTTAGTTGAGTTTGGCAGTCCAATGGGAAGCTGCTATCAAACTGATCAATGATTCCAATGTTATACTTACATTAAGGATCGTTTAATTCAGAATCCATGGAGTTTATCTAAAAAAAAATAAATGTTTTTAATTAAAAATCAGATCGATTTAATTGACAGTAAATTTTGTTAAATTAATAATGAATATATTGAAAAGTTCAAATAGATTCCCATTAAAAATGAAACGATTTGTCTAGTGGGTGAAGTGGAGAGGCGAACAACTTTGAGTGCTGTTTAATAAAGTGATTGAACATCTGATAAGATACTTTTCATTGAGTCATGAGAACTTTGCAAATATCAAAAGACGCAAGTGATTTTGATATCGTCTTCAATAGCGCTCTGACGTTGGCTAATTTCGCCCCCCTTTTGGAATCTTAAAATGATGAAATTGCAAAGACTTCGACTCGTTTAAAGATCGAAGCGAATAATTTCTCTATGAGAAGAGAGCGAGAGTGTCAAAAGATGCAAAGAAATTATTTCTATAGAAAAGTAAACAGATTTTAAGCTACATAAGAGCCTTCAAAAGAGAGCGATGACTCTACTAAACATCTCAAAGTGCGAATGTTTTCTCTCACAATAGCTTTTCCCAGCGGCCGACAGTGCTTACTGCCTACAAAGTATACGAGACTGTAAGCGATCTGCCTAGCGATAGCTTTCTTTATGTGTTTGTGGTAGGCGTTCACTCTAAAAAACGGCCACGCTCTCAAAGTGCGAATGTTTTCTCTCACAATAGCTTTTCCCAGCGGCCGACAGTGCCTTCTGCCTACAAAGTATAGGAGACTGTAAGCGATCTGCCTAGCGATAGCTTTCTTTATGTGTTTGTGGTAGGCGTTCACTCTAAAAAACGGCCACGCTCTCAAAGTGCGAATGTTTTTTCTCACAATAGCTTTTCCCAGCGGCCGACAGTGCTTACTGCCTACAAAGTATACGAGACTGTAAGCGATCTGCCTAGCGAAAGCTTACTTTATGTGTTGGTGGTAGGCGTTCACTCTAAAAAACGGCCACGCTCTGAAAGTGCGAATTTTTTCTCTCACAATAGCTTTTTCCCAGCGGCCGACAGTGCTTACTGCCTACAAAGTAAACGAGACTGTAAGCGATCTGCCTAGCGAAAGCTTACTTTATGTGTTGGTGGTAGGCGTTCACTCTAAAAAACGGCCACGCTCGAACAAAAGTATACTAGGATGGTATATGAGGTGGTATGCATTACCGCCTGCGGCCTACGAAAAGTGTTGCGTTTCATCGCGTCCCTAAGACGCATTTTGGCCGCTGGGATCTTAATAGCGAATGTCCCCATACACCTCCTTGCGCCGTGTCTCTTTGTGACGTGTTGAACTAACTATTTCTTCTTCTTCTTCGTCTTAGCGATTATTAATCCCGTTCACAGCGGGGTACGCTTTGTGGTCTTAATGATACGACGAAATTTTTCTTACTAGTGAAAACTTAATGACCAAAATTAATGCCCCTTAAATGTTTTCGACTTTTTCGAAACGCTCAAAAATTCATCCTTGAGTTTTTTGTTTCAAAAAATCTTTTGTTTATGCAAAAAAATTTATGTTCCCTCAGGCCGGTTATTTATATTTTATTTTACATTATTTTATTTTATTTTATTTTTATTTTAATTTCTTGTTTTGTTTTCGTTCAAATATAAATGATATTTTGTTTTCCTCATTACAATTGAAGAGCCGTGGGAAGAAACACATTCACATGCTTATTTATAATCTAATATTTCATATGGTTTAATTGTTTTATTACCGGGCGACATTTTCTGGCGACATTGCCGAATCGCTTCTCAAAAAAATAGCAATAAATTTTGTACGATAAAACCGTAAAAATCCGACTCGGTTTGATTTATTACCTTCATGCAATAATAAATTGATAAGGATTTCGATAACAAAAAAAAAAAAACCAAATTGAATTTTGCAGCTGAGATTTCTTTTGTCGCTGTATGTACATCCATACATACGTGTGTGCTTACAATATTTAAGCATAAAACCACCCACGATTGGATCTGTTTACTTAAGTTCGAAAAATTCAAAAATTAATTAGCTAAAATATGGCCAGCGATTCGCGACTGTCATTCGATTGGCACTTCTGTGCCGGCTTCGATGAATGAAAAGCGATAGAAAATTTGCGATAACGATTGTTTTTAGAAATTCATGCCGAATAGACTTTTAAGTACCTTAAGCTGATGGAATTGCTTTTTCAGCTTGTAATAAAGTGTGTCCAAATTTGTCATCGAATAACCTCAGCTGTGAGGGAATGCGTTCTCTCTCAGTATAAACGATTTAATTATTTTGACGACTTAATTAAGGTACGATTTGTAGTCGGAGAATGCCAAAGCAAGTTATAGAACTTTTTTTTTTCTTGTCGTAAATCGAATAAAATTAAAACGTTGAGAAGTTGAATTTAAGGCTTATAGTCTTCAACTGAATTTAAGCTTTTCGATGCTTTAAACTTCCAAAAGATACTCTTCAGAAAAAATTGAGCAAGGTTTATTAATTTTATATCAAAATTTTCGAAAAATTCAAATATAGAAAAATAATTTTATTGCGTTAAAATTAGACGACGAGTTCATATTAGACGACAAAACACCGGTGACAAAGTTGATTTGATGGGGAGGAATCCACGGAGATATGTCGCCTAATATGAACGGCGTCTAAAAGAATGTCGAAAATTTAAACTTTCGAAGTTCTTGCACCGAGTTGAAGACTACGACTCTTAAAAATCAATTTTAAAATTAAAATTTATTATTTTAATATTTTGCTATTGAATTCTGTTATCACGACATTATCTTATCTTGATTGGAAATTAATTAAGCACTAATTTTTATTAAAACGAACCACTTAAGGAAATATTGAGATCAAATCTTAATAATAATTTCCCCTCGGGAAGCATTAAATATCTGCAATCCCGGATGTGTCAAACTCGCACTTATGCTAAGTCTTATATTAATTTCACCTTGTATATTTCACCTTGAATTATGAAAAACTTTGAATGGCGATCCTGCGAAACTCAATGCCTTCTGAGCTAATATAAAGCCCCACGTGGGAAAAATGAGCTCGAGCTTTACTTACGTATCGTTGGTGATGTGATCAGTATGGACTCAATTCACTGGGTGCGTACTTAATTATGGGCCCGAATTAAACCATCAACTTCGCTTTGCGATCTCATGCAGACTTTTTCATGAGAGTGAACGTCATAAACGTCCATTTTGGACTCGTCGATTTCTCTAGAGAAAGTTAATTGAAAAAAATAGATATACGCAAGGCTATCATAATGTGCAAACATGTTATGAAACATGTTATTATTCCGGACATAAATGGACTTCGAGGTGCCTAAAGTTTTCACATTAGAGAAACGTTTGGTTATTACCTTGTTAAGTATCATCCTAAATAATTATTGCGTCAAATTCTCAAGTGCTTTATTACTTCGGCATACATCTAAGTACATTAGGACGTTTCGAATTGGCATAACTCTGTAGAGCTCCAAGAGGCGCTGAAGAGTCTCGAGACAAAATACCAAGCAAAACGCCTTCATCGTCTAAGAGCGGAATAATGTTTCATTCAAGAAAAAAAAACAATTATTTTGAAAGCATTTTTTTTTTCAACCATTTTAAGATCACGATTGAATGTCTTGCGATTGAAAGTTGGAATGTTTTGAAATATTTTTGCAAGTTATTCACGTTCGCATTCACTCTCGATTGTCTTGAAAGCAAGTTTATTGATAATGATCAATTAAATGAGCTTAAAGAAATTTAGGTCAACAACTAAGATTGATTGACCAGTAGCCGATAGCCTGTAATACGGTTTTTATACCCGATAAACTCTTTATCGAATGTATATCGCCGTTGTGCGTACGTGTGTAAAACAGAGAACCATTCGAGATAGAAAGGATCAGCGTTACCAGGAGATTCAGTCTGTCTGCTTGTATGCTTGTCTTAGTCTCGTCCGTCTGTCAGCCTGTCGCTCTGTCTATCTGTCTGTCTGTCCGTATATAGTTTTCTTATCGAAGGAGTTGAGCTATCTTGACGAAATTCGGTACACGTGTTCGCGACGACATGAGTGAAATCAAGTTCGAGAATGGACCAGATCGAACCATTCTTAAGGGTACCTCCAGTCCTAGGGTCTGTTATGAAAATCTTAGAAATTGCCCTAAAACCGAACGTTTTTGAGATATTTTGATGAAATTTGATATTGGAATTAATTTAAAGAAATTAGATATAATTTCCAAAAAAATTTTAAAGTGGGCGTGGTAAAAGGGTATTCTCCGATAATTATCTCTTACACTTGAAATTCAAATAGGAGTTGAACGAAATTTGGAACCTATGCTTCCTCTATAGTCACAAACATCCTCTCCAAAAAATTTATTGATCGGTCCATTATTAAGGGTACTTCCAGTGCAAGGGTCTGTCAGAAAAATCCACCAAACTGTTCAAAAATCAGAGTTTTCCGAGATATTTCAATGAAACTTAGAATTTCAGCGTATATTTAAGCCTCCGATTAGATTTAAACTAAAATTGGGTAAGTGGGCGTGGCAAAAGGTCGGGTTTCGTAAAGAAGTTGGTCTATGGGGCCTCTTATCGCCTTAAAAATCTGTAGAATACTTTGTCTTAACAGTCGTTGTCTTCGGGCCTGATTGAAAAAAAAATGTTCAAATATGTATGTCTGTGCCGGGTATTATACTGTCAGGCTTGCCTGCAGTTTTGCTATTTACAAATTCATAGTTTATGAGGTCTTCCATTCGTTTGTGTTTTTCTTTGAAAATCGAATGAATCGAAAGCAAACGATAGCGATAAAATACGAGTGCGGGTCGAGCAGAGGAACCCAACTGCGGGTGCTATGCGATGTGGTGATTAGCTCCTTGCACATAATGCACTCTTTCTGTCGATAATTTCCAATTTTCGTTGAACACTGCGTAAACAGCTTTTATGGGCTTTTTCGGAACGGTGAAGTCAATTATTTTGACGTTTTCACAATTTGTCTTTTTGAGTAAACATTTTTCGTTTGTTCGAAAATTTCCAAATTCAATTATTGCTCGGAATATTCATTGGATTTTTAAAAGCAATCTTTTAGACGCATATTTTTTCCAGCGAGCGACATGTGGTTTATTTATAGGTAGTAAGTATGTTTTTTTAACTTTCAAGAACTGCCCCAAATAAGTGTGTGTGTGTTTTGTGTGTGCAGCGACAAAATTAGTGATATGGTCTCCTCAGTCTGGAATTTGTTGATTTTTTGTTTTATGAATTTTTCTTCTGTTTTTGTCTCACCAGCGTTCATTTTTAACATTCAATTTGTCCCGTTTGTGGGCGACTTTCAGTCATTAATGTCAATCGGCGTTTGTGTTTTTGGGTCAAGTGTCGGTATTGCGGCAAATGTTCGCAGCCGTAACGCTTCGCCGCTTTATCGTTACCATAAGAAAGCTGACACCCACTTCGGTGGTTCGGCTCATGCCATTCATGGCAGTTGTTCATTCAGTCGCATGCATGGTCGAGCCATGAGCTGCAACCTATTGCCATGACTCTTTACAACATGTTCATGTTACTTTGTACCTTTTTCAATCCCAAATTGTATGCAAAATATTGACATGTGCCATACACACACAAACACACGCAGAGGGCCAGCAACAACTCACAATAACAAGAAAAAGAGAAATATTGAAAGTACATTGTTGCAATATTGCAGTTTACTTTCATGTTGCATCGGATTTCATGTTGCCTTTGAAATGTTGCGTGTCAGCACAATTAGTGCTACTCAGGGCGATACTTAACAAAGGTGATGGGTTGGTAGTTTATTGTTTCTTCCTTTCCCCTTATTGCTTTCCAATTGACATCATTTGATAAAATTTTTGAGATGCCAGTGGATCTTTTCAGGGTTTTTTTTTTTTTGTTTTATGACATTCTTCATTAAGGAATGTGGTGAACGTGCATGAGGTAATTTTATTGAAAAAAATTCAAAATATCAATCATGACTGTCATGCTCCCCTCTATAATAGGCTACGAAAATTCCCAAATAAACGATACAGTATTGCATCAAAGATAAGATAACAGAAAATCAGAAATCCATTTCGATTTGCAAATTTTCCACTATTTCGAGACTAGACAAATTCAAGTGTCGATCAAGATTTTTTTAAATATCTTTTGAACAAGTGTATATAAGAAATATGAAGTGTTTCTTCATATATTTATTGTATTTTAAAAGGATATCTGTATCGAGGGTATATTGCATTTGTGTGGTTGTGTGTAACACCCAGAACCAGTCTAGATAGACCAAAATGTGTATAGAAATGATCAGCGTCACCAGGAGATTCGATTTAGATATGTCCGTCTATCTGTCCGTCTGTCTGTCTGTCTGTCTGTCCGTCTGTCCGTCTGTCCGTCTGTCCGTCTGTCTGTCTGTCCGTCTGTCCGTCTGTCTGTCTGTCCGTCTGTCTGTCTGTCCGTCTGTCTGTCTGTCCGTCTGTCTGTCTGTCCGTCTGTCTGTCTGTCTGTTTGTATACAGTTTTCTTATCGAAGGAGTTGAGCTATCTTGACGACATTTGGTGTGCGTGCTGACGGGGACATGAGTAAGAACAAGTTCGAGAATGGACCCGATCGGACCATTTTTAGGGGTACCTCCAGTACTAGGGTATATCAGAAAAATCCCAAAACTGCCCAAAAATCAGTTTTCGAGATATTTCAATGAATTTTAGAATTTCAGCGTATATTTAAGCCTCCGATTAGATTTAAAATAAAATTGGGATAGTGGACTTGGGACGTTTTCATAAAAATTTGATCAAAAATCTAAATATGCGGCCCTTAATGGCCTTAAAAATCTCCAAAGTACCTTGTCTTAATGGTAGTGGTATTTGGGCCTGTTTTGACAAGTGTTCATATGTTATATACATGGATGTGTCGGGTATTGTATGGTTAGCCTCGCCTGGCTATAACACCTTTACTTGTTTTAAATTTCGATATTCTTTAAATCCCAATTATTTTAGGTGGATTTCCCTTTTTATACAAATACATAATAAACATTTTCTACAAATTTTTTTCACTGTAATGATTAGATTCATTAAAGGTCGAAAAAATATGTATATCGAATACACCATTTTCTACAAATTCTCCAATCACTTGGAAAAAACGTATCTTTCAATCGCTTTATTTTACATATTGCTCTATATGTATAACTTCTCTTTGCAGGGAATAGACTCCCATGTTCTCACCTCTCTGTGTATCCCACAGCCACAGATATTTCTTTTATGTAACACTCACAAGTGTTTCTGTGAATTAAAAGTATCCGATTTTTTTAAATATTTAGATGAAAAATACTTCGGAAACTTCATCGGTACCTCACACGAAATTTCATTGCTGTTTCTTTACGACCGAACCAACGTATGTTAAGACCGTCAATTGAACGTCACTTTTTAAAATAAAATAAAATCGAATTAGTTTATAAGAACTCCTAAATCGGCTATGAATCATCGAAACACAGAAAAGCAGTTGAAAGAAATTGAAAAATAAATCCAAAATTAATTGTTTAAAGAAAACATTTCAGCCCACGTTTTCAGTAACTAAAGGTCTGTCGACACGACATACATATTATCACCTTTCGGAGATTATTGATTACTCTCTGGCAAACTTGATATTTTCCATATGTACCCCTGCAGACATATGCCCTTTTAAGGTCTTCAGAATTCTAGTGTAGAATTTATAGACTTATTCCATCATTATTTTTGATTAAAATCTCATAAAATTCAAACATTAGGGGTATTCACAAAGGCGTCGGAAAATCGTAAAATTCTAACTGCTTAAAAAGTTGTGCAAGATACAAAAAAAATTTTAAGAAGTCGCATTTTTCCGATTTTCCGACTTTCCAACGTTTTTAACACGCCTTTGTGAATACCCCTATTGTATAGAAAATATTGTATAGCAAATTTGAATTTTATCAGCATTTTAATTTAAAATGTTTCTATGAAAAAGGCTAAATATTAAAACAATAATTCACGAAGTCCTCTAAACTCCCTTTTTTTTATATTTAGGTGTATACCCAGCAAACTGAGCATTTTTAGCTCTAAGGATCGTAGTCTTCAACTCGATTTAAGAGCGTCGAAAGCTTAAATTTTCGAAAATATTCTTTAAGCCTTGATGCTGGTTTAACTCAATCAAATGCCTTTGATATATTTAAATTTTTCAAAAATTTTTATGTGAGGGCAATTCCACGAGACGTCGTCCCACCCGTGGCAGTAATTCCGAGCAAAAATTGCGTAACTTAAGTGCCAAGCTACGCTTAAGGGCTTCCAAAAACTAAAATGTTTTGAAATTACGTCCTTTTTCTTCAATAAAATGAGTAAAACCTAAAAAGTAAGTATCACGGGTGGGACAGTATTCATGGAATTGCCCATGAAATCTAATAAGTCTGGTTTAAACTCTCCTGAAGACTATCATTTGAAAGTTTAAACCTTCAAAAAGTTTCAACTCAGTTGAAGACTATGAGCCTGAGGCCCGATATTACAGTGTATACTTAAGGCTCTCTTAAGTTATGGAAGCTTGAAGACTTAAGAGCACCTTAAGTGTCAAGCGCTCTAACAGTCAATTTTTATAAAAAACTAAGGAAAATTGTTTTCGGCAGGCAACATTTGAAAAAAACCTATATTTTTTGTTTATACTTTTTTTAAATTCGTAAAATTAGTGAAATTTCTTCATTAAATTAATTTGAAAACTTATTTAAGGAGCACTTAAAATTTGTACTGTTAAAATGCTTTACAGACTTAAGTTTTACTTAAGTGCTAAGGAGACCTTAAGTATGCACTGTAATATCGGGCCTAAAAGTACTAATTTTAGCTGGGGATAAATCTTAAAAGGTATTTTACAAGATTTTGTGAACTGCCTTAACATTTCAAAAATAATTTGGAACACTAATTATTCTATGACAATAAAATATATTATATAATCTTTTTATTTTCGGAAAATTCCATCCAGCCTTGCATAATTCGTTACTCACAGCCTTACAGCTCAATTTACACGCATTTATCTCATTTTTATAAATAAAAAAAAAACTTAAAATAATACCACAAATGTTTCGAAAACAAATTGTTTCGCTTCCAGTCAATAAGATTTTGCAATTAAAATTTATTCATGCTGGTAACAAGTTGTGATGAATGCAATTGTGTGCAAATGAATTATTCCATTGCGCATGCGCAGCGATGTGTAATGAAAAAAGTGGGTTATTCATCTATAACCCTTGAACAGTCAATGGTCATTTATATACATTTATGTATGTATACATATACAGTGTACTCTATCTTAAGCGGACACCTGCGGGACCGAAAATATGCCCGCTTAAGAGAAGCGTGCGCTTAAGAGGAAACTATTTGAGAAACAGGAACACTAGAGCATTCCCAAAAAATTTCCACTTAAGAGGAGTGTCCGTAAGGAGAGAATACACTGTACAGTGTAACCTTTCATATGCGGACACTCAGGTTGACGAACTTTTTGCCCGCATTTGAGGGTGAAGTTTGTATGAAAAGCAATAAGCAAAGCAAGTGTGGGTACCAAAAAGTGGAAGCGTGTGAGGGTGTATACTCTTGATGTATATGTATGTATATATATATATATACAGTAGACTACGGATAGATGCAACACGCTTTTTGTTCGAATCCCTGTGCATCTTATGCGATCTTTGCATTAATCCGTGCATATTTTCATGAGACCGCATAAAAAAAAGCTTCAAAGCACCTTGCATTTATGAGGTTTTTGCATTTATTCATGTTGCATTTATCCGTAGTTCACTGTATATATATTGAAGCTCTTATTCGGTTTTTCGATGCGGACTTCAAAACGAAAAAGAGTGAAAAAAAAAATATTTAACGTGATAATTGTAAAAATTAAAGACATACATAGCCTTTGTTTCAGATTTATGATATTGGCGAATGTGAATTTTGATATTTATTCCCTCGAGACGTCAAGACGCATCGTAATAAATCAAATTAAGTAGCGTTAAAAGTGTGCCAAGTGTGTGCCAAAGCGATTGGGTTCGCCCACTTTGTCTATTCGCTTTTCTTTTTATGCATGGTATGTGGTTGCAATTGAGGGCGGTCTAAGAGATAAGTAATGAAAATTTACAAATTGTAGATTCATGTACGATTTTATCTTTCGACAAAGTGTGCTCAGCCAATTGATTGAATTATTTTCCGTTGCACACATACATGTCTGTGGATTAAAAGGTTCGTTCGATTTTCGATTTTTAAGTGACACATTCTTTTTTTTCTGTACTATTTTTATTTTTTTAAAATTTATTTTTGGTTTTTTCATATTGACCTAGTCTAACGAGAACAGACAGCGAGTGGCATTAAGTTTTGTCAGGTGCGTTTAAAGCGAGAATTTTAATGTTCGTCACGTTCGATGGCGATTTTGTTGAACCTTTTATGCGCAGTTAGCCTTAACGCCATCGCCACCCGACATTGCTCCGAAGTGGCACATCGACCACTTCGTGATGTGACTGCTTTCGGCTGGCTACAGTGAAACGACTTTCAGTTGTGATCCGCCACAAAACAAACAAACTGATTGTATGCAACTGGAATTGATTAAGTTTTTCCACAGCTGTCGCCATTAATATATACAATATTGACAAGATCCTGTTACAACTGGTTCAACGATTGTAGGTATACTCTAAGAAGGTCCCTGGTTGAATGAAGAAGCAATGTGTGAACATTATCACTGATTTCCTTAGATGGACTATGAAGAGACGAGGGATCAGTGCTATCTTTACCGGCTTTTTGTCTCTGTATACCAAAGAATTGCTGCCCAATCTAAACCAGGACAAGGACACATGATAATGACTATGATGGGTCCTGGGAAAAAATTTGATGAAGCTAGATCATTTCAATAGACTTCAGAGAACAACTTATGATGGCTCGTTTGCCCTCCCGATATCTAAGATTTACTGTTGCTCAAACAAATAGATACTATTGTACATACATATACCCATGATTAGGTTTTTTTCTCAGCTGCAGTTGTCATATTTTTTTTCTCTGTTAAATGAATGTGCGTGAAAAGTTGTGATTGCGTGGTTCGTTAGTCGCTACTCTATAGTGTTTGCCTACAATCAGATAATTTAAAATTGCGGCACGGGCTTTTCGACTGATTAATTTGTTGGCACGAGCCTCTCTATTCAGTGTCTTGCTGAACAAGGTGGTTTCAAATGTTTGCATTAATTTGATTGAATAATCATGATTTTCTGTGGCAAATTCTTATGGAAAAAAAAACGAGAATATTTCAAAGCTTTTTGTTCGCAGCATTTTTCAAACTCCAATGGATGATGCAATCGCTAAAAATTTCCTTCAATTTCACGTCTTTCGACCAGACTAACCATAAAACCGCAGAAACCGCTTTCCATTTTATTTCTTTTTGCTAAAATCAATTATGTCAAAATTTTCGCATGAAGAATTTTATAGTAAAAAAAAAAAAAAAAATAATAGGCGGGCAAAATAAAATGGTTTCATGGGAATAATAGCTTCCGTTGTTGCTTTTCTACCATCGATGATTGCAATTTTCCGTTCATTCACTCCTCGAGACACCGACTCAGAACTGTAGACTCAAGCCAGTTCGCAGTACCTACACGTCGCATCATGTCGTCGCAGCCAAGTTAACACAAACCACCAACAACTTTTCTAACAATGGTCTACGCCGGGATGTGGTCTCTGCTACGTTCATTGGAATCGTTAAAACATTGTTGTGACGCCGACAATGCCTTCAATTTTCATATGAAAAAAAGGAGAACAAAAAAATATATTAAGAAAATAAAAAACCCGGGAGAAAGGGGAGAAAATTGAAAATTTCACAGCAGCAGCAAAAGTTCAAGGGCTAATAATTATGACGAGCACAAAACAGTCTGCCAGTAAAAAGCCCAGACAGACAGAGAGACGGAACGACACACCGACAGAGCGACAGATAGAACTACAGATTGTGCTAACAGAAGCAGAAGTAGTACAGCGGCTTTCAACAATGTTTTATCTACATACATATTCACAGACATATGTATGTATGTACGTATTTATGTAAGCAAGCAGTACAATGGTAGGTGGTTATCCGAACAAAGGCTATAGCTCACCATTATGAATTGCAGAATGCCGAGTTCAAGCAGCTAAAATGCTGCCATATGGACTATTGGCAACGTCCAATGCCAACGGAAAATGAAAGGGGAATTCCGTTGAAAGGAAAGGAAATCACATATGCACATATAAATATACACAAATACATACGTATATCCATAGACGTTTTTTAAAATATTGGCCCGCATCCAAGTCAAAGCGGATGTGGCCTTAAAACAGCCTTAAGCAAAAGAAATCGCATCGCATCCAGTCTCAAATGTTTGAAAAACTCTGCCCCCTTTTTTTTTTCTTTATTTTTCCTCCTTCTTTTATTTCTCGGTGGAAGTCATAAATGCGGCATTCTTTCCATGGATGCACCCTGTTTTTAACACTTTCCAATGTAGGTGCACATATTTTGCCATATTGCTCTTCTAGTGCGACATTTAATGGTTTCATAATTTTCGTTGATGGCTTCCAGCGAGCACTCAGACCGGGCGGCACACAATCTAAATCGGTGGCAATAACGTGGAGCATTGTGTTTGATATTCTTTCGAAATGCGGTGGCAACCGAGCACGACTATTCGTGAAGTGTCGTTGGTGTTCCTGTTGCATCACAGACATGGCCGATGGCATTGTCTTATTACGATCGAGCACACACACACACACACACACACACATCACGTGGAACAGACATCATCTTTTATCCTAGTTTGGTTCATTGTTATGTCAGCAGCAGCAGCTATCAAAGTTATTTTCTCTGTTTTCCGATTGAAAGTTCAATGAACGAACGAGCGCCCGAGAAGTTACGCGAAGAGAAAAGAATTTGCATGGAATTCCGATTCAATCTTTTTGTTTGCTAATAATTTATATTGTTGTTCCATCGATGTGCATCGCTGTGTTTGTTTGTTGGTTGATTGGTTTGAAAAGCGCGCTCGCTGAATGTTGCCGATTGTTGCGAGCATTCAAATGATGTTCGATATGGATCGATGGAAATTATATTGAACTGATGTAATCGGAAACTGCATGCTCGGGTGAATGTTTCATTCGATTTTTATAATTTTTATAATTCTTTTTATTTTTCCGCAAGAATTTAGAATACGCCTATAATCGCCATGATTCTATAGGATTGCTTAAGACGATTCGATTTTTTCTCATTTCAAATTATGACCTCAAAAAAATAATTATTATTCTAAATATAGATTAATTCTAACCATTAAAAAAAACTGTACTACCTACTACAGTAAATGCTCTTAGATAGGTACCTCTTATAATCGGACAAAGTTCTTGAATCTCTTTCGTCGTCTTTCTTTTGTACACCTATATATAGGGAACTCTCTCCTTGCGGACACCCCTCTTAAGCGGACACTCTTCTTAAGCCGACACTTTTTGGGAATGCTCTAGTGTTTCTACTTCTCAAATAGTTTCCTCTTAAGCGGACATATTTTTCGATCCCTTAGGTGTCGGCTGAAAAGAGAGTATACATAAATAAATGTTGATAAAAGTTTTCATAATTATAAATCCATTAGAATCACATTCTGTCTCTTTTCAATATTATGAGGAAAAACCAGGAGTGTCCTCATATGGCAGGTTCCACTGTATAGTATTTTATTTTCTGTCTTTCCATCATAAGAGCTTCAGTTACTTTCTACACATGCTTTTCTCATTTTTAATTTAAATCAACTTAAACTGTTTTTCCATATAGCCACAGACAGGAGCGGACTGGGGGTCAAAGGGCCCACCGGGCGTTCTGAAAATGGGGCTTCGTTACCTAAGAAAAAAAAAAACGTAACAGCTAAAATCACAGCGAACTGGGGGCCCACCGGGCCCAGTCCGCCCCTGGCTACAGATTTATGTATGTACGATATTCAATATAAATTTTCTTAATTTCGGAGATTTGCATTGAAGCAATACGCCCTGCCGATGAACAATTGAGGTCACCTCAGTTCATTTCATTTCAAAAATTTTTTTTAAATAAATTTAAGAGGGGACATCTATGTCCTTTTTTGAAATCTGAGGTTAGCTTATCATAAAAAGAAATAATGTTCACCAGGACACTTCGAGTGTCGAAGGGTATTGCGTTTGTGCGTACGTGTTAACACGCATGTAACAGTTTCTTATCGAAGGAGTTGACTATCTTGACAAATTTGTATGCGTGCTCACGAAAGATAAGACAAGTTGAGAATGGACGATCGGACCATTTTTAGGGTACCTCCAGTGATATGGTTGTCAACTATATAAATTTCTTAAAACCGATTTTACAAGATATTTTGATGAAATTTGCAAATGAATCTTTTAGGCAATAATGTATTTGCCCAAGTTGAAACAATTGGTGGAAAGCGTTTCGAAATTGTTCTACTCTCGAAAAACCTTGCAGACTTAAGGGCAATTGCACTTATATTCTTGATTTCATTACTCCGTTTTCACTTCGCGTCTCAAGTCTTAGGTACAGACAGTTACTAGTTATAAGTACAGCAGAATAATCGGAAAACTGCCCTTAACCGCTCTTTAAATTCAAAATTTCCTAAATTGGAATTATTCGTAATGAAAGCTCGATTAAATTCCTAAAATTTGAAAAGTGGCCGTTGGAAGGCGTTTTCTAAAGAAATAAACTAGGTGTCAAACAGGTATATAGGCACACTATGGTCGCTAACAGCTCCTTTATGTTTGAAATTGGTCTCGGAATTTATGTCAGGCTCGCCTGACTATAACACCCGTTACTGTTTTATAAATTTTCAAGGAATGTAATCATACATGAGCTCATTTTATGTAAATCGGAGCTTGAATTATGCTTCGTTATCATAAACCTTACTGTTCCATTAGAGTTTATCCGAAGCCCGTAAAGCTCAGTCTGTGAAGATTCTTTGGTAAGATGGTTACTGTACGTATTATTCTCGTTTGGATAGGAACATAATATCAGAAAACAATTCAGACTCAAATCAATGTACTCCAGTACTAGTATGTGTGATCACGCCAGTCTATATAAAGTTTTCTTATCGATGAAAATGAGCTATTTTGACGAAATTCGGTATTCGTATTTTCGGACACATGAGCCTAGGTTCGACCATTTTTTAGGGACACCTCCGAGTTTACTACGGTCTGTCGCAAAAATCGCAATAAGGGGCTGTCCTTTAATTACGTAAGATTTTTATTACTGTTTTCACGTTCGCGTCTTAAGTCTTTGCGCAGACAGTTCTGTTATAAAAAGCGAGATTAATGGACAGCCCTTAACCGCTCTAAAATCTGAATTCTCTAAGAGATATTTCAATGAAATTTGATATTATTTCCATTTATATTTAAACCTCCGATTGAATTTCCACAGAATGGAAAGCTAGGCGTGGCAACAGCAGGGTGGTCATAAAGAAATTGAACAGAAGTCGGTATACGAGGCTCCTTTATGGTCTTGAAATTCTTCAGAATACTTTGCCTTAATGGTCGTGGCTCGGAGGCGGTTTTAAAATGTATTCAAGTGAATGTGGACATACATAGCTAATCGTATATCATTATCGGGTATTGTATATTCATGCTCGTCTGACTATAACACCCTTACTTGTTTCCAATTAGAGTTTGAATCCCGAAGCCCGTAAAGCTCAAGTCTTGAAGACTTTGGTATAAATGGTTGATGTACTTACTATAATTCCTCGTTATGTGTTCATGGAATGCCTTACACATTCAAGAAAAATAATTTTAAAACAAAAACAAAAAAAATAAACAAATTTAAATACCAAAACAAGGAGGAGAAAAAAATTAAGAAAAAAAAAACAACAAATTGACACGATTAGGCACGTTCCTCGTCTATATAAATTGTGGCATTGGTTAATAAATAAATTTTCTATTTTTGAAAAAGTCAAAAATTAGATTTCGACCGAAAAATTACGTTTTTAAATTGACGAAAATTTATGTTTGAAAGTTCCAATCTACATATTTGATAAATCACGTCGCAAATGCGTTCATCTACTCTTTAGTCCCCCCCAAAGAGAAGAAGCGGGAACCCTATGGAAACTGAAGTCATTAATCAATAAAGAAAAAACAGAGATTAACAGAAGAAGAAAATATCGAAGGGAAAAGCTTCGTCACCAAAAATTCTGCTCAACGAAGGGAAGGAATATCAAAGCGTCTAGTCATTGTACAAAAAAGATTCCTAGATACGAAATGCCTCAGACATTCGAAGATTTCGAAGCATCTGAATGTATACAGTGTACTCTCTATTAAGCGGACACATACGGGACAAAAAAAATATGTCCGCTTAAGAGGAAACTCTTTGAGAAGCAAAAACACTAGGTACTATGGAGCATTTCCAGAAAGTGTCCGCTTTAGAGAAATGTCCGCAAGGAGAGGAGTCTCCGCAAAGGGGAGAGTACACTATAAATGTCTGCGTGTGTATACAGTCAAACTCCTATAACTCGAACTACATAAATCGGGTGGCAAGGTTGTTTTCAATGAAGTTTTTTATGCGATTCTCGAACTGGAAGTCAAAGTCTCGATGAGTGGAAAATAAATTTTTCGAATATTAATGATTCGAATCACAGAAGCTTGGCTGTATTTCTATAAATTGCTTTCTTCCACTCACATCTGCATGCCTAGTTTGTTTCCCCGGAATGTTTTAAGGTACGGCTGTGAGTTGTGTGGACAAAAGCAGCGTTAGCAATTTCTCATTTTATTCGAGTTGCGTTCGGTTCTACCCAAAGTAAACACAAACAAGCACAACATCAAAAAGAAAATCCACGAAGAATTCGAAAAACTAAAAAACAAAAATAAGAACAACAAAAAACCAAAAGCAAAATGCAAATACATTTGCTTAAAAAGTTAAATAAATGAGAAAAACAAAAAATTCTACTAGACAAGTGAAAAAGTACTCAGGCCAACAGGCATACCTTGAAGAATGGGGAGAAGGAATCAGCTGGTATGTTTCGGGGTTTTTCCAAATGTCTTTTTATTCTTTTTTATTTCTTTCATTTATTATATATATATATATATATATATATATGTATGAATATATTTTATGCGAATTTTTATGCGAGACTATAAAAGATTTTCAGCAGAGCTGGATTTTCATTGCTCAGCCATGAATGAAAATAAAATTCTTTTATTTCTCATTAACTATAAAGACCCACGCGCGCATCTAAGGGTTAAGTGCCTCGATGACATCATAGGCTGATTTCTGAAAAGCACAGTACACAACCCAACACAGCACAGTGGATGCCCCCATCCGAAAGACCTCCACTTGAAGCGATGCGCTGAAGATGCCTATCAACCGAGGCGTTTAAACTATTGTAAGTATTTTCGAAAGCGAGTCGTTGCGATGAAAAGTGCAATGAAGCCAAAGAACGAGATTCATTATCTCTTCAGATATTTAATTTTTTTTTTAAATACTTTTTTCTCTCTCTTGACTTGAAATACAAGCCGCCACTTGAAAGTCTTTTGTTGGCCATAACTTTTATTGGCTGCCTAATGTGCAATGACAAAAAGGGCAGCTGTGTGTGCTTTTCAACAATAAAAATAAATAATATTGAATGGAGTGAGTACGTCAGTCGGCTGAACGCATGAGTGCTTCAAATTTTATTGAGCACTTTAATCCGAATGTTAAAAGAGTCAATAGCTTATAAAAAAACATATCAAATAAATTATGGGAAATATGAAAAGTATGAGAAAAATATTTCTGTGGGACTCCATTAAGCTCCGAGTTTCCCATCGGAATGGGTTAGGGCTGTCTTAAGATAAATTAGGTACATATGAACTTAATTGGTGAATTGAGGATGGTGTTATGTAAATGCGTTCTAATGCCACTGAGTATGAGCAGTAATTAATATTGCGGATTAAATTTAAGCCTTGATGACAGAGCATTTAAATCGAGAAACATCAAGTGAAGAGGTAAGTAACCAAATCAGTTGAAAAATTCTTTAGTAAGGATCTTTACAAAAAGAAGGAGAAAAAAACAAAAATGGGTGAAGAAATAGAAAAAGTTAGGAGGGATTTTTTCGGGAGTTTAGATTAGGTTAGGTTGAAGTGGCTGCCACCATTAAGGATGATCCACTTAGGCATCAATCGGCCCGTTATAATACCACAAAAAATTGGAAAAAAAAACAGAAACTGAAAAAACGACAGAAACAATCACGATCTCAGCTGGGATTCAACTAACTACGGCACAGAGGCCGATGGGGGTTTTGGATTTTATTTAGTTGAATTTACTATCCCATGGCAATGATAAAATGATCAGCTCAATCTAAATAAATATTCCCCGAGTTTTTTCCTGGAAATTTTTCTCGGCGTCCATTACAGAAAGACCCTTGATTAAAAATGTTCCAAGTTCTTGATCCTTTTATTTATACTACCCTCCCTCCTTCCCGACCCCTTCCACGAGGGGAATCTTTACGACTTACGGGCTAGGAATGCCCGCGGAACCTAGCCAAATGTCGACTAATGCATGATCGGGTATAGGGTCAATTTGATAATGCAGGAACCCTTATGGGGAATGTGCGAAGGGTTGACCTGTATGACCTACAATTATTTAGTATTGGTGTGGTACAGCTATACTAGTTTTAGTTGTATTCACAACTTTATCTGAAGTTCAAAATGGTACCATGGGAACTGGGAGCCCCAGAATATGTTTTAGTATTCTGCTCAGGCTTTTGTGCACGGCCTTTCGGGGAGTATCGTAGTGGCTGTTGGTAATTATGAGGGGAAGATAGCTCCGGAACTCAACCAAAGTTCACCGATTCGGTCCATGCCCGCTGATGAGACGAAATTGGACCACTTTGATATGTGGGCGCCCCAGTCGTTTTACTGGACACGCATAGTGGAGACTGTGAGCAGAAGCACTGCACTGCATGGTCCGCACATAAAATTTTCACATGGGAAGATTCCCTACCCAGTGTGGTTAGAATGGAAGATTTTCATGTCCAATTCATAGGGAGAAAATTTCCGGGAATATGTAGAATCGGGCTGCATAAGAACTTTAAGACACGAAATGTGGCTCTCACATAGTTCAACTAGATATAAGTCCCCTTGGTACCTATCTTTAATCATAAATATCCCTGTTATAGCAACTGCATAACGTACGAAATACAGAGAAGCCTCGATTTATCGCATCCCACGATTATCCAAAGAATTTGTTGGACTTATAAAGGCTTTCAGCTGAATAATTGTGTTTGAAACTTTCACAAAACTCTACCGCCAGCCAACTCAGCAGTAGTGTAGTGAGGGGGGATGCAAAGGGGAAAACTTTTATAAAGGTCTTTTTATTTAGGGCGAGAAGCAGTGTCGATATTTCCTCCTTTGTACTTCGGGGCGTCATAATGACTCGTTACTCCGCTGCAACTCAGTTCGAACTTTGGATGTTTGACTGTATTCGGCATTTTCGTTAGTGGGCCGCACACCTATTTTTACCTCAAAGTTGTGCATTTCACTCATCAGATTAAAATCAAAAATCACTGAAGCGAAACCTTACACGAAAACCTTTTAAATGTTACAAGTTCTGGAAGTTCCAATAGAGATTTTTTTTCGCTTACCTTTGTAGAAATTCGACGAAAAAGTTCACATAAAATTTGGCTTCGTGAGAGGCGTCTTGACTATTATTTTTTATTTTTTGTTTAGTCTTTTGTTTTTTTTTTTTGTTGTTAGTATTTAATTACAAAACTTGGTGACTCCTTTATTTGCGTTTTGTTATTTAATTTTTCTTTGTTTACTTTTTGATTATTTTCCTACTTTTCGCTTTTTAACGACCATAAACAATGCGCAATACTCGAAACGTTAAGATTGTAATTCCCACGAAGTGGTTACGGGGTTAATCAGTCTTAAAAATCAGGGTTGAAAACGTACTGTAATGACAGCTACTATAAATAGATACGGTTACGTAGGGTTAGAAATCGCAGAGAGGAGATTGGTAAAAATAGACTTTTGAAGATTGAAATTTCTTCTCCCCCTCCGATGCGTTTTTGCGTTCCACAAAAGCCCACATACGAGGGAAAATTGAATAGCAACAAAAACCACATTTGAACAACGCCGAAACGAAACTCAAAGCGGCTCAAAAAAAAAAAAAACTCAAACCAAAAGCATAAGCATAAAATAAGGCGGAAGGAAAGCGGCAAAGCGTAGCCAACGCAAAAAAAAAGGTCAACATAAAAAAAGAAAAAATTTTGTTGGAACAAAGCTTGGAATAATTTATATAATATGCACGTTTGTGCCATGTCAATATGTACATACATGTAAATACGTATGTTAAGACATGAAGAAGCGTCGAAAAGAGACAGAAAAGGGACTGAAATGAGAAGGAAACGTCGCGACTCGCGGCCAAAAGGTAGACGAGAAACGGCTTCGCTTTTCGCTGGCCCGTTTATTTCAAATGTGGAGAGTATCTTGGGCAAACTAATCTTCGCAATTATTTCAATCTCCATTGAACTTCAGTTGAAGTCCAGTCAAAACTTCAAATTGAACTTGGCATTTCGCAAAAAAAAAAACAAAAAAAAAAAAAAAAAGAAGAAAATGAAAAGGAAAAACAGCTGGAATATGACGCGTTCTCTTTAAATAAGCTTGGGGCACAGCCTTTTTCAATGTCTCTCGGACATAAAGTTGCTACAGCTTGAGGGCGCTGCGATTATCTAATCGGGAGTAAGGATAAGGGTGTTTGCACACGAAGCGTTCTTTTCTTCTCTTTATGTAATTAAATATAAAAATGTTTATTTTTTTATTGAAATTTCATTTATTCTATTGATTTTTCACTTTTATTTACTCAATGGGAACTTGATGAGACTTTGGATAAGCATTTTTTTCTCTCCTTCTTTCTTGAATTTCTTCATTCGATGCACTTTACTTTTTTTGTTATCGCCAGTTATTGTTGTTGATATTTTTGTTGTTCTTTTTTTTTGTGATTGCTGAAGTTGTTCAATGGCTGTTGTTATTGTTGTTGCTGTTGCACCTTTTACACAAAACACAGACACAGAGTCATATAGAAGAAAAAAAAAAAAATAAGAAAAACTAAACTCAATATACAGTCATTGCTCAGATACATTTGTGTGTGCTCGCAACGTGTATGTGCGGCAGAAAATGCACTAAAACTCACGTCATAAAGCAAAAAATAAAAAAATAAATAGAAACACGAAAAATTATTCAAAAGAAAAAAAAGATTGCTTCGGAAAAAATGGCTCAAACGAAAAATTGGACTTCAAATGAGTTTTCGGAATTTTCCGCACCCTCTTCGAATCGAATTCATCTTGAACGTGTTGTGTTTCAAATGAGGTGTGAATTTTTGCTTTTTCCCTCAAATATAAACACAGCAGAAAGAACTTCTGAAGTAGCAGATACTTTTTGTATTTTTTTATTAATTTTTTTTTTAAATATTTTTTTTCTCATTTACTTTTTTCGGTTTTTCCGCTTTGAAGAACTAAACGCAACGAATTGAAGAGAAAGACTAAAGTTTACTTCAAGTTGTGGCTGATGGGATACATTGAATGCCGCTTTTTTCCGTACGTTCGTCCGTATCTCATGAATGAATTTGCACGAGATACAAACTGTGAACGCTCGCTCTCACTCTTTTCTTGTCAATTTTTGTTCGCTCTCGCTCCGACAAGCTTGTTCTTCTCTCTGTTTGATTTGACAAGTATCTACAGCTCATTAACATTATTATGTATCTACAGGCCCCGTTTATGTTGCGTCCGTACTCAATTGTTTGTTTGCATAATTTACCGAATTCTCGTCAACCACGCAACAAAAACGAGTCACATGCAGCATGTATGAAGCATTTGTATTATGTTTTAGCTTCAAACATGTGCGAGGCATTTTTTATCAAAAACTTTTCACTCCGAACATCGAAGGTCTCTCGTTCTCTCTTTCTCTCACTTTATTTCTTTATTTCTCTCTTTCTCTTTTTCTCTCTATCTTCTCTCTCTCTCTCTCTCTCTCTATTTCTCGATCTTTCTCTCTCTATCTTTCTCTCACTTTATTTCTTTCTTTCTCTCTTTCTCTCTCTATCTTTCTCTCTCTCTCTCTCTTATTTCTCGATCTTTCTCTCTCTATCTTTCTCTCTCTCTCTCTATATTTCTATCTCTCTCTATCTTTCTCTCTCTCTAACTGTCTCTCCCTATCTTTCTCTCTCTCTCTCTTTCTGTCTCTTCTCTCTCTCTTTCTCTCTATCTTTCTCTCTTCTCTCTATCTTTCTCTCTCTCTATCTTTCTCTCTCTATATTTCTCTCTCTCTATCTTTCTCTCTCTCTATCTTTCTCTCTCTATATTTCTCTCTATTTCTCTCTTTATCTCTATCTTTATCTCTCTCTTTCTCTCTATCTTTATCTCTTTCTTCTCTCTTCTCTTCTCTCTTCTCTCTCTCTTCTCTTTCTCTCTTCTGTCTCTTTCTCTCTATCTGTCTCTTTCTCTCTATCTGTCTCTTTCTCTCTATCTGTCTCTTTCTCTCTATCTGTCTCTTTCTCTCTACCTGTCTCTTTTCTCTCTCTTCTCTCTCTTTCTCTCTCTCTCTCTTTCTCTCTCTCTCTCTTCTCTCTCTCTCTCTCTCTTTCTCTCTCTCTTGCTTTCTCTCTCTCTGTCTCTAATTATCATCTCCTTATTTCTCTCTCTTTTTTTTTTGACAGAACTGTCTGCGCAAAGACTTAAGACGCGAACGTGGAAACAAAAATCGAACTTTATTAATGGACAGTTTTTCACGCCAGTTTTAGATAAAAAACCCCTCTTTGTGAGGAAGATTACTTACCCTTCAAATATATTAAAATTTAATGATTTTACGGTTCATCTTCTTGTGTACCTACATACATTACCCTCAGCGATCTTGAGTTACAGCAGCCTCCATACCTAAATTAAACAATCAGATCTTTAACTACAAGAAAGGATTCTTTTATTTAGATCCTCGAATACAAATTTTATTGAAATATATAAAATTTGAAAGAAAAAATTCATCAATCACCAAATCGTAAAAGAAACGGTTTTGGGTGTATTCGCCTTGCATATGAAGTGTGTAAGGGCCTTGCAATCGAAGTCATTAAAATTGAAATCCTTGCGATTATACCAGAGGCTGACGCAATGTTCATTGTTATTGTAGCGATCTGGATTGCCGGGTCCCCATTTCAAGTAGGTCATTGGCTTTCCCGTACTTAGCCAGTAATATTTTCCATCTTCTATTAAATCATTGCCGGATAGCCAATAGTAATTTGTTATATCGAAGCCCGCTTTTGTGATATACTTTCGTATTGCATCGAATTCGACGTCACTTTCGATCGAGGCCAAGTTGGCATTCTTCGAGCGACAAATGTGGGCGGCTTCAAACCAATTCGCCTGAACGAAATCAAATAAAATAGCCTTTAAACACAATCCTTAAAATTTTTAAATGATTATTAAAAATCACCTTCTTTTCCGTCTCAATGTAATAATAATTATCACCAATTTTCACAAAGGGACCTGTGTCAGCGTCAGGATACCAACTTTCGGGAACTCCTGCAGGATAAAATAAAAGTTTGTTTTGTTTAAAAAGAAATTGAAAGGCTTTAAAATATATCATTAAAATATCCAGTACCCCTTCCCTACTGTGAAGGGCTCTATAAAACTGAAGGTCTGGGAGAATATATTTTGTTATATTTTTTTGCATATTAATCAAAAAATCTCATTTAGTTTATTTAAGGTATTGGGATATCTTAGCACTCTATTAAAGGTGTTTTTTGTCACTCGCATAATAGAAATGGAGAGCAATTGTCTGCACGAACAATGTAAAGGGTGAAAATTGTCCGAGTTTACTAAATCTTCTATATAAAACTCTTGCCAGGACTTGGGAAATTTATCAAGGCCGTACACCTCCGAACCCCTTCGATTACCGTGCAATTAAAAAGGAACATAAAAAAATTATATTTAAGGCCTGAAACCCTGAAACCCTTAAAAAAAAATCCCAAAAATAATATTCGACTTTCACACGATTTCCCATATCACTCTGAAGCGCGTAGAATAGTCTTCTTGGTCTGCTGAACCACTCTCTACACCGCTCGCCTTTACGATTCTACCCCAGTTTGGAAAGACATCATCACTACATAAGATCCTGTTATTTATCATGAAAGCTTACCATTAAAAGTCGTTGACTGAACCATTGGAAATGTTGCCGAAATTTCGTAAAAGCAAAAATTCACAAAAAGTATCAAAACAATCGATTTTAGAAGCATTTTCTTTTCCTTGTTCAGTTCACAATTTTTCCTTACGACGAAAGACACTCAGCCCAACTGAAGCACCGAAATGCCTTGCAGCGATATTTATACGCGCGGCAAGATCACCGAAGAAAGAAAGGATAAAATAAATGATGATTGCTGCGACCTACATCCGGTCGCTTGTGACTTCGAAATCATTTTGAGAAAGAGAACTGACAACAATATCGATTGAAAGGATTATTTCGATCCCTACAAGCGTTACAATGATAAATTAATAACCTAAAGGCCGACAAAAAGGACAAGAGGTCGAATAAACATCAACAAAAAGTAATACAATGGAGACTCGACCAAATCGATTCACGAAATAATCATTTGAACAACTGAATGATGGTGCTTAAGATGTAATAAACATTTTTTTTTTAATGTTTTCACACTCAAAGACGGTATCTACTCCCAAATCCTTTGGGAAGCGTAAGCACACTACACCATAAAAATACCTAATGGAAGAAAACAAAAATCCATTAAAAGGAATTTAAAGGGGATAGCAGCATGAATGGAAATGTATAGAGTGTAAGAAAATTGTGAGAAACATTCAACGACCTAAAATTTTAAGCATGAAGAATATTAAAAAAAAAAAAATTAATAATAAAATGGGTCAGACTCTTCGAATCAATTATGGAAAAATAAAATTCCGACGTATTCTTATTTTTAAAAGAATCTTTTTCTTTTTGCATTTTTCGAAATTTTGAGGTGTAATTTAAAAAAATCCGGATAAAGTCTATTATTGGGATATGAACATCTGGAAATATTTAAGCGGAACAACAACCAACTTGCTTGGAGTGCGGGAAATACCGATTCACCTTGCGTCGGGAGCAACAAAGGACATTAACTTCTTGGACAAGAGCGTTTCTTACTTACCATAAAAGGCAGAAACGATGATCGCTGTAATGTTTTGATGTAACCTTATACATTAGTGATGTAACGAATGTCAAATTTTAGCATTCGCGAATGCGAATGCGAATGCCTACTCATATTCGCGAATGCGAATGCGAATGCGAATATTCAGTTTTTGAATCTATATCTCAAATTTGGCACACATCACCAAATCAATTCATTTATTTATATAGCGCACCAACTTTGGAAAAAAATAATTCATTCATAAGTAAAAGAAATTACACATTTCGATGTTAAATTTCAAAGTGTTAAAAAAAACAGTCACATGACAACAACAAAACTAATCCGACGATTTCGTGCAAGCATAACGCCCCTGCGCAATACGCAATGTTATTGTCGTTTTTCGTTTAGCAGCCCTCAGACGGTCGTTCTTGTATGCAAATTTATGTGAAGGAACTTAAAGGCATTCCAAATGCGTTTAATTCAGGGATCGGCAAAATTGAAAATACAAGTGTGTGTGAGAGAGCAGATTTTAAGTGCAATATCTGTGTAACGGTAGCACATAAAAAATTCTTTAAAATATTGGCATTTAAATTTAAATTTAAAAAATCGATTAAAGTTTACATTTTTGGTCAATTTTCTGCTAATTATATATTCGCAAAATATTCGCAACATTTTGCGAATGCGAATGTGAAAAAATATGCGAATATTCGCGAATGCGAATGCGAATGCGAATATTCGTTACATCACTATTATACATACATATGTACTTTGCATACTCAAGTTTGTACGTATGTATGTATGTATGTATGGATGTGTATATTTCACTTTATCATCGTGCCTTCTCGATCAGAACACACTTTGTTTAATCTTGTCTGACACAAATCTTGCGGCAGAGTCGCGGCTTGAAAGGAAATTTACGCCACATTTACGCTATATAAGGCCATCAGTTATGGACTTTAGGGTATCAAAATCGTATGGCCGATACAGAATGCGGCAGAGAATGTCAGAGAGCTAGTCAAAGAGGCTAAAATGTAATATGAATCTCCGATGGATTGTGTGGCGGTGTTCAAAAGGCGGTGTGATGAGTCTAGAATGGGCATTTAAAAATCATTGGAATCGAGCAAGTCTGGAGGCTATGGCCTTCTTTTTTTCCTATATATAAATTATTTATTGGATCATTCCTGTAATTTAGCACAACAACATATCACAGAACATATTCTGAATTAAAAAATCGCTTCGAATATGAAATGTTTTGGTTCAGCGCAGACTTTAGCTAAAGAAAGCTAGGCTTTAATCTCAAGTGCGATGAGTGCGAAGGAGCACACGAAATCAAGTCGATGCTTGAAGAGCAATGGATTATACGAAAGGATTGGTCTTTGGACGAAGGACTATTTCTAATTACAATTATTTTTCTTTTCGCCTTTCTTCTCAGACTAGCTTTGAAGACTTTGCAGTCTGGGATGTTTGGTGCTATCGTCGAAAATATCACATTGATAAATTGAATCATTAATAACAAATATCTTCCGTTGGGATGGGTGTGTGTAACACTCTTCTCCTTTTTATCAAAAGATAGGGTATGGGTCGAATACCCATTACCAATCAAATTTCTTCTCCCCCAATATTTAAAAAAGAAGATGTTTACTCTCGAGAAAAGTAAATTCCGCGAGAATTCGTTCCCCTTGAATATTCAGAATCAGGCTGATATTTATTTAGCTAATCTATTTTCTCTGTCGGGTATTGTATTGTCAGGTTCGCCTGACTATAACACCCTTAGTCAATCAATGAGCTTCATTTTATCAATCGGAAGAAATTTTTAAACATAATTCTCTGTCCGATTATAATCAGATTCCTATATATTATTATTTTTTCTGTGTGTGCGCGCTATAAAATGACGATGTCCTTTAAGCGTTCCTTTAAGCTTGTACAATGTACATACAATAGAAAAATTTGCAACAATTTCCAACAGCTGATTTTAACAGCTTGAATTGTCAATGGAAAATTTTTAACATCGAATGTTTTCTCCTCTCTTTCCACTTCGCAGAACATTCTCTCACAACCTGAACTCTTGAGAGTATCCAAAGCTCACGCATTACAAAAGTTTACCCATAAGGGTTGCATCCCCTATGACACCAAGCATTGTGTAACAGTGTCATTATTAGACGGAAAATGACAAGACAATTTTTTGTTGGAGGAAATCTTTCAAATAGTATACGCATAGAATTCAAGCAAGAAACAAGGAAAGCGAAAATAAGAAAAACAGTGAAAATGATTGTTTTAGAGAAAATTCGAAATTAGAAAAATGCCATTAAAAACCAAAAAGAAGAAAAAACACTATTAAATGCACATAAATGTTATAGGTTAAATATATTTTTTTAAGATCGTTTTCTAGTGTTTAAAAATCAGTGTAAGAATTCTTCGATTTAGTGTGTAATATAAAGTTAGAGAATTTTTTCAGGAAGAAAAATGTCAACGGAAAGCAATAATACGCCTGTAGATCCACGAGTGCAAGTGAGTAGGAAAAACGGGCTTTTAACATTTTTTCGGGTTTCAACTGTGATAAGATAACTGAAGGACCTTATTTTGCCATTCAGTTATTTTTACGCAATACACTTATTCACCACGAAGAAGGGAAAAATTCGATTATTTTATCGTGGGTGTGAATATCGACCAAATTTCTAATTGGCTTTTTATTCTATTTTTCTATTTTTCTATTTATTTTTTTTTACTCTTCTTCAGATTGAACTCGAAAAATTGAATACTGCAACTGATAATATTAATAAATATGAAGTGGAACTCGACGTAAGTATTGATTTTCTTTATATAATGAAGTTCAATTGCCAAATAAACAACTCAGTTCGAATCAAATTAAGCTCGGAAACGTGAGGGAACATGCACTATCAAGTTCAAAGAAATTGAAATGAATTTTTTTCTTTCTTTCTTTCGCTTCGAAAGACGAAGAGAAGCATATTGTGGAACGTGCACTGTTAAATCAATATCGCTAATTGTCTTCAGGAAGTGATTATATGTAGAATGTTCCACGTGAAAATGAACTAAAAATAGTCTCGCTATATTAACTACAGTGTACTCCATCTTAAGCGGACACCAACGGGACTGAAAATTAAGTCCGCTTAACAGAGGTGTCCGTTTCAGAGGAATTTTGAGAATTATTTGAGAAACAGCAACACTAGGGCATTCCCAACAATTAAGGGTGTTATAGTCAGGTGAGCCTGACAATTAAATACCCGCAGTGGCGGATTAAAGTGGGGCCCGGGGCTTATATAGTGATGGGGCCCCTGATGCTATATTTGGTGCAGTTTTTTGAAATAAGGAATAGCTGCTAAAGTCAATTTTTATTAGAACAATATAAATTCTTTCAAAGGAATGAACCACAAAGGAAACATTTTTTATATGAGCCCTTGATTTTGAAAGTGGTAAAAGTCAAAAATTTTATTAAGATATCATACAATTAAATTTTTTATTTCATAAAATTTTTAATTTTAAAGCAATTTTACGGGAAACATTTTTTTTTTAAATATTTTGATCATATTTTATTTGGACGCTCGGGGCCCGTTACCAGTTGGGGCCCGGGGCTATAGCCCCAGCTAGCCCTACCTTAATCCGGCACTGAATACCCGACACAGATACATATATGTTTAAATAATTTTTAAAACACGATCGAAAAACAGAGCCATTAAGAAAGAATTTCTAGAGATTTTTTTTGGTGGAATTTCTTTATGAAAACCGCCCCTTTGCCACGCCCACTTTTGCAAATTTTTTTGAATTCTAATCACAGGCTTAAATATACGCTCAAATTTTAAATTTCATTGAAATATTTCGAAAAAGTCTGATTTTGTGGCAGGTTTGGGATTTATGTGACAGACCCTAGTGCTGGAGGTACACTTAATAATGGACCGATCAAGAAATCTTTGGAAAAGATGTTTATAGATACAAAGGAAGCATACTTGCCAACTTTCGTTCAAGTCCTATTTGAATTTCAAGGAGGAGGAGACAATTTTCGAAAAACGCCCTTCGGCCACACCCACTTTTCCAATTTTTGGAATTCACATTACTTGTTCAATTTTGTTCAAATGTAAAATTTCATCAAAATATCTTGAGAAGCTCCGGTTTTAGAGCAGTTTTTGTAATTTTCATAGCAGACCCTAGTACTGGAGGTACCCCTAAAAATGGTCCGATCGGGTCCATTCTCGAACTTGTTCTTACTCATGTCGCCGTGAGCACGCATACTAAATTTTGTGAGGATAGCTCAACTCCTTCGATAAGATAACTGTATGCAGACAGACATACAGACGGACAGACAGACGGACGGACATGTCTAAATCGAATCTCCTGGTGACGCTGATAATTTCTATATACATTTTGTATGGTCTATCTCGACTGGTTCTGGGTGTTACACACAACCACACAAACGCAATATACCCTTGACACAGATTGTGTCGGGTATAAAGAGGAGTATCGTCTTAAGAGTCGTGTCCGCAAGGAGAGAGTACACTGTATTTAAATCGTTTAGCTAATAAAACGTCTGACAACGATTTGTGCCCTTTTTTCCCCCCCTAGGACACGAAATGTGAGTTTAAGAAAGTGCTTGCGGAGAGTGTTGTTCGCATTAAGCAGTCCGCACACAAGCTGGGCAACTCCATTGACGCCGCGAAACCCTACTACGAGTCGAGGATATACGCGGCACAGGTTGGACGATATTCCGCCATACTACATTCTATGTATTCAATTCAAATTTGATTTCAGCTCGCTAAGGAGACACAACAGGCAGCGGCCAATTATGAGAAGGCAAAGTCAATACATGCAGCTGCTAAGGAAATGGTCTACTTAGCTGAGCAGGGACTGGGAGAGCAGTCCACACTGGATACTGCCTGTCAGGAAATGCTAAGTCATGCTGCAAGTTAGTCATAAATTACCACGTTCAAATTCCTTATAAAAACGTATTGAAATTTCGTTTTAATTTCTATTCAATTCAAAAGGCAAAGTAAATCAATCGCAATTGGAGGTAACCTATGCGCAAAACTCGCTTAAAATGTGCAAACTGAAACTTGAGGTCGCGAACAATCGTGTTGGAAAACTGCAAGCACAACTGAAACAAGCACTCCGAATGTCAAGGTGAAGCGAAGTTTAAGGCAGTAGCTTAATTAGAAGATATTCATTTTTTTTTTGCTGTGTTTTTTTTTTTTTTTTTTGCTAAAATCGCAGGCCCTACTACGAGACACGTGCCAACTACAATGGTCGACTGAAAAAGCTGAAAGAACAAATCAATGAACTAGAAGCAAAGGTTGCCGAAGCCAAATTAAGTTACAATGAAGCGTTGAAAAATTTGGAAGAAATCTCGGAGGAAATCCATCGCCAACGGCAGCAGCAACGCAATAATATTCTAAATACGAGTTCATATCAAGGTCAACACTCCACCGAATCGTCAATGCCAGTTCAAAGTGATCAAGATGCGCCCAAAAGTATGCAACAACAACAACAACAGAATTCGAACTGCGATGATGATCTTGAAATGAATAATGATCTAAGCAATACATCAAGCCCTCTACTACAAAGTCGACGCAACGCTGCCGACGATAAGGATTGTCCCGTGTCGTTGCAGGATTTCGATGCTATACTCACATTCCCACAGAAATTGGCATGCGGTATGCAAAAATCGGCCAGCATAAGCGCAACAAGTGAGAATATCTTTGCGCAAGCGCATCTCGTGCATGGTCCATACGAGGTGAAATCGAGCAGCAGTGGCTGTGGCAGCGCAACCGGAAGTGCCACGCAAGATAACGATGATAACGATATCGAACAATGGACCGAAATTCGCCTGTCACATTCGGAGAGCACGAGCTCGAGTTATTCGAATCAATCGTTGCTGAACGATCAGCCAGAACACGAGGACATCGAGGCATCGGAGCACTCGTCAACTTCATCGTCCGATGCGCCCAGACGAAAGGTGACGTGTACGACAATTTTCCACGAAGATCAACTCAATAAGAAGCAAGGACTCAGTCAATGGCTTTCGCGTTCGAATAGCTTTAAGGCCTCAGGCAGGAGACAAAGTCTGGATTTATTGATCGATGCGGGCGACAAGGTGAAGGATGTGTTCAGTTTTGGTTTCCAAAAAGTCGGCCGGACACTGGAACGACGCAATAGCGAATCGGAAATGAACAATGAAACAAACAGCAACAATGGAAACAGCTGCAATGGCCCTGGCACTGGCACTGGCCGTGGCGCAAGCGCAAGCGCAACATCGACATCGACATCGAAAGCAACATCAACGGCGGGCGATTTTTTCCTATTCTCAAGGTCAGTAAGCGCTGGCGCTCAAAACAGCAGGCGTAGTAAAGCTTTAAATAAAAAGACTGGACTACTGGGCACACTGCAAAATCATTTCACTAAATTTCTTTAACGTACAAATTTGATTAAGCAACGCACTGCATGAGTATGAAAATTGGCTTGTGAACGATGGAAACCAAAAAAAAAAAAAAAAAAATCCAATAAAAATATACAAAATAATTATTTCTAGGACAAGTTGTTACGCACAAAAATTGTTGAAATTGTTGAAATTGTTGAAAATGTTTAAAACGAGCAAAGAGAGTAAAAGGAATTCAATTCAGGAAATATGTGTAATTTACGCCTTAAAATTTAACTCAACGCTTACATATATACATACATACGTACATACGTATATAAATCTAAAAGTCGATGATAAGTTCGAATTTATTCGGAGCATTTTCTTCAAATTATGCACTTACTTACATATCTTCTTAACTGCTTTTATTGTACATATATATATCTCTATATAGTATATATGTATATACAATATTTACAATATCTATAACTTTATAATAATAACTTTCTATCTTAACATTCGAAGCAAAGTGTTTTTGGCACTGTTAAATACTACCCTAATACATTACAGGTCTTCAGAACCAAAAGAGCTGCTCTCCGATGAACAAGTGGAAAATTTACTATTAAATGCAATCGTCGATGAAAATGGCTCCATTATCGTCGAAGAGCTTAAATCGCCACAACAACCACACAATCAAATTGGTACCGGTACGCTACTATTCTAAGCTACTTTCTCCTTTTTCATGCAGTTTCTCATCTCGTTTCGTGGCTTATAAAAAAGATGGAATTTTTGAACGTGTTCAAGGACATCAAAATGATCATAATATTGCATAGAAATGATTTGGTTCGTATCATGGATAAGTAAATGACATCATAGAAATCGAGTTGGGCGCGCATTATTGATTTATTTGATTGACTCAAAAGTCCATCTTTTTGTAAGCTTTTGTGATTAAAAAGTTCAACTTGACACACATACACTCACACACACACACAAACATACTCGCACATATCATGCCTAGAGCTTGCTTTGCTTATATTTTCCCTTTCCTCACATTACACTCTTTTACCAAAAAAAAACAAATTTTAATCGCTTAAACCGAATCTACCTTCACTTCTGCTTCTCCACTTTAACCCTTTTCAAAATTAGTTCCATTTATTTCAAATTCGCTTAAGCGATTATTTACATTCACATTAAAATGTTTGCTTTGCTAATTCTCTTTGGAAACTCTTTGCTTTTATGTAAGTAATTTTTCTTCCACTAAATTTTGAAAGTAAACACAAATGATTTTATTGTTGCCAAAACTAATAGAATTTCGAAATGGCCAATATTTTTTTTTTTTTTTTGATTTTCTTGTGTATGAAGCTGCTCACTTACTTAGTTAACAGTAAAACTATTAAGTTAGTTGTTTTCCTTAATAAAAAAGATTTCTTTTTATTCTCTGCTTATATTTCGGTGTTAATATAATAACAGTCGAATCTCTCTATAACGAGTTTTCTTTATAAGGATTTTTTTCCTTTAAATTAATTAGGGGTCTTCCCTTAACCCTACTGGTGCCTTAGGACCATTTGGTCCAAAATGCAACTTTTTCGAGACCAATATCTGGAGATTGATGATATATATTTAGTAAATATTGTTTACTTTCAGCCATCTTGTAAAGAGCTCAAATTTTTATGTTGACTATATATTTTGTATGAAAAATACACCGCGGGCCAAATGGTCCCTAAAGCATTAAGTGTAACTTTCTTAAGGTAACAGCAGGGTTAAACGTTTTTATTTGTTTTTCGAAAACTTCAAAAGCTCGCAAATCAAGAAGGCTTAGAAGTTAATGAACGAAGTTTTGTATGAACATTTTTACCCTTTTTCGCTTTTTCGATCTTTTCAAGTTTAAGGGAAGACCTCTATTATAAACAGTTTCGACTGTGCATGGAAAATATTAGGGACACTGGCAATCGAATTGCTTAACCTTTAAGGCACGGCGTCACTTATAAGGGACAAGAGCTTATCAGATTTTAATGCTATCGGTTTCGGAGCCTGTCTGAAAGGGTAAAAAAAAAAAACGGAAAAATAAGGTCTTTTTCCACTCCAATTTCGACGAACTATAATAGGGGTATTCACAAGAAGGCGCAATTCAGTCGAAAAATGTCGACGTCGGAAAAACTCCCGAGTTGAAAGCATAGTAATTTTTTAATGAATATAAAAAACCGTGTGACATTTCACGACAGAATTCCAACTTCTTTCTGAATACCCCTATTGTAGTTCGTAAAAATTTTGAATACCCCTAATATAACAGAAAAAAAAGAAAAACGTAAACGCCAAATATCAACTTTTACAGGAGAATTTCTCTTGTAAAAGTATTTAAATCGAGTGCAGGTATTACGGAGAAATGGTCAATTTTACAGCTGTGGAATTTTTTGAGATGAGGCAAAAAAAGAGAAAATCGTGAAAGTATATGAGCTAAGCTTCTCGTTCTCATAGCGAGTCAATAGATTGCTATTTATGTTGCATTTTTGGTCCCTTTTTCGGTGGAACTTTTCTGCAACGAAGGTTTTTTCTAGAAGAACAATAATTAATTTAATTAATGTGAAAAATGTCTTTCCAAGCGATGCTTGAGGAAGGCATCCGAAAGTGACTATTTTGCTGACGTACGTTTCGACCTGCCGTCTGGGGTCTCATCAGAGAAATCCAGAGAAAATCCATTTGGCGGTTAAGGCTCGATTCCAACGTGTCTCTATCATATTTCACATTTCAATTAATATTTTATTCTGTTGTTTAGCATATCTTGTGATTTCAATTTGTTTGATTAAATTTCTATTTTGTATATTTAATATGAATGCTTACTTGATTATTGAACATTGAAAAAAATTATTTAAATCTTAAAATTGAAAAATTTCTTGTACAATTTGTACAGAAGAATTTCGATTGTTTCACCTTGTTTGATGTCGATGCTAGCCTTCGTATTTGAAAGCTAAAGTGTTCGAGTTAACGAAAGTTTATAACATTGAACAATTGAAGCGAAGCCGAGATTAATGACTAAATTGAGACATTTTTTTTAGCCTCTAGCCCTTCAAGCTATATATCTCAAAAGTGTTCTTATTTGGTCAACTCTCGAACATTTCTCAACACATCGAAACATTAAAGATGTGAAATTACCTTTTTACTACTGACTGGCCTGGAAAATTCGAAGAAATGTGAAATTTGTCAACGTTATTCAACGTTATTCGCGGCGCCGCATCAATTGGTGTCATACATATATATGTATATGATATGATATTATATATCTCTGCAAAACTAGCTAGCAAGATTTTCCACTGCAAGCACAGAAGCATGAAGGCCTGCTCCTTTCATAACGTCGACTAAAAAGTCATGGCTTGAACAAATCGAAATTCTCCTTTTTGAAATTTTTTCGGTCATTACAAAAATCTCTTAGTCCAAATTTTTTCCAACATACATACATACATTTTTTTTGCTTAAAATTGTTCCTTGAAACTAGATGCGAATTTTGGGAAAAGAACACATGAGCTAAAACATCCTCCATACTGAATTAAGGATAAAAAAATGTCCTTTAAAACTCATTGGTTTAAGTATGAAGCAGTTTTTAATCGATTCCTGGAAAGTTGAATTCTAGTGGCTTATGAGGAGGGATCGCATTTTGTTGACTTTTATAAATTTAAAGCATACTTTATGGAGTACAAATTTTGTTCAACTCGCATAAAATTAAAAAAAAGCGGTTTGAAGTTCAATTTTGCTAAACTTAGTCGCAAAATGTTGGTAAGAAAACTGTTTGCCCCATAAAGTATGCTTTAAATTTGTGTGGTTTTTGAAATGATCGATTCAATTAAGATAAAAGCATAATTAAATTAAAACAGATTGCTTGATTTCATTCATTTTATTTCAATTGTTACTAAAAGCCTTGATTTTCTCAAATTAAAAGTTCAAAAAAACGCGGTTTTTTGATATTTAGTTTAATATTTAATGCTTGCTTAATGCCTCTGATATTTTATTCCTTATTGTTAATTTGAGCTTACATATACATACATATATAATGGAAGACCTAGATCAATATATTTTTAACACATAAATATTTAAAAAAAATAAATAAAAAACGGTGTAGATTAACCAAAGTAGTAGTTAAAATTGTTCTTTGTTGAATATCAACGCATTTTTCAAAGAAGTCATTCAACATAATTTATAAATGAGAATTTACATAATTACATCTTAACGTTTTTAATGAAAAGTTTTTTAATTATTTATAAATGTAAACAACATTTGATAAGATATCAGAAAGAATATTATAGATTAAAAATAAAAGTAAATTTATACTCATATTATTATATATTGTGGTGGAGTTCCGCGAATGAAACAAATATGTCTTTTATTCCAATAGTTGTTTCATTCTTGTTGTAATAATAGAAATTAGAAAGAAAAAACAAACACAAACTTGAAATGTGAAGATATTTTTTATGAAAGAAATAAGCAACAAGTTGCTTTATTTTGAACTAAAATAAATAAAATTAGGAGGACGACAACCGAGAGACATCTTAATAGGTGTTGTGTGTTATTTTGTGAAATAGATAAGCTAAGATTAAATCTATTAAAATCGATAAAGTTGAAAACAAAAATTTGTTAGTGACATTCAGAATTATACAAAAAAAAAAAAAAAACCAAAAAAATATATACATATATATATGTAAATAAACAAAAACCAAAACCAATTTCATTCCAATTAAATTTGCTCTCAACGTTTCTCGTTTGAGAAGAGATATCGCACAGCTTATTTATGATATCCTTGGTCAAATGTTGACATAAGTCAGAACCGAGTTAATGGCTAAGGAGGAATGGCTAACAAGGAAGCCAGGGCTCTGATATGTGCTTAATCCGTTTTCATAAATCCTCATTATTAGCCCATGTTTTTCGAAAAGCTTTTGCTTTAGACAACCTAATTTTATCAACATATTCCGAACTTTCAACCATCATTTAACAAAATCCATCAACATCATGGAACAACTTGGACGAGATTTCACAATGGGTTTGGGAACCGAGTCTCCGCGTCACTGCATCCTGCAAGGATTATTCTGGCTACCTTTTTCTTCTAATTCCAAAGGCGAGTGGCATTCAAGAATGCCGCGATGTCCCGTAGAGATATCCTACCTACCTGCGTTGAAGAGGAGAAGGCGATTTATAAGTAACGAAGTCTGAGTCCTGCAAGACTATCACAGTGACATATAATGTGCTCCTGTGTCTCCTCTTTCTCGTTACAGAGTCTGCAGCTGTCCTCTCTAGCTAAACCAAGGTTCGACAGGTGTTTGTTTACTCTAAAATGTCCATTGAGAAAACCTGTGAAAAGTCGAATTCCAGTCTTGTTAAGTAATAGGAGCTCTTTCATTCTGACCTTTGAGAAGACTGGCATGAAGTCTCCCGTTTTTTTGTGGCGAGTAATGTCATTCGATTCATCCTGAGCGGTTCTTTCAAACCAAGCCCTCACTTTGGGTTTATAGAAATTCCATGGAACAACTTAAATTTACTTAGAATTGCATCGTACACATTTTCATTTCAACAGAAGTGAGAAGTCACTTAATCGTCCGGATTAAAGTATGCCAGCACTGATGCTAGGCAGTATTTTGGCGACTCTTTTCCCTTCGATATTGAAAAAAAATCTCTTTATTTCTGTTTTCTTTAGGAAAAGGGATCAGTAAAAATCCCCTGTAAACATTTGAAGTGATTTTTGGTTAAAGGTAAAATCGAAAAATTCCATCAAAACGGAAAAAATCCCTCATTCTGGCATCAGGGCATAGAATAAAATGTTAGCAAGGCGCCTATAATTCTCATTTGGTTTGTAAAATGCGACACTTAAGGCTCGCAGATTTTCTGAAGACTTTTCGAGACGTGATGAAGCAAGAACGTGCGTAAGTCATAATCATCATAACCATGACCGTCATCATCACCATCATCGCCAACCTTATTATCAACACCATCATTACCATCAATACCATAATCATCACCATCATCATCACTAACCTTACCATCACCATCATCACCAACCCCACCATCATCATCACCAACCTCACAATCATCATCACCAACTTCACCTTCACAATCACCATCATCAGCAACATCATCATCGATAGTTTCGATTATCGATAGTTTTTGTAATCGATAACTTTGATATTCGAAAGATGAATTTTCGAGCGGCACGCCCTAATCTAAATAGAGGTATTGTTAGGAATCTGTCCATTTCAAAAAGAAGAAAGCCCTCTGTCACCGCCAGCACCACCTTTCCAATGCTAAAGTAAATGTCCATGAATCAAAACTATCGATAGTCTTCCCGAGTTTCCCTAGGGCAATGAAATTTGGCATGGACCTTTCTTTGCAAATATCTATAAAATTCCAAAAAAAAATTTTCGAAATCAAACCACCCCAACCCCCTCAACCATAAAAGGGGTGTAGCCAAATTCCACAATTTTGAGCCCACAGTATTAAAATCCGGAACATAGCTTACTACTGTAGCCCAAAGTTATATTTTTAACTTCGTTACGCTGTCACGCCTACTTTTTGTACTACGCAAACTCAAACGTGTTTTCAAGTTTGCGTCTTAAGTCTTTGCAGAGACAGTTCTGCTATAAAAAGCGAGGGAGATAGAGCAAAGACTTAAGACACGAACGTCAACATGCACTGCTTCTAATTCCTTTAAAAAAAAAAACATATGGTTTGAAAAAAGTGTATACTTTATTTTAATCTCATTTTTTTTTTTTAATATTTAAAGATATGGTTTTCCAAAGGAGTTTAGCTTATAGTTAAAAACTTGTTCTTATTCTAAATAAAAGACTTATTTGTAGGTAATTATATTGAGTATGCAAAAAATTGCATGACTGAACGGGCGAAATGCATAAGTTACGCAGTGATGTTTTAACTTCTCTGATTGAGAGAAATATCAACTTTTTTAAGAGGACGATAAAATAAATTCGAGGCTTATTTATATTTAAAACGTAGTTTAAAACTAATGAATAAAATATTTCATTCCGTAACGAAAATTCGAATTCGGCAGAGAAAAAGTCCACTATAAAAGTCACAACGTCAAAAGGAGAACGGGCTTACAAGTAAATTTTTGTTTAAAGTAATATTGCCTGATTTGATGAAGAGTTTCACCTGGGACACGATAATTGCAATTGCCGTGTGTCTGAGTCACTCTCTCTCTCTCTCTCTCTCTCTCTCTCAAAATCTCTCCGCAAAAAGATTCCATAAAAAACTTTTTACGGAGAATTTAAAGACAGAAGAATATTTAACTTCTGTGAAGTTTTCATTGTCAAAAGGAGAAATTGCTACAAAAAAAAAAAAAAAAAAAATTATGAGTATTTAAGTTACCCAATGGAAGAAAAGATCAATCAATAATTATCATTTTTAAATATCATTTTTGTCTGGGCTTTAGACGGCTAGCGAATATCAATTTATGGTTTATCTTGTTCGTGAATATAGAAATTCCTTTTATGGGCGCTGGTGCGTTTGCCAACTTTGAATTCAACTAAAACCTTTAGAAGCTGCGTACTGCGCTTGAGCAATGCATTAAATTCATCTTGTTGTTCGCATTGCCGTTCCAGGACATTCCGAATTGAGTTCAAATTTTCCGTTGTTTGCCGAAGACTTGCATTAACATCCTTCACATCGTCTCGCAACTGTTCGACGGCACTAACAATTCGATTGGAAAATTTGAAATTTTTCACCAAGGGCGATGGTTTAATGCGTTTCGACTCAGGTTCAGACTCGGATTGTTCGTCTTCCTCTTCGTCACTTTGAACCGAATTATCATTGCCATTAATTTTTTCAATTTTCTTTTCCTTATTGGCCGCAGCTTGAGTATTTCCCGATAAATTCTTACTCTCACACGAATTTCCAGTTTTCAAAACTTGAGAGTTCGGTGAGGTTTGGGTTGTGTCATCATGGCTAGTGTAGGAGGTGTTAGAACAGTTCTAAAAATGAATTGAACACAATTAAAAAAAGTTTGAATTATTTTCAGTTTTGAGCGAAAACATTCAAAATGTGCATTCAATATGATGTGTGACAATGAAATTGGAGCACATTCAGAATGAATTTTGAATATTTTGAAATGATAAACTTTCAATTGAAAAGCAATGACCCAAACTAAAAAGTGATCGGTTATTATATTTAATGGAATGGTCAATCCTTCGGTGCTTGAATGAAATTTGTTAAATTTGTAATACCTTCTTTTCTAATTGAATTTCCTTGAAAAAGGAATATTCATATCTCTAAATGCCCCACATCATGGCATAAAATAAATAAAGTTTGAAGCGGATACATATAAACAATCTCTTGAAGAAGAAAAATAAAAAGAATTCAGGCTGGTGCTAATCAGTACTCATTAAGATAAATAAATCGTAATAAACATGGGTACTACTTACACTTTCGGATGTTGAAGAGTTCTTTCCTTTTTTTGGTCGTCTACTCTTCCGAGTTTGAAACTTGGACAAATTGGCTTTCTAAGGCAATAATTTGAGTTTCATCAGAGACAGAGGAAAATAAAAGAATAGAAAAACTAACCTTTTTCCATTCCGTCGGAGTTAGTTGACGGCCTCCTTGGATAGCATTCAATTGGTCGGCAATGTTTTGCCAAAGTCGCGTTTTCAAGGGCTCATCGTCGGCGGTTGAAAGCAGCAGCATTTTGTGTTTCAATATCATTTGACCAAGGAGTTGCTTTTGACATCCAATTGGATCGCCCTTTTTAAAGGAGACAAGCAAAATACTTGCTCGCAATTAAAAGATAAAAAATTAATTTGGCATACTTCTTCATTGACGCCTTCCTCTGCTGCTTCTTCCTCTTCTTCAGAGACATTAATCAAGTAATTTCCGTTATGAGGAACTGCGTAAAAGAAAATGAATTTGAATTTGAGAAAATTATGGTGAGCGATTGAACGGTTTCTCACCATTTCTTATAAGCTCTTGCATTTTAGTTTGATATTCCTTGCCAGTCGAAATGCACCAGTTTTTGAAACACTATATTCAATAAATAAAAATCGTTGAAAAAAAAAAACACGATATTTTCACATATTTCTTTAAACTTAACTCTTTTCCAGCCCTCGGGACCTTTTTCTGCTCCATTTTCAGACAAACTATTCAGTTTCTCTGCGATTCCTTTCCAGATTTTATGTCGTACATTCACATTTCTACGTTTCGTTTCAATTTGATTGGCATCCACCATTTTCAATAGAAACAACATTTGCTCATCAGAGCGGACTTGAGCATTGTCCTTCTAAACGGGTAAATATTGACATAATTATTTACATATACATTAGAATGTCTATAGCTCGAATGTCAAGGGAAATGCGAAAAAGGTGTAGCCTTCGGTCAGTCCTTCATGTCACCAGTACTTGTCCCCTCATAATTCCACTTCTAATGCATTCAACTGACCTTTTTAACATGGGCCTG
This sequence comes from Chlorops oryzae, assembly GCA_020466095.1. Lineage (NCBI taxonomy): Eukaryota > Metazoa > Arthropoda > Insecta > Diptera > Chloropidae > Chlorops > Chlorops oryzae. The sequence continues at coordinate 29,500,538 of CM035808.1, forward strand.
TCATTGGAGAGGGACTAGTCCGTAAAACGGCTTAACGTAGGTCAGTATTTTTTTGGGTCAATTGTCGTAATCTTGTCTGGGTTTAGGATAGTCAAATAAGGAAAATAAAACGACAATTTCCGTTTATTACCTACCGACCGCCGGCTAGCCGAATTCGATGGAGCGAATCGCCATAATACAACCGGTAGGATATGGACCGGTCAAAGACCAGTCCTTCTTATGAGCTTGACCGGCTCATTACTGCAGGGGCGTTTTCAGACCGAAACTGAAGATCTCAAAATTAAATTTTGAATTCAAATTACAGCCTAATTGATAGATTTTTTTTATTCGAGAATTATGTCACATAATGCTTGTAAAGAGCTCGTACTCTACAGGGTGTATACACATGTCTACGTAATTAAACGAGAGTTTTTTCTCTAACTCTACGCAAAAAAACCTATACTCGGCACTAGGCTAAACATCTCCTGATATGAGCTAAAGATTTTAAGTTTTATTTTTTTTTTCGATTTACTCACCGCCATTTTTTTATATTCGGTTCTTTTTTTTGGCAGGTAATTCAAAAACAATTGTAATTCAAAAATATTATAATTTCTCTTATGCGGGCGATTAAAAAATGAGCACTTTTCAGTTAACAAAATGTCTTTTCCCAATCAGAAAACCATTAATTATTTATTTATTTATATTCTTTAAGTACACATAGCAAAGCCAGTGCTGCCAGATGGGTTTTGTGAAATTCTGCTAGACAGCGCTTAATTTTCAGCTAGATTCAGCTAAATTCAAAAATGCCAGTTTTTGTATAGAAAATTTTTTATGTCGTTACTAAAAAAAAAAGAAATGTAGGTCACTGTCTTCTAGTCTACTACTTCAATCATTGCAATTCTTTCAGTTGCTTGAAAACAAAACAAAAGTCTTACCTCCAGTTTCACCAAGCTATTTAAATAAAACTTAAATGAAACGAAATTTCTAATCACATATAAATAATAGGTAAATTTTAATTAATTTTATTTAAATAGCTTGGTGAAACCGTGGGTTACATTTTTATTTTAATTTTTTTTTTATGATAATATGATCATTTTATTATCAGATTTCACGCCTTTACTAAATTTCCACGAATGCCCCAACGCTTCAAAACAATCCGTTATTGGCATATACATATAAGCAAGCAGTTGATCAGTATTCGCAGATAATGGATATTTTTCTCTGGCTAATCTCAAACGAGTCATAAGATTTTTCGTTTCTCGTAAGGGAAATATCTCGAAATGTGGTTCTTTGATTACCAATGGAACATTAACTTTTTTCACCCTTTTGCAAACGCCTAAAGAGCATGAGTTCAAATTCAGCTAAAAACTGCCGATCAACAGTAAAATTCCGCTAGATTTTCAGCTATCCGCAAAAACGAATTTTTCTCAGCTGCCCAACTTCAAAATCTGCTAGATCTAGCAGAAAATCTGCTGATCTGGCATCAATGGTTCAAGCGGTGTGAACTGCTCGCTACGTCGAACTGACAGCGATTATATTCGGCCACGGCGTTCAACTCTTTATAAAACCGATTTGCGTCAGCACGATATTGTCCCTTTCGGTTTTTACGCTCTCCATGAATTTGCTACTATTTTCGTATGTGGTATATTTCGAATAATTTATATAATTCTCGATTTCTATATACAAATTTTTTATCGAAATTCTTCAGTGATATGATAAAAAAAGGTGAGGCTAAGAGAAATTTAAGCCTTTCCCTTACCCTCTTAGACAAATATTTCGAAAGAAAATTTCGTGAATTGAATTTAGGTATAATTGTTAGAATATTTATTCACTTAAGGGATTCTCTATCCAATAATATTTTTATTAAAACTTTTATCAGATACATTTAATAAACCTTTTTATATGAGCACTCAAACTTGAGCTAAGCTCTTTGTATAAGCACTCAAACAAGATTCAAACGAACTCGCACTTGATAGTCGCAACGTTTATGGCATTCGTACAACTTGTATGAATCATACAGTCAGTGTTGTAATGTACCTAGGTACAAGTACCTAGGTACTGTACCTAGGTACAACTTTCAGTACCTTGTACCTTTACCTAGGTACTTTTTAAAACTGTACCTAGTACCTGTACCTTTGTACCTTTTTGACCGAGAAAGGTACTTAAAAAGGTACTTTCCTAGGTCGCGATTTCCATGATGAAAATTTTCTTTTCAAAATTTCTTTTTACAATTTGCTAGAAATTTGTTTTCAAAAATTTCACAAACGATCATTTTTTGCTCAAAATACGATTTGGTTTAATTTTTGCTTTGAACCGTCGAAAAAATATGTCGGTAAAGGAATCTTTCTAATAAATTTTCTACGCATTCGAAAAGAGGCAATGAGTCATACCCAAAGCTTTTTTATGGAGAATTTTTAATTTTTTTTATAAACTGAAGGGATTACCCAAAAGGGAAAAAAATGAAAATCGCAAACAAAATGCATACATATAATTATAATAATTAGTAATAAATATCAACTCTCAAATAATTAAATATGGTGTAGGTGGAGCCTTAATTTAATTTATCCCAAATTAATTTTCGATATTAACCTTGAACCGGAGAGTTATTTTGTTTTAATTTATTCCAAAAATCATCTCTGCGCGACCGAGCAATGAATTCAACTACAAACGGAGATTCCGTTAAAATAGTGGCAGTGGAAGTGACAATTTTCGAAATCGTTTTCTAATGACAAACCGCATTTACTGCCTTTCTAAGCACATAAACTAATGAAGCGTAGGAACTGGCAGCATGGCATTTTTTCTTACAAATAATGAACTCAATAAATTTTCTATCATTATTTTTCACTTTACATGCCAGAAAGACTTGAAAAATAAAAAAATTAAGAAAATAAAATAAAAATTAAGCTGGCAGCATTTGAAAGCAATTGCAGTGTTTTTAGAAAATTTTATAATCTGGGCAGCGTTGCGCACTTCCACTGCTGCATTGTAATGCGCTTCATATCAAACAGTGTTCTCTAAAATGTAAGCCACTGCCCCATTTGTTATTCAGCCTTTACGCGGGTTATTGCTTTATCAGTTTTTTTTTTTTTGGAAATTATTGGTTTTTTTAATTTTTGGTACAAATATTAATTGCTTAATATTTGTTTTTTATTATTCGTGGAAAAGTGCCTGAAGATGAATTTCCTTGAGCAGGGTTCGAAATCGATCGCATTAGCTCTCCACGATCCACTTTCGAAATCAGAAAAAAGATTTTTTTCGATTGCCAAAAATTAACATTTCAGAAATGGAATGTATTGACTCTTACCCGAATAATAGAAAAACAAATATTAAGCAATTAATATTTGTACCAAAAATTAAATAAATCAAAGGGTCGAATAAAAATAAAAAACAACAATTATTGGTTTTTTTTAACTTAAAGTGGTTGATACATGACTAGCTTCAATATTTTAAGTTCTGATCGTTTTTTCATTTCACGAACAAAAAAAATATTGAAGCTAGTTTAATGTCGTGTATCAGGCACTAAAGTGTTTATGTACAACTTTTGTAAAACAAAATGTTGAATATAAAATTAGTTTTCAGCAAAAGTTGCATTTCAATTTTTCCCATTAAATACAACGAAACATTTTGTATATAATCTGCGATTGATAAAATTAAATTAATTTTAAAAAGTCCTTTTTTGTACCGTACCTTGTACCTAGTTACTTTATTTTTTGAGTACCTGTACCTGGAACAGTTCCTTTTTTTTGGAAGGAACTGTACCTGTACCTAGGTACAAAAATAAAGGAACTGTTACAACACTGCATACAGTATGATTCAATATATTGTGCTCGGAATGTTTGTACCACATTGGAGCTACAGCACTGGCTGAAAACAAAAAACCAATGCTGCCACGTCTAAACAACAGAAGTGAGCAGAATTTTTCTTCAAAATGGGCCAAGAAGGTTAAAAGGAATTTCATACAAACACCTAAAATTATCGAAGTCACTAAAGGCTGAAATACGCCATACAAGCATTTTCACAAAACCATGTTTGTACAAGCATGTTGTGCAGTGTTGGCGATGTTTGTACAAACGGTTTGTATAGTGTGTTGGAAAAAAGGGCTAATTTTCACTGAGATGGATGTATAGTCTATTTGGCTGCTTTTTAGTCGAATTGGCTCTTTTTTGAATTGCAATGGCGCATTTATATTTTTCGAAGTGGCAGCCCTGGCGATGTTCTTGTAATTCGGAAAGAAATGGATAACCCGTTGATACAAAAACAAACATTGCATCCTGGAAAGGAGTACGTTAAAGTCCCGTTAGGCTCAAGGGTGAAGTTCCATTTCCAAACGCGGAAAGCGAAAGATGGAACACTGCTGGACGATAGCAGGAAAATGGGGAATCCCATGGAACTGGTTTTGGGAAAAAAATTCAAACTAGAAGTGTGGGAAGTCATCGTGCAGAAGATGTCATTGAACGAAGTTGCCAAATTTAAAGTGGATAAATCGGTAATGCGGACGAATTATTAAATACAGCAATGGACAATAATTTCTATATAAATTATTTCTCGCAGCTTGTATCCCAGTATCCATTTATTTCAAAAACTTTGCGAGATGTGGGCAAAAAGCCAGAGGAGCGCCGTCATTGTTGTGGAATGACTTTGCAGAGCGAAGGAATTGGCTACAAGGACTTGGATGAAATTTTCGCCAATCCTTGTGATTTGGAGTTTACAATTGAACTCATATCCATCGAGATGCCAGAAGAGTATGAGAAAGAACGCTGGCAAATGACGGACGATGAGAAGCTAGTAGCAGCTAAGGACTTACAAGCGAAGGGCAATCAATTGTATAGGAACAAAGAATTCGAAAAGGCTGAAGAATGCTATTGTCAAGCAGTCGGCATGATTGAGCAACTAATGTTAAAGTAAGCGATAATTCCGTTATTTGTTCTTGTCAACTACTAAAATCCATACTCGCAGAGAAAAACCTCACGATACGGAATGGTATGAGCTAGCTGCTCTCAAAGTTCCAGTACTCTTAAATTACGCACAGTGCCGCCTGCTGGCGAAGGACTACTACGCTGCCATTGAACATTGCAGTGAAGTTCTGAAATTAGACCCCAAAAATGTCAAAGCTCTTTTCCGACGCGCCAAAGCTCATGCCGGCGCGTGGAATCCCTCTGATGCACAACAAGATTTTCTGCTTGCCCTCGAGTTAGATAGTTCTTTGAAGTCAACTGTAGCCAAGGAATTGCAAGCTCTGGAATCTGAACGGCGTGTGCGGGACTTGGAGGATAAAATGAAATTTGCAAAACTTTTTTGAAATCTAAGTGCATTTAATTTATTTGTTTTGATTGTTGTTTATTACTTTTATAGAATTGATGCTCAGTTCCATTAGATTGTAATGAAATCATCGTTTTGTTCCTTCATCCAAAGACTCTGTTGTCTTTAAAGGAAGAGGCAATCAGGCGTTAATATGTAGGCACTATCGGAATCAGAATGGCCTGAAGTAAACTATCGCTGATATATATGTATATATATATATGTATATATATAGTCGAAACTCTCTATAACGAATTTCTCTCTATCGAATCTTCTCAAGGCTTTTTCGCAATATCTTTAGTGCATTTTTTCTCTTTATAACGAATTTCTCTCTATAAAGATTTATTCCCAGTTCCTTGAAATTCGTTATTGAGAGTTTCGACTGTATGACGATCCTTAAGTCGACTTACATCTAAGAGATCAAATGTGGCGTGTGTGGGTGTGTATGTGTTTGTATGTATTGTATGTAACGTAATAAACTAGAGAAATTCGACAATTACGATTCTAATTTTGCTCGCTATTCATCGGTCGTATTCTCTTTTGCTAAATATTTTCTGCTTTTCCACGCAATTTATTGCCATCGGTGCACCAAACGAACGGTTCCAAACGATCCTCAACGTCGAGGAAGTTATTAATCGCTTCAATACTGGCTATATTTTCGTTGAGTAAGGAATTACATCGGCTCAATTGCTGTGATACACTGCGTATTTTCGTAAATTGTTCAGCATAAGAAGCGTACGTTTTCTGCATATCCACAAACGAAGCGAATAATGTCGTTATGGAATTGCTGACTATTTTCGTCCTTTCGACTAAATGATTCTGTTCGCTTGCTATATTCGTAGCACACATATTAAGATGGGTTTGCAGACGAGAGCAAATATTTACAAAATTATCCGCATTCAATCGTTCCAAGATCTCCGGATCCCGTGAGAAAGTTGCACTTGTGCTAGAATCACGCAGAATGGGAAGAAATTGTGGAATACTATTTAATCGCGCTAAATCGGGATCGATGTCTTCGTCAATATCGCGTACGCCAGGCTTAACAATAACAATATGGCTCGATGAGGTTTGTGGTCTTTTGGGTTTCGCACCTGTTGATGTATTCCTCCTTGCGGAAAGGACTTTTTTAATCTTTTTCGGAGAATTGTTGTCTCCTATCGGTCTATCTGTATACGAAACGTACGGCAAATCGGAACAGACGCTCAACGGAGGTGATGGTGCACGACTTATCGGCGAGGGTGAGGGGTCGACGGTCTTTCAAATGAGGTAATTTAAAAAAAAAAATCAATCTTTTGTAATTAATTATTTACCTTTTGTTGTTTTTTTGCTCTTTGTGATGCTGCAGCAGCGGAGGTTGATGGAATTGCTGGTCTACTTAAAATATCCTGTCCATCGGAGCTAAATCTTTGTTGGGAAAGTTCTGCACCCATTATTCTTATGATAAATATTATTACAAAAGTCTTTGTTTATATTTTTTGCTTGTGCTAAGCGGCCCCCACACGGTACGACCAAGCACATGTTTTGTCATAATAAAGCCTGAATTCCAATAGCGCGTGAGCTGCGGGAAAATCGTGCGTGTGCGTGCGTCTCCATACATTTATTGCTTGCTCTTTTCGAGTGCGTGTGGTGACGAGGATATTTCTAGAGGCGATCACTGGTTACCTAGAAAAGAAATTAATATTCGCTCTAAACATGCCAAACCGTATCATTGAAAACGACTTAACGGGCTTTTTATTTCCAAATACATGCTTAACACAATATTAAATTTCTCCATTAGAAAATACACTTTTATATTAAGAGATAATGCCTGGGCTTCAATCGAAAACAGCTTCTACTATTCTATGTATGGAACTTGGCGCTCGGCTTGCCGATCACTTTTCATAGAAAAGAATTTCATAGTCGATTTTATTGAAAAAAAAAAGCATTTTTATAAACATTATTAGCTCCGAAAAATCATGTATTTAATTTCCTTATCGCGGGTGAAATTTAGAAAATTTTTATAAATTCCATAGAAATAATTTGTTCAACGTAATACGTACAACAATCTTTTTGATTGAAATATTTATCCCCCTTGATCTCTTGATCTCTCAAGCATCGTCTCATCGTATGTGTGACGCAAACACTGTTATTATCCCAGTCCATATATAATGATGTTTCCCTCATGGCCTACCTTCCTCGCACCGCTTTAACAGCAGCTGAAGAACTTTAACGAAAAATCGTGACGAGGCCACATTGTCACACATTCAAATATAAATTTTTAAATGGCCCACCCTGTATCCGTTCGCTTCTCATTACCACTCACTGCATTAAAATACATTAAATAACTTAGGCTCGATTTAACGAAGCTATTTAAATGAAACTTAAATGAAACATACTGTCAAAAATTCATATAAAAAAAGGAAATTTTCATTTAAATTTTAGTATAGTAAATAGCTTTGATCGGGCCTTGAAATATCAAAATTCTATTATAACTTCAAAAGCAATCAAATAGATAAGGTGAGGCCTTTGTGGTGAGTCGATTCATAGAATTAAATCGATATTATTTACAGTTTATAGCTAGGATATCTGCCAACACACTCAATGGGGAAGTCACGTTTCTTATACTGTTTATATACTTTATATATAATTTCTTAGGAAAGGTACAATAATCCAAACAACTGTATCGCATTTCATTTGATACTGATAAGATTTCTTTTGCTTTTAGATTAAATTAGTTTTTTATGTTCAGTTCGTGCCGCGACATCGTCGAATAAACAACTCGGAGAAAATTGCGGAAAAACTTTTTTGTGAGCTGAAACTATATCGAGATGACAAATGTAAGATCGGCAAAATTGGTGGCAAAAACGATTTAGTTTATGAGCGGTCAAATCGAAAATATTTTTGGGCTATATATTGAATTATTGCTTAAGTTAACTTATATTAAGAATTGTTTGTACTTAAAATTAAATTCCATCACATTATCTAATGAATAACATTCGCAACTAGCAAAATAGGTAGAAAATTGGTAAATTCCTACCTTTTTTTTAGGTCAGAAAGTTTTGTTGACTTAACCTAACCTAGGGGAAAATTACGTTCTTACGTCGTCTATTCGTCGAAGGTGGGGAATAAAAGGGAAGTCGATTAGCCGTAATAATGAGGCATAATAAGGCATAATAAGGCACTTCGTCTTAAAGAAGTCAATTTGACCCAAAAAATAGGTTGAAAAGTAGACAACAACACGTCAAAATTACGATATTTTAACCTAAGCTGGGCATACGACTTAAGGGCCGTCCATTCTTTTTATTTTTCTCAGCTGAACCAAAGCTTTTGACACAATATTTCGCCATTCGGTTCTATCGCTACCTGTATGCCTCCAGTTGACGATTCTCATAGCTGCTAGATCGGAATCGACATTGTCTATCCATTTCTTTTTCGGTCGTCCTCGCTGTCTTCGACCTATTGGTTTTTGAAAAAAGGATTTTTTTTACAGTTGATGTATCAGGCATTCTTAACACATGTCCAAAATATTGGATTCTTCCAGATTTGATGAATCGTATAACGTTTTTATTTACAATGAAAGCTTTAAGGTCATGGTTATATCATCTTAAAAACTCGAATATCTCGAATATGAATAAGGGCCGTCCATTAATAGGTCGAATGGACTTAAGGCTGGTTAGAATTCGCTATTTTGCTTGTAAGGTTAAAACTCTGCTTCTGGAAATGTAGATTTCGAACATTAGCAGCTCTTCCTTATGGGGACATATTTAATGAGAATCGCGCCTTCATTTAAGCTTTGAAGAAACTCACAAAATTTTCACTTTCAGAAAAGACCCAAGCATATTCTTCAGCTTTCGGTTCAAGAAAAATACAATTTACTGAAGAGCTTTGATTCAGTCTTCACGGATATCGATGGTGAGTGTATTAATTCTTCTTTTCGCAAATAGATTCTTAAGAATCTATTTTCTCAACAGGCGTTCTATGGAATTTGCACAGCGGAATCGAGGGCGCTCCAGAAGGCTATAGGGCATTACAGAATGCGTCCAAGACTGTGACCAGCATAACAAATAACAGTGTACGTCCCATAGAGTCATACAAAACGAAATTTCAACATCTAAATTTGAGCTTTGATATGGTGAGTTTCGCACAGTGCAGTTCTTAAGACTTCCATTCGATAAAGTTAATCGAACTTTTTAATTCGTAGAATAACTTCTGGCACCCAGCGTCAAGTGTCGTTAAATATCTAAAAAGTATTAACTTCGAAGGACTCATTTATGTGATTTCAAATGAACCCTTTAAACAAACACTCCGCGAAGCAGGCTTCGAAATAATCGATGGTGTAAGTTACTGCCGGACTTTTTTATATTTTTGACCAAGTTCACGACAAATTCATAAATATTCCAGCCAAATGTGATAATTGAAGAGTCCTACACTGTTATGGCGGGGCATATTTTCGACAGGCAACGCGTTCGAGCGGTGATCGTCGATGTCGATATGAATTTGACCGCAATAAAAATGATGCGAGCCCATTTATATTTGAAAAATCCAAATTGTTTATTCATCTCTGGTGCAACGGATAAACTATTACCAGTAGATACCGGTATAAGCATACTGGGACCGGGTTCATTTTTAAAGGTCTTGACAGACTCGACAAGAAATGAGCTCATAGCCCTCGGCAAACCAGGCGCAGCATTAGCAAAACTTTTAAAGCAAGAATATCAAATTAACGATCCAACCAGAGCGCTAATGATCGGCGATATGTTAGAGCAGGACATTGGCTTCGGTACTGAATGTGGATTCCAGACCTTATTAGTTCTAAGTGGCGGCTGCAAGTTGGAGCAGCTTTTAGATGAAACTAATCCACGTTTCATACCAGATTACTATGCGGATAGCATGCGTGATTTTGTGCAGTTTATAAATGACATTAATAAATCAAAAGTCTAAAGACCTATGTATGTATGTAGGTACGCCGGGGTGCCCATCAAAAATGCCTGCCTTTAGTTTTTCAGTGCTTAATCCAGGAAATTTTTGGCAAACAAATTGAAAAACAATGACCATTTGTATGCAGAGCTGATAAATTTAAAAAGCTGCTATCGATGAATCGTTCGCTACTTGCAGAGCAAACTTGTGTTTTTCTTATAAACTTTACATCGAATCTCTTCTTTTTTTTCAAAACTTTGAATAGCTTCGGCAATTTTCAAGAACTTATCAATATTAATACACCATTTTATTGTCAATTAAATGTGTTTTTTCAAAAATATGCCAATTTGGAGGCGTTGCACTGAAGGAAATGGGGTAAAAAAGGGTTCAAAGTTGAAAAATTTGGGGGAAAACTAACATTTTCAGTTTCGAATTGGAAAATTTCCAATAAACTCTTACAAACCAAGAAAACAATTTACATTTGTTATAAGACCTGTCTTTTCGCTTCTCACTCCAGTAAAAAAATTTGAAGTATAAAAATAAGCAACCGAGTTGATGGCAGTTAAGTATATCAAAGTCGAAAAAAACATATTTTGCCTATATCTCTTTAACTAGAGCTGATAGAGAAAAACCGACCACATTTTTGAAATCACCTAAATCCAAATATTCTAAATACGTTTCAAAAACTTGCGCACCAAACAAAAAGTGTATTTTTGTCGGCCTGTGTTATCTAATGAATAACATTCGCAACTAGTAAAATAGGTCGAAAATTGTTAAATTCCTTCCTTTTTTAGGTCAGAAAGTTTTGTTGACTTAACCTAACCTAGGGGAAAATTACGTTCGTACGTCGTCTATTCGTCGAAGGTGGGGAATAAAAGGGAAGTCGATTAGCGGTAATAATGAGGCATAATAAGGCACTTCGTCTTAAAGAAGTCAATTTGACCCAAAAAATAGGTTGAAAAGTAGACAACAACACGTCAAAATTACGATATTTTAACCTAAGCTGGGCATACGACTTAAGCGCCGTCCATTCTTTTTATTTTTCTCAGCTGAACCAAAGCTTTTGACACAATATTTCGCCATTCGGTTCTATCGCTACCTGTATGCCTCCAGTTGACGATTCTCATAGCTGCTAGATCGGAATCGACATTGTCTATCCATTTCTTTTTCGGTCGTCCTCGCTGTCTTCGACCTATTGGTTTTTGAAAAAAGGATTTTTTTTATAGTTGATGTATCAGGCATTCTTAACACATGTCCAAAATATTGGATTCTTCCAGATTTGATGAATCGTATAACGTTTTTATTTACAATGAAAGCTTTAAGGTCATGGTTATATTATCTTAAAAACTCGAATATCTCGAATATGAATAAGGGCCGTCCATTAATAGGTCGAAAATAGGTCGAATGGACTTAAGGCTGGTTAGAATTCGCTATTTTGCTTGTAAGGTTAAAACTCTGCTTCTGGAAATGTAGATTTCGAACATTAGCAGCTCTTCCTTATGGGGACATATTTAATGAGAATCGCGCCTTCATTTAAGCTTTGAAGAAAATCACCAAATTTTCACTTTCAGAAAAGACCCAAGCATATTCTTCAGCTTTCGGTTCAAGAAAAATACAATTTACTGAAGAGCTTTGATTCAGTCTTCACGGATATCGATGGTGAGTGTATTAATTCTTCTTTTCGCAAATAGATTCTTAAGAATCTATTTTCTCAACAGGCGTTCTATGGAATTTGCACAGCGGAATCGAGGGCGCTCCAGAAGGCTATAGGGCATTACAGAATGCGTCCAAGACTGTGACCAGCATAACAAATAACAGTGTACGTCCCATAGAGTCATACAAAACGAAATTTCAACATCTAAATTTGAGCTTTGATATGGTGAGTTTCGCACAGTGCAGTTCTTAAGACTTCCATTCGATAAAGGTAATCGAACTTTTTAATTCGTAGAATAACTTCTGGCACCCAGCGTCAAGTGTCGTTAAATATCTAAAAAGTATTAACTTCGAAGGACTCATTTATGTGATTTCAAATGAACCCTTTAAACAAACACTCCGCGAAGCAGGCTTCGAAATAATCGATGGTGTAAGTTACTGCCGGCATTTTCCATTTTTGACCAAGTTCACGACATATTCATAAATATTCCAGCCAAATGTGATAATTGAAGAGTCCTACACTGTTATGGCGGGGCATATTTTCGACAGGCAACGCGTTCGAGCGGTGATCGTCGATGTCGATATGAATTTGACCGCAATAAAAATGATGCGAGCCCATTTATATTTGAAAAATCCAAATTGTTTATTCATCTCTGGTGCAACGGATAAACTATTACCAGTAGATACCGGTATAAGCATACTGGGACCGGGTTCATTTTTAAAGGTCTTGACAGACTCGACAAGAAATGAGCTCATAGCCCTCGGCAAACCAGGCGCAGCATTAGCAAAACTTTTAAAGCAAGAATATCAAATTAACGATCCAACCAGAGCGCTAATGATCGGCGATATGTTAGAGCAGGACATTGGCTTCGGTACTGAATGTGGATTCCAGACCTTATTAGTTCTAAGTGGCGGCTGCAAGTTGGAGCAGCTTTTAGATGAAACTAATCCACGTTTCATACCAGATTACTATGCGGATAGCATGCGTGATTTTGTGGAGTTTATAAATGACATTAATAAATCAAAAGTCTAAAGACCTATGTATGTATGTAGGTACGCCGGGGTTACACTTGTTGTCTATCGGAAGGTTACATCAGGAAAAAAAATAGTACCTTCTTCAACGGGTTCTGTTTCTACATAAACATGCAAATATAAAAAACTAAATGAATAAAATAATAATTAATTGTGTACTGCGTTTATTTAATCAACTTTATAAAGTACTATACTATAGTTTTATATATATAGTACTAAAGTACCAAAAAAAAAAATCGAAGCATTTTCAGTACAAATCATTGAAATCGCTTAAGCTCTGTGCTACATAATCGGGAACTTCATCGGTCGGTCTAGGTGTGTGCAATTCTGTAGCTTTAGTTCCTCCACTTAAGACCAGCATTGTTTGGAAGCCACACATCTTGGCGAAACGTACGTCACTGGTAAGACCATCTCCAATAAAAAGTGCACTTCGGGGATGTTTTTCTAAATCGAAACGTTTCTTCAGTATTTCACATAGTTCCATGCCCGGTTTACCCAAAATTGTTGCTTTCCGTTTTGAGACTTTTTCCACAACATTAATGAAAGGCCTGATCCTAAGAGAGCGACAAAAAATACTAGATTTTTTTTAAAACTTATTTCATTTTGAAATATATGTACATGCCTATTATTTCCTTTCCATCGCCGAATGGAACTGTCTCATCGGCAGCACCAGCAATGAAGAGGCACTCAGGATTCTTTAAGTGGTGATGTGCTCGCATCAATTTTATTGCATTGAGATTAAAGTCCACATCAATAACCACTGCCTTAATTGGTTCTTCTTTATAAATTGCTTCGCTCAAAGCATGAACGGTTTCTGGAATCGCCGCCTCTTGGCTTTCGGCCAATTGAAATCCCGCGTCCTTCAGTAAATTCTTAAAAGGCGTTGAAGCCAAACAATAGATCAGACCACCGTCGAAATGCTTTTCTTTAAGATAATTGCACACCGTTTGTGCTGGATGAATTACGTCTTCCTATGTGTGAAGAAGGTGAAGTATTATTTGGGTTGACTTTTTTATATTCATGAAAATTATTTGAACCTTCTTAACATCGATGCTGCAGGCTTGAAATTTCTTCAGCTGTATCTCTATTGGAATGATGCTATTATTCGTTACGAAAGTCACAGTTTTGCCGTGCGTTTTTAAGAAGTTTATTGCCTGCCCAACGCCAGGAATACCCTCTCCCAAGGCTCGCCAAATAACTCCTTAGAAATGAGATTGCATTTGAATTAATTTTCGTAAGGTCCGATTTAGACGATTTAGGCAATTCCGATTGGAGAGTTGCCCACACATTTGTCGGAAAGTAGGCGACGGGGAGTGGAATCGAGTACACTCTCTGTACGCCTCCTCGCTGACAAATGTTAGCAACTCTTCAATCAGAATTGCCTACTCTAAGCCGGACCTAATTAATCCGTCTTACCATCACAATCGCAGAAAACCAAATCGAAGGATCTCAAAAATTGTTTTTTCTCCAAATCGGAGAATTCTTTTACGTATCGGAATTTCGGATGTCTGCACTAAATGAGAACGTATAGAATTATTTTGAAATACAGTCACACTTCCATAACTCGAACCACCATTATCCAAAGAAATAGTTCGAGTTATAGAGACTTCGAGTTAGAGAAACGAAATTGTGTATAAAATATTCGCTATTGCCACTCGATTCAGTTCGAGTCATAGACAAATTCGAATTTTAGAAGTTCGAGTTATGGAAGCTTGACTTTAATTAAATTATAATGTTTATGCATGATTGATTTTTATTTATTTATTAATTTTTTTTTTTTTTTTTTTTAAATAATGCACACATTCTTTGCAATCAAACTAGAATGAATCCATTTCAAAATCATTTAAAAGAATTTAAACTTATTTCATGCGGAAATTTCTCCACACTAATCGCATTTCGAATTTTAAGCTCACTTACATTCGAATAGCATTCAATTCCTGTTGCCATTGTGTCAAGAATATATCGGAAGATAATTGCACAGTTCACGCGAGTCAAAAATTTCCATGAAAATAGACCAAAATTGAATAATTATTTATTTCAGCTAAGCCGCAAGTGGCTTCGAATCGACTGAAGCGAAACTTTTGTGAAACTAATCCGTTTAGCCACAGTCAAGATCGAAGACAGCATTTTTTGAGTTGACAATCAATCGCATCGCAGCTTGAAAGCATGCATACCTAACTAGAGCTGAGTTGCTTAAAAGTACAATGTCCTTTGGGAAAATTTGATCCAAAGCGACAGATCATTGAAGGCTTCACAGACGGTATAATTATGCACACAAGCTTCTTCGTTCACATTCACTTTGTTTGTTGAAAGATTTAAGAGCATCATGCCGAGCAGTGGGAAGTACATTTTGGAACATACTTTTAATTTTTTAGAAGGTTTGTTACTCATTTAAATCAAAGTCCCAGTCGCACATAATCGTTATTCAAAAGATCGATTATTTCCATAATCGATAATTTCAATAATCGATCATTTCAATAATCGAAAGCAGACATTTTTAGGAATCTGTCCATTACGAAAAAAATCTCCGTCACCGCCAGCACCACCTTTCCAAAGCTAAAGCAAATATCAATGTGTGCTTAGGGGCTGTTTCCACTACAGACGCATTTAGCATTTTTCAGCATTTTTAAAAAATGCTCAAAAATGCGGCTTTGAATTACATGTAATTGTTGTTCTTCTTAAAACGGCATTTTCCAGCATCTTGAGAAAATGCGATAAAAATGCTAAAAACCGTCTAGTTTTCATTGATATTTTCTTCAAATTTTTAACATTTCAAAGCCTTCTTCAAAGAATTCAAATATTTTTCCGAACAAAAATTCAA
Organism: Chlorops oryzae; assembly: GCA_020466095.1. Taxonomy (NCBI): domain Eukaryota; kingdom Metazoa; phylum Arthropoda; class Insecta; order Diptera; family Chloropidae; genus Chlorops; species Chlorops oryzae. The sequence goes on from CM035808.1 coordinate 29,516,217, forward strand.
ATTTTCACAAAATGCTAAATGCGAAACGCAGTGGAAACGGGTCTAGCATCTTTAAAGATGCAAATGCTAAATGCGGTGTAGTGGAAATAGCCCCTTATAGACAGAATTTTTTTCAATACCGCCCGGAAAAACTCCCCGGTAATATTTAGAATCGGGCTGAATAACCATTAACAGTTATACAATAGTTATACTGGATCTTGGGCGATCGCAAAGTGTGTACTTAGTGTTTTTAGGTTAAAAGTGATACCTGGGCCAAAATTCTTTTTAATGCCTAAATTTCTGTCTCTGTCAACGAAAATCAGTGTTCGTAAAAGAGCAAATCAAATAAATAACAAATAAATTTTACCTAAAAATTTATGAATAACGAAATAAAATACTCTAGTCCAATTGGAAAAAATCGAATATTACCAAACTTCCATCTTGTTTACTCGCAAATTACAGTAACATTGTTGTCTTGTTTGGCAAGACAAGACAAGATAAGACAACAATGTTACCGTAATTTGCGAAGGAAAAAAATTAAGTTTTGTTAATCATTGATTTTTTTCAATTCGACTAGAGTATTTTATTTCGTTATTCATACATTTTTTGTTAAAATTAATTTTTTATTAATATGGTTTGCTCCTTCAGAAAAACTGATTTTCATTGACAGGGACAGAAGTGAAGGCATTAAAAAGAATTTTGGCCCACCTACTGTTTCATTTCGAGCGCCAATTATTTTTAAAGAAATTTCAGCAAACAAGAACCACACCCCCTTTGATATGATTTATATGGGTGATATTCGAATGCCCATCAGATGAAGCTTTATGCAGTCCATTCTTTCAAAAATTATTCAAGTTTTTTCAAAAATTTTGCTCTTTTTTTATGCCAAAGCTAATGTCTTTGGAACAAAGTTAATGATAAGCCGGTGTGATCGCACATTTTCCTGAAACTTGTTCATCATTGTACGATTTTTTGCTGCTCTCTTTGACGCCTCGCATCGTAATTGATAAATTTAAAACAATTGCACCTAAGGCAAACCACTCAAACGGGAACGTGTCCAATTTACTTAAGTAGATGGAACCGCGTATCAATTTCCGTTTATGTGTCGTGTATGTTAAATGAAAACAACACACAGCTTCTTCGCGTTCTCTAAAATAATTTTACTTATAATTTTAAACGATGCCTTCAATATGAAAAAATTATTTCAATTGTTTCGAATAGAATAAAATGTTCAATATGAATGACAGAATGCAAGAATCCCTCGACTAGATATTTTCCGGTCCATATTTACGAATGAAAGTATCAAAATCAGCAATGTGCGGAGTAATGAAATCGGGCTTTTGTTCGTTTAACATATTTATCTCCTCCATTCGCGATACGCCCGTAAAGACGAAAAGAGTTTGAAATCCATAACGATGGGCGAAGGGCATGTCAATGAATAAATTATCGCCAATGAAGAGCACACGCGATGGATCACGAACACCACAATTGGATATGATTTCTTCACCCAAAATATTTCCCGTCCTTCCCAGTGATATGGGCTCTTTGCCGGTGCTCTCGCGCAGAATATTTGTGATGCCAGCCGTGGCAATGGTTGAAAAGCTTTTCGTTATTGGTATGAATGTCTCCAGATAACTGACCTAAAAGTGGAAGAAAACTTTAATCGAATTTCTTAAATTTCTCCTTCTTGGTTTCACTTGCTATGAATGCACAACCGTCCAGAACCAAACATTGCTGAGCTTTCGCCAATTGACTGTAGGTAAGATTAAAATTCAAATCGTATATGACGGCGGATATTTTTGAGTCTGGAACTATTTTGAGAACGATTTCATTTATTGAAGCATACGCCACTGGATCCTGTACGAAATGAAACAGAAATTTGTATAAAAAAAGCCTCCTCTTTTTTTTTTTTTTTTAACCTCTCCGTGTATTATTACCATAGTTTCTATTTTAAGTCCATTACTACGTAGAATGTCATTCAACTCAAAGGAACATAGCGAGAAAATACGTAGAGTTCCATAATTCGCTTTGAGATAATTTACCATTACCTTTCCCGGAGTTATTACATCGGTCTGGAACAAAAAAAAAAAAAAAATTAAAACCTCTCGGATTTGTACATATTAGTATAGAACACTTGTGTCATTTCCGCTTACCGGCTTGACATCGGTAATTCCAATCGAACGCAATATCATCAGATATTCAGAATCAGAATGCGAACTATTCAGGGATAGGAATTTAAAAACTTTCCCAACCGACTTTAAAGCCATTACACCGACAGCGGTATCGGGTATGGGTTCCACATGATGCCAAAGCACACCTTCAAAGCCATTTCATAGTTTTACGGATTATTCGGCGATATTTAATTTTTCTTACCTTCGCAAGCACAGACGACAACGTCAAAAGATTTCAAAAACCTATCGGACTCCGCCTTGGACATATCTAAGAGTAGTCGAGCCTTTACTCTATGTTCTTGCGACATTTCAAAATTTTGTTTTCCTCCAAAAATTGCAAAATTGGCACTAAAATTTTTTTCACTTTTTTTTTCTTATTAAAAAAAATAATTTTTTTTTTACTCCTCATTTCGACATACATACTGCTTCGTCCATAAAAAGGCCTACTTGAAGTGATTTTCGTTTTTCAATTCAATGAGCTCATAAAATCGACGAATTCCGACAATTTTTCCAATGTGAATGTCGGCCTTTGTAAGGGTCTCAATGCATCAAGATCTTTGGGTTGTTTTGATCCGCTTAAGATTAGTATCGATCGAAATCCGCAATGGTTTGCCAGCTCAATGTCAGGATCAATACTATTTCCAATAAATAAATAACGACTTGGTTTCGTAATGGAGAAACGTTCCACGAGCTCCGAGTTAATTATATTTCCACTCTGTATGGAAATCGGATCTTTGCCGCTAGTGTCCTTTAATAAGTTCACGAAACAACCAGGTCCGATGGTGGTTATATTTTCAGTGAGTTGAAGCGTTGGACTATCGGAACCGTATATAAGAGCACAATCTCGATTTTCCAAATACTGTTGGGCACATATCAGTTCGCTCATGCTAATATTCAGATTAACGTCCATTATAACGGCTGCGACACGATCCTCGACCGGTAACTGAGTTCCCAAAGTTTCCATCGTCAAGTTAAGTATGGGTGTCTAGAAAACATTTCGAACAATTTCAGATCAATCAAAAACTGAAAATTTTTCAAAATTCCATCAACAAAACAAAAAAAAATTAAGTCCTTACCATCGATTTCACTTTGACGCCGGCATTTTGTAAGACTACATTTTGCCTTGGATCACACAAAGAAAATACAGGCTTTCCAGGCATTACGCGATGAATGTAATTTATCATTATGCTAATGGGTGTTATAAAATCGCTCTGCAAGACGCTCTCATCAAGTCATTCGGATAAAATAGAAAAGGTATTTATTTACTCACGACTTTAATACCATCGATTCCATGCGCCTGAAGCATCTGCATCAATTCTTCTTCCGTTCGCATACCGTTATCCGTCATAAAGATTACTTTTTTCTCCATTTTTTTCAGCAGAGCAACGGCATATCCAGCATATTGTATCGGACCCCAGAAGTTCCAGAGCGATCCTGCGCAATATTCAAAAATTATATTCGAAATCTCGAATTTTGTAAATTTCCCCCATTTTTATATAGCTATGTAAGTACCTACCTTCGCCGCTGATGAGGACAGTGTGGAAAGAGTTTAAAAATTTAATTTTCTGCGCTTTTGTTAATTCTAATAAATTTTTTGAATGCTTCCTGTTAGGATCGGTCGGTTTGAGTGGCGATTCATCGGAATTCATTTCGCAAACTGAAGTGTGAATGAAATAGTCGCGCGAATACTGAAAATTTAATATTTTCGGTCAAAGATATGTCTAATGTGTCGAACAATGCTAAGCTGAATTTTTTTTTTTCTTCTTCATTTTTTCTTGAAAACTTTGTCATGGGGATCGAATATTACAAGCGAAAATATCAAATTTTGTTTTGAAATCGCTTCGAGGTGAGATAAGAACATGAAGATGCTATGTTGACAGAGGATAAATTGTGTAAATTCGATTGAAATGGAATGATCAGCCCTAATTTAAATGAATAGGGAATTTTTTCCCTAGAAGTTTTTCTCCACGGAAAAAGGTGGTGTTCTAAATGTCAACCACAAGGAAAATGTGATGATATTTGACTTAAAAATGTTCCAGGTGGCATAGGGGGCTAAAATCGACCCCCAATGGATGAAAAAAGTGACAAAAAATCGCGATTTGCGGAGCGGTTGAAATTTTGCAGGATGGTAGAGAAATGGAAAATTAAGCGAAAAATCATTTGCTGCCACCTGTGGGAGGTGGCTAAATCTTGCTGCCAGAGCGACAAAATCGCCAAGCAAAGTGGTCAAGTTCGCAACTGAAGTCTTTGCGCAGACAATTCTGTTATAAGAACCGAGAGAGATAGAGCAAAGACCTAAGACGCAAACGTGAAAACACGTTTGAGTGGGTGTAGCACAAAAAGTAGGCGTGGCAGCATTACGAAGTTAAAATTTTCGAACTTTGGGGCATAGCAGTAAGCTATGTTCCGAATTTGAACACTGTGGGTTAAAAATTATGGAATTTGGGTCCAGCCTTTTTCATGGAAATGGGGGTTGGGGTGGATTGATTTCGAAATTTTTTTTTGGAATTTCATAAATATTTGCAATGAAACGTCCATGCCAAATTTCATGGCTCTAGGGCAACTCCTTCTATCATTTACCAAGAAATTTATGGAGGTCAATCACTCTATCCGTACGCGTGATTCGTTTTTCTACGATTTTCCTCACATTTGTACTGGATATGAGTACTGAGAGCATTTATGTATATGCACTTACGTATTTCTAATTAGGGGCTGTTCATTAATTACGTAAGGTTTTTATTACTGTTTTCACGTTCGCGTCTTAAGTCGTTTTGTGAAGTGTGCGTAGTGCGGTGTGTTCTTCTAGTAGCATAACTATTACCGTCTATATAACTGATTTAAGAGCACCATGTCGAGCAGTGGGAAGTACATTTTGTATCATACTTTTAATTTGTTAGACGGAAGTGCAACATTGCTGTAATCTCGCTGCAACATTGCATATGCATTAATAATAATACAGTATTGCTGCAATATTAGAGCAATGTTGCACTCGCAATATTACAATTTTACATTGCAGCAATATTGCATATACAAATCAAACAAGTCACCAAATTTATGAAGGATGTAGAGTAGATATATATATTTTAAAATTTAAACTAATTTCATTGGCAAGGTTTTGACGTCTATTAAATCGATGATGGGACACTCAAATAACGAGAATCTGGCGACGGCGAATTCAATGTGCGTTCAACATGTTCATCGTTCATTTTACGCGACAACAAAGTTGGTTTGTTGGAGAGGGACGCACGGGGAAGATAAAAAAAACTCTCCCATACCACATCCCCGAACATCCCTCACCCACAAACCACTCAATTACACAAAAAAACAAACCAATTTAGAGCAGAGAGTTCGCTCTCATGGCTATGGGCGCACACACAAATTCACACATGTCACACAATCGACAGACAAGCGCGGGACTGCCGAAAAACAATCAGAATGAAAAACACTTCTCAATAGAGCTGGAGAAATATCGATAGCTGCGCCCATCAAGCATGTTTGAGCTGTTATCCACCACTTTTCCCTTGGATATTAAAAAAAAGTCGTTCATTTATATTTTCTTTAGGAAAGTGATCAGTAAAAATTCTTCGTAAGCATTCGAAGTGATTTTTGGTCAAAAGTAAAATCGAAAAATTCCATCAAAACGGAAAAAATCCCTCGCTCTGGCATCAGTACATAGAATAAAATGTTAGCACAACGCCTATAATTCTTATTTGGTTTGTAAAATGTGACACTTAAGATTCGCAGAATTTCTGAAGATTTTTCGAGACGTGATATAGCAAGAACGTGCGTAAGTCATATTCATCATCACCATGACCGTCATCATCATCACCATCATCACTAACCTCAACACGATCATCATAACCATCGTCATCACTAGAGCTTGTCAAAAATGTTAAAATGTTAAAACAACAATTTTTAACAATTTTTGGTAGATTTTTGAAATAACAACAATTTTAGCGAATTTTGAATTTTTAACATTTTTCCTCATGTTCGTTCAAAGTTATTTTTTTTAATTTCATGCCATTTCTGTTCCCAATATATTGTGTCGAATTTTCAGACGGAACGTGTTTCAGCTCGAAGCACTGGATTCGCCATAAAAATTTTGACATCTGAAACACTTCGAAACTACGTGTTTCAGATCGAAACAAGTAGCGAAACAAGTAAAAATTGCTATCACCCCTAATTTGATCGATGGTTATCGGGAAAAGAAGTAAAGAGCAAAAGAAAAATTACTTTACATGCGATCTAAATTCATTCATATTCTGGCATTTACTCACACTTCTTTTCCATTTTCAAAGTAGGCAAGAAAGACTATTTCAAAGCAGGTTGAAAAAAAAGAAGAAGAAAATGAGGTAGAAAACGAAACACGAATGACTTCATCTGAACGAGTAGTTTCGCATTGAGGCCTTTTACACTAGTCAATTGTTGACCGTTAATTCCTATCGATATGTCCTTTTGGAGTTGCATTCGCTTTTACACTTACTCGACAGAATTGATCGTCAATTCTTACTTGGTATGCCTTTTATGACATTTTCCTCTTCTACACAGGGGTGATATTTTATAAAATACAAGCAAAATAAGTTATATACATTAGAGTGGTTCATTTTTTTCATCGATAGGGCTTACACCAAAATCGTAATCTACGGAAAATTCTAAGCAAGTTTGCCGAAGAAACTATAGGTCTAAAACCAAAACTGACCTCCCGCTTTTCGATCCAAAGGTTTTCTTAAGAATTTGAAAATTCCTTTTCAAAATTAAAAATTTTTTCAAGTCGAAAAATTTGAATTGGGAAAAAAATTAAGCATATTATTAGGCTGTTTTTTTAAAGGCAATTTCAATACATTTATTTAGATTGTGAATATCACAGATTGGTCTGCAAATCTATTTCAACCTAAAATATAAAAGCTACTTTGATTTTCTATGAAGGATCCACCGATTCCGGCGCACATACAAGGAACTGAGAGATTTGTGCAGCTATTAACCGGTGTCACCCGGCGTGTATTGGATAAAAACCGCAACGATCTGTTAGCTGTTACAATCGAAAGTCGAGCCAACGTCCCGCGGATGGACAGAAAAATAGATTTGCAGACCAATCTGTGAGAATCACAATCTAAATAAATGTATTGAAATTGCCTTTAAAAAACAGCCTAGTAATATGCTTAATTTTTTTTCCAATCGAAATTTTTCTACTTCAAAAAATTTCGAGTTTTGAATATATATACCCAATACATTCAAATTCTTAAGAAAAACTTTGGATCGAAAAGCGGGAGGTCAGTTTTGGTTTTAGACCTATAGTTTCTTCGGCAAACTTGATTAGAATTTTCCGTAGATTACGATTTTGGTATACGCCCTATCAAGTTTTTTTCGTCCATACAAATTGACCCACTCTAATATACATATCTCTGATTAAGGGTTGATAGCAGAAACATAAATACAGCACTAACTTTTTTGTTTTGTTGTATTTAATTATTAATGCCAAGGAGTATTTTAAAATATTTGAATTAATACTAGTCTATTTTAAAGAGATAATTTTTAGTGAGTAGCTGTTAAATTGTTCTGTTTGAAAATATATTCTATATACAATTTGTAAGAGCAAACTATCTAGCGCTGTTCATATTGTTAAAAGAATAAAGGCTAAACTCCATAAACGACGGAACATTTCAGGCGTTTTGGGCGAAAGAAATGTAGCTGCTTCGATTTAAATACATTTCAATACGTTGATTCAATGGAAGCCGCACAAATATTTTCACCTTTGCCCCGTATACCGCAACAACCGTCCTTTCCGTCAATAATGGAGTTTCGCCTTAAATTTTAATTTAACAATTTTTCCAACATTTTTCGTCATTTTTCCTTAACATTTTAACAACAATTTTCAGGTTTTTATTTAACACTTTTGACAAGCTCTAGTCATCACCATCATCATCACCATCATCACCACCATCATCATCACCAACCTCACCATCATCATCACCAACCTCACCATCATCATCACAAACCTCACCATCATCACCACCATCATCACCATCATCAACACCATCATCATCATCTCCATAATTATCATCACCGTCATTATCATCATCATCGTCACCATAATCATCACCAACCTCACCATCATCAGCATCATCACCATCCTCATCACCAACCTCACCATCATCATCACCGACCTCACCATCATCATCACAAACCTCACCATCATCATCACCAACTTCACCACCACCATCACCATTATCAACACCATCATCATCATCTCCATAATTATCATCTCCATAATTATCATCACCATCATCATGGATAGTTTCGATTATCGATAATTTTGATAATCGAAAGATAAAATTTCGATCGGCTCACCCTAATCTAAATTGAGGCACTTTTAGGAACCTGTCCATTTCAAAAAGAAGAGAGCCCTCTGTCACCGCCAGTATCACCTTTCCAATGCTAAACTAAATTGGCCATGAATCAAAACTATCGATAGTCTTCAAAACCATCGATGGTTTCGATAGTTTGAAACCATCGATAGTATCGATAGTGTCTTCATATAGAACGTTGTCTTTCTTTCCTCGATTTCATGCTTTCAGTGTTTGATTTTTAAAAGCAACGAAAGAGTAAATTTTGAAAACTTTAATATGCAATTTTAATTTAAAAATTCAAGTATAATTATTATTTTCTATTTTATTCTTATATTAAAAATCGCAAAAAAATTACAAAATGAGACTTATTTTCTAACTTTTAAATTAATAAGTCTAAGAGGAGGGATTTTCAAAAGTCGTCAAAAATAGCGTACGTGACACTTGAATGCTCCCTTTTATGAACATAATGAGTGTTTTCTTATGACGTTATCACGTAAAACTATCGTCCATAAATTGACTTTACAGACACCAATTTTTTATTACTGTTTTCACGTTCGCGCCTTAAGTCCTTGCCCAGGCAGTTCTGTTATAAAAAGCGAGAAAGATAGAGCAAAGACTTAAGACGCGAACGTGAACGTGTTTTCACGGACCTTTCTCAGGGAAATTTTCTTCGAATTTTCCGTAGATTACGATTTCGCTATACAATTTTTGACTTTTTCCCCCCACCCATATAATTCGAACCGCCCTATTAAATCGGCATCTTTTGCTACGAAAAACAAATATTTCGTTTACAAAAAAATATATATTTTGTATTAAATCAGTTTCAAAGATACGGAATACATTTGAAAAAAGAGAAAAAAAAATATGTGTGAAGAAGAAAACAAAACAAAACTTAGATAAAACATTTTTTTTTTCTCCGCTAACCGATTTTGAGTAGTTATCTACGAATGTAAGGAAAGAAAAGTTCAAAAATTTTGGGTTTTTATGCTTCCAAGCTGAAAAGTATGCAGTGCCATATTTCCCGAATTCGTTCGTTCGTGTACTTTGGTTATACTTTTACTACTACATCAAACGCTCAGTTTACTATAAAGGATTTGAAAGAGAAAAAGAATACTTGAAGATCTTTCGTTTGGCCATAGGACTAGGAGAAGTTGACACACTAACCTTTTAACATTACTAATCGTATTTTATTGTTTATGTTGAATATTATTACGGCTCGCTTGCAAGTCTTCATCCTGCTCGGGTAGCGCGGTATCTTGCGCCTCTTGTAAATCACGTTCAATTTGTAATTGCCAGTTTTCATCCATTTTGACTTCTGGCGGTAGAAGTGCGGGCATTGCGACGAATTCCAAGTTTGGATCACCGACGAGTTTTCGTGCTAGCCACAGGAATGGCTTTTCGAAGTTATAATTCGACTTGGCAGATATATCGTAGTACTGAAAACAAATACATAATTCGCGTGATCCAACATTATTATCTATCGAGAAATGCAACTATGTAGTATGTGTATTTACCTGTAGATTCTTTTTACGACGGAATTCAATCGCTTTATCCTTAACTTTACGATCCTTAATGTCGGCTTTGTTGCCACATAGAACTATTGGTATATTTTCACATACTCGTACCAAATCTCGATGCCAGTTGGGCACGTTTTTGTAGGTGACACGCGATGTTACATCGAAGATAATGACGGCGCACTGCCCTTGAATGTAGTAACTATCACGGAGGCCGCCAAACTTCTCCTGACCAGCAGTATCCCATACATTGAAACGTATGGCACCGCGATTTGTATGAAAGATTAAAGGATGGACCTCAACACCCAATGTAGCTACGTATTTCTTTTCAAATTCACCGGTCATGTGACGTTTGACGAATGTCGTTTTTCCGGTACCACCATCGCCGACGAGCAAACATTTGAATGTCGGAATATCTGCTTCTTGAGCCATCTTATATACGTTGTTTATACTCAATGGATCAAATTTCGTAAAAATATTTCGAATTAAAAATATTCTAAATTCAGTCAATTTTTTTTAATATGAAAAGAATTATATTCAGTGATATTATGTTGTGCATTGTGTAGAGTTTAGATTATTCGGCTTAACTTGTTATAGTTAACGATTGCTTCCTTTTTAAATGGGTGGACCACAGAGCGGGCGGGCCTAACAATTGCTTTTAATTAATGAAAACTCTCTCACAAAACGATGAAGTAATAAAACCTTACGTAATTAATGGACAGCCCCTAATTAGTAATACGTAAGTGGATATACATAAATGCTCTCAGTACTCATATCCAGTACAAATGTGAGGAAAATGGTAGAAAAACGAATCACGCGTACGGATAGAGTGATTGACCTCCATAAATTTCTTGGTAAATAATAGAAAGATTTTCCCTAGAGCCATGAAATTTGGCATGGACGTTTCATTGCAAATATTTATGAAATTCCAAAAAAAGTTTTCGAAATCAAACCACCTCAACCCACTCCCCCAAATAAGGGGTGGTTCCAAAATCCACAATTTTGGACCCACAAAGTTGAAATTTGAAGCATAGCTTACTGTTTTGCCTTTAAGTTGGAAAAACTTTTTTTGTTTGTGCTACCACGCCTACCTTTTGTGCCACGCCCACTCAAAGTTTGTAAATATAGCACTTATGATCTTTATTGTCACTTTATGATCACTTTAGTGACGATATCCGGCCACGTTAACGAGTATACAAATTGTACGCACTCACATTATGGTAAATATCTGTATTAACTTTTTATTTAAAATTTACAACATTACTTACAAATCTAGTTATCTTTCACATTTTGTAATATCATTAGCGGCTTTATACAGTTAACTGTTTTTTTTTTTTTTTTTTTTTTTCGAAGCAATCGGCTTTTCCGCATGAAAGGTACATCTTTGAAAGCATTCGAGCAAAATCTGCTAAGTGAAATTGGTTCGTTGTATAAAAAATATTAAGTACCTAACAACATACATGTACATACATATATATAAATATCTGAGTGTACAAATTTAACATCTCTGGCATTAAATATTTGCGAAACATTGTTAAAGAGTATTAAAAAACTGTATGTAAAAACATTAATTCAAATATCTAACAATAATTTGTTGAATTGCATTTTTAGTGTGATGATTGTTAACGTTGTTTCAATTTCGTCTTAATAGTACATATATGTTAAATGACATTATCTATTGCAATAAATGCTATACAGGTGTTATGTGATCTTGGTCGTAATTTGAATTTGAATTTGAATTTCCATTTGGATTATCACGTTGGCGTAGAATGCTTGATGCATCCATATTGGGATTTCGTTGATTGTTGTGCACTGAATTTCGATATTCGACTTCTCCAACATCGAGCTCTAAGCGAGCTGCGGCCTTTTCCGCTGCAGTCTTCTTTTCATAGTCGATGATATGCTCACGCAACAAAAAGTCTTCACGTTTTATACGTTTCTGTAATTTACTGGGTACATCTGGTACAGCCCAAGCAACAATGGCTTGTATGATGCCGATTACATTCTTGAAAATTGAAAATTTTCAAATGATAAAGAATATTTTCAATTTTCATATTGCAGTTCAACTCACTTGATAAATAACAATAAATGCTAGTCGTCCTGTTAATATTTTCCAATAGAACATTGGTCTTTTATAAGGTTGCTCATGCCATGGAGGATTACGAAACTCAGAGTATCGGCAGGAAGTTACATTGCTATATGGACTCTTATTTATTAGAGGTTGAACCTGGAAATGCAAAAGTCTAATAAATATGTTCAGGCAAAAAAGTAAGAAGGACTTACCTGAAAATCGGTAGTATTGAAATGCGCTAATGTGAAGTCTAAGAATCCATCGAGACTTTCGTCCTGAGTCATACTTTTGTAGACGATTTTTGGTATAAGATTCGTTGAGAATGCGATAATCATAGCACTGGAGCAAACGGCGATTTTCGTAACAATTGTCATTATATTATACCAAACGCCAATATTGCTTGCTCGCTGTGCAACCGGACGTCGTGTGAGCTTCAAGAGCTTTATCGCATCCAAACGGACTTCAAATATATTATTTATGAGAGCAAGAAGTGGTGCCAATGGAAAAGCTAAACCGAACAGAGTAACAAATCCAAATTGTAGAACTGAAATTGAATAGTAAAAGTATTAAATAGATATATATATTGGGACATTAATAGATGAATCTTACCCATTTCTAGGTATTCGACAAACATTGAATTATGAGTAAAGGGCACCAAATGGTAGTCTTCAGTCCATTGATTGCATGAAATGAGTTTATCTTCGGTATTTCGCCTTCGACGCGTGAAATATTTCCTATATGTGCGCATCAGATAAGGAATTAACATTTCAACGATCGCATTTACTGCCTGCTTGCCAACCATAATAATTACAAGCTGTAGGCAAAGTTCCATTAGGCAGCCACCGGGATTGCATTCTTCCTGACGGAATCCCAGAATGCGATTATATTTCGCTGGATAACCAACGAATTTACTTTTCAAGAATGCAATATAGAAGAGCGAGGAATAATAGTTAACGAATTGGAAAATATAATTCTTGATCGTCAGACTTTCATCGTATTCCGTTTGTGTGCGACAGTATTCCAGATTTGTAAGATAAACCGCAAGCATTGAGTAAGCATAATCCAAGAGTGAGATGACAATCAAATCCAAAATACCCGCTGTCATTGGAAGTACCATTATTTTATAGGTCATTGAATCCTTATCGCCCAAAATACTATGAGAAGCAGTTTGCGCCATGCGGTAAACAATCAACGCAAATATGGCTATCAAAGATATGCAAATCTGGTAGGAAAACAAAGAGTAAAAGAAAAACTTTTTTCTATCCTTAATAAAACAATTGGCTGACCACTTACGAACAAAACCATAATGCCGTAGCTTGTAAAGCTCGGTAGGAACTTAATTTTCCAAAAAGGCACATCTGGTTCTAATGCGCTATTTGTTGCATCCAGTTTTTCTGATAATACTTTAGTTTTCCTCAACTTCGACAAGTATTGAGGCCTTGGATGTTCAACATGCTGCGAGAAACCCGTTAGCCCCCACCTATGTACTAGACCAGCCGAATAGCGTTTCCAGAGTTCTAAGTAAACCACGGCTATTAACGGAAACAGAGATTAATTTCTTTAATTCTTTTCTTCTATTTACAATTTTACACTTACCCCACACAGACATGGCAAAGGCGAAAACGATCGTTATATTGTTATCCAACAAATAATTCATCCTTGATGAACTGCACGTTTTCTTTAATTCCCAAAAGTCACAATTTCGATCACATTGTGGGCACATAAGAGTCGTTTGATTGCCATCGCAAATTTCGCGGCTATTTTCGAATTCCGATTAGATTTGAAAGTTGAAAATCCCAAATAAATGCAATTTGAAGCATAGCTTACTGTTTTGCCTTTAAGTTGGAAAAACTTTTTTTGTTTGTGCCACGCCCTTTTACCCTCAAAGTTTGTAAATATAGCACTTATGATCTTTATTGTCACTTTATGATCACTTTAGTGACGATATCCGGCCACGTTAACGAGTATACAAATTGTACGCACTCACATTATGGTAAATATCTGTATTAACTTTTTATTTAAAATTTACAACATTACTTACAAATCTAGTTATCTTTCACATTTTGTAATATCATTAGCGGCTTTATACAGTTAACTGTTTTTTTTTTTTTTTTTTTTTTTCGAAGCAATCGGCTTTTCCGCATGAAAGGTACATCTTTGAAAGCATTCGAGCAAAATCTGCTAAGTGAAATTGGTTCGTTGTATAAAAAATATTAAGTACCTAACAACATACATGTACATACATATATATAAATATCTGAGTGTACAAATTTAACATCTCTGGCATTAAATATTTGCGAAACATTGTTAAAGAGTATTAAAAAACTGTATGTAAAAACATTAATTCAAATATCTAACAATAATTTGTTGAATTGCATTTTTAGTGTGATGATTGTTAACGTTGTTTCAATTTCGTCTTAATAGTACATATGTTAAATGACATTATCTATTGCAATAAATGCTATACAGGTGTTATGTGATCTTGGTCGTAATTTGAATTTGAATTTGAATTTCCATTTGGATTATCACGTTGGCGTAGAATGCTTGATGCATCCATATTGGGATTTCGTTGATTGTTCTGCACTGAATTTCGATATTCGACTTCTCCAACATCGAGCTCTAAGCGAGCTGCGGCCTTTTCCGCTGCAGTCTTCTTTTCATAGTCGATGATATGCTCACGCAACAAAAAGTCTTCACGTTTTATACGTTTCTGTAATTTACTGGGTACATCTGGTACAGCCCAAGCAACAATGGCTTGTATGATGCCGATTACATTCTTGAAAATTGAAAATTTTCAAATGATAAAGAATATTTTCAATTTTCATATTGCAGTTCAACTCACTTGATAAATAACAATAAATGCTAGTCGTCCTGTTAATATTTTCCAATAGAACATTGGTCTTTTATAAGGTTGCTCATGCCATGGAGGATTACGAAACTCAGAGTATCGGCAGGAAGTTACATTGCTATATGGACTCTTATTTATTAGAGGTTGAACCTGGAAATGCAAAAGTCTAATAAATATGTTCAGGCAAAAAAGTAAGAAGGACTTACCTGAAAATCGGTAGTATTGAAATGCGCTAATGTGAAGTCTAAGAATCCATCGAGACTATCGTCCTGAGTCATACTTTTGTAGACGATTTTTGGTATAAGATTCGTTGAGAATGCGATAATCATAGCACTGGAGCAAACGGCGATTTTCGTAACAATTGTCATTATATTATACCAAACGCCAATATTGCTTGCTCGCTGTGCAACCGGACGTCGTGTGAGCTTCAAGAGCTTTATCGCATCCAAACGGACTTCAAATATATTATTTATGAGAGCAAGAAGTGGTGCCAATGGAAAAGCTAAACCGAACAGAGTAACAAATCCAAATTGTAGAACTGAAATTGAATAGTAAAAGTATTAAATAGATATATATATTGGGACATTAATAGATGAATCTTACCCATTTCTAGGTATTCGACAAACATTGAATTATGAGTAAAGGGCACCAAATGGTAGTCTTCAGTCCATTGATTGCATGAAATGAGTTTATCTTCGGTATTTCGCCTTCGACGCGTGAAATATTTCCTATATGTGCGCATCAGATAAGGAATTAACATTTCAACGATCGCATTTACTGCCTGCTTGCCAACCATAATAATTACAAGCTGTAGGCAAAGTTCCATTAGGCAGCCACCGGGATTGCATTCTTCCTGACGGAATCCCAGAATGCGATTATATTTCGCTGGATAACCAACGAATTTACTTTTCAAGAATGCAATATAGAAGAGCGAGGAATAATAGTTAACGAATTGGAAAATATAATTCTTGATCGTCAGACTTTCATCGTATTCCGTTTGTGTGCGACAGTATTCCAGATTTGTAAGATAAACCGCAAGCATTGAGTAAGCATAATCCAAGAGTGAGATGACAATCAAATCCAAAATACCCGCTGTCATTGGAAGTACCATTATTTTATAGGTCATTGAATCCTTATCGCCCAAAATACTATGAGAAGCAGTTTGCGCCATGCGGTAAACAATCAACGCAAATATGGCTATCAAAGATATGCAAATCTGGTAGGAAAACAAAGAGTAAAAGAAAAACTTTTTTCTATCCTTAATAAAACAATTGGCTGACCACTTACGAACAAAACCATAATGCCGTAGCTTGTAAAGCTCGGTAGGAACTTAATTTTCCAAAAAGGCACATCTGGTTCTAATGCGCTATTTGTTGCATCCAGTTTTTCTGATAATACTTTAGTTTTCCTCAACTTCGACAAGTATTGAGGCCTTGGATGTTCAACATGCTGCGAGAAACCCGTTAGCCCCCACCTATGTACTAGACCAGCCGAATAGCGTTTCCAGAGTTCTAAGTAAACCACGGCTATTAACGGAAACAGAGATTAATTTCTTTAATTCTTTTCTTCTATTTACAATTTTACACTTACCCCACACAGACATGGCAAAGGCGAAAACGATCGTTATATTGTTATCCAACAAATAATTCATCCTTGATGAACTGCACGTTTTCTTTAATTCCCAAAAGTCACAATTTCGATCACATTGTGGGCACATAAGAGTCGTTTGATTGCCATCGCAAATTTCGCGGCTATTTTCGAATTCCGATTAGATTTGAAAGTTGAAAATCCCAAATAAATGCAATTTGTAATATTTTACCTAATTGGATCTGTATTCCACGTGGCAAAGCCATATATAAAACATAAAATTCCAAAAATGCTAATAGGTATTAGCATATTCGTGTAGAAGCCCAGCCAAGCGAAATAAAGAGCAACTTTTGCTCCGAAATATTCCATAATATTATCTAAAGGTTGAATACTTGAAATACAAAGATTGTGGTAAATATTGAAAATGCTATAACCGAAGCATATTATATTATAAACCCTTACTTTATCCATTTTTTCAGATTGGCCCATTCGCTCAACAAAAGGTCCCGATCGGTATCATCATGCAAAGTGTAGGCGCTATCGTAAACGCCATCTTCTAAGAGCTTCTCGATTCCTAAATTATCGGGAGTTTCTTCTCCTTTCACAAAATTCTGACGCTCCAATATAAAGTTGATAATACTGTTGCGGACTGTTGCATCAAAGAAATTCGGATTATCCCAGTCAAATCTTGAAAACACATAAGACGTGAAAATACGGTGGAAATTCTTAATGATTTTAAATTTCACCTACAAATGCAAGTATGTGCGCGAGAACTCACAAAATATGCGCGGTTCTCGAGGTGGAAATTTTTCAGGATCTAAGCGTATTGAAGCACATAGCCGATTAGTGCATTCACTAATGCGGTCTCGAATTTCGAAATCTTTTGCATAGATCAGTTCTTGACCAGGAATCTGAATTTATATAAAAATATGTATATTATTTTTTGTTTTCATTTTAATTCAAATTTAATTTGTTTCTCACCTTTTTCATTGGCAATTTTATTTTCAGTATTTCCGCATAGCGGCAGAGTACTTCTGATGGTGCATGCAGCTTAATAAAATGTATTCGTTGTGTATTATCACGTTCCAAGTGTAAGCCCTCTTTTTCCAGATTCGCTTCAAACGTTTCACGTTTACGAAGATTGTCCAATTTGTGATCGTCTCCATTGTAAGCCAAAACAAAGTCGACGCTACGTTTTCCATCTAGAAATTTTCGACGCGTCTTTGAAAGTGAGGAAAATAAATTTTAAAAAAAAATTATAAGCCAATTATTTGGATTAAAGCGGCACGTTTTTTAGACATCAAGAAATTAAAAGAATTTAAAAAGCTTATACGATTAGGCACAATGAATGAGGGAAGCGGAATTCTAAAATGATCCTTTATTTGAAAAGAAGAAGTGTATGGAGAAAATTGATGGCAATACTAGAGCTCAGATATGTGAGATAGAGATTAAGGAAATCAATGCATTAACTTCAATAGTATTTTCACTTGGAACTAATGAAATCAAAAGAGAAAATAGATTCTAAACTAGTTTTCTACAGAAATTCCCTTTGCTTCAATTTAAATGTATAAATTAAAATTTGTTATTATATGTAATTTGCATTACATTTTTCCAAAAATATATATATAATATAATGAAGAGAATATTCCCTCAGAAACTACTTTATTATCAGAACCAACATTATTTAATCAAACAATTGGTCTATTTAATAAAATCTTTATGACTCAGTTAACGAAATAATACTTAGTTCTTCAGAACATGAATATGAACTCATTCTCCGATTCATTTTCAAATAATTCTATGGCTGTAATGTACATATAAACACTTTTCAATGGAATATATGTACATATAATGCTTTTCGGTTTTTAATTACGATGCGTAAGCCGGCCTTACACTTGTTGCCAATAGTAAAGCAACGTTGCTATTTAATATAATTTTTTTTAAGCAAAACTATCTATACTTAGGGCTCGATCTTTTCATTCAAGTCTTTAGTCTCTTTACTGAATTATCTATGAATCTATAAAATAAATCTGACTTACTAATTAAATTTCCACACATACAAGATTGATTAATATTAATATACTTCACATGAATTTCCACAATAATTTTTTTCTTTCATTGTTCTTCTCATTGTTTTTTTTTTTTCCTTTTTCCAATTAATTATTATATTACGTAAATTTTCTTTCTATATTAACACAAATAATAAAAAAAATTTTTGTTTGACAAAAGCTAAGAATACATATTAAAAAAGTATTAGGCGGTAATTCATCGTCTAAAGCCATTATCAATTATCACGAATTAACTCGAAAAAGTTAGATAGAAATTACAGCAGCACTGAAATACTGAAGTCGCCAAAAGTACTAGACATGTTCATAATCACATTGAAGTTCTTAGAATAATGTTTGCAGCAGTTAATGAACGATTTATTTTACCTTTTCTTTTGATGGAACGTTTATTCCCAAAAATCGATATACTGCATTTCCCATTTGAAATAAGGAATTGCGATTTTTTTCATTTATATTATTTCTACAGCATTCCTTTCTTGTCCTCCGTACGCTTTATTGATATTTATATATAGATTTGGAACTCCACGGTTTCTAAGGCAGTGTATATTTATTTTTACTTAAACATGTCGTTTGTGACATCGAATTTATGTGTATTTTGATTCATTCGTTTTCGCACTATTTTTAACTTTCGAACTCTTATTTATATAATTAAATGAATAATCGAAATGCTGCGCGAATGAGTCTACCACATCTCATATGTATATATATATATATGTAAATATATACAAATTATATTTACTTTCCTGCCGGCGTTGACTGAAACGTAGCAAGTAAAGAATGCAACTAAAGGCATCGTAAGTGTGATCGTGTTGAGTAGTTCCTTCCCGAGAAGAGAGTATTGTGTTGTTAACTTTCTCTCTGTATGAATGTCATGCAAAGCAAGATCAAGAAATAAAACGAAAATAATAAAGTTATCAATTGTAAACAACAATTTATTTGTGCACACAGAAATATCGCGCTGACAAACAATTTGTTCTTGCTTTAAAAAAAGGTAAAACTGAAAAGTCTTTACCACAGTCAAAAAAAAAAGAAGTATTTTTAAAGCCTTGAATATAAGTTCCGTGCACATTGGAATCTTTTTTGTTTTCTACTTATCCCGAATAATTAATGTATTTGACTTCTTTTCGTTTTGTACATCTCGAGAAACGGTTTGGGAATAGCTTTCGCTGCGAACTCGAAAATGAGGTCGAAAGAGTTTATTTTGGTTCTTTGAAAGGAGGAGCTAATTATTGAAACACTTACTTATTCTTGCTTTACATAGACTTTTTTACACGGACATTTATATTAGGGGTCTTCCCTTAAACGTGAAAAGATTGAAAAAGCGAAAAAGTGTAAAAATTTCCATATAAAATTTCATTCATTCAGTTTTTTGGCCTTCTTCATTAACGAGATTCCGATTTTTTCGAGGCAAAAAATACACGTTTAAGGGACGACCCCTATTTTTATGAGATCTTCAAATATTAATTTACTTATTTCAGTAGAAGGGCTCAATATTCATGTTGTGAGGTATCTTTTGAGATCGATTTAACGCACCTTCCAAATCCACTTATGCTGTCAATATGGCGCAATTGATTGAGTTGATTTAGCAATCATTCCCTTTTACGTTCTGTCCGTTCTTCTGTCCGTTCTTATTAAACTTAATTTGAGCAATATGAATTTGATTTACTGACCGACTGAAGGTCAAAAAAAAGGTGTGCGTCGATTATTGAAAAATTGACACTTAATTTAACTACTGAATTAAAGTTAAAAAAAGTATGGCTTTTCGTAATTATTTTATAAAATTCATTATATAGCTATTATATAGTATAAATCATTTGAAAAAAACATAAAAGTGCGAGTCCATATACAATATTTATAATATAACCGCAAAAGCCACAAATATCACTTTGAAGTTTTTTTATGGCTTGATTACAATATTTTAAAACATTGAATTTTATAAATTTATAAAGAAAATTGATTATTCAAATATTTAGATATTAAATCTCTCAATATAGGTACATAGACACGATGGAGTCTGTTAATTGATAGATAGTGGTTCTCTAACGTTTGAGTCTAGGTTGTTGTGAATCTATAAATAAAATTCTGTGATTAAAGAGTAACGATTGAAATTTCTAACATCACTGTGATCGCTCCTTTATCGACAATCGCGATATATGAATGCGTGCGTGAAAGTATAAAATATTTGAATGGGTTTAACTTCAAGCTACAGATACGATTGTTATATATAAGTCAAAGTTACATATTCTTAAATTCTCGAATTCGTTTGAAGCCGAAAGGGAATCTATAGATAGATTTAACAAAAATTTAAAAATTCATGCGGTTATAAAAATATTTAAAGCGAAGCAACAAAATATGAAACATTTTTGCAAAAAAATTGCCATTACCCGTTCCCGCAAGCGTTAAAATATCGCAGCATTTGAAATGCAAAAAAATTTTTTTTTATGAAACATTGCAATTGAATCTGAAAAAAAGTAAATAAACCCAAAAATGGCATATACTCATGATTTTCTAATGTTTATTTTTTCAATTTTTTTTTTTAATTTTTTCTCTTTTTCCATTTTATTCAAATGTGAGCGGAGAATTAAATTTATAAAATGTGCATCATGTGCACGAATTTCAATTGCCCTTACCTAATCTGTGCAGTGTGAAATGAACTTATGGTGGCATATTTGAACAAAATGATCGCGAAGTGTGATAATAAATAGAAGGAATTATTTTTCAAAAAATTTTACCCTAACTTTCCACTGGGAATACGTTATTGGCAATTTCTTATCATTATTTGCGTTTGTGTTACTTTGTAATAGATGCCCAGAGACCTCATCCATATACAGCTGCGGTGAACTGTTACCGCCACGTCCGTTTTGTAGCGCATTCACTTGTGCGGCTATTGCAGCATCCGTATAATCTCTAGCGCCCCTTGCGGTTTCGCCTGATTGCGTCGTTGCATTGCCATTTCCGCTAAATTGATCTAGCGCCGATGAGTGTCGATAGTTTGTGTTCCAAACATTTTTAGCATTTGATTTACTATTTTCTAAACGTAAGCTACTGCCACGCTTCGATGGTGTCTCCGTATCCGCAAGATCAACAGCAGAATGATAGACTGTATTACGTGATTGTGAGAGCGATTTACGATACGCTGCCGCTGCTTCCGATTCAGCCAAAGAGATTGTATCGAAATAAAGACTTTCACGATCCATCTCCGATTCGGGATAATCGAAATCGTTTGTGCGCACTTAATGTAATAAAAAAAGAATGAAAAAAACATTTATTATGATTTATTCAAGTAATCACATCCAAAATACATTGTAAAGCAACACGATTAAATTTCTACTTTTTAGCAAGCTTGTGTACAGTGGTGTGTAGACTCGTGGACAAACACAATAAAAAAATTTGTAAAATTAGGAAATAATTACATTTATTTAAAGTAATATATCAAACACTCTAAGCCTTATGAAAATATGTAAATAAAATGGAAACATTTACAATAAAGAGGATCATAATCACACAACTACGGTCGTATTGTACAACAGTGGTCCAACGAATGTCAATTTTTGGGCTTCGCAAATGTACTTTAATACTCGCAAATGTGAATGCGCATATTGGGTTTTCACTTATAACGAGGCTTAGACACTGGTTTTGAATCGCTACTCAGTACTGAAAGTTATTAAATTGTTTGGGTACCACCTATAAGTGTGAAGCCTTCTTCAGAAATATTTCTAGTCCAATGATACAGAAGCATAGATTTAACTTTTTGTACGATTCTATTGAATTTTATTGACTTTTTAAATGTTTATTGTTACAATTTTTACTTTTTAATACTGAGAAAATAATTTTTTTTGTTAAAATTGCATTGAAGGTATTCACTATTTATTTCAAAACGTTCATAGCTCGAAGAATTGTTTTTCAGAAATTTAATTACTTTCGTAGTTTTGAAACGTTTGCTCATAAGATTGAATACCATAAATGCTTTAGTCAATTAATCAGGCATGTGCAAGAATCCGAAAACTGACGGAATCGGAATTCTAGTCAACTGAAATTTCATATATATCTCATTGACAAGCGGATAAAATAGGGCTCTGTGCAATTAAGAACCAAAAAGCGCTTCTGACTCAAAACCAAAACCAACAAAATCTGTAAATTCTATATGAAATTTTGGTCGATTTTAATTCCGAATCGGTCAGCTTTCGGATTCTAGCACATGCCTGAATAATTATATAATTATATATAGATATAACTATAAGCGATCAAGATTAATTCCGGGATTAAGAAAATGGTGTGGGATTGGAAGCCTTAAATGGCATTTGATCAATTTTCACAAATTTCCCTTTTAATTTTCCTTAATAGCTTTGTTAAAGACTGATAAATTTCGGTTCATTCTTCAGCCGATTGTATTTGCAAAGTATTCCCCAATTTTTGCGAATGCGAGTGCGAGTATTTGTTGCAACACTATTGCACAGATTAAGATTGCTGTCCTCTTAGACTTTAATGGACGTTATGAGATCCGAAAGCGATTGCATAAATTACTTTAAATATTTGATTTACCGTCTTCGTCTCGTTCAAGTCGACTCATTTCACATTTACATAAATGGACAGTTTTATAGCGACAAATACCTATAATAAATGCATAGGAATAGGGGGATCCAAATTCATACGGCTCTAGCGAAAACTTTTCCAAAGGGAAAATGGATATATATATTGCTTTAATATCCTGGCAGTTATCACATTATTACGATGGAAGCTATGACTACCAATTTTCGGATAAAGTTTCCTCACGCCTTTGAAGCGTTTTGCTTGGCTTTGCTTTAGGCTCGACAATTCAATTTAAGATAATGTGATGTTTTCACAATCTTCTGTTTTCTAAAGCTCATATCGAATTGCTTTTGTGCTCTGGTCTACATATTGATAATTAAAAAATGTGGCATGCTTTCTAATTGTTTCACTCTACATACGTATGTTTAGAAATAATAACTACTAAAAATGATTCACAAAGAATTTAAAAAAAAATAAATAAAGATTAACCACGAAAATTGAAATTCTCTACTTTAGATCGTCTGGGGATCAACTATAAAAACTTTGATTTGAAACCGACTTAAGCAGTTTTTCCTTATTTCCATAATAAGTGGGTACTATACATTATGCCTTCAATGAACAAAATACAAAGCCATTTCGATTGAAGGTGCTCGAACAAATTTGGACAAACAAGTACGCATCGAAAATAATATGTATAACGATAATTCGAATGTATTTACTTGCCTACAGATATACAAATTCTTTATTTTCTTTTAAATAAGACAATCATGGCAGCGTGAATTCAGGTGTGTTCAATTCAGTGTCAAGTAAATAACGAAATGAATTAAGCAGATTTGACAAAAAAAAAAAAAAAAAAAAAAAAAAGTCACGTACTGGTTGATTGTGGCAGGAAAGGCATAAATATGGAAAAATAAATTTAAAAAAAACCACTTTCTATATGAATAATTATTTAAAGTAAGATACAAAAATGTACTGAGAAGCCGTGAATACAGATCTTGGGCAAGTAACGAGAAACAACAGCGAAAACAGTGCATTTTAATATAAAAAGAATTGAAATTTGCATTTCTAAACTAGATTTCTAGCGATTTCAATTACCAGCGGAATACATTTTTGTAGCGAGAAGATTCTCAGTAGCGTTCTACACTAAGTGCTGTGCTCTTTTTCTTGGAACGAAGCGATGGACGTTGTGTCAATTCATGGCGTTGCGTTGAATTACTTTAGCCACGATATATGTGATGCGTTGCGATGAGGTCAATGCTTCGGGTCAGCGTACGTCGGTGGTTCCGTTAAACAAAAGAGTTGCGTAAAGAGAATTTTGAATATCGGGCAGCAGAAAGCCATTATTATGATGTCACCACACAAAATTTCGTAACCGTTGAGTTCACTGTATTGAAATAATTCAATAATTTTGAAATGTTACAAAAAAAACTTTAAGACTGTTTTTCTATTTCAGCGAAAGACTTTAAAAATCAAACAGATTTTCTTATTTTTGTTATTTTCACTTTGGAAAAGAACCACTGAATAAAAGAGAATCAATGAGAAGAATTTAAGTGAAATGCGTTCGCGCACGACGCTCTTCGCAGCTCAACTGAACTAAAGTACGAAACGCTTTCGAATGATTCTTTTCTATCATTTCGCGTTGTTCCATGCTGCTGGCTGGGATGATTGTCTGTCTGTGTCTGTCGTCGGTCGGTCGGTCGGTGCTTTTGAGTGGGCACTTGGCTGTATTTCGTTAGTGTTTCATTGAGCCATACAAAAAGCGATTCCAGCAAGAAAATATAAAAGAGAAAACTGCCGGCCGGTTAGTCGTGAGCGGTCTTTTTCTTTCAGAGCTCATTCCATTTATGGCTGCCCGCGCATTCAATGAATCAGCTTACGCACATATGCGCATACATAGTTACATGTGTCGATCATTTTGGTTGCTGTTAATAAAAACATTGCTGCAATTGAAATTCGACAAAGCAAATGCTTATGGAATTATTTGAATTTTTCGTTTGTTTCAAAATTTTGTAATTTACTCTGCATGCTGTAAAGCTTAATGAGGCTTGGAAAGCGTAATGGGGCTTATTTCTGAGAATTATGAACGATTTTTATTTGATTATTATTTTTGGTGGCCATCTGTTTAGATGCGGGTTGTGCGATTTTAAGAATCATCGTCTTAGACAGCGTAAATGAACTCATTTTAATGGTCTTCCACATTTGTCTTTGATGACGTTTCGTTTATATATCAGAAATGGCTATGTTAACTCTTTCCCAAATATTTTTGTTATGAACTAGTGCAATCGAACGACTTCTTAGCACTTCTGTTAAATTATCATTTCATAAATAATTGGAATCTGTTCAAAAAAGGCGATTCTCGATTCTTTCAAGCGAGAAGTTCTTATATCCGAGTACATTAATCGAAGAAGTTCGGGGGATACATAGAAAGATAGTACAAGTTAGGATTATAAACTTAGAGAATAGAATATCATTAGTTGTTTACTCTAAGGTATGATGAATTCAATATGCATCATCATACATATTTTTTAGAAATTTCTCACATAAAGATTATTAACCTGTTCCCGCAACTTCCAGCCGAATCGAAGCAATCGTTGCCAAATAATATTGAACCGGATTTCAGTAACAAACACGGAGACACTTAAACTTCACATATATATACTTTAATTAAAAAACTTCTTAACCTATTTCGATTTGTTGTCATATAGAACTGACGGTGGCACGTACGTTAAAGCATGATCTCCAACTACGCGTCAGCTGCAGAACATTTGACGCTGCGTCAGCTGTATGAAAAAATCAATTTCCAACAGTGCGTGCGCGTGAGCATATGGGCACTTAAATATAAAAATAAAAATATATGAGAACAAACTGTTTATATTTCAATGAAAAGTATTCCTTCCAGTGTGAAATACTCAAACGTAGGTACTCAATTGCTTCAAAAACAAAATTTGAATAATAGTTCTCAAATTTTCAATCGGGTTAAATATTCAAATTTTCGGAAAATTGACGCACGCAATTGATTTGTACAGCTTCCGTATGTTTGCATTTGTTGAATATTTGCGTCAATTGACGGAACGCAACTGACGTTTAGTTGGAATTCGGGCTTAACGAGTGAAATTCGTGGTGAGCTAGTGATGGTATAATTTTATGAGTACTTACTTAGTTTGGTAACTAAGGGCCAATATTACCAAGCATATTTAAAAAAATTTTAAAAATAAAATCTGATTTTCATTTTCACCACAGAAATTTATAAAATATTTTTTAAAAAATTTTAAACTACCTCAGCAGGTCGTTTAAGTTTTTTTTAAGATATGGAAACAGCCCTGTTTTGGGCGGTAGAAAAACAGCTGATTACGTTCATTCTAAAATTTTACGGAAAAAATCTGCGCAAAACGAAACAAGCAAAGCTTTAAATGTATGGATTCGGATTACAGCGATATGAGACTGATGAAAAATCGCGCGCACACGGCTCCATGCTCTAAAATAATATTTCAATCATTCGTGAATTTGACTGACTACCCTGACAGTGGAGCGTGCTGCCACATTTTGCTATACTTAAAAAAGTTGCATATTGAAAATGAAATTTAAAATAAAAAAATTTTTAATTTAATTTTAAAATTTTTTTAAATATGTTTGGTAATATTGGCCCTAAGCAAACCTGCGTTTTAATTAATTTATGTTTTGATTTTAAAATTAAGCTTTTTCACTTTTGATTAAAAATAAAAGCATTGTTGTATTCTTTTCATGCGGAATAACTCCCATGTGTCGCAAAAAAAACTACAATCTGTCGGCAGAACTAAAATTTTTGCATTTCTCCAACCAACATCGAGCCAATCTCTTTAGAAGCCTGCAAAAATTTTAATTTATTATGAACTTAAATTATTATGAATTTCATGCTGAATTAATCATTATAAATGTTAATTTTCTAGATGTTGGCTTTCTTGCGGTGGCTTGCATTTAAACGTAAAAGATTTATTCAAAAAACATTGCATTGTGCCGGTTTGCCAAAAGTACTGGATCCGTTAGTTGTGTATCGAGCCAGAGTTTTCAAATATTTTGTCAGCTCTAGGAAGGCCGTGTTGAATTTTTCAAATTGAACAGTCGTTTTTGTTTGTGTTTTAGCGGCCTCTACACTATCATGCTTACCTGCAAGATTTGTATGATGAAAAGGAACAGTGATGCCATAAAATTGTGTACAAATTATAAAAAAAATTGATCTATTCAAACAATATTATACATATAATTTTTGGAGTTATACATAAAAAATACGCAAGGGAAAATAAACAATATTTCAAATGGCATGGCTCGACGAATTAATTCCTCTATCTCCCAAACTACTTTTGTATCCATTTTCAAACTTGCGCAGTACATTTCTAACATTTGAAGCTTTAATTCGAAAAAAATAGTTTTAACGTACCAATATCTTTTATTTTCGCTTGAAGGTATAATAAAAATGGGCATTTCCGCCCCCAGTATTATTTTCGTACGTTCGCGACCACATTTTCGAACATTTTCCTTCAGGTTTTCTTTGTAATTTAATAACGTTTTGGTAGCTTTACATGTGGTGCAGAGGATGAGTTTATTCGCGGTCGCGAACGTACAAAAAAATACTGTGGGCGGAAAAGCTCATATACATCTTATAAAAATTTTCATATAGATTTTTGGTATTTATTATTATTTTTTTTTTATTTAAGCTTTTATGTATTTTTGGAAAAGTTTTCTTATAAGTTATAAGCCTTAAGATTTATTTTTCAATGAATACATATCGGTGCTAGTCTCAAAACTATCGTCTCCGTTCCATTTTTGCTTCGAACAAATAAGTAAAGGTTTCAAAAAGGTCATTAATAGGAATAAAACTAAGTGAAGTAGATCAACAACGCTACAAACGTTCCAGCATGTTGAACGACCAACTTCAAAAAATTCAATCATTTTGATTTTCGTCCAACCGTTGTATCAACCCGAAAATCGGCCCTCCAACTTTGCCACAAACGATCCAATCTATCTTTCAATCTGACTTGGTTGTACCATAGGTTGGACTGTGTGCATCCCACATAAGAGAGTGAAACTCTTCTAATGTTATAAAACAGTTATTATTTACATTCCATCCAGAATTTCTATTTATTTAATTGCACCGCGCACAGTTCAACAAAAGGCGCGTCAATTGAAAAAAAAAACATCGTCATTTATTTATGCATTGTAACGAACTTTTCTCTTAGCACTGCGAAAACCTGTTCAAAGGCAAACTGGAAAATAAAAGTTGTTTTGTCTAATTTCAGTTTTTGTAACCATTTTTATTTCTTTCTTTTCAATTTCCATTTGCATTTACATCATGTGATTCTTCTTGTCACTGTGCCTTGCAAATCTAGGCACTAATTACTTTGTAATGGGCAATGTTTTCGGAGATTATGAGATGAGAATTCTTATCTTGATGTCTTATCGGAAAATTAGAAAAAATCATTTCTTTTACTTTGGATGCATTTTCGTACTGAGAAAAAGATTACGAGCCTCACTCCATAAATTAATATTATCACATCAAAAACCAAATGCGACGATATTGATAAACAAATCTGTATGAAAACGAAAGCGGAATTCTAATTTGGCCTAATGAATTCGCTTATATGTAAGAACATTTCATAAATGATCGTTTCGATATTCTAATCATGTTTCGGGTTTTTTATTTACTTATTTCATTTTAACAACAAATATCAATACAATAAACCCTTATTTATGCTTGTGAAATTCACAATTTAAACGGGCTTATGACATCAGTGGATTTGATGAATATTCAAACGGAAAAAGTAGTTCAGAAAAGGAAGCTAAGGAGTGTTATCGAATGACTCAGTTCATGACTCCAAATAAAGATTTATTGGTATAAGTCTCAAAATAAATTTTTTCATTCTCAATAACTGAAAATTTATAACAAAAACAATTCAACGAATTTAAAAGCTTTTCAAATGCAGAGGTCTGCACGTAAAAAAAAAAAAAAACTGGATAGAATTTAAAACAAAAATTTAAAAATATTTTTAAAAATTCATCACATTAGAGTTTCAAGAATATCACTGAAATGACTGAGATATCTTCATTTAGAGTCCATGGCCCTATATTACAGTGCATACTTAAGGTCTCCTTAGCACTTAAGTAAGGCATAAGTCTTTAAAGCATTTTACCACTACCAATTTTAAGTCCTCCTTAAATAAGTTTTCAAATTAATTTAATGAAGGAATTTCACTAATTATACGAATTTAAAAAAAGTGTAAACAAAAATTAAGTTTTTTTCAAATGTTGCCTGCCGAAAACAATTTTCGTAAGTTTTGGATAAAAATTGTCTGTTAAACCGCTTCACACTTATGGTGTTCTTAAGTCTTCAAGCTTACTTAACTTAAGAGAGCCTTAAGTATACACTGTAATATCGGGCCCTTATGTTGTTATTTTTGAATTAATATTAAAGAATTATGTTTTAAAAACACAAAAGTTTTTAAAATTTTAAAAATCAAGCCACATTTGAGAAAAATGAGTTTCAATGAAGCAATGGCATTTAAAAATTGAATTCGCAGATTTTTGAAATTCTGACGTGATTTATTTGACATTTTTCCACTTCTAAGGAGTCAAATTACATACAATTCAGCAAAAATAAATCATCCAGTTGAGAGAACAAAAATTGTTTTTCAGTCCTGTGTTATCACTTACAGTGAATTCTCTACTTGCAGACATCTCTCATAAGCGGACATATCCTATAAGCGGAAAAATTTAGAATGAAAATTTTTACTAAAATATGATTAAAAATTAGAAAGGATCATGTACGTATTTATAAGCGGATATCTTCCATAATCAGAACAAAGGCTACAACCGTCCATGTGGGCTTATGGGAGATATAACTGTACTCATGACATTACTTAATTAAAGCTAATTTCCACTTCTTCAGGATTTCGTGTTCGAATTGTTGATTGGTATGCTTCTTATCGCTTCTACGGTTTAAAGTAAAGTTATTTTAAATTTCAAACTAAAGTAACGTTAAGTCAGACCATGAGTAAATAATGATTTTCGCAGAAATTTGAATATTTTTGGCTTCTTGAGTTATTTTTCGTAATTTTATGTTATCTTATGATACGTTAAGTCACAATATGTTACGTTATGTTATATTTAAGCTCACAAATTAAACGATCTTATCATTTCATAAATCTTCTTCCATTTCTAAGCGATTATTAATCCCGTTTACAACGGGGTACGCTTTGTGGTCTTAATGATGCGCCGAAATTTTTCTTACACCCGACCTGTCTCTTCGCCTATCGCTGCCTGTATCACTCTAGTAGAAAGTATTATCTTATTAAGTAAGTCTAATTATTTCATAAATGCGAATGATCAAAGAAAAGAAAAAAACAAACAAAAAGCATAGCCGCTATTACGCCTTAATATGTTTCAAAAAGCTTGCCTTTTTAGTCCAATCACCGTTATATTTCACTTTTATAGCATAACACCTTTAAAAGCTCACCGAATTACCCTGAGCTTTTAGCCCGGAAGCACTAGAATCTCTACGAATCTCTCGATCTAATCGCATTCTAAATTTCCTACGCCATCTGCGCTCTCCAAATTCAAATGATACGAATAAATCGAGCGATTTTATTGCATTCGGTCGTAGTCGTTCTTGAACTCGCGTTCGGTTAACACGACAATCAGAGCTCAAACGGCGTGAAGAGAAGAAAGAAAATGCGTCTAATCGGGCCTGTGATAGTTTTTTGTATTTTTACTCGAGCGTACGGCTTGAGTTTGAGCAGCTTGAATCCTTTTGCGAAGGACACTGCGAAAGATGACTTTCAAGATCGGTCGGCACGGTTCGGCTTAGATAACATTGCTAAATCGGCTGTTGATGTAGCTAGCGGTGTAGCCGAGCAGGTTGGTAAGGCTCTGCCGACCCCGAACGAATTGTTTGACTCTGGGAAACAATTGATTGTCGGATACCCTTTCGTTTTTATCTCGAGTTCGATCAATAAATTTTGTGAGTACCGCAGTCCTATAACAGATACAGAATATATTATAAAAACAAAGATGAGAAATAGTAAAAAGCATTTGCATTTTGGCTTGTGTGATTTGTTCCAGTCTAAAGCTTTTTTCCGACGAATACTGATTGAATTGGCTTTTTTTTTTATGATCACTTTAGGTTCGGCGGCACTATCATCGGAAACGATAGCGCCAAAGTATACGCCTGATATCACGAAAATGCAATTTCAATTGAGGACAAAATGCAGCACGGACTATTTTCCATTGCTTAAAGCTGAACACATTCTGAAGAGTCCGAATTTTGATCGCAGAAAAAATGTCGTCGTCCTGGCCTCCGGATGGAATACGAACGTAAACGATACTGATATGATTGGTGCCATTTCAAAGGGTAACATAAAAAAAAAAAAAATGGCGTAATATACTCGTATGGACGGCCACTAATTTTAAAATCGTTTAAGTACAATTCAGTACATTTCCATGACGAGTATTTTGACGACTTTTTGAGTGACGAATATGAATATTTTGTAAGTTCATGCATTCTAATAATCGAATTATTTTGTATTTATGAAGGTTACATCTGCCGTGGTGATACGAATGTGATTGTAAGTAGCTCGGAGGAAACGTACAGTCGAAATTCTCTATAACGAATTCCAAGGAATCGGGAAAATACTTCGTTATTGACAGACTTCGTTATAAGGGGGGGAAAACTGATACTTAAAATGTAGCGAAAAAGCCTTCAGAAGATTCGCTATAGAGAGAAACTCGTCACAGAGGAGATCGTTATCCTTGATTATGTCATAATTTTTTTTTAGGCCGTCGATTCTGCTAACTTCGTTGATACCCTGTATACGTGGTCCGCGTTCAACACTGACGAAATAGGTGAAAGTATAGCCGTTGGTCTTAAATTAATTGCCGAAGTAGTACCTGTGGAGAATATCCATCTCATCGGACATAGCTTGGGTGCTCACATTGTCGGAGCTGCTGGTCGATATTTTAACTATATGACCGGTAAAATGATTCCACGTATAACTGGACTGGATCCAGCGAAACCCTGTTTTAACGAAGGCGAAAACTTAAGCGGCCTTATGCGGGGCGACGGCGACTTCATCGATGTGATACACAGCAATGCTGGTGTTTTGGGCAAACGTGATCCGGTCGGTGATGTTGATTTCTATCCTGGTGGATTGAGTCCCCTGACACCTGGCTGCATAGATATTTCGTGTGCGCATGGACGTGCTTGGGAGTATTATGCCGAGTCGGTTTATCCCTATAACGAGAATAATTTCATGGCAACGCGATGCACTTCACTGAAAGCATTGCGTGACGATAAATGTAATGGCCGAAAATATCCGATGGGCTACGCATGCCCAGACAATTTAAAAGGAAATTACTTCCTCGAAGTCAATAGCAAGGCACCGTACGGAAAGAATGGAAACTCGGAACGTTCGGCTGTCCAAAACAATTGTGGTTCGTGTGATTAAAATAAGAAGTCATAATTTTGTTTACTTAAATTTCGTTCTTATCATTAAAAAAAAAAAAAAAATTATGTTTTGGTGCGATTTCCTGACTCGTCCGGTTAGTTCTAGAGAATGTTGTTGAAAAGTGTTTCCATTTTTAGTTAGCCTTATGTAAAAATGAATTTTTCAACCTTAAGCGAGAATATATTTCGGACATTTAAAACAGGTTTCACTAAAATCAGAATCGTTTCATTGAGATTCGATTACGTTTTAATGTCGCGCGATTAAACCAGTTACAAAAGTAATGCGTAAGAGCCCCCGTGGAAGCTGTTTTTCTTCTAGGAGGGGTCAACTGCTTAACGAATTTTGTTTCGATCTCATTTTTCCTTTCTTCAATAGTGACAATCGAATCATTTCGCTTTGTGATTTGCTAAGCTTGACTAGACTTGACTGGAATCAGAGAAAACAGATTCAAGCTTTCGCATTAAAATATCTCTATTCTGGGAGAAAAACATTGAGGTTGCCCATTTTTTTTTTTGAATGAAAGTAAAAACATCATCAGCTTCGATTCATTTTAAAATTACACATTCGTTCCGAGGGTTTCTGCTCTGTTGATTTCCAGTTGCGGATGAAGCATATAGGCAACATAGGTAGATGCCTAGGGCGGCAAATTTTCAGGGAGGCAAATTCTGACCGTCAATGCATCAATAAAAGAAAAATCGAAAATTTGGCTGTTGTCTGTGGAGCAAAAATCACAACTTCCTAGGGCTGTAAATTGTGTTAAACCGCCCCTGTTGATTTCATATTGAAAAAAATAAAAAATTCCCATCAATTCCATCTATAAATTTTAGCTGACTTGGCTAGCAGTTCGTGATAATCTGCTGTTTTTGGAAAGAATATTATTTATCGTTTACTATATTGTGACGCAGCTTTCGGAGACCTACACCGTGCAGTGCGCCGGCCTCTTTGAGTTTTTGGAGCTTACAAAGACGGATGCATCAAGAATTAAAAAAAAAAACGGTTCATTACTTTCATTACTTGTCCTTTAAAAAGACATCCTAGCTAGGACTTTGCGTTATTCAGCTACCAGCTGGTTACTGTCGTAACCGTCAGCGTCCGTAGTTAGGGCCTTGAACTTAGGGGAACTCAAAAAATGGGAATATTTGCTCTCAAACTTTTCCGTCTACGCCTTAGACGGACGTGCCACTGACGCTACTGATCTTATAATGCTGCTGTCCAATATGCTGTAGAATCTATACTGTAGCTGTCCTACAGTAAATGCGGGGCAAATTTACCCCTATGTCACCAGTTCTGCACCAGAGACGAAAGAGTCTCATTAGTGACATGGTCAACGAGGCGTCTACAATTCGATGTTCTCGATTATTATATCTTCAATTTGCTGCAGGTGAATCGGATGGCTCTGTAGCATAAGTAGTGGAAGCGTTTGCGCTCAGCAATTCACCTCAGCTTCCGTACCATCTTCCTCACGCGCAGCTTATTTATTACATTAATATTTGAACAAAATTGAACTGTAGACCATTTCAATGGTGAGAGTTTAATTGGCCCCATTGTCTCTACAGCATCACCAGTTCCAGCGCTGACTGGTGTCCCCTCGCATATACGTTCATGCCAAATGTCAATAGGAAAATGCAATGCCACGGGTACAGCGGATCACTAGTTCTGATGACAAGGACATCAGTTCAGGAGTGACTCTAGCACTAGTGGCATTTACTGCAGGGTGGGCATAAAAAAATACATTTTTAACGCTTCGATACATATGTATGTACATGCATTCGGACAAACAGACAGACATCCATACAGTGATCGTGGAAATGCATTTCCATTACCGTTAATTGTTTTCTGATAATGCAACTCGCCGCTCGTTATCACGAAATCTTAAAATTTACTCAAGTTGCAGGTGTATTACATGTAAATGATAATTCGATTACAGTTTTCAAACAGTAATTTCAGTGAACTAATGTATTCTCAACTATTTCGCATTTCTACCCGATTGCTCAACGAATCTTGCGATATTGAAATATATTTCAATTACCATTAAAATTTAATGTAATGCCCTTGAACTAACACTACAGTTTTGATAGTAGGTAACTATAAAATTAATAATAAAACCTTTTCAGTTCATAACGAATCGTAATTTCCCTTATCGCTAAGCATTTAAATTAAATTCAAATTTAGCCATAGTTGTTCTAACTTGTTATTTTTGCGGACCCCAGGAAATGCCGGGACAATTGAATCACGCAAGAAGAAGAAGAAGAAGTTCAAAGCGGCTATCTATAGTATTTCTTTGTTGCGGAAGTTTGTGATTTTCATCTTCTTGTCAATTGGTCAATCAGTCAACTGATTCATACATATTTTTCCAGGATACATCTGTTTTGGTACTTTAACCGTGCACCATAGGTATATCAATGAAATGTGTTGTGTGGTTCGCCAGCTATAAGCATATTACTCAATAAACGATAAATTCATTTGTCGGCGTGGAAGGGGGCGGATATCGCCCATTTTCTCTTAGGATCATACTCGGGGCCTGAAATACCTATGTGCCGAATTTTGACGTAAGTGGTACAGCCATTTGGAAGGAGATCCGACCCCTGACGGACAGATGCACATGTCTAAATCGATTCAGTTTTTGATCCTGGTCAAGAACATATATGTTTGTTTATATCTACACAGAAAAACTGGCTACGAAAAATTCCAATTAATGGTGATTGTTAAACTCGATTCATTGGCATTTTAATTGTCACAATTAAAAATTTCAAACAAATCACCAATTTCGGCAAAATTTTGTAATATGAATTTTTAAACAAAGTTTTGTTTGACTGATTTGTCATATCAATCACCAAAAGTATTCACACTTAACAAAACTTTGTTTGATTGTTTTGTTGTATCAATTAATGAAAATATTCACACTCAACAAACATTTTCAATTAACGATTTGTTCTATCAACAACCAAAAGTATTCATCCTCAACAAAACCTTGATTGCTTATTTTGTTATATCAATTAATGAAAGTATTAGTGCATATAAATATTTTTCTAAAGTTCTCATTAGCCTTATGCGGACGTACGTACAAGAAGAGACAAAATAATCAAGAATAAGCTGACATATGTTCATTAGTCATGATGTTATAATTTATAATTATCGTCCGTAAACTGACTTTACAGACTCCAATTTTTATTATGGAATATGTAGATGAGGCAGTTTGTCCTTTTTTATTTATTTAAAATTTTTGGTTGATTTTTAATACCTTTGATTGTTGATATTACAAATCAATAGTTGAAAATGTTTGTTGAATGTGAATACTTTCATTAATTGTCCCAACCAAACGATTTGTTTAATATAACAAAAAGTGTGATAGGCTGAGTTTTAACAACGAAATTGTTATATTGATTAAAAAATTGGTTGTATTTACGCACAAAATTTTTTCTGTGTACGGAGTTCTTAGTTCTACTTAGGTGTTGCAAGATCCGCACAAAACTAATATTTCCTGCTTACGCTGGGTATAAAAAGGGGCAGATATGAGTGCTGAAATAGTTAAATATGGCTCATATGTAGTGTCAAACAACAACCATATATGAGTTCTTCATGTTCTTCTTCTTTGCCATTAACTCCTCCTGGAGCGTAGGGCCTCAGATAGAACACAACTGCCGACAACTTTTTTCAAAGTCTTTCATTAAGAACGTAATCTATGTAAACTCTTAAATTAAGGGTCTACCAGACCTTTTGGAAATTCAATTCAATTCTAAAAAACACTGTGGTGACCACTTTTTAGATTTTTATTTTGAACGGTCCTTGAAATATCCTGGAAAATCCTCTTTTAATAATCCTTTTTTCAAAATTTTATATCTCAACAACCAATTGAGATAGAGAGACGATCTAAGCAGATTCTGTTAGATAATAAAACAGGGAAGCTAAAAAATACTGGGAGCATATAGGTGCACTTGCAATTTTTTGAATATCACACTGCTGAGCCATCTGATTGAAATATTTTTTTCTTTTAAATGAAAGTAAATACTAAAAGGTATTTCTAAAAGCAATTTATAGAGTGGCGGGAAACTGGGAATACACTGAAAAAGATATTCAAAATTTTCTTTTTAGTTTTGTGAAATAATTTTTCTCAGTGTAAAAATAAAAAAATTTTTTTAGCTTCCCTGTTTTATTATCTAACAGAATCTGCTTAGATCGTCTCTCTATCTCAATTGGTTGTTGAGATATAAAATTTTGAAAAAAGGCTTATTAAAAGAGGATTTTCCAGGATATTTCAAGGACCGTTCAAATTAAAAATCTAAAAAGTGGTCTCCACAGTGTTTTTAGATGGCACCTATCGAAAAATCAACAAAATTTAAAAATTCCTTTCATGATGCCGCATGCCTTTGCTTAACCCGCCAGACCCTTTTCTTCACCCGTAATTGATTCGTTCTAAAGGAAATTGACTACATCTTAGGTATCAATAAAGACAGCGTACCAAATCAAAATATTTGTTGATCGTTTTTTTGTAAAACTTAACTTAACTTAATCGCTTATCAGACTAAAAAGACAAATCGATTTAAGCATTAATAAAGCTTCTTGTTGTTTTTGAATCATTCTCGTGTATGAAATAATGAATTCGATATGTTAAGTGTTTTGAATTTCAATTTGCATTCATATGCTTCTGCATAGAATTGAACCTCATTTGGAAAGTGACAGCTGTTTAAATATTGTTGTGGAAACTAGAACTTACTTTTGATACTGAGTACCGAAAGATATACATAGTCGGCTTTCGCAGGCCGGTCAAATTATTTTTTATTCAACACAATATGATAGAAATTAAATCTACGTTGGTATTGGGCATTCTGTTGTTATTGCTTTTTACTCAAACTACTTTTTCAGGTGGGTATTTTCCCACCTGGAAACATTTCAGGTGGGTAGCACTACCAACCGTACCCACCACTAACGCCGGCCCTGATTGTGGCATGAAAGACTCTGCGTTAAAACTAATGAAAAATGCAGCTGAAGTTTCCAAATTAATGCATCTGGAAAATGTAGTTAAAATCTTTGACTTATCCTCAAAAAAACCATATCAATGAAAGTAAAAATAGGGGTTTTCCCTTAATCGCGTATTTGCCTCGAAAACCTCTAATGCTATGTTCTCACTAGGCCGGGTTAGGGTTGTCGGCGAAACCCATGGTTACAAATGTCAGTTTTCAGTTACATTTGCTAACACCAAATACAAAAACCGGGTAAAAATTTAATGCCACACTGACAGGAAGCTTTCACGTGCAGAAAAAGAGTGCTGAAGGATGAAAGTATTTGGATATGTAAATTTTGATCACAAGTCGTGGAACTTTTTGTGATGCCGCTTTCACTATTAGCTAGAGCTGGAGAACTATCGATAGTTTTGATCATAGATAGTATCGATATCGATAGTCTGAAATATCGATAGCAACGATAGTACCATCGGAAGATATATTTTAAAATTTAAACTAATTTCATTGGCAAATTGCTAGCGATTTCAATCAAGCATGTTTGAGCTGTTTAACATTTAAATATCAATCATTTGTAAGTTTTAAATTGAAAAAAATAATCGTACAAAAAATAATTTAATAAAATACTGTGCTTAAGTATCCCTCCTCAGAAGCCGAATTTTAAGACCTTTCTTGCTCAATTCTCCATACTTTGTAACCAGCAGTGATACTACGAAGTATTTTGGTGACTCTTTTCTGTTGGATATTGAAAAAATCTCTTTTTTTCTGTTTTCTTTAGGAAAGTGATCAGTAAAAATCCCTTTTAAACAATTGAAGTGATTTTTGGTTAAAGGTAAAATCGAATAAATCCCTCAAAACGGAAAAAACCCCTCGTTCTGGCATCAGTGCATAGAATAAAATTTTAGCATGACGCCTATAATTCGCATTTGGTTTGTAAAATGGACACTTAAGATCGCAGAATTTGTGAAGATTTTTCGAGACGTGATGAAGCAAGAACGTGCGTAAGTCATAATCATCATCATCATGACCATCATCACCATCATCATCACCATCATCATCACACATCATCATCACCATCATCATAATCATCAATGAACATCAATATACCATCAAATCATTACCACCATCATTACACTATCATCACCAGCATCAACATCATCACATCACATCAACCATCATCACCATCCATCATCACATCATACAGCACCATCATATCACCATCATCACACCATATCATCACCACATACATCATTATCACAATCACACCATCATCATCACCAACATCAACATCACCTATCACATCATCACCATCAATCATTACAAAACATCCATCAATGACCATCATCATCACCATATATCAACTATCATCATCTATCATCCATCCACCATCATCTCACAATCATCATCACTTATCATATCATCACCATCATCAACCCATCATCACTCACCATATCATCCATTCATCTATGATAATTCAATCACAATCATAACAATTTTCATCAATCAAAAAACATTCGAGCGGTCTCCCATATCACATCATTTTTACAATCCATCATCAAGCCATCATCACGCCAACCTCACCTTATCATCAAACTACAATCCATGATCATCGGCAGTTTCGATTATTGATAATTTTGACAATCGAAATATAATAATTTTGATAATCGAAAAAAGAATTTTCGAGCGGCTCTCGCCCTAATCTAAATAAAGGCATTTTTAGGAATCCGTCTATTTCAAAAAGAAAAGAGCCCTCTGTCACCGCCAGCGTCACCTTTCCAATGCTAAAGTAAATGTCCATGAATCAAAACTATCGATAGTTTTAAAAAAGTATCGATGTTTTCGAAGTAGTGAACTTTCCGGCTGGGTCATATGACGTTAGTAAACCTTAACTCGATCGAAGCTCATATGAACGCTTTGAGTTAAAGTATCGGGTTAAGAACTTAACCCCTATAGTGAGAACATAGCATAAGATTCTTAAATCAAGACGGCTAAAGAATGAATGAATGAAAATATGTATGAAAAATTTTACGCTTTCTAGATTTTTCAATCTCTCCAATTTTAAGGAAATATCCTAAATATTTTGTGCCTATTTTTTAAATATTTTCTTGCAATTAATACGAAGAAAATCCCTGAAAATTAAACATTTTAAATGAGCTTAAAACGATAAAACAAACACCTTCAGGACATGTTTCAGAGGAATGAACTTGGAGACTTTACCAGCATTTTTTCATTGGTTTAAGCACATTTTCGCCATTTTTAGTGCATTCTCCCCGAACCCTAGTTATGGCACATCTGTTTCATATTAAAACTAAAATACATTACTTTGAAAAAGAAGTTTCTTCGAGCTTTATTTATTACTTTTGCAAAAAACAAAAAACATAAAAACACTGCATATTTTCAGGCAAAGATTTCTTTTTCAATTCAGTAGTTTCGTCTTCATTGAAAATAACATTACCTTGCAGCAAATGCGACTGCTCTTGGATTACCGTCCGAGTAGTTTCTTATTGATTTTACTCCATTCGAACTTCCCAGATATTTTTCCGTTGCCTTTCCTTGACACACCCACATTTAATTTTCTCAGCAAGGAGCCCTCTTTTGGTCATTTGTCAGTCGATTTTCGCATATGTTCCACTTAAATTTCCTTTCATCAATCACCTTTCGACTGGATCTCAGCAGCATTTTCTGATCATACTGAAGAGTCTAGTCGATTGTCATTGATGTGATAGACATTTGAATATTTTTATCAGGCATCCCGGTGTACTTCCCGGTGTAGTTTTGAAAATAGGCTTTTTTAAAAGGATTTTTCAAAATATCTCAAGGACTCTTCGCAACAGGAACCTAAAAATCGGTTCCTACAGTATTTTTAGGTAATATCTATTGAAAATTAACAAAACTTTAAAATCCCACGCCTTCTTGATATGGAAAGACCCTTTGCTCTTCATCAATGAAGGGTAATTGGCGAAGAAGAAGAAGAAGTGTGACTCGTTATTTAACACAATCTCCCTTCTCAAAATTAAATATTAATTTCTACATTTGTCGCATTGAGCACAGTAGGTATTTGAGTGAATTTCTTAATAATCAAGGCTTCTGATGTATGACTTTTTAATAAATAAAACAACAACAAAAACAGTTAAGCAAGAAAAGCGCACGCACCTCAAATTCAACTTCTTCACACATGCGCAATCGCATTCGTTGTCTTTTCTCTTATTTTTATTTATTTATTTTTTAATTTTATTTTTTTGTTTGTTTTTGTATGCATTTCTCAAATATTTATGCTTTGCTTTAGAGCATGCTCAACTCGAGTTTTGGATAATCTTTTTCTTTTTTACATTGTATGGGCGCTTAGCTTTTCGAGTACACAAAATGGAACTGTAAACGCACCGAAATGCAAGCAATGGGTGGATCAATACTCGACGATGTTACCTGTTCATTATGCCAAAAAAAAAAAAAAAAACAACCTAGGCCAAAGCTAATTTTGTTGCATCAGTTGACGTAATTTTGCTGTTAAAAAAATAAACAAACATAATTTTTGAAAAAAATCTCAACGCCACCGACTGCTCAACTCTATGAAAAGATTAAATATGTAAGTCCGAAATGCGCAGGCGCGCAGCACACTTGTAAGCTATGGAGGAAGGCAAAGCGAAGCAAAGCAAAAGCGAGCACAAATGTGATTAATTACATCGCCGAATTGTAACAAATGGTGAAACTAAATAGTTTTTCGCACAAAGCTTGCTGTGGCTGGCTGTGCACATCGTCAAGATTTTCGCTTCGACGTCTGCGCGTTTGCCAAAAAAATTTAACAGAAGCAAAAGAAAAAACAGGAACCCATGCTTTTCATTTTTACATCAACATCAGCATTATTTTTTAATCGTCTTCGCGTTGAAGTTTGTTTACACAATTATGCTTGAGACTAGGCTTTAAATAATTCATATTATTGGGCCAACATAGCAAAATCTTCGATGCGGAAATTTCTTTTAAAAATGCCGGTTCTACTAGCTTATCTGGGCTAGTGTCAATACTGTAAGTCGTTCATCGCATAACAGTGCAGGAAGAGTGGTGAAACAGTCAATAAAAAACACTCCCTCCATCGCCATCAATTAAGTTATGGCTTGGATATGATCGACATTTCTTTAAGATCATTTTTTTCGATAAAAATGCCGGCTTTTACTGGTGCTACCTTGTGGCATTCCCATATGATGACAGAACTGAGTTCTGGAATGCTGTCATGGAAACATGGAGAGTGAGTAGCCACAATAGACAGAAACTTCTTAATATTTTCGGAATAATTAACGTCCAAGGAAACAAACCCTTTTGCCTCTCAGATGAAACTTTTTATGGGGATTCAACACCTCCTAAGATTTACGGAGGGCTTCTGGGAAAATAATTCTAAAGCTCCAAAGCAATCGTTCTCATGTTCGTTTTCTTTAACTATCTCTTTCTTGTGTTTATTGTCTAGTGTTGATAATCTCGTTTGCCCGTCATTATCCTCAAAACTGTCACAATTCAAAACTGTGTGCTGCCATTGAATTAATTTGCACTCAGTCAGTTCTGCCTATCAATACAACACTAAACTCAGTCAGGCAAAACATGGAACATATTTTGAGTTGTGTCTTTTTTGAAGAGAAAAGATCTCCCACGTCAAAAACCCTTTCTCTCGATCTCATGTTAGACTTAACTGATCATACTGACGAGAATTTTTCGATGGTTGCTTTTTTTTTGCATTAATAAAATTGAGGAAAAAACTTGGCCTACATAAGAGCACCCCTACCTACCGCTCCAGGGTCTTTCGAGCATTTCTCTTCAGCAAATTAGTTCAATCGAGTGTTCATAATTGCTGTTACGTTTCTTCTTCTGTTTTTGCCCACAATTGCTAGAAAAAGCTCGCAAGTGGGTATAAAATTGCAAACAGTGCCGAAAAGAAAATTAGTAGACCCACTCCAATTCGACGGGAAACGTTGCTGTCGACTCTTCAAAAAGACAAAGAAAAAGGAAAACCTCCGAAATGATTAGCAGAAAGATGAAATTTTTGTCCATTTTCGGTGGATTTATTTGCTTAGCGATACAACAGGCGGGATGTCTGCCAGTTGCTGTGGCTAGTGTTGGTCCAGGTGTATATCATGCCGCAATTATCGGAAACTACGCAGGTCAGCTAAGCGGAGGAGTTGCTTTGAGT
Source organism: Chlorops oryzae (assembly GCA_020466095.1). Lineage (NCBI taxonomy): Eukaryota > Metazoa > Arthropoda > Insecta > Diptera > Chloropidae > Chlorops > Chlorops oryzae. Next base: position 29,558,934 of record CM035808.1, read on the forward strand.
AAGCTAAAATTTGATCAAGTTCCACTCAAAGATTTGGAAAGTAAAAACGGGGAAGAGGACAAAGATTTGGAAAGTCAAAATTTCGAAGCGGAAAATGAAAAGGAAGACTCCGAGCCCGAATATGATTTCAGTGAAGGTGCTGCCGTGAATAGTCCGAGTCTGTACGAAAGTCTCGGTGAGATGGGCGACCATTTGAATGAGAAAGACTTTCCAGCCGACTATGGAGCAGAAAATGATGAGAAAACACAGGAATATGCTGAAGCAGAAGCTCAGGGTGCTGCGAGCGAACATCATGAAGATTTGGAGCAATTCAATTATGAACCGAAGAAACCCGAAAATAATGAGATCGAAACCGATTTTGAAAGTTTTTTAAGTAAACCAGTGCCAGGCATTGATCATGGTAAAGGCGCGTACAGTTACAGCACAGCGTACGAATTTCCCAAGCATTAAAGTGCGCCCAGGCACGCGATCTGGGTGAAGCGTAATTGTTTTAAGGTTTCTAGGTGATTTCTTAATTTCTACAAATTCAATGATTAATAAAACGAATTAAGTTATTATTATTGGTAATAAATACGTATATTTAAACTGTTGAATGGTTTCTTCGAGAGCCTAGCTTTAACCATACGATCTAATGTAGTGCTTCCCTTTTTCATCGACAACGTCATTGAAATCGATTTTATCGCTTATTTGTGAATGACCCACGCTACTGCTGCTCGTTATTTGTGTGTGTAGATGGCTTCGGGGCTCAGGGCTACCATTTAGCTCGATATGATGTAAAAGTTCTTCATCGGAAGTTTCGACGGTTTGATGCAATGGACGCCATCCGAAAGCAATGCTATTCCAAATTGGCGCTTGTCCCGAATTCATGTCATCTGAATTCTCGTACGGGAAAGTCTTATGCTCGTTGAGCTCAACATCGTGGCCGTTCTCCAGTTCCAGAACACCCGAGCTTATATACATCGGTGGACCGTATTCTATATTAAGTTAAAAATTTTTAAGAGGGATTGCAACTTCAGGTGGTTAGTTACCAAGGGAGTGTTTAAAGAAGAAATGGGGCCGATTTATCACGGAATGAGTATGAAAATCAAGCCATAAATCTCTTCATCATAGCCTGGTTATGCCTTTGGCAACCAACCCCAAATTACATACCGTTGAGATCATCGAAATTTCCTCTCTTTGTTAATTTCTTTTCATCAACCTTAATCCTTTCCTTATCAGAGATACTCCTCGACTCGCCCTTAACCTCACAAAATGAGCAAGCCAGTAAGCCGAAAATGGTCGCGATATAAAACTTTTTGATCATTTTAAGCCTTTTCACCTGCCGATAATCGTAAGAATAACTGCAAGTGTTAAAATTGTTCTCTTTCTTTTATACCGATTCACTCGCAAAAATGATTTTTTCCCAAAAAGAAAAAAAAAAAACTTTTGAACGGATGCAATTCGTCTTGCTTGGATGGATTTTGAGCACATCGGCTATGAGGCTTGCACGAGCTTTAAGGTGACAAACATTGCTTTATGAATGTGCTTAATTAGATGACATCGACTTTTAAGCTAGCAAAGTTGGTCCGTCGCAACGAAAAGTCATAGACGGGTTTTCATGAAGACATGGATTAAAAGATTTATCGGAGATCTTAGTGAATATTTTCTAACTCGGATGTCAAAACTGAGAGTCGTTTTGCACTGAGAAAAAACTGCATTTCTGCAGTGGGGTAGATGAAGAAATTAAAGATGGGTGCCTATAGATTTTGAAGACACCAAAAAGAGTACAACGTGTATTGACATTAAAGTCGAGTTCTTCGCACATAAAGAGCCGCCACAGAGGCACTGTAGAAATCTCGAAAACAGATCCGGTAGTGCTAAAATCGGCTATGCCTTATGGTTCTGGTACATTGAACTTAATAAAACGATCGTACTAAGCTACGCCACTGCTTTGATCTTATTGAGATGTTACCCCACATTGCGACCAGCAAGGTTTCCTACCTTCAACTTTATTAGATTTTAGTCGCCAACACTAGAAAAAAACTCACCATTCTAAATGAGACCTGAAGTTTTAAGCACAAAATACATTGCCCCAGAAAAACATGCGACCGTTAGAGCTCATTTTGTTGGCTTAAGAAACTAAATTTTCCAAATCAATTGACTAAATTAAATTATTTAAATTGCTTTCTAAAGAGTTAGACAAACAATCGATCTAATTTCGGCTCGTATTTTGTTCGAAATATTCCAAGAAATATTCTAAGCGATTTTTTTTTCGTTTACTCAAAGACCCGGATTGACTGTTAATGGTCTGTTTATGAAAGCTCTAAGATCACATATTGATCTAAGCAAGTGTTTACTTTGTGGTTGCATGAATATACACAACGAACCCTCAAATCTTCTTGAATTGTTCCGCATAATTTGCTGATTTTCTCTCGATTACCTACTATTCTTGATCCTAAGCCGGCACTGGTATGGAGTACAAGAGAAAATGAATGAATGGGAAAATGATAGCAGTTGCCTTTCAATCTGATCGGCTTGGACTTTAAAAAAGGACTTTCTTCATAATTAAAGATCTAAGACTCAAGGCTCGATACAGATTTTTTGCCACTCTGGGCAAAAACTATATTTGCCGCCCCTACGATAGCACTAAAGGGGTACTGTCTTCGAATTTATATGTGAAATTACTGCTCAGCCCAGTGCCGCACTGGGAAATTGCCCGGCTTGCCACCCCCTAAATCGGGGCCTGCTAAGACTCGGACTTACGAGACTAAATCACAAGTCTGCGTACCTATCGGAAAACCATTAATTTATGGAATTTTCTCTCCCGTTTAATTATTTTAAGACCAATAGATAAGAGTTCCAAAGGATTATACACAATTTGGTGAGTATAATTTCGGCTTATCAAATTTTATTTCATAATAAATCAGAATACAATTTGGTAAAGGTTGGAAATTTGTCTTAGAACTAAATTTGGAAACATTTTTCAACCACAATTTTATCTAACAGCCCAATTTCTCCCAGATACCACCGCTTTTTAATCCATTGTTGTTCCAATTACCAGAGCCGCTGGAACTCCAACCAGAACTTCCCCATGCGGGACCGTTTTGACCCCAGCCAACAGGAACCGATGAACCCGATGGTGGTCCATAGGTTTGGCTTGGAACATGACTATACCCACCGGAACTCCAGCTGGGCTCGTCGACAATCACCCTAACGGTTTTCACTGAAGACTGAATGTTCGGCGGAAGAAGTTGTGGCCCAGAGACTGGAACCTGCACCGGTTGAGGTGGGCGGGAAACTTGTACTGGCACTTGAGGAACTTGAACTTGTACAGGACCGGGCTGTGAAGCTGGTGCTGAGACAACTTGTACGACTGGCGGTGGTGCAGCAACTGATTGTGCTTGTGTAGTTACATAAGATGCAGAAGGTTGAATATAGGATGTTGCAACAGGAGCTGGAGCTGGTGCTGAGATCGGTGCCCAACCGGATGAGTATCCCAATGAGCCACCCGAAGAATATTGCTGCTGTTGTGGGACTATTACTTTAATTACCCGAACCACTTGTTCTCCACCAGAGCTATAACCATTACCATATTGATAGCTACTACCATAGCCTCCACTATATGAAGGACGATTGTAACTGTAGCCTTCACCGCTGCCATAGCCTCCACCGTAACTACCACCGCCTCCTGAATAATATCCTTGATTGTATCCACCGTTATAGCCGCCCGATCCGTAGCCGCCTGATCCATAGCCGCCCGATCCGTAGCCGCCCGATCCATAGCCGCCCGATCCGTAGCCGCCTGATCCATAGCCGCCCGATCCGTAGCCGCCGATCCATAGCCGCCCGATCCGTAGCCGCCTCCCCCACTTCTACCGCCGCCACCGGTCAATGCGCTCAACAAAGCAAGCTTTGCACCCAGTAAAGCCTGCGTGGGCTGCCCAATCGCAACGAGGGCGATTAAAAATCCAACAATCACTTTCATACCGGGGCGGATAAAATCTTTGGCCGATCTATGCTGTAGCAAAATTCAATTCAACTGATAAACCAGTTAGACGCTTCACTCTGTTTTATAGGCCCTAAAATGATGCCTTACCGCGAGCGGGAGAGGACATACATATGTACATACGTGCCATAGAAAAGTGGCAATTTTTAAGCTATAATACAAAAATTCAACATTAATTGAGTAAATTCTCTAGGTAAATAATTCTACGCATCGTGAAGCGGCCAATTTTAAGGTGTTTCCCCAGAAGCCATATTATAAACGGATGACGCCACTGATATGCTCCAAGCCGACACAGCCCGGCAAATCTTCAATTTCCATACATCACTGAGAGCTGAACGTTCGCTAGCAGAAGATCGCTATTTGTTTGATCAATAAATACTTGCTTATCCGCCAGATTGCTTGATTTGCCCTGCCGTACGTTAGACTCGTCAGTGCCGTAGCAATTCTGTTTTGCGTGAGGGGGAAAAATTATTTTTTCAATTTTATTCATGGGCAAAAACAAAAATGCGTGGGGGGGGCAAATCCCCCTCTTGCCCCTATGGTTGCTACGGCACTGAGACTCGTGTTGATTTAGTTCACAGCCACGGAGTCTCTTGCCTGGTAACTCAATCGTACTCACTTATGTATGAGTGTCGATGGTAAGCATTAACACTCCCGAGCATCATCTTCGAGCGAAATGATCTTGACATGTGGCAAATAGTATCCCACCCTAGCCGATCTTAAGTAATACATACATAATAGGCTGGACCAAAACGTAGGCATATCACGTAAAGTACATAAGCTCCAAAAAAAAAAAAAAAGCTAATAATAAATATGGTCATATAGCGTGGAACTGCATACAAAACGTGGTAATTTCTTTTGAAAGACATAAAATCTCAGAGAAACGATTTAAAAATACTAATTAGTTTGTTTAAGACCCAGTGAGGATGAGGATAGCAAAAGGTCAAAAATACTCTTTTGAGGTTAGAACTTACCCCCAAAAAACTATATTTGTTTAGGTAAATTTAATTTGAAAGCAAAAGTTCGAATATGGTTTCTTCAAAAAAAAAATGTAATCAATCCATTTCTAGATTTAAGCTTCGCCATAGACTGGAAGGAAAAGTATAATGATCTAATGGGCGATCGGTTGGAGTCCTGGAAAATAGAGATAACATTCAATCTTTCTATTTCTAAGAACTTTCGAGCTAACTTGATAGCGGAATATCGGAAAGAAAACAATAAAAAATATTCACTGCCTTCCATTATTGCTAATTTATATAAATATAGTTAATGTTCATTTTGCTTACTTCAAATTAGAGCCTCTCGGAGAGCTTCAAAAGCTCGATGAAAAATTGTTCGCAATAAAAAAACTTGGCCTAATACAAAAGGACCTTTAAAACTGATACAGTAGCGGGCACTCAAGCCGTTTGGATGGTCCCTATACCATGAAGAATAACGGCAAATGACTTTAAAATAAACTAATTTCTGTAAAAATTGCCACTATTTTTTCTCAGTGTAAAATTAAAAAAAGTTTAAATTCCTTGTTTTATCTGCCATAAGTCGCCATTTGTTTCATCTATCTATCTTAATTAGATTTTGCGGTGTAAGATTTTGAAAAGGGGCTTATTGAAAAGGATAGGAAACTTTAAATCGGTTTCTACAGTGTTTCTACCTAGTAGTGTAGTGTGCTGTAGTACCTATTCAAAAATCAACGAAACCTTAAAATCCCTTTCAGGGGGCCGCAGTAGCCTATACAATTTTTTCTCAGTGTAATTTATAAGCATTTGATCTTTGAAGACAATTTTTTTGTATTTATTTTGCAGCGGTTACATTAATTTTCAATGTACGCCGATTACATAATCCGCAGATCGAGTTAAAGGTAAATCATATCTAATTCACACATTTTGGGGTTTTTTTCGCTCTTCTATTTGCTATGTACTTAAGTCATTTAAAAAATATTGGCCGCCTGATTGAGTTTGGATTGCGTGTGGACACGTACGCAAGTTTTAAGAGATTTCTAAAAAACTTGAACTTGAGATCTTCGCAGATAGATTCACCACATTCGATGTGCTTTGACTTCGTATAGCCTCATCTCTTTTTTTTTTTTTTGGTTTTTTGGGCTTGGTCTAGTATAAAAATCATTTTTAGCGTCTTTGCTCGAAATGCTGTTCGCATGGTAGCTAATTGTCATTGTAAATAGTCATTTTTGCTAACAAGAATAAGTCAATACTAAATTAGTTTTATTGTAAGGAATTTTTATGTCGATTTTGTTTAAAGTTTTTTTTTCCTTTTTTCCTTTTTTTCACTTCAGACGTGACAAGTGACTTTAACGATACGAATCACTCTCATTTTCATTGAGCGTTCAGTTAGCCGGCAAATGAAGGCTAATATATTTAGATCTATTGTCCAAAAGGTGTATAAAATGTTCTTTTCCTGTTTATGTTTGTCAATTTATTTTGAGGATTATTCAAATACGTATTATTCAATTTTGGACTTCTGAAATATTTGCCAGAATATCCGTGAGTGGATTTGTAATTTACGAGAGTTCAAATTTTCTTCCTATAATCTATGAGAAATCTTTAAAGGAATGGCATCACATGTTGAGAAGAGTGGGCAAGAGCAAGGGATGTTTTCTCTCGGGAAGGAATTTTTCTAGACCGTGCTATTAGCTGTTCTTATAGAGCTTTTTAGATCATTAAAGGTGCTCTCACACAATATGTATCGAGCAATATGACCTGTCAAATATGCCACCAGCGAAGCTGGCATGTCGTGTGAATCAAGAAGATTGATAGGTACATATGACCGAGCCACATGGCTGTGCATCTTCCTTTATTCGATTTTCAAACTAATTTGATAATCGTATGTGTGCTGTCTTCTTTTGATAATAAAATTTGCGCGAAATGGAGTCGGCAAAGGTAAATATGGTTTGCTTTTTAATTAATTGATAATTTTAAAGCAAAGGAATTCATCGACATGACATATCGCACACTAATCACTAAACCGGCACAATTCAAAATTTTTTCAATCAATTTTTTCATGTTCGCCAACACTTTACTGCAGGAAAACGAACACTATGAAATTTAACATTGATATTTATTGATTCTCCAGTTAATTAAGAATAATATAAATTTAGAAAAGAAATTGTTTTTACAGGCGTCGAGAGTTATTTGCTGTTTGCCCGAGAAATGCAAAATTTTGAGTTGTGCCGATTTAGTGATTAGTGTGCGATATATGTATGTGTCGTGTGAGTGCAAAAAAGACCATGTATGTTTTAATCCATTTTTGACAGGAATACGAAATGAAATTTGACAGGTCATATTGCTCGATGCATATGTATTAGTGAGGTTCAAGCAGGTGTGCAATTTTTGCAACCTCGCAAATTTTGCCGGGAAAATATTGCACATCGATTTTGATGGGAAAAATTTGCGTCATGTTATCGCACAAGTTTTGCACTCGTTCCACTCGTTGCACCACTTTTCTATGAGAGCACCTTAAGTATTCTACAAATGAACTGATTTAAGTTGTTGCTTGGGAGTTGAGTGAAAATAATTGTGGAAATAGAAATCAAATATGTAGCCCATAAATCCTTTCTTCGGAATTTTAACTAAATTTTATTTTGAATTTATTAAATATTTTATATTAATTATGAAATTAGTATTATGTTTATGTGGGCCTTTTATTAAAGTTTTTGGTTATTAGGATTTGGCTATAGCTTTTAAAAAGAAAAGGCTTGTATTGCTCAAATAGGTTTAGGTAAGATACAAGCATAAATATATGTTTCTATTACCTTCCTATTGGAACAGATACGCGCCGGATCCAACCGTTATTTAAAACAACATTCTTTCGAAGGAATTGTGTACACTACATACCCCGAAGTTATCGTTTGAAACAAAAGACTTTTTCTCAAATTATAAAAAATATATTTCAAAAATATAAATGCAGCTCTGGTTTCTCACAATTTTTGGCGCCAATCAGCCTTTAGAGTCGACTGGAAACAGTTACAATTTTTGTATGAGTATGGAAGATGCACCGCCGCCACCATTGCATATCGAAGCACAACCATATTGGCCAGGCTTTAGAGCATGCGAAAGGTGGGTCACCAAACGTGCACCTGACATACCGATGGGATGTCCCAGCGATACGGCGCCACCATGCACGTTCACACTAGCGGGATCTATGTCCAATTTTTTGATATTAGCCACGACCACAACAGAAAAAGCTTCATTGATCTCCCACATCGCAACATCTTGCTTATGAACGCCGGCACGTTCTAAGAGCTTGGGCACAGCGAGCGCAGGTGCGATTGGAAAATCGATCGGATCGGTTTCGGCGTCCTGAAAGGCAACAATACGCGCCAATGGTTTCACTTGAAAACATTCGGCTGCTTCAGCTGTCATAAGGACAACTGCTGCAGCTCCATCATTCAAAGTCGAAGCGTTTCCAGCTGTAACCGTGCCATTCTCCCTCTGAAAAACTGTTGCTAGTTGTCCAAATTTATCAAAATTAACACGTTTGAACTCTTCATCTTCGCTGATGATGGCTTCGGGCTTGCGTTTCTGTTGTATCTTGACTGGCGCAATTTCGGCATCAAACGCCTTATCCTCCCAAGCTTTCGCAGATCGCTGGTACGAGCCAATGGCGTAATTGTCTTGCTCCTGTCTTGATATATGCATCTTCTTGGCAGTGTTCTCAGCACAGTTACCCATATGGAACTTATTGTAAACATCGGTAAGTCCGTCAAATACAATGCCATCGATAAGGTTTACTCCGCCGTAAGGTGTTTGCCCGCGTTTCATATAATATGGTACATTTGACATTGATTCCATGCCGCCTGCAACTATGACCTCCGATTGGCCTAACATTAGATTTTGTGCTGCAAGCATTACAGCTTTCATTCCGGAAGAACACACCTGAATTGTAAAAAAAATAAGAATTTCTTAAAGTAACCAAATCATATTCACTCGTCTTACCTTGTTAATTGTCGTGCAACAAACGTTCATTGGAAGACCAGCGAACACGGCAGCTTGTCGAGCTGGTGCTTGGCCAAGGCCTGCTGAGACAACATTTCCCATATAAACTTCCTGAACATCCGATTTCTGAATGTTGGCCCTTTGCACTGCCGCCTGAAAGAATTGATATTTATTATTCAATTCAATTCAATTCAATTCAATTATTTACTTCAACGGCAACTGCACCAAGTTGTGTGGCCGAAAGCGGCGCCAAATTACTTTGGAAACTTCCGATTGGAGTCCTTGCTGCTGATACGATTACAACATCGTGGAATTTGGAACTGTGGAATCTAGCCACTTGGGTGAATGCTGAACGCGATAGTTTTAAAAAACCTGCCATCGTAGCGATTTACTATCAGCATTGGCGATCGCAAAAACGATCGTTTGACAGATGTCAACATTGCATAACAATAACAACAGTGTTGTCACTTCCACGGCATATTTTTCAAATTTGACATTCTACCGCACAAGGCTAAAAATCTACCAAATTTTCAGCAGTTCATTAATCGTGCAAGCAAATATTCTTCAAACACGCGAACAAGATTAACCCAAAAAAACACGATACTTGTTTGCACTCACACATTTACAAAATATCATGCTACCCCTGCAAGCCGGATACGCGTATTAAAGCAGCTTCAATTTTTCTGGGAATTCTACCGCATTAAATAAAAGAGTTGGGAGCACTGAATAACAGGGCGACTCCACGTGCAATACTCGAGAGTCGGACATACGAACAATGTTTTGAAGCAATTGAGCAACTGGAGGATCGTATGCAAAGAAAAGAGACGGTTGTTTGTTACTTGTTCCGGAACAATCTGCGCTTCTCTTTTTTTCACGCATTCAAATGGGATAACAGAATTATATCAGAGTTAGAATTTAAGTTGAAAATATTGTGATTACTAGGCAATCAATAAAAAATTTATTTTTGAATCGACTAGGGAAAAATATTACCCAACATATTTGGACATTTCTTAAAATAAAAATGCACTTTTGGTTTTCACCATTCAAATATTTAAAAATAAATGTTTCAAATATTTTAATCACTTTGTCAATGCATTAAAATTCGATTTCAAATTTCAGTTCGATTTATAAAAAACAGCTGTTTGGAAAAATTCAAAAAAATAAGCATACAATACTACAAGCGACACTCTCTAAATTTTTTGAATTTGCTTGTAGGTATGATAAGAATATGCGGGTGCGATAGAGACAGAGAACAGTTTACATGAGTGCGACTGAAAAAGATAGAGTTTTGTCAACGACTGCTGTGGTGAACAGTTCAACAGCCCTGCAGGAAGTATGAGTAGTTAAGCTCTAACGTTTTACTAGTTCTAATTCCACCAGCACTGGTTCTTCTTTATACCCCTGGTTATGTATTACTCTGTACAAAATTAACATTGCGTGTGGGCTAAAAATCACTAATTGTACACTTGAACTAACGCTTTTTTAGTGATTTGGGAACCAATTGGGTTAATTGGGTAAAGTAAAACACTAGTTCCTTTGAAAGATTATTGACCACAATTTGTGGTTTTTGGTTATTTTGGTTATTTTTACGCAATATTTAAAAAACACCGGTTTATTTTTGGTGTTTTTTTATTTACAAAAATATTTGTAATATATAAAGATAGATTTTATTTTTGATTTCGGAGCACCAACGCTCTTTGCAACAACTATGTAATGGCAACTCTTGTTACTGACACGAAAAACCATTTTTCCATGCAATACTAGTCGGAGCTTTATACGAAGCCCTAACTCCCTTTTGCACTAGTTCTTTAGTTTTGGTGAAAGTACTAGTTGCATCCGGGCAATATACCTCACGCTTCCTAGAGGGTAATAAGCATTGAGCTCTGCTGTGTTGAAAGTCAGATTGTAATGTCGATGTGTGAGTTCATATGTACACAAATCGTGGTGAAAGTCAGTTTATTTTATGTGAATGTGTTAACTGTGGGCAAAGTCAGATTGTGAATGGGCAAAGTCGGTTTATACAAGCTCCCCTCACCCGTCTTAGTGATTTTGCGAAGTGTCGCTTGTAGTATTGTATGAAATAAGTTTCTAAAAAATATGCTTTACGGAAGTAAGATACAGATAGACAGGACGGGAAGCTTTGGGGTCACAGGGCGGCAATTTGGAGTACGAAACAATCATTAGAATGGCTATTTATAGAATCCGTTTTTAAAAATAACGATCTAATCAGCTGTAAAATATACTCACAGCATTGGTAGTGAAAGACGCTACCATAACCTTCTATTCTTAAAAAATTGCGGTTTTAAAAATGAAATTTAAAAAAAAATTCTATTAAAACTTTTTCAATTTATTTGGTAATATTGGCCCTTAGTTTTCTATTTTGGGATATATATAAATAAATAAATTTCTTAAGCTTTTAATAGTAAAATACGGAAACTAAATGAGAGCTAAGCTTCTATGATCATAGTTCCCTTTTGTCTTAATTCATATTGTTCCTAATTAGGTACTTAATGCTCTGTCACGATTTTTCAACTAAATATCGTGACGGTTTTAACGAAGGCCCAACTTCTTATGGCATTTTCTCAATTTTTCTAAATATTTTGGCTTTCAATCGAATATTTTGTTTCTTCGAAGACAGTTCAGTCGCATTCAAGGGAAGTTCATAAGGCTAAATTCGCTTCTTTGAGCAATTTCATACCGAATTCTTTTGGTCTACTCGAATTTTACGGGTAATTATGTGAAATTGGAAGTGTAGAGCTTTTAATTGAAAACTGAAAGGGTAAAATTTAAACAAGGTAAGAATTCAGTCTCAGGGCTACAGATTTTCGGTGGCGCAAAATTGTGAATATAAAATGAAATGGAAAGTTTCTTTGAAGTTTCTTAGTAACCATTTCGATGCCATGATCAGTGGCAGGGCAATACAATACCCGGCACAGACAATCGATACACTTTACACATGATTTTGAATATTTTTTAAAGAGCGTAAAGAAATCCGGCCCATGCTTAAAATCAGGGGAGGCAAGTTCCAAAAATATTGGGGGGCCAAAAAAAAATTTTTTGCAGGGAACAATACGCAGTGTTTAGTGGATGTCAATTATTGAAAAAGTGCCGTATATCTACTGCAATTGGAATTAAGTTCTAACCCTTCTCGGAATGGGAAAGATATCGATACTTATCGACAATCTTTGACAGATATTTCTGGTTGGAGGAAGTTGGAACCCCAGTGTAAAAAGTAGGGTGGCACAGGCGGGATTGCAGAATAAAAGTGTGATATTCTACAATATCTTTACAAAATTTTCAAATTTTTTTTTCAGTTGCCGAAATATTGCGGGGGCATGGCCCCTCCAATAAAGTTTTTGGAGGGGTAAAACGTGCCTTGTCCCCCATAGTTGCCGCGCCTGCTTGAAATGTTAATTTAACAGCGCGTCGCTGTTAATGAAATTGCTGTTATGCTGCCAATTAATTTGGCTAACTTTATATTTTAACTTTAGTTCTTTTTGATAATCAAACCGAAATAGTCAGGCAAAACGCAAGCCACAAATATTCATGACATTGTTTTATCGAATATCAAAAATTCATTTCATAAATTGAAATTTAAAATAAAAAAAAATTTTTTTTCTCAGTTTATATTGAATTGAATACAGAGGATTTAAAAATTTTTGTTTGCACCGATTGAACGAAAAATGTTTCTTTGCGCACCCAATTAGCGAACGGGCTTAAGGCTAATTGGAAGTAGCTGAACAGTTGATAAATGATTTCGAAAATTCCGTGCAAAATGTGAAATTTAACAAGAGCTAATGAAAAAAATATAAATGCCGAAAGCGAGCATTGGTTCCTCCGACCATCTCTCAAGCGGGCGAAGCTTTTATTCTTTCCGCCAATTGCAAATGACCGTCGTTGCTGCAGTTCATTGGCAAAAGTGACTTTTGTCTATTCGCGCCAAAAAAAAAAAAAAAAAATTCAAATAAAGAAAAAATAATTCTCAAATAAAAAATCATTTTTTCTTGTCTCATTGAATTTTTGTACGGTTTTAAATAAAGTAAATCGCAATTCGAGAGTAAAATTGTCACACACCGATTTATCAAGTGCATAAGAAACGAAAATAAAAACAAACGAGTGCTAAAACTCAAAGTGCCAGAAAGATTTGATTAATTGAAGAATGAATTAACTAAGTGCAAATGGAAGAGCTGTGAGTGCAATTTTCTATTTGGACAGAATATATTCTTTTATTTATTGGAAATGAAACGAAAATTCGATACAAAATGCAAAACTGAAAACTATCATTCAAGCAAAATAAATAGCTGTGTCTGTTATTCGTAAGATCTAAAGAATTCATATATATAAATATGTATATATATATGTATTTACATATGTGTGGAGCCGATAAATAACCTTCGTTTATCGCAGCGGAAGTTTAAAAAAAACGAATATTTAAGTGTCTAAAGTAGTCAAAGACAGTGGTAAAGAAGACTTTCTATTTCTAAAGAAATTATAATTCTGTTAATTAATAATAGTTAAAATGACATTTGCTGATGAAGATAAATTTCACTTGGAATATTCGCTAATTCATTAACCACTCGAAAGTGTCAAATGCAATTGTTGGATTTTATCAAGATCACCATTTGGAAAAAGCTGTTTCCAATTTTGCATTAACTCTTAGATACACACACCCGCACACACACACACTTGAACTTCTTTCGAGAGCAAATATTTATTTTTTAATTTGTAAGTGAAAATATAAACATGTCTAATTATGTTCGTTTCTATAACAACAAACCAACTATTATATTACCGCTTAATGGGTACCCATTTCACCGCCCGTCGGGACGTATGCGCAACGAAACCTTGCGTGCTACTCATACGTCCGATAGTGCCTTATCAACATTGAAGCGGTGTGTGTTAATCCTGCTTCTGTATATAGAAAGCATGCGTTTTCTTTCTGCTTTCGGTTTGCTTTTCGCAAAAGAACAAAAAATATAAAAAAAAAGAAAACGTTTAATTCATTATTTTGGTTAAATGGGAACTCAAATAAAAGAAAAAAAAAATTTTTTTTTTCAAAAAGAAATATAGCAATAACGATAAGAGAGTTTTATTGGCTTTCATGACGATAATATATATGACAAGAATGCTTTAATGACAATTTGTAAATTTTTTGACGTGATAACGTCTATTAAATCGATGATATGACACTCAAATAGCGAGAATCTGCCGACGGCGAATTCAATGTGCGTTCAACATGTTCATCGTTCATTTTACGCGACAACAAAGTTGGTTTGTTGGAGAGGGACGCACGGGGAAGATTTAAAAAATGTCCTATACCACATCCCCGAACATCCCTCACACACAAACCACTCAATTAAAGAAAAAAACAAACCGGTTTAGAGCAAAGAGTTCGCTCTCATGAAAAAGCAAATCGTCTCAATCGTTTCTTCACAAGGAGACAAGGGGCTGTCCATTAATTACTTAAGGGCGATTTTGACCATATTTGACCCCCCTTCCCCCACGTAAGAATACATTAGTATAAATCAGACACCCTTTATAAGCAGGCGTAAGATTTTTCGAACCCCCTCCCCCCCGTTTTATGCTTACGTAATTAATGGACAGCCCCCAAGGCGAAAATATTCAAAAGGTACACAACATCCAAATACAAATTTACGTATGACTATGGGCGCACACACAAATTCACACATATCACGCAATCGACAGACAAGCGCGGGAAGCCGAATTTTAAGACCTTTCTTGCTCAATTCTCCATACTTTGTAACCAGCAGTGATGCTAGGAAGTATTTTGGTGACTCTTTTCTCTTGGATATTGAAAAAATCTCTTTATTTCTGTTTTCTTTATGAAAAGGGATCATTAGAAATCCCTTGTAAACATTTGAACAGATTTTTGGTTAATGGTAAAATCGAAAAATTTTATCAAAACGGAAAAAACAACCCGTTCTGGTATCAGTGCATAGAATAAAATGTTAGCATGACGCCTATAATTCTCATTTGGTTTGTAAAATGGGACAATTAAGACTCGCAGAATTTCTAAAGATTTTTGGAGACGTGATGAAGCAAGAACGTGCGTAAGTCATAATCATCATCACCATGACCGTCATCATCATCACCATCATCATCACCAACCTCACCATCATCATCACCAACTTCACCATCACCATCATCATCACCATCATCATCACCACCATCATCACCATAATCATCACCATCATCATCACCAACCTCATCATCATCATCACCAACCTCACCATCATCATCACCAACCTCATCATCATCATCACCAACCTCATCATCATCATCACCAACCTCACATCATCACCAATACCATCACCATAATCATCGATAGTTTCGATTATCGATAATTTTGACAATCGATAATTTTGAAAATCGATATATGAATTTCCAAGTGGCTCGCCCTAAGGAGGCATTTTTAGGAATCTCTCCATTTCAAAAACAAGAAAGCCCTCTGTCACCGCCAGCACCACCTGTCCAATGCTAAAGTTAATGTTCATGAATCCATGTTTATTCATAGTTATAAAATTTCTTTCCTTTTTCGAAATAAGGCGTGAACCCATTTCACTTTACTTTTTAGGTTTTTTAAGCTCGATAGACTGTGAAGATCAGCCCCAACCTATTTCATAAAAAAGCTTACTACGTTTGGCGAACCTAATACTAATAGGAAAGTTTGTCATGCTTCGTAAAATTTTTCCCATACAAATCTCGACAGTTCGTGTCCCATTTCGAGAAATTTCCCATTCCGTAAAATTTACAGAACTTAATTAATTCCATTACTAAATGTCGATATCAGAAACACTTTACAAGAAACGAATTTGATGTTTTAAATTTTCTAACTCATTTTAAAGATATTCGGGGTCGACCTTTAAACGTGAAAGGTCGAAAAAGCGAAAAAGGGTCAAATTTTTCATACAAAAATTCGTTCGTTAGTTTCTAAGCCTTTTTGATTTATCAGTTTTCGAGTCAAATACACGTTCGATTCCCAGGAACATGCGAAAAAATTCGATTTTCACGGAATCCTTTCTTTGGCGTATTCTCAGACATATTGATTGACAATATGCAAAAAAAAAATCGATTGTTTGAGTAGAGTAGAGGACCCCCTTAAGGGAAGATCCCTTTTGTTGGATATGTTCTAGAGCTGCAATAATTTTTGCGAATTTATTTATTCAATCTCTAATGGGTATTTTCTTCTACAGGGTATTGTCGAAACTCGACTTTTAGTTTGCAAAATAATTTTTTCATTTTCGTAACAGAAGAATTCTGTTAAAGCTTTTTTCCGCCAAAGAAAATAATTTTAGTCTCGATTTTTTGTGCCATTATCAACATAAAGTACATATATAGGTACATTTTTTGCATATGAAATAATAGTGGTATTCACACCGATGTCGGTAGTTTGATAACTCGTCGGTCGATATTCTTTTTTAAATGTATTTTGTCTTTGTAATTTGACAAAACCAAAGTCCATATTAATTAGTATCGACTAACGAATTATTAAACCACGAACATCGGTGTCAAAACCGTTAATAGAAGATAAAAGATTTTTCATAACTTCATTCAAACATAATCGAATTTGAATTCAAATGAATTTTTCGTTTATGTCACACTGTAACGTTCTTTTAAGCCATGCGCATTTGTCACAAAAAGTCCCAGAGAATGTTAATTTGGTTCAAATGTGGAAAAAGCTCTCAACATTTCCACTTAAAAGCTAAGGACTCGCGCGAAAATCCGTCAGTCGCATTCTGTTGGTTGACCGGTTACTTTCAAATAATCGAAGAGCCAAGACAGCCGTTAAATAAAAAATAATAATAAAAAATATTAACTCATAATTGCAGTAAAGTTCAAATATTAACAAAAATTAATTGAAACCAAAAAATTAAGTAAGAAACCCTCTGAAAAAATTTATAAAACAAAATATATTCTCTAAACCGAGAAGGAAATATTTTTTTTTTTTCATTTTGAAAACCGAAAAGCCGTAAAACAATCTTCCGATTTAAAAAGTCAAGATAATTACAGCCTTTCGATAATCGAATTTCGTTTATTATATTTAATGAATGAGTGCAAAATATTTTATTAATTTATGGAGTGGTACATTTGATTACGTCTCAGATTTCTAGCCTGCTCAGAATTTAATATTCCCAATAAGCTAATGAAGGGGCTCAAATGTCTGCGGCCCATAAATCATTTTATCGCTGTAGATTTTTTTTTTTTTACTTCATAGCTGTGTTAATATAGTTGCGTGAAATATTACTCAATTACTTTTTTACCAAACTAAATTATCATTTACCTTTGGCTTATATATTCTCAAGTGAAATGGATTGTTAAAATAGAACTAAAACTTATGGGGCATTTGCATATTTGACAGTTAAAATCGACAAAAAATTGACGTGAAATTTTAAAATATTAAATTTATTAGCGATTTTCCCTTAAGCATGAAAAGATCGAAAAAGCAGAAAAATGTAAAATTTTTAATGCAAAACTTTGTTCGTTAATTTCTAAACCTTCTTGATTTTCGAGTTTTCAAACTTTTCGAGGCAAAAATACGTTTAAGACCCCTAATTGTTTTGAGAAAGATTTTCATAAAATCGTCATTTGTGTAAAAGCCTCATTAGGAAAATAGTTGAAAATACGTTTTTGTTTTGAGAATTTGATATGGAAAATATAATTTCAGATATTGAAGTGACTGATTTATAATTGAGTATAAATTCGAAAGGCTTTCCTCTGGCACTAATATTACTTTTTTGCTTCAATTCTCGTTTAATTTTTTGAATGCAGTCTCTTATAACATTCTATGCGAAACGTCCCGACGTTCTGTCAAAAGATTGAATTGACATTTAAAATTGTTTGAATTAAAATTTCTAACATCCAAAATAAGTGCAAAAAGACATTAAAATTAAAAACTTCAATTGATAACAACATTGAGAAAAAACTTCGTCATAAACATGAAATTGTCATAAAGAGGAACTCCAAAAAAAAAAAAAAAAACTCAACACATTTGAAAAAAATCAAAATAAATTGAGCAAACGAAAAAAGAAAACGCCTTTGGTCAATTGAGACAATGTCGCAAAATAACAAGCCTCCAATTATGAACAACGGCTATTTGCGTGCACAGCCGCAAAATATAATAAACAAGAGCAGCATTGACACCATGAATATAATTAGCAACAAATTACCCGAAGAGATCGATGATAGCCTAAATACACAGACAAAGCTAGTAGGAGCTGAACCACTGCTTCTGAATGATCCCGACGTCGATTCGAACGAAGCGAATATGATGAAGCAGGCAAAGTATCACCAGGCACCGAAACCCGCAGCAGGTGCAACACCAACACAAGCACAAGCACAGATTAAATTACCAACGGTTGTTTTCCTTGGAAACGATAGCAGTAACAGTGTCAGTGGTGTTGTGGGCAGTGGCGTTGGTGGAAACGTCGGTGGTGGCATCCACACGACCTTGCAATGCAATGCACCGCAACCGTATAATGCAACAAGCATACCATTGCAGCCGCAGCTAAGACGAGCCCAAAGCGATTGTCTTATCAAGGAGCCAACTCTGCGACGTCGCCTTGTCGTTTTGGCCATTGCTTTTACAGTATTAGGCGCTGCGATTGGGGCGCTTATTATCTACTTTGCTGGCTCACAACGTTGTCATTCGCCAATGACTGCAGCCTCCATCGATGGCAATTACCATCATCATCAGCAGCAGGGGCAGCAAGAAGATATCGAAGAGCAGCAACGTTATCATCACCAGCAAAAGGATGGGGGTAAGTACGACGTCAAAATTAAAAAAAAAAAAAATATATTGTTATCAATACTGATAAGGAAAACTCCTACTTGCGGCGTCTGCCATACTATTGCCCGATAACATTTTCGTATATCATTTGTTTTTTTCTCTTTATTATTTATCGAAAAATTCGCTTTATTGATACTCTTCTTAACTCTGCCCATATGGATACAATATACTTATATATAAATAAATAAATAAATAAAAAGTAGACAATTGATTAAGCATTGAGGTCTACATGCCACGTACGCAGCACTCCATTCAGTTCCATGTGAAGTGGAAATTACAAAACCGAAGTCCTCAAATGCCCGTTTTAATCGCCAGCCAGCCTTAAATGTTTTCCATAAATTCATTTCGCAAAAGTAAAATAAATAATAAAAAAAAAAAATATGTACTGGTATCCATTTCCTTAGCAATGGCCTGTCCTGCTTTATTGCTATTTAATGGTATATCATCATTTTGTCGTTTATATCGATACCTTACCACTTTTTTTTATGAATTATTTATTGAGCATAGGTTAATGGCATATGCGAAATCAACGGGAAAAAAATAAGGAAAAAGAATTCTTTCTCTGCATTCGGGTCAACATGAATTCATGCAGTCTTCGCGTTCACAATCGGGCCCTTCGAAATCGCTTTGAGCTCAATTTATTGTAATTGCATTCCATTAAACCATGAGCATATGTGCATATGACAACGATTATATATTCAAGCGGATAACAAGAGTGGGTTCCACCAATCTCATAGGAAGTATTCAAAATCTGACTCACACATGCAAAAAAAAAAAAAAAAAACAGAATAAAGAAAACAAAATCTAGAAATACATACATCCGGAAATGAAAGAATGAAATTTTTAAAATCGAAAAATGTCCTTTTTAACTGTTATTATACGGGCTCATAAGACCCGTTTTAAATGATGCCCTCCGACAAATGGAAATTTTTATGCTTCTCTGACAAAGTTATCCATTTTTATATTTAAGTTTCCTTTGGATGTCCTTTGCTATGACAATCTATAAAAAAATATTAAGATTGCACATGTTCTTATGAAGTCAAAAGGAATGCCACATTTTTCCACTTTAACACATTCCAAAAAATTTCTTTTACATAAAAATTGATTTTATTTAATGGAAAATGTGCTGGTAGGAGTCCAAATTCTTCCAAGATTCTTTTCTAATTGTGTAATTTTTGAGAGACTTCGAGGAAATTTTTCTTGCTTTTTTTTGGCGATTAAGGACACCATGACTTTTCACCGCATAATGATCGCCATTTGATAATAAAGTGTGCGATCAAACTAAATTTTTAGTGGCATTTTATTGGTTGAACTAACCTCGATAACATACAAAATCGGGGATAAAATGATACAGAATATTTTCACTTAAAATTATTACTCATCTGTGGGAGCTTTGATGGTGCCGTCGTATCTATAACAGATTCCTAAAATCGATTTTTGCTACAAAGGACCTACATCATCCCACTGACCCAACGCCCTTTGGAGATAGCACTAGAACCATGGGGCTGAATCAGAAATTCAAGCAAATCACATACACAACGCAGTTTTACCTTGAAGCTGAACAGAAATTTTATACGACTTAAGTCCATTTCTTAGGAAAAATGCATTTATATTGAAAATTTGCTATTTGAGTAGAGTACTTCCATTTAAAAATGAAATTGAAATCGAAAGCACAATCCTGTTGTTCTGACAGTACCGTTGCACAACGACTTAAATTCACATTTCCCGGGAAAAACGACTTATGTCTGTGTGTGAGCATTTTCATAGGAAAAACTACAATTAATAACTATCCCCAGGAAACATTTTCTATCGCCACGGCGATGTTTGGCTCGACCGCAACCGTTGCTTTAATATCGCGGAACAGTGAAGCTTGTCAGGCAGTTGTCCGGTCGCCCGACACTGTTTTGGAAGAGCAATGGGCGATACATTAAAAACATCGCGGAATGGTCAAATAAACGATGTTTCAGCAAAGAATAATACATATATTATGTAGCTAACTATCAAAATTTATTTTTGGTCGAAAAACAAATTCAAGGACTACTTCATTTAATAAAGCAATAGCAACAATATCACAAGGTATGTATATATTAGAAAAACATCGTAAAAACCTCTTCCAAACGTGACTTGGGCAATGCTCGTCTGGAAGATGAATACGCAATGTTTTGCGGATTGCTCGCGAAATGTTCGTCAAAGCAATATATTATTGGCGAACGTTCGCTAAAGCATAGGCTAAATGTTTGCTGGGTCGGCATTGCGTCAATTAGCGAATGTATTTTCATACATTAAGGCTCTTAGTTTGCAACCCAGTTTAAACATTTTCAAGGTAAAAACTTTCAAAAGATATTTTTCAGCAGAATTGCAAAACAGGTTTATAAAATTTCATATGAAAAATTCAAATATGTATATCAAAGGATTGAGTTACACTGGCATGAAGAGTTGGGGGCTACCTGCAGCTCTGTCAGAAATGAAAAACTTCATATAAAAAAAAAACGCTTCAGAAATTAATCAGAAATTTTCTAAAGAATTTTTTTAATATGAAGTTTTTTATTTCTGTTTCATTTCTGACATAACTGGAGATAGCCCCTTAGGGAATATATTTAAAAATTTAAGCTTTCTAAGTTCTTAAATCGAGTTGAAGACTACAACTAAAATTTATACAAAATACTTTAAACTGTGCCTGGTTAAATTAAACAGATTTCTCTTCTTATTTTATTGTCTTAGCTTAAATATTTCTACATTTAAAATCGATTTTGCTCGTAAAACAGAAAAGTTGCAATTAAGTCGTTTTCCCGGTCAACCACAGTACATATATATGTACTACCCTGCGTATGAGTAACGCTTTGCGAACAGATTACGTCCCTAACGATCTCACCGATTGCAGTGCACTTTACTTCTTATGTTTAAAAGGATCACTTTTCGAGATTATTTTTGTAACTTTTTAATTTATCTAAAAAAAAATTTAAATATTTTATATAATTTTCATCCCAACGTATCTTTGATCTGTGCCGATATCTTCAGGGGAGGGGCCCAATTCTTTGTTCAATTCTGCAAATGGTTTGGAAATCTAGAAACAACAAATTTTGCAGTCGAATCTGGATAGAAATATTCCCTGAAATAATGAACAGCTGCAAATAGTGATTGCTTTTTTGTTGCAGGGAATTTTCTAAATAATCAGGCCTTTAGAGAGGGTGTGGAAAATGGGGAAAAATCCCCGGGCCCGGGCTTTTTGAAGGGGCCCACAATTGGAATCGGACTTTTTATTTTGGTCGCACATTTTTGTGAGGGGACCCCGAAAAAAAATCCCCGGTTCCAATTGCTCTCTACGGGCCTGTAAGTAATGAACAAAACATTCAATCACGCTAATACGAACAATCTGGATACAATGAACAAGACATGCAAAAATTAATTCACTATATCCAGATTCGACTATATCTCTTTGGGCATCACTTACACTTTGCATTCGCCAAAATGTATGTACTTCAAATTTATTTTTGACTAATTTTCAACCCCTTTTTCCAACTGTCCAGACTTTTAGTTTTGAGATCTCGAAAAATTTTTCAAATTTATAGTATTTTTAAACTCAGAAACTTGAAGGCTTCAAAAAATATTTGGTCGGATTTTTTTTTTAGAAATATAATTAAATTTTTATCAGTTTTGTCGCGAGGGGAGAGGAAGGGGGCCATCGAATTCAGGTGATGCTTCATTGCAACCCCCTCAATACCGACATTGCGGTAGGTAAGAAAAAGGAAACCCCATCGCCCTAGGCTTATTCAATTCAAATTTCACAAGAACATTTTTATAAATGATTGTAATAGAGGCAAATTTTATTCGTATCAAAAAAATCAATATTTTTTACATTTAATTAAAACTTTTAAAAAAACATCTAGAACCCTTTCTCCATAGTGGGTCCTCAAAATTAATTTTATAGATATAAACTGTTTATTTCTTGTCTTATCTTTTTTATATTTTTACTTATTTTATATTTAAATAATTTCTTGTAATTATGCTCAATAGCGCTCAATATTTTACACATCACTCATGTCCAACTTTTTGAATCCAGCTTTGTAAGGAAGACTTTTCCCTTGTGCTCTATGATGTCAGACCAAACCCTAAATTAATTAAAAAAGTAAATTCAAATAAATTTCAAATAATTGAATAATTTTCATTTCCGTCATATTTACCTACCTACTTTCATGACATCTATTGTATAAACTATGTCCATTTAATCAATGCAAAGCTTCATGTCTACAAAGGCATCAAAACTATCGTTATGAAATCCAGACTGACATTTCCCATTCAAAATAGCCCAAGGCACACAGCCATCACAAAGTAACAAAGTTAATCGCAAAATGCCATTTAAACTCTCTGCACTCACCGCTGCACCGAACTGAATCGCAAGATGTTTTCCTCAATGCGAAACACTGAATCTCGCCTAGCATGCAAACAGACCTCGTTGCGCCAATAATGCAAAAGGAAAAATAAAAAATAAAAAAAATTAAAATAAAACAAACAAACGTACGTATGATAGGTGCCTCGATTGTGTGTCACCACCTCCGTATCGGCCCAATACGGCAGCGCTCCTTCCACTGAGCGGCATACCTACCCCTTTAGCTTTGCTATGGACTCGACACAACTGAGAATTTCTCCGAATCGCAGGCCGATTTTTATATACATAACTTCATATAGACTAAGGACTCCATCGATAATAAAGAAAATGTGTTTTTTTATTTATGATTGCGGCTTGTTTGCTTATCGATTTTCAATGGAAACGCCATAAGACAATAACAAGAAAAACAACGACGAGGAGGAATAAAAAAAAAAAAAACACGTGAGGACACAAGCACGGCAGCGTGACTTGACGACATAGCCGAACGAGAGTCCTTTTTGCCGCCTGAATGGAAAAGCTCTGAATTAGTGAAACGATAACGCCGATGGATGATGCGTTTAACCAATTTCGCTGACGTGTACCTTGTTCCGTGTGCCGGCCTTCTACATAGTCGGAACAATTTATTTGAATGAGTTCGATCGGGCGTGCTGTCAGCGCTGCTAAAACCGTTGTCGACGTGTCTATTTCGAAAATACGAGACCTGTCCGAATTGGCAACATTTCAACATTGGCTGCCTCACCTCAATTGCTGCCAGTTCTTAGGCGACCCACTCTGTACACAAAAATATCGTATAAATATTTATTGACAACAAAGTCGAGCAGGTTTTGCTTGTTCTTCTTGGCTGTCTTGCTGCTCATTCGGCTGAGTCTCGGCTTCCGACACATGTGAATGGCACTAATCGGTTATGAAGGATATAGCCGGCGACCAAAATGGCTGTGTGAATGAAAGCTTCCGATTACACACACACACACACAACACACACAGCTGAAGTGCCCGTTCAGCCGTTTGTGTCGAAATTCATTGATAGCTCATTTAAGGCATTGCTCAGCCGGCTAGTTGTTTATTGTGCCATCGTGCTTAGTTCCTGCTGCGATAAACGTGCCATTTAATGTGAGCTCATCCGTTGCCTGCTGTGAGCCTACAAAACTAAAAAAAAAAAATTTTGATTAAGTTGTGTGTTAAGTGCTGTCGTCCTCTTTGAACTCATAAAATGTTTTTACTTTTAGCAAATACTTTCTAAATTTGAACCTTATGAGTTTTTATTCCGTTCGTTTTACCGAGCCTTTTTGGGGTTAACGGTGGCAGTTACCATAAAAAAAAAAACGTAGCATACTTTAAGCATCGTCAATTAAATATCCCTGAAGTTATGGGGAGATCAATTTACAAGAAGTGTGTGTTCCCGGGCTACTCAAATTACTCGGATGGCTTGTGAAACGTGTCAATAAACCTGCAATCAATTAACCGGTAGCACATGTCGGTTGAGAGAATTTTCGGGAAATTTTGCATCGGAGCACTTTTAATAATTACGAAGAGACCAAAAGAATGAACATTTTGGAAAGCAGAAAAAGTGAAAGTAAGTCACTAGGCGTCTTCTGGTTTAATTTGAAATTAGGGGTCCCTTGAGGATATTTCGAAGTAAGTGTTGCGGTACGAGGCGGGCCGCGACAGTCCGGAATGGGTATAGCCTCGGGGATACAACCGGATCTGCAGGGGCTCCCTGTGGGCCGTCGATCTCAAAGTCCAGACAGCAATCCAGGTCGTTATCACTTTAGTTGCTTTTTACGGCTGACATGAATTATATAGAATGGGGCTATTTTACCCCTTCCCAAAGGGGTTGATCAAATCTCTATTTAAAGTACAATCGAAAGCAAATCTTTGAAGAGTGTCCCTATAATGGAAAGAATAAAGCGATTTACTAATAATTGACAATAAGGATCTACTTTTGAGGTGGCTAGATGTGGAGCTGGCTATCTTTTACTGGCAACACTTTATCTAAGAGTAGTGTCCTGCTGTCCGGACCACCAAAATAAGGATATTTGACTCACCTTAAGCTTGTTGGAACAAATTTTTGTCTCAAAAATTACCTAGATTTGAAGGCCAAATGCCTTATTTTAACACATTATTACCGCCAATCGACTTCCCTTTTATTGCCTAGTTTCGACAAATCGACATCATACGGACGTACTTTTTTCCCAATTACATATAAAGTTTAGGTCAACAAAACATTCGACCCTAAAATAGGTAAGAGCTACCCAATTTTCGACCGTTTTTTATTTGGAGCAGGGGTGATTCAAGGTGCATAAAAAGATATCGTGACATAATAAATTATAATGGTATCAGATTTAATCTCCAAAAACATGCTATAAACATACTTACGCGGCCAACCATATACGGAGTCTGAAAAGGAGTATAAAAGGACCCCTTTTAAAGCAGCCTGACGAAGTGTTTTTGGAGTGCTCGTAAAAGGACTGCTAACAGAACTCTTCGCCGTAGTGCTTTTGCCAAGGCCTCAAAAACACCGCCAGGGAGCATTTAGATTCATTTTTTCCTAATATATATGTAACTGAAAGAGAGTCCAAACAGACTCTTAAGGAGCATTCTAGTCATTGTAAAAGATAAATTTTGAGACCAAAGGACATTTTTCCGATAAGGTTCGTCTAGACTTCTTTAGAACTCTTCAAGTGTTTAGAGCATTTAGTCGAAAAATTAGGACCAGTCGGATCCATTTTGGCTAGGTAAAATCCTTCATTTTGAGGTTTGTCGATAAAAAGACATTTTTAGCAAGGGTCTTGAAATTAGTGCGAATCTTATTACAGCTTTAACCAGGCTCCATTAATAGAAGTTTAATATTTTTATAGACTTTTAAATATTCAAAGGCATACCTTTAGGAGTTAAATTCAAATATTTTCTTAGGTAGGTACTACAAATGATTTTAAACACTCGAAATTTTAAGTTCTCCTTGGAGGATAGAGTTCTGATAGCAATGGAATCTTAAGGAAAGCAAAATTTAGTGAAATTGGATGTTTTAAATAATTAAAAGGAAAACGTCCTTGAAAACATGGTGCAATGCATACTAAAACGAACATTTCAGACAAGCATTCAATTGCGGCGCGTCAAAAAAACATTTTTCCATTACCTTTTTTGGTTGTTTTTTTCCAACAATTGCAGCTCGAGTTGGAAAATTGCGTGAGAACGTGTGAGAGATTTTGCATATGTTTTTGTTTGCGAACGTGTGAAGGACCACATGCCAAATGAGAAGTTGGAACGTGTTTATCGGCAAAATGCAGAGATTTTTCAAAAAGCAAACAACGTAACGCAACGAAACAGAACGAAACCGAACGCAACGTAATGCATTTATCGAATTTGTGGTCGTATGGTCTATAATATTCAGTGTATTCTCATGAACTGCAGCGTTCATTGTATGAGTGAGCGCTTGTTTTCCTTGCCACTGTGTATATGTATGTGTGTACCACCGTTACTTGACATTGAAGGCCATGTCGTTGCAGAATGTCTACTCGGCTTCGTGGAACATCAGCGGAAATGGAGATTTTTTTTCGGCCGAAATGACAAAATTGATAAAACGGACAAAATGGCAGGACTACCGTTCGTTGATAAATAGGATTCGCAGAGCCATTCCATCAATTTTCCACGGAAATTAGAATACGCTCAACAGGAGCAAGCGTTTTCCGGCATTGCCGGTTGTTTGGAAATAACCACGCTCGACACGTTCGCACCCGAAGGATGTGTCATTCAGCTGCCGTTGTAAGTGCCACCAGTTGCTCATTCGTTTGTCCGGTGTGCCGTTGTGCATATCCCGCTTTTGCTTTTAGCAATTCATGTCGTGTTTCGTCGTATTTGTTCGAGGCTCATTTAGGAGCGCTATACAAACTGGCATACAAATGTCTCGTGTGTGTGCTTGTTTGTAAGTATTCCGGCATATTATTGTGTGTGTGTGTGTGTGACTATGAGTGTGAGTGTGTGTGCTGAGGGAGCCGTGTCATTTCAATTTTTATGCAACATGTGTCAACGTTGAGCCATCAGCTTTCAACTTTCAGCGCTCGCTGTTCCATGTGCGGCGCGTCTCCGTAACATCGAATGGCTTGGATGAATGCGTGCTTCATATACTTGCTAAATTATTGACATGACTGGATCGTAAGGAACGTTCGCATATCAAATACATAGTTTCAAATATAAAATGGAATATTTTATTTAGTTATTTTTTATTTAATTTTTTGTTGCAAAATTCTTACTATTTTAATGCAACTTTCATCTTCTTGAGTGGTTTTCAAATTTCGCTTGCAAATGAGCTTAAGATATCGTATAGTATAAAAGATTAAATTGTCATAAGCAATAGTTTTGCCATTGGACTAGTTGAGCTAGGCTGGATTAGATTGCAATATTTGCATTTTTCCCCCCGCCACTTCGAGCACGTAGAACTCGCTTAAGAGAACGATTTTTTTTTTTGCATTTAAAAGGTTTTAAATACTTGTAGAACGTTATTTAAAATAAAATTTATTCATTTAATTGTAGCTTAAGGTAAAATACATTTCAATAGTAGGTTAAATGTTCCCGAACAAGCATA
Source organism: Chlorops oryzae (assembly GCA_020466095.1). NCBI lineage: Eukaryota > Metazoa > Arthropoda > Insecta > Diptera > Chloropidae > Chlorops > Chlorops oryzae. The sequence goes on from CM035808.1 coordinate 29,586,645, forward strand.
AATTAAAAAAAAAAAAATGAGAAAGTGAAAGGACTCAGATCGTGCTAACCCTCGAATCGATATGCCATAGTGAGTCCACCTTAAAGCATTCTACGAAGTCGAGCCTATTTCTTTTTCCCATAAGAGAGCTACAGGAATCCCTTATCTATGATTGTGGCTATGGAAGGATATCTTTAATTATGCCTGAATGTATGCTCCTCTAGTTCTTAGGCCGCCATAATATCTATTACGTTTTTCCTCATAGGCGTTTAAACATTGAATGGACTGAGCCCATTTGTATTTCGGACATTACAATGACGTATATAAATCCAATTACAACTAAGTTGATTCAGCCAATTGGCAGGCGAATTTGCCAAAGTCTCAGTTTCCGCTTTAACCCGGTAGCGCCTAGCGATATGGCTTCACTAAAAGGTCCTATTTCTGTCATCTGCAAATCTGAATTAGTTCATATTTTATTTTATTTTTATATTTATTTTTTTTAATTCAGGCGCTACCGGGTTAAAACTATTCGAGCTTCGTGCACCAGCTCTTTATTCTCAAAGCTTTATTTGTTATTTACTTGAAAATTTATATTGAAAATTTTCCTTTTTTTCAGACTTTCTAACAGTGGTGGATAACATTTGCCTTACAGAAGAATGCGTTCGAACAGGTAAGAAAAGTTCTTATTTAGATCAAATTTAAGTTTTAGATAAATTTGGTAAAATTTTCCCATATTGATATGTAATTCCTGTTTTACAATACCTCAGCAATTCCTGCTCTGCTATTCCTGAAAATATCCAACACATCCAAACATGTTGAACCAGTTTCAACCAATAGCGCTTTTGATTGTAATTGGTCCCATATATTAGAGTGCATTGAATATTTGCAGGACTTGCTGCCCTATTGCAAACCGGATAAAAATTTGTTTTTTCTGAAATTTATATAAAAAAATTGCTTCGATAAAAAAAATTGTATATATTTTTTTCCGGGTGAAGAAGGTCAAAGTCCATTAGAAAAATGCATTTCGATGTCCTGGGAAAATGCTGACCACTTATTTTATTTAAGATATACGTATAACTCAATTTAAATACAATCAGTCAGCCAATTAAAAGAGTACGCACGGAGCCTCTAAATACTCCTTTCCCGAAGCGCAAATGCTCCTGAAACGGTCTTAATGAGCATTTTTTCTTGAGAAAAGAGCACGAAGCCTTATATGGAAAAAAATTTCCTTTCGGGATCTTAAAATTTAGCTTTTATAATGACTAGAATGGTCCTTAAGAGTCTGTTTGGACTCTCTTCCAGTTATAAATTAGAAAAAAATTATTCGTTTAAACTCCCTAAAAGCTCGTAGAAGGTGTTTTTTGAGACCTTGGTTTCGAAGTACTTTGAATATGGTTGGCTGAATAGGGCCACAAAAATTATTATTTTAAGCGCCCAAAAGTATGCGTACAAATAGCTTAAAAATTCCGTTATTTAGTGAGAAATATATTCATTCTTGAAGGAATGTCCCTTTAAATCCATCCTGAGCAAATGCTATTGAGATCTGTGTGGATTTCCCCATTTATTTAACTGGGCTCCCTTAATAGGGGCTTAAAATAGAAATAGACTTTAAAATATTCAAATGCATACCTTTCGGCGTTGAATTTAAGTACTTTCTACCGCATTTCATATCCGACTCTACACGAAATACAACTCAGGGCTTTGAATTTGTAAGCACCCGAGCCAGTGACTCGATTGGTTCAAGCAAAATCCGACTCTTCATTATTTTAGAGTTCCGTACTCGTATGATTCCGTAATCTTTACGTTTTCATTTTTTTCCTTCGTCTCATTCTCGTTGACTTAATCGAAAAATTCCTTCAGACTTTGATTCGTTGTTGTCATTTCAAAGGAACACATTCAAGCCAGGCACCACGAATGAAATTTCTAATTCCACACATGGAAATGAGCTCTGCGAGAAACTCATATTTTCCGAAATATTGCTCACCTGCGAAAAGCGTAATTTCCATACAACAGAAATTCCTATAATGACTGAATGCCAGCCGGTAACATTGCCATCACTCATCGTCCATAGTAGCACGAATGGAGCAAAAGTTGAGAGCCAATTTCTACAACTGCCAACAACAACTGCTTTCAAAACTTATGTCATATACTTCAGCTCCAGGACGACATAACATGAAGGACCCTAAAACATATACACACGGTCGCATATTCGTGTGTGTGTGTGTGTGTGTGTGTGTGTCCTATAGCGAACGAAGAAAGGAATATGACTGCATCCGAAGGATGAAGAATGAGTGAAGCGCTTTGTCAGGCATCTTGCGATTGTATCGAATGAAAGCACCTCATTTTTTTTTTTTGGTACTTTCAATGTCTTGAATGGCTTGGACTCTCCTGCGTCCTCTAACATAGTTGTGCACGTGAGTTCATGTCGCGCGAATGAATGCTTCTTCTGCTATTGAAAAGGCTGGTTTTTTTTTTTTTTTTTTTTGCTGAAATATTATTGCTCCTGTTGCTCTTGCTCGGCCATTGTTCAGTTAATGGGAAACTTATCTTGCGGCGATACATCAAATGAACATGAGTGGCATCAGTAGCAACAAATGTCCATTTCAGAGGAAAATGACAAAATGTGGCTGCTTTGACAGCGACGGTGACATGAAAATTTTCATTGTAAAATTGTCAACTTTTATCGCTTCGTGCTGATATTGACATATTCATTAGCATTGGCTCCACACATTTAAAAGGAATTTTCATCATTTTTATAATGAAATCATTGAATTCATAATTCAATCTCATTGATTTAATTTAAATCTCTCATGAATGAAGAGGCGATTTTCGTCCTTTAATGTGAAGTAGGCGGCTGTGAGATTCTCATTAATATCAAAAGAAGTTTCAACAAGTAAGAAAGCTAAAGTCGGTCAAGCCCGACTTTGAAATACCCAGCGTCCCGAAATTATGAGCGGACTATGTTTTGTATTCTCTATTTATGGGCGTGGCAGTGGGCGAGCCACATAAATTATTTCCCAACACCTTTCATTCGCTTTGGTAAACCTATGTTGCGACTTTGAAGCTTCTACGCCCTGTACCTCGGAAGTTACGAAAAATCTTCATTTGTGGGCGTGGCAGTGGGCGGGCCAAAAATTTTTTTCCTACACCTTTAATTTGCCTTGGTCAACTAACGTTGCGAATTTGAAGCTTCTACGCCTTTTACTTCACAAGTTACGATAAGCCCTTATTTGTGGGCGTGGCTCACGGAGGGCGGCGTCCATTTTTTTCCAGGATATGTCTCTTTTCATAGTTTATCAGTACACCAAATATCAATGGAATGTGTTGAGTGGTTAAAGTTACAAGCATTTTACTGAAAATACATTATATTCATTTGTGAGCGTGGCAGTGGGCGGATGTCTCCCATTTTTACTTAGGATCATACTCAGATCCCGATATACCTGTGTGCCAAATTTCGACTTGATTGGTCCAGCCGTTTCGGAGGAGATCCAACCACGGACGGACGGACAGACGGACAGGACGGACGGACAGACGGACATGTCTAAATCGATTCAGTTTTTGATCCTGATCATTTCTATATATATATGTCTATATCTCCGGAGCTTAGTTCTCCCTGTTACAAGATTCGCACAAAACTAATATACCCCGCTTACGCTGGCTATAAAAAGGGATTCTTCTTAATGAACGCAGAGAGTAGTAACCAGCCCGAAGTTGTTTCTATAATTTAATTAGGACAACATAAAAATTAAAAAACTCAGCACCTTAAAGTATGCATTTGAATATTTAAAGTTTAATTTAAGCTTTCGGGAAACACGCAAAACTCTCAAAAGGCTTCATAAAAATACGTTTAAATAGCCCTGCAGTTATGACCCGGTCAATTTCCTAAGAAGGATTGGACTTTGACCGGTCCAAATCCTACCGGTTAAATTATGGCAGTTCGCTCCATGAAATTCGTCTGGCCGACAGTCGGTAATCAACGGGTTGCTTTTAGGGTAGCCTTTCATCAGCTTAGAAAATCAAGTATGAAATTGTTATTTAATTTTCTTTATTTAACTATCCTAAAGCCAGACAATATAACGACAATTGAACCGAAAAACCAAACCTGTGGTAAGCCGTTTAAAAAGGTCAGTTGAATGCACTAGAAGTGGAATTATGAGGGGACTAGTACTGGTAACATAAAGGACTGACCGAAGGCTACACTTGGGTCAGTCTATATTACTGCAGGGAGGCAATTGCTGCAATAATGAATATATATTTCGCTGGCGGAAATATTTAAAATATTTATATGCATACTTCTAGGTGCTGAATTTAACTATTTTACGTCGCGCACGGCGTTCCTAGAAACTCTTTTTCCGGAGCGCAAACGCCCCTAAAGACGTTGCGATCGGAGTTCGAAATGGACGATTTTTGGGAACAAAAAAGAGCACGAAGCCATGTATGGAAAAGTGTTCCTTTCGGGATCTTAAAATTTATCTTTTAGATGCCCTAAAATTATCCTTAGTTAGTCCAAAAAGAATCCATATGTTTGCAGTTATAAATATAAAATCAGTGACTCCTTTGGTATTGTTAAACTCTCCTAGGCGATGTTTTTTGAGGCCATTGCAATAAGGCTCCCAAAAGCAAGAAGCAATACCTAACATACCAACAAGAATAAATAGATTTCTCACTACCCAGTTGACCAAAACATTCACATTCTGTGTATCACTGTACAATAGAATTAGTGCTCATTTCCTGAAACTTCTTTCTTTACTGACGAGCACATTCTGAAAATTTCTAAACATCGGTTTTTTCAAACACTTTTCGGGTAGAGACATAAATATGAGAGGGAGAGAGCATGAAAAACTGCATGAATACAAAAAATGGCACAACAAATGAAAAGAGAAGAGAGAGAGAGAGAGAGAGAGAGAGAGAGAGAGAGAGAGAGAGATTGAAGTTCGCTGTTTCTTCGCTCTGCAAGAAGATTTGGTGAGTTTGTGTAAAATTGACGTTCGCGTTTGATTCGCCTAAGCGAACTTTCGCCCGCACGCTAATCTCTAGTCAACTGGGTATCGGAAGTATACTTAACATTTATCTGCATACTTTCGGGTGTTGAATTTGGATATTTTCTATTGCTCTTTTCATAATCTTTTGGGCAGAGTCACTGCAACTTGAGTTACGTTCAAAAAAATCGTTCAAATCTGTAAAGCATTAAAGCTTTTCATTTCAATTTATTGTTCCTTTAATTTTTTAGAAGAACCCGACTGGAAAACGCAGCCAAGGAGCCAAAATTCGTTGCATTAATTGTCTTGATCCTTTCTTTCGACTCACAGCAACTTTGTGCATAAATTTCAAACTTGTGCAAAGGCTTCGAGTGTGCACAAAGTTGATAATTCTAAAGAGCACGAAGAAGTTTCGGTGACGAAAGTTTTTAAAGCGATTTTAGCATGTCTTCCCAATTGAGCAATAAACGTTTAAATGCAATGGCTTTAAATCGGAATCCGTGCACGGGCATTGCATCGGTTAAAACGAAATTAAATTTGCATAATTCCGACTGACGTTGAGTTGAGCTTTCTCCCCTTAAAGTCCGTGACGGCTGACATATAAGAGAATTTACAGGCATAATTGCTCGCAGCGAATGACGAATAAATTTCAAAAACTTCACAAAGTTAACTTTTGAAAGTTTCAGAACTTTCACGTCCATTTTTACATCGATTCGTTGGTCATTAAAAATGTGAATTAGTTATTTCTATGAATTATTTTGAACCCGTAGAACCGTATGAAAGAAGAAGAAGAAGAAACAATTTAGAAATATTGGAAATTTTGTTCGTTTTTGCATGTAAATTTTTGAATCCACCTTTTTTACAGCTGCCTCTTTGCTCGCGGCTATGGATAGAACTGCTGATCCCTGCACAGATTTCTTTCAGTACGCATGCGGAACTTGGAACAAAATTCACGTCATTCCCGAGGATCGAAGCTCAATAAGCACATTCGAGGTAAGGACACTTAATCAAGGTAGTGAATAATTGTAATGCCCTAATCACGGCAATCGTCACGGCCATCCAGGGGTTTGTGGAAGATTGTGTTATGCATTAAAAATATTCCACGATTGAATCATTGAAAGCTTAGATCTTTGCGTCCCTTGTGTCTTCCTTCTCCGCGATCGTTCCCGGAAATAGTTCACAATTGCAATGAAGTTTTTCATTTCCGAATCGTAGTCCAAGTTCTCGAAATGATTTCAATATTGTACAACACTTCATGTGCTCAGGGAGAAAATGTAGTTTAGTTTTTATACCCAGCGTAGGCGGGGTAGGTATATTAGTTTTGTCCGAGTCTCTTGAAGCTGAAACTAAGCTCCGTAGATATAGACAAATATATGTATTCTTGATCAGTATCGAAAGCTGAATCGATGCAGACATATCCGTCTATCTGTTCGTCTGCGGTCAGACCTCCTTCCAGGCCGCTGGACCAATCACGTCTAAATTCGACACACTGGAATATTGATCCCCGAGGATGATCCTAAGTGCAAATGGGTGATATCTGCCCACTACTACGCCCAGAAATGGAGGTTTTTTTTTAACTTCAGAAGTAAAAAGCGTACAAGCTTGAAGTTCAAAACATGGATTGACCAAGGAGAGTGTAAAATTGATGTGCTGCGCCCACTTTCGGGCCCACAAACATCGATTTTATATATCTGCCGTACGGAAAGGCAAAGTCAGTGTAAGAATTATTTTTTTTTTCAATTATTTGTTGTTTGTTTTATCTTTTTAGCTTGATCAGTTTTCGAGATACGATCTTTTTAACTTGATCAGTTTTCGAGATACATAGTTTTGAAAAAGTCTTAGCAAAAAGGACTTTTCTAGGAAATTTCTTGGATACATCCTAATAGGACCCTTCACAATGGTTCCGACAGTGATTTTAAAAGCTTAACCAAACTTTAGAATTCCTTTCAGGGTGCCCCAGTTGGCTATTCACTTTCAAGACGATTGATCAATAAAAAATAATTTCCCACAATTTTATTGCATACTTGAAGGCTCTCAGCTTATGAAAATAAAAACCAGAAACGTTTAGAAATTTAAAAAAAAAAACTAATTAAATTCCTTTATTTCTAGGTACTTGCGGACCAACTGCAAGTGATACTGAGGGGAGTTTTAGAGGAATCGATCAATGAAAAAGACAATATGGCGACAATAAAGGCAAAAACGTTTTACAAAAGCTGCATGGATCTGCGTAAGGCTTTAGACAAAGAAAAAAAAAAAAAAGGAGCACGTTTTGATTTAACATCGTTTTGTTTTTCGTTTCATAAAAATGTAGCCCAAATTCGCCAAATTGGCGAGTCACGTTTAAAAGAAGTCATCCGATCGCTTGGAGGCTGGCCAGTCATCGAGCAAAATTGGCGTGCACCGAACATTTCGGTCGAGACACTAACAGCCAACTTACGCGGCTTGTACGCCGAGCCCGTCTTCATAGAAGTCTATGTGGGTGCTGACGACAAGAACTCCTCAGTGAATATTCTCCAGATTGATCAATTGCAATTGGCATTGCCGTCGCGCGACTATTACCTGAAGCAGAGCAGCGAAAATGATCGAATGGCGTATCATAAGTATATGACTCAGGCTGCTATACTACTGGGAGCGAATGCCGAAACAGCAGCCGATGAACTCGAAAAGGTCATACAATTCGAAATTGAGCTTGTGAATGCTTCGCTACCAGAAACGGAACGCCATGACACGAGCGCAATTTATAATAAAGTGCCATTGTCGGAACTGCAACGCCAAGTGCCGCAATGGAATTGGACAGAATTCCTTCAGTCGACCTTCGGATCCGATATACAATTACTACCGGACGAGGAGATTGTCATCTATGCTCTGCCGTATTTAACGGAAATGGGTAAAATCATACAACGTGCCGATCGTCGGGTCATTCAGAACTATGCCATCTGGCGCTTGGTCATGTCCATGATGACCCACATGATCGATCAGCATCAGAGTGCACGGATTGAGTTTCGGAAAATTCTGCTCGGCGTGCAATCGGAGAGGCTACGTTGGTCTCAGTGCGTCGAGTGGACCAATAAAAAGCTGGGCATGGCTGTGGGAGCACTCTTTATACGGGATAATTTCGATCAGCAAAGCAAGAAGACTGCACTCGAAATGATTCACACGATCCGTGAGGCTTTCAATGAATTGCTATCCGAAAATGATTGGATGGACGATGAGACCAGAGAAGTTGCCAAAGAAAAGGCAGACTCAATGAACGAACGTATCGGCTATCCGGAAATACTGACAAATGCAACTGAGCTGGAAAAGGAATATGAAAACGTGAGTGAAATACCTAATCAGTATATTCTTAACAAACTCCATGAACTGAAATCAATTTAATTTTGTTTTTTTTTTTTTTAAAAAAAGCTCACCATTGTCCCGGATAATTTCATGGAAAATGTCGTGCAGCTTTTGCGATGGGACTCCATGAAAAATTTACAAACGCTTCGTATACCAGTGGATAAGGAAAAATGGACAACGGAGCCAGCAGTTGTTAATGCTTTCTACAATCCAAATAAAAATGATATTGGTGAGTAATCAATAGAGCAATAGAAAAAATTTATATTCATCACCTAAAGGTATGCATTGGAAAACTTACATTGTATGTAAAAACCAGGCAATGTTCACAGTGGTTCCACATAGGCATAATGCAAAACGGCTTCTTTCGAAAATCACTATTTATTACCCGTAACGATGGACCGATTACCAATCTACACAAAAGTATCAATAATTCATCTATTCATATAACTGTCACTTACATTTCTCCTAGCAAAGTTAAAGCATTCTTACATAAAAATAGCTTGTCATTAATTATTCAGTCGATATTGTTTGTTCAGTTTTCAAATTCCACTCGATCGTTTTATTTGCGAACATTCTTGTGATATGGATTTCCAAAAAGAATGTATGCTTATACTATTTTGACATTTTTGATACTTTTTCGGGATCATAACTTGTGTTTTTTGTGGCAAGTCAATACGAAAATTTCTGGAAATTTTAGCTTAAAAGCAAACTTTCCGTAGGTCCACAACATTGTCCCGGCATATCCCATATTCTCACTTACTTTCAAATAATCGGTTATATGTCTACTCATAAAAGTAAGATTTCGCGTGCCGAGGTTTGCCTATTTAACCTGTTATAACTTCAAAAAGCAAGATGCATTTGTTCAAAATTTCCATATTTTTGAAGGCAAATATATTTTCCGTGGAATGTTGAAGCCATTTATTCCTTGAAATAAAGACAGTTTAAGTTCAAATTTTGAAAAAAAGGTTAAGTTTTTTTAAAAGTTATATAAAGCATTCATAAAAATTCTAGGTGGGAACTGCAAGCCATAATATACAATTTTGAGCAGGTATAAAAACTAAAGTGGGCGTGGCAGCCCCATTACGATTGTTTATTTTCTTTGGAAGAACACATCCAAGACGCGTATCAAGTTTTAAAGTCCTAGGTTAAAAAAAAATTGTGAAAGTGTCGTATAAGGGAGGTGGGCTGGCAGCAGACGGATTTCCAAGATTTTTTAAAATTTCTTAATTGGAACCCAGAAGTGCTCCTTCCGAATTTCAATGCTCTACGATTCTTTATTTTTGACCGCACGATATATGGAGCCGAGACCACTGTGCAATGTTATTATGAGCCTTCACTAATGTAGCTTACTTAAGGCATTAAGAAGAACCTAAGAACTTCTAACAGCCATGCGCAGGATGGAGATTCATAGACTCTTCAAGAATCGACTACTGAATTTTGTTTAAATATTTTATTGCATACTTTTGGGCACTGAATTTTAATATTTTCTATTGCTCTATTGATGGCACCGCTGTGATGTCAAAGTAAGAGAAGTGCCAATGGACTTTGTAAAATGGAAATATTTTTCCAATATTCACTTCTCGTCTTCCAATCACAATAGTGTTTCCTGCTGGCATACTCCAACCACTCTTCTACAGTTCAAGTTTCCCCAAATCGTTAAATTATGGTGGAATCGGCGTCGTCATTGGACATGAGATAACACACGGTTTCGACGATAAAGGTTTGTTTAAGATGAATCAATCAACCTTACCATTCTCCTCCTATCTCTTAACATTTTGCAGGACGTCAATTCGACAAGGAGGGCAACCTGATGCAATGGTGGAATAACGCCACCGTTGAAGCCTTTCGTGAACGTACCCAGTGCATTATAGATCAGTATTCAAAATATAAAATCAACGAAGTCGATATGTACATGAACGGCCGCATGACGCAGGGTGAAAACATCGCCGATAATGGTGGTCTGAAGCAATCATTTCGGGTATTATTCCTTTTACTCTATATAACATAGAGCATTAACATCGAATGAAACTTATTTTATAAACATTCATTCAGGCTTATAAAAAATGGGTCACCCAACACGGTCCCGAACCGGATTTACCTGGTTTGAATTTAACGCACGATCAACTATTTTTCTTGAACTACGCTCAAATCTGGTGTGGTTCGATGCGCCCCGAAGACGCTCTAACTAAAATACGTTCGTCGGTGCACTCGCCCGGCTTCGTTCGAGTACTCGGTCCACTGACGAATTCAAAAGATTTTGCTAAAACGTATAACTGTAAGCCAGGATCCCCAATGAATCCAGTGGAAAAATGCATTGTTTGGTAAAAAGAGAAAAGAAAAAAAGGAAGAAAAATAAAACAAAACAAAGTTCTTTTTTTGCAATTAAGGCATTCTAGTATTATTAAGTATTTTCAGTGAATTTATTGTATAACTTAATTTGTATATCTCTATCACAATTCGCAAGAAAAGTATTTAAAACAAAGCGTATGACTGTTTCCCGCCATTGTTTTGTGTAAGCTCACTCCTATGTGAAAAAAAGAAAAAAAAGATTAGCAAAACAAAACTTAGCCGAATTTATTTTTCCCACTATTTTGTTACCTATTTTTAAATGTACCTTATGTGTTATATACCTACCCTAATATTATCCTTATATTACACACACACAAAAACCCCATCGTGATTTAATACATTTATTGGTTCTTCTTTTAAACTAAAATAAATACATTAAAACATATTTATGGTATAAAAAAAAAAACTCTACAACTACAAGATATATCAAATGGCATTGAAGAGGATTCAAGGCACTCGTGTGCATTTCCTTCTAGCAACTAAAATCAATTATTTTTGATGCACGCAGGATATCACGACATCCTGTATTACTTACATATATGTTTATATTACAGCTTATATATGTATATAGAACATATCAAAAATAATCAAAAAAAAATTCAAGATGAATCATAAATAAATGTTAATGTCTCACAAACACAATCACGTCAAAAGGGAAGTGCCTTCATTTTGTTTTATTATAAAAAAAACAGTATGGGCCGGTAAATCATTTACAGTTTAGACTTCAGTTTCCAGTTTAAACTACTCGAAATTGAAAAATTTGTTTCTCAGTTGACGTTCAGGCAAAATATTTGATTTAAACTTTTAGAAACTTAAACGAAAAAAAAATGGCGTTTAAACCAAAGATTACAATATTTCGTGAAAGATTTCGTGAAATATTCCGCGCAATGTTTCGAGATTGCATGCAACCTTTCGAGATTGCGTGCAATATTTCGTGAATTTTTCGTGAAAGTAAGTCTAAATGCCTTATTAGAGCAAAAATAAGTAGTAAATTCCTTAACAGGGATAGTTTAAGGAAAAATATCTATAAAGGCCGTTTTAGGGCAGAAGCTATTATAGGAAACATGACTTTGAAGGCATGAATACTTAATTAGGGAGATCCGACTTATAGGTCGAGAGTTGAAAGTCATTTTTCCCTATTAGGTTAGGAAATGAAAGAAATTCGACTTTGTGGCCCGATTTTACGTTCCGCCATGTCTTTCAAATGGCGGATTGAGAATTCTTCTTCTGCATCTGTTTTTTTTCTATACGAAAAATAACTTTTTTATACCCGACACACTCTGTGTCTTATTAAATTTTTTTAACAAGGGTATTATACGTCCAATTTTTTCGATAAAAACCCAATACCCCAAAATGTCTTAAAACGCATCAATTTTGCAAATTTTTATTAATTCTAAGGCAAATAGATGCTATTGCATTTAAAATTGGAAAAAAAAAAATTTTTGGAATTTTTTTTAACAAGGGTATTATACGTCCAAATTTTTCGATAAAAAAACCAATACCCAAAATGTCTTAAAACGCATCAATTTTGCAAATCTTTATTAATTCTAAGGCAAATAGACGCTATTGCATTTAAAATTGGCAAAAAAAATTTTTTTGGATTTTTTTTAACAAGGGTATTATACGTCCAATTTTTCGATAAAAACCCAATACCCCAAAATGTCTTAAAACGCATCAATTTTGCAAATCTTTATTAATTCTAAGGCAAATAGACGCTATTGCATTTAAAATTGGCAAAAAAAAATTTTTTTGGATTTTTTTTTAACAAGGGTATTATCGTCAAATTTTTTCGATAAAAAACCCAATACCCCAAAAATGTCTTAAAACGCATCAATTTTGCAAATCTTTATTAATTCTAAGGCAAATAGACGCTATTGCATTTAAAATTGGCAAAAAAAAAATTTTTTTGGATTTTTTTTAACAAGGGTATTATACGTCCAAATTTTCGATAAAAAACCCAATACCCCAAAATGTCTTAAAACGCATCAATTTTGCAAATCTTTATTAATTCTAAGGCAAATAGACGCTATTGCATTTAAAATTGGCAAAAAAAAATTTTTTGGATTTTTTTTAACAAGGGTATTATACGTCCAAATTTTTCGATAAAAAACCCAATACCCCAAAATGTCTTAAAACGCATCAATTTTGCAAATCTTTATTAATTCTAAGGCAAATAGACGCTATTGCATTTAAAATTGGCAAAAAAAATTTTTTTGGATTTTTTTAACAAGGGTATTATACGTCCAAATTTTTCGATAAAAAACCCAATACCCCAAAATGTCTTAAAACGCATCAATTTTGCAAATCTTTATTAATTCTAAGGCAAATAGACGCTATTGCATTTAAAATTGGCAAAAAAAAATTTTTTTGGATTTTTTTTAACAAGGGTATTATACGTCCAAATTTTTCGATAAAAAACCCAATACCCCAAAATGTCTTAAAACGCATCAATTTTGCAAATCTTTATTAATTCTAAGGCAAATAGACGCTATTGCATTTAAAATTGGCAAAAAAAATTTTTTTTGCATTTTTTTTAACAAGGGTATTATACGTCCAAATTTTTCGATAAAAAACCCAATACCCCAAAATGTCTTAAAACGCATCAATTTTGCAAATCTTTATTAATTCTAAGGCAAATAGACGCTATTGCATTTAAAATTGGCAAAAAAAATTTTTTTGGATTTTTTTTAACAAGGGTATTATACGTCCAATTTTTTCGATAAAAAACCCAATACCCAAAATGTCTTAAAACGCATCAATTTTGCAAATCTTTATTAATTCTAAGGCAAATAGACGCTATTGCATTTAAAATTGGCAAAAAAAATTTTTTTTGGATTTTTTTTAACAAGGGTATTATACGTCCAAATTTTTCGATAAAAAACCCAATACCCCAAAATGTCTTAAAACGCATCAATTTTGCAAATCTTTATTAATTCTAAGGCAAATAGACGCTATTGCATTTAAAATTGGCAAAAAAAATTTTTTTGGATTTTTTTTAACAAGGGTATTATACGTCCAAATTTTTTCGATAAAAACCCAATACCCCAAAATGTCTTAAAACGCATCAATTTTGCAAATCTTTATTAATTCTAAGGCAAATAGACGCTATTGCATTTAAAATTGGCAAAAAAAATTTTTTTGATTTTTTTTTAACAAGGGTATTATACGTCCAAATTTTTCGATAAAAAAAACCCAATACCCCAAAATGTCTTAAAACGCATCAATTTTGCAAATCTTTATTAATTCTAAGGCAAATAGACGCTATTGCATTTAAAATTGGCAAAAAAAATTTTTTTGGATTTTTTTTAACAAGGGTATTATACGTCCAAATTTTTCGATAAAACCCAATACCCCAAAATGTCTTAAAACGCATCAATTTTGCAAATCTTTATTAATTCTAAGGCAAATAGACGCTATTGCATTTAAAATTGGCAAAAAAAATTTTTTTGGATTTTTTTTAACAAGGGTATTATACGTCCAAATTTTCGATAAAAAACCCAATACCCCAAAATGTCTTAAAACGCATCAATTTTGCAAATCTTTATTAATTCTAAGGCAAATAGACGCTATTGCATTTAAAATTGGCAAAAAAAATTTTTTTTGGATTTTTTTTTAACAAGGGTATTATACGTCCAAATTTTTCGATAAAAAACCCAATACCCCAAAATGTCTTAAAACGCATCAATTTTGCAAATCTTTATTAATTCTAAGGCAAATAGACGCTATTGCATTTAAAATTGGCAAAAAAAAATTTTTTTTGCATTTTTTTTAACAAGGGTATTATACGTCCAAATTTTTCGATAAAAAACCCAATACCCCAAAATGTCTTAAAACGCATCAATTTTGCAAATCTTTATTAATTCTAAGGCAAATAGACGCTATTGCATTTAAAATTGGCAAAAAAAAAATTTTTTTGGATTTTTTTTAACAAGGGTATTATACGTCCAAATTTTTCGATAAAAAACCCAATACCCCAAAATGTCTTAAAACGCATCAATTTTGCAAATCTTTATTAATTCTAAGGCAAATAGACGCTATTGCATTTAAAATTGGCAAAAAAAAATTTTTTTGGATTTTTTTTAACAAGGGTATTATACGTCCAAATTTTTCGATAAAAAACCCAATACCCCAAAATGTCTTAAAACGCATCAATTTTGCAAATCTTTATTAATTCTAAGGCAAATAGACGCTATTGCATTTAAAATTGGCAAAAAAAATTTTTTGGGATTTTTTTTTAACAAGGGTATTATACGTCCAAATTTTTCGATAAAAAACCCAATACCCCAAAATGTCTTAAAACGCATCAATTTTGCAAATCTTTATTAATTCTAAGGCAAATAGACGCTATTGCATTTAAAATTGGCAAAAAAAAATTTTTTTGGATTTTTTTTACAAGGGTATTATACGTCCAAATTTTTCGATAAAAAACCCAATACCCCAAAATGTCTTAAAACGCATCAATTTTGCAAATCTTTATTAATTCTAAGGCAAATAGACGCTATTGCATTTAAAATTGGCAAAAAAAATTTTTTTGGATTTTTTTTAACAAGGGTATTATACGTCCAATTTTTCGATAAAAAACCCAATACCCCAAAATGTCTTAAAACGCATCAATTTTGCAAATCTTTATTAATTCTAAGGCAAATAGACGCTATTGCATTTAAAATTGGCAAAAAAAAATTTTTTTGGATTTTTTTTAACAAGGGTATTATACGTCCAAATTTTTCGATAAAAAACCCAATACCCCAAAATGTCTTAAAACGCATCAATTTTGCAAATCTTTATTAATTCTAAGGCAAATAGACGCTATTGCATTTAAAATTGGCAAAAAAAAAATTTTTTTGGATTTTTTTTAACAAGGGTATTATACGTCCAAATTTTTCGATAAAAAACCCAATACCCCAAAATGTCTTAAAACGCATCAATTTTGCAAATCTTTATTAATTCTAAGGCAAATAGACGCTATTGCATTTAAAATTGGCAAAAAAAATTTTTTGGAATTTTTTTTAACAAGGGTATACGTCCAAATTTTTCGATAAAAAACCCAATACCCCAAAATGTCTTAAAACGCATCAATTTTGCAAATCTTTATTAATTCTAAGGCAAATAGACGCTATTGCATTTAAAAATGGCAAAAAAAAAATTTTTTTGGATTTTTTTTAACAAGGGTATTATACGTCCAAATTTTTCGATAAAAAACCCAATACCCCAAAATGTCTTAAAACGCATCAATTTTGCAAATCTTTATTAATTCTAAGGCAAATAGACGCTATTGCATTTAAAATTGGCAAAAAAAATTTTTTTTGGATTTTTTTAACAAGGGTATTATACGTCCAAATTTTTCGATAAAAACCCAATACCCCAAAATGTCTTAAAACGCATCAATTTTGCAAATCTTTATTAATTCTAAGGCAAATAGACGCTATTGCATTTAAAATTGGCAAAAAAAAATTTTTTTGGATTTTTTTTAACAAGGGTATTATACGTCCAAATTTTTCGATAAAAAACCCAATACCCCAAAATGTCTTAAAACGCATCAATTTTGCAAATCTTTATTAATTCTAAGGCAAATAGACGCTATTGCATTTAAAATTGGCAAAAAAAATTTTTTTTGGATTTTTTTAACAAGGGTATTATACGTCCAAATTTTTCGATAAAAAAACCCAATACCCCAAATGTCTTTAAAACGCATCAATTTTGCAAATCTTTATTAATTCTAAGGCAAATAGACGCTATTGCATTTAAAATTGGCAAAAAAAAATTTTTTTGGATTTTTTTTAACAAGGGTATTATACGTCCAAATTTTTCGATAAAAAACCCAATACCCCAAAATGTCTTAAAACGCATCAATTTTGCAAATCTTTATTAATTCTAAGGCAAATAGACGCTATTGCATTTAAAATTGGCAAAAAAAAATTTTTTTGGATTTTTTTTTAACAAGGGTATTATACGTCCAAATTTTTCGATAAAAACCCAATACCCCAAAATGTCTTAAAACGCATCAATTTTGCAAATCTTTATTAATTCTAAGGCAAATAGACGCTATTGCATTTAAAATTGGCAAAAAAAAATTTTTTGGATTTTTTTTAACAAGGGTATTATACGTCCAAATTTTTCGATAAAAAACCCAATACCCCAAAATGTCTTAAAACGCATCAATTTTGCAAATCTTTATTAATTCTAAGGCAAATAGACGCTATTGCATTTAAAATTGGCAAAAAAAAATTTTTTTGGATTTTTTTTAACAAGGGTATTATACGTCCAAATTTTTCGATAAAAAACCCAATACCCCAAAATGTCTTAAAACGCATCAATTTTGCAAATCTTTATTAATTCTAAGGCAAATAGACGCTATTGCATTTAAAATTGGCAAAAAAAATTTTTTTTGGATTTTTTTTAACAAGGGTATTATACGTCCAAATTTTTCGATAAAAAACCCAATACCCCAAAATGTCTTAAAACGCATCAATTTTGCAAATCTTTATTAATTCTAAGGCAAATAGACGCTATTGCATTTAAAATTGGCAAAAAAAATTTTTTTGGATTTTTTTTAACAAGGGTATTATACGTCCAAATTTTTCGATAAAAAAACCCAATACCCCAAAATGTCTTAAAACGCATCAATTTTGCAAATCTTTATTAATTCTAAGGCAAATAGACGCTATTGCATTTAAAATTGGCAAAAAAAAATTTTTTTGGATTTTTTTAACAAGGGTATTATACGTCCAATTTTTCGATAAAAAAACCCAATACCCCAAAATGTCTTAAAACGCATCAATTTTGCAAATCTTTATTAATTCTAAGGCAAATAGACGCTATTGCATTTAAAATTGGCAAAAAAAATTTTTTTGGATTTTTTTTAACAAGGGTATTATACGTCCAAATTTTTCGATAAAAAACCCAATACCCCAAAATGTCTTAAAACGCATCAATTTTGCAAATCTTTATTAATTCTAAGGCAAATAGACGCTATTGCATTTAAAATTGGCAAAAAAAAAATTTTTTTGGATTTTTTTTAACAAGGGTATTATACGTCCAAATTTTTCGATAAAAACCCAATACCCCAAAATGTCTTAAAACGCATCAATTTTGCAAATCTTTATTAATTCTAAGGCAAATAGACGCTATTGCATTTAAAATTGGCAAAAAAAAATTTTTTTGGATTTTTTTTAACAAGGGTATTATACGTCCAAATTTTTCGATAAAAAACCCAATACCCCAAAATGTCTTAAAACGCATCAATTTTGCAAATCTTTATTAATTCTAAGGCAAATAGACGCTATTGCATTTAAAATTGGCAAAAAAAAATTTTTTGGATTTTTTTTAACAAGGGTATTATACGTCCAAATTTTTCGATAAAAAACCCAATACCCCAAAATGTCTTAAAACGCATCAATTTTGCAAATCTTTATTAATTCTAAGGCAAATAGACGCTATTGCATTTAAAATTGGCAAAAAAAATTTTTTTGGATTTTTTTTAACAAGGGTATTATACGTCCAAATTTTTCGATAAAAAACCCAATACCCCAAAATGTCTTAAAACGCATCAATTTTGCAAATCTTTATTAATTCTAAGGCAAATAGACGCTATTGCATTTAAAATTGGCAAAAAAAAATTTTTTTGCATTTTTTTTAACAAGGGTATTATACGTCCAAATTTTTCGATAAAAAACCCAATACCCCAAAATGTCTTAAAACGCATCAATTTTGCAAATCTTTATTAATTCTAAGGCAAATAGACGCTATTGCATTTAAAATTGGCAAAAAAAAATTTTTGGATTTTTTTAACAAGGGTATTATACGTCCAAAATTTTTCGATAAAAAACCCAATACCCCAAAATGTCTTAAAACGCATCAATTTTGCAAATCTTTATTAATTCTAAGGCAAATAGACGCTATTGCATTTAAAATTGGCAAAAAAAAATTTTTTGGATTTTTTTTAACAAGGGTATTATACGTCCAAATTTTTCGATAAAAAAACCCAATACCCCAAAATGTCTTAAAACGCATCAATTTTGCAAATCTTTATTAATTCTAAGGCAAATAGACGCTATTGCATTTAAAATTGGCAAAAAAAAATTTTTTGGATTTTTTTTTAACAAGGGTATTATACGTCCAAATTTTCGATAAAAAAACCCAATACCCCAAAATGTCTTAAAACGCATCAATTTTGCAAATCTTTATTAATTCTAAGGCAAATAGACGCTATTGCATTTAAAATTGGCAAAAAAAATTTTTTTTGGATTTTTTTTAACAAGGGTATTATACGTCCAAATTTTTCGATAAAAAACCCAATACCCCAAAATGTCTTAAAACGCATCAATTTTGCAAATCTTTAAATTCTAAGGCAAATAGACGCTATTGCATTTAAAATTGGCAAAAAAAAATTTTTTGGATTTTTTTTAACAAGGGTATTATACGTCCAAATTTTTCGATAAAAAACCCAATACCCCAAAATGTCTTAAAACGCATCAATTTTGCAAATCTTTATTAATTCTAAAATAGACGCTATTGCATTTAAAATTGGCAAAAAAAAATTTTTTTGATTTTTTTTAACAAGGGTATTATACGTCCAAATTTTTCGATAAAAAAACCCAATACCCCAAAATGTCTTAAAACGCATCAATTTTGCAAATCTTTATTAATTCTAAGGCAAATAGACGCTATTGCATTTAAAATTGGCAAAAAAAATTTTTTTGGATTTTTTTTAACAAGGGTATTATACGTCCAAATTTTTCGATAAAAAACCCAATACCCCAAAATGTCTTAAAACGCATCAATTTTGCAAATCTTTATTAATTCTAAGGCAAATAGACGCTATTGCATTTAAAATTGGCAAAAAAAAATTTTTTGGATTTTTTTTAACAAGGGTATTATACGTCCAATTTTTTCGATAAAAAACCCAATACCCCAAAATGTCTTAAAACGCATCAATTTTGCAAATCTTTATTAATTCTAAGGCAAATAGACGCTATTGCATTTAAAATTGGCAAAAAAATTTTTTTGATTTTTTTTAACAAGGGTATTATACGTCCAAATTTTTCGATAAAAAACCCAATACCCAAAATGTCTTAAAACGCATCAATTTTGCAAATCTTTATTAATTCTAAGGCAAATAGACGCTATTGCATTTAAAATTGGCAAAAAAAATTTTTTGCATTTTTTTAACAAGGGTATTATACGTCCAAATTTTTCGATAAAAAACCCAATACCCCAAAATGTCTTAAAACGCATCAATTTTGCAAATCTTTATTAATTCTAAGGCAAATAGACGCTATTGCATTTAAAATTGGCAAAAAAAATTTTTTTGCATTTTTTTTAACAAGGGTATTATACGTCCAAATTTTTCGATAAAAAACCCAATACCCCAAAATGTCTTAAAACGCATCAATTTTGCAAATCTTTATTAATTCTAAGGCAAATAGACGCTATTGCATTTAAAATTGGCAAAAAAAAATTTTTTTGGATTTTTTTTTAACAAGGGTATTATACGTCCAATTTTTCGATAAAAAACCCAATACCCCAAAATGTCTTAAAACGCATCAATTTTGCAAATCTTTATTTTTCTAAGGCAAATAGACGCTATTGCATTTAAAATTGGGAAAAAAAATTTTTTTGCTTTTTTTTAACAAGGGTATTATACGTCCAAATTTTTCGATAAAAAACCCAATACCCCAAAATGTCTTAAAACGCATCAATTTTGCAAATCTTTATTAATTCTAAGGCAAATAGACGCTATTGCATTTAAAATTGGCAAAAAAAAATTTTTTGATTTTTTTTAACAAGGGTATTATACGTCCAAATTTTTCGATAAAAAACCCAATACCCCAAAATGTCTTAAAACGCATCAATTTTGCAAATCTTTATTAATTCTAAGGCAAATAGACGCTATTGCATTTAAAATTGGCAAAAAAAAATTTTTTTGCATTTTTTTAACAAGGGTATTATACGTCCAAATTTTTCGATAAAAAAACCCAATACCAAAATGTCTTAAAACGCATCAATTTTGCAAATCTTTATTAATTCTAAGGCAAATAGACGCTATTGCATTTAAAATTGGCAAAAAAAATTTTTTGGATTTTTTTTAACAAGGGTATTATACGTCCAAATTTTTCGATAAAAAACCCAATACCCAAAATGTCTTAAAACGCATCAATTTTGCAAATCTTTATTAATTCTAAGGCAAATAGACGCTATTGCATTTAAATTGGCAAAAAAATTTTTTTGCATTTTTTTTAACAAGGGTATTATACGTCCAAATTTTTCGATAAAAAAACCCAATACCCCAAATGTCTTAAAACGCATCAATTTTGCAAATCTTTATTAATTCTAAGGCAAATAGACGCTATTGCATTTAAAATTGGAAAAAAAAAAATTTTTTGGATTTTTTTTAACAAGGGTATTATACGTCCAAATTTTTCGATAAAAAATCCAATACCCCAAAATGTCTTAAAACGCATCAATTTTGCAAATCTTTATTAATTCTAAGGCAAATAGACGCTATTGCATTTAAAATGGAAAAAAAAAATTTTTTGATTTTTTTTTAACAAGGGTATTATACGTCCAAATTTTTCGATAAAAAACCCAATACCCCAAAATGTCTTAAAACGCATCAATTTTGCAAATTTTTATTAATTCTAGGCAAATAGACGCTATTGCATTTAAAATTGGCAAAAAAATTTTTTTGGATTTTTTTTAACAAGGGTATTTATACGTCCAAATTTTTCGATAAAAAACCCAATACCCAAAATGTCTTAAAACGCATCAATTTTGCAAATCTTTTTAATTCTAAGGCAAATAGACGCTATTGCATTTAAAATTGGCAAAAAAAAATTTTTTTGAATTTTTTTTAACAAGGGTATTATACGTCCAAATTTTTCGATAAAAAACCCAATACCCCAAAATGTCTTAAAAACGCATCAATTTTGCAAATCTTTATTAATTCTAAGGCAATTTTTAATGCAAATAAGCATCTTTTTGCCTTAGAATTAACTTAAATAATTTGCAAAATTGATGCCGTTTTTAAGACATTTGGGGCTATTGGATTTTTTTATCGAAAAATTTGGAGTATAATACCCTTGTAAAAAAATGCACAAAAAATTTTTTTTTTATTTTTTAATGCAATAGCGTCTATTTGCCTTAGAATTAATAAAAATTTTTGCCAAAATTGATGCTTTTAAGACATTTTTGAGGTATTGGGTTTTTTAATCGAAAAAATTGGATTTAATACCTTGTTAAAAAAATTCAAAAAATTTTTTTTTTGCCAATTTTTTAAATGCAATAGCATCTATTTGCCTTAGAATTAATAAAATTTGCAAAAATGTGATGCGTTTTAAGACAATTTTGGGTTTTGGGTTTTTTATCGAAAAAATTTGGACGTATAATACCCTTGTTAAAAAAATTTCAAAAAAATTTTTTTTTTCCATTTTTAAATGCAATAGCATCTAATTTGCTCTTAAATTAATAAATAACTTGCAAAATTGTTGCGTTTTAAGACATTTGGGGGTATTGGGTTTTTTTATCGAAAAAATTGGACGTATAATACCTTGTTAAATAATTCCAAAAAATTTTTTTCGCCAATTTTAAATGCAATAGCGTCTATTTGCCTTACAATTAATAAAAATTTGCATATTGATGCGTTTTAAGACATTTTGGGGTATTGGGTTTTTTATCGAAAATTTGGACGTATTATACCTTGTTAAAATAATTCCAAATTTTTTTTTTGCCAATTTTATAAATGCTAGTAGCAGCTATTTGCATTAGAATTAAAAATAATTTGCAAAATTGATGCGTTTTAAGACATTTTGGGGGTATGGGGTTTTTTTTTTTTTATTCGAAGTAAAAAAAAATATTTGGACGTATAAATCCTTGTTAAAAAAATACCCAAAAAATTTTTTTTTGCCAATTTTTAAATGCAATAGCATCTATTGCCTTTAGAATAATAAAAATTTGCAAAATTGATGCGTTTTAAGACATTTTGAAGGTATTGGGTTTTTTATCGAAAAATTTGGACGTTAATACCTTGTTAAAAAAAATTTCCAAAAATTTTTTCGCCAATATACATGCAATAGCATCTATTTGCCTTAGAATTAATAAAAATTTGCAAAATTGATTACTCATTTTTTAGACATTTTTGGGTATTGGTTTTTTTATCGAAAAAAATTGGACGTATAGCACCTTGTTAAAAAATTCCAAAAAAAAATTTTTTTTGCCAATTTTAAATGCAATAGCATCATATTTGCCTTAGAATTAATAAAATTGTTGAAAAATTGATGCGTTTTAAGACATTTTTGGGGTATTGGGTTTTTTATCGAAAAAATTGGACGTATAATAGAATTATAAAAATTTGAAAAAATTGATGCGTTTTAAGACATTTTGAGGTATTGGGTTTTTTATCGAAAAATTTGTATGCAACATATGCGACATATACAGTCCAACTTCCGTATAGTGAACGTCTATAAAAATGAATTCTCCGTACTATGAAATAATTTCAACCGCACAGCTTATTCGTTCCACTTTCAGTGTACGTGTTGATTATTTCTGTAAAATGAAATTTCTATATAATGAAGTGATTTTCTGGTCCCGTGCGACTTCATTATAAGGAAGTTCGACTGTACAACAAATGCAAAATATGCAACACATCCAACAGATGTAACATATGCATCATATTCAACATATGCGATATATGCAAACAACGCAACATACGCACAATTTGCAACAAATGAAACATATGCTACATATGCAACAAATGAAACAATTGCAACAAATGCAACATATTTAACATATGAAAATAGGTAACATATATGTTTAAATGTTGCGTTGGTTGGATATGTTGCATATGTTGCGAATTTTGCATTTGTTGCATCTGTTGCATATGTTGCAAATGTTTCATTTGTTGCATATGTTGAATATGTTGCATTTGTTGCATATATTGCATTTGTCGCATAGTTCCATATGATGCATTTGTTGCATATGTTGTGTATGTTTCATTTGTTGCATTTTTTGATTACTTATGTTGCGTTTGTTGCATATGTTGCATTTGTTGCAGATGTTGCATATGTTTCATATGTGGCATATGTTGCATATGCTGCATTTGTTGAATATGTTGCATTCGTTGCATATGCTGCACGTTGCGTGAAAATATTGCGTGAAAATATCAATGTCGTTTCCATTTATTGTTGAACGAAGTTTATGTGAAGGAAAGTTTTAGACCAATTCAATTATTCAAAGAAGTGCACTTTATTTCTTAGATATCTTTTGACAAAATCAGGCTAAAATATTCATTGTAAATAATATTCGTTCTTTATATATATTTGACCCTATTCTAGAAAAAAAAAACAATCATAGAATAGGTACGTATCGATTGCGGTGCTTTTTAACATTAACGTACAAAATTTTCATTTCTATAACAATATGTAGTATACAAAGATTTTAGAAATCTGTAGACTTTGAATGTTTCATTGTATATTTTTGGGTGCAAATACTTTATCTTATTTAATAACTTTTATGAGCCTACTTTTGGAATTATTAGCAGCTTTAACTGAGCCGTTTCTATCACAATTATAAATGATCCTACATATATATGATGTATAAATGTGTAAAAATTCTTCTAAACGGTAGGAAGAGAGCAACAATTGATGCGTCCAGATCTGAATTAAGTGCTTACGGCTCTTCTTATATTACTAACGCCTCCTGGATGACGAGACCACGATTGTTCCTCAGCACTTGCAAAAATTAAATAAATTAAATTTCCAATGATATTAACACCGGCTGCCAACCAAAAGATTATCCGCCATCGTGCCATAGTCTCGTGATGATTTATAATCGAGCCAATCACATAGGGAGCCATGAAGCCGCATATATTTGCCGCCGAATTCGTGATACCATACATTGTGCCAGCAAAGCGAGGACTTAACGCGATATGATTCATTTGATTGCCCGCGTAAGATGCACCACCAAAAGAGCCAACACCAGCCAACATAAATGTTACCCATTTCCAGTCACAGCCGACGTAGGCAACACCAAGCAAACCCAACGATGGAACAATGGAAGCAACCGAATTCCAGAGTTTATAGGAATTCAACTGACTAATGTAACGCTCCTTAAGCAACCAATCAGCCAATGTCGAGCAAGCAATACCCACAATCCATGCAGTGAAATATGGAATAGCATTCAAAGCAGCATTCGATTGTAAGTCAAAATGCAAAATATTGCTCATATAAGTAGGAAGTTCGGTCAGTTGAGTGTAAAAGGCCCAACTTTGACCACACTGTGTTATAAGTATGGCCCATAAGGGCACCGATTTCAGTAACGCACTCCATGGAATATCTGTCGAATCGTCGTCATTCCTCAAATCCAAATCATCAATTCTTGAATTAGCTATTCTAACAGAGTGCGCTGCATTAATACTGCGTTCAATGAAATTACATTCCTTGTACGATATTCTTGGATGTTCACTTGGCTTGTCAAAGACCAGTAGCCACCAAAATATAAACCATATTATACCTAGTACACCGAAAATATAAAAAGCCGATGGCCAGCCACCGAGAAAGTCTTGTGTACAAAGCCAGCCTGTCAAAGGCATTGAGATCACTGTGCCGATATTCGAGCCAGCATAGACAATCGCAGCGAATTTATTTCGTTCCAACGGAGGTATCCAATGTGCCAGCATTGCGTGCATAGATGGATATGTAACGCCCTCACCCATGCCCTCCAGTATACGTACAAGCACCAAAAATGGTAAATCCCAATGCGAAGCGACTGGAGTGAGTAGAGTGAAAATTGCGGTCATCAAGACACCAAATCCATAGACACGTTTACCACCAATCAGTTCCGCCAAACGTCCACCAGGTACTTGAGTCAATACATAACCGTAAAAGAAGGAGCCCAATACCAAGCCCTGTGTTGCTTCATCCCAGACGAATTGACCTTCCGGACTTGGTAAGGTATTATTTTTTGGAATCGATTTCGGACATGTGTTGTCCTCCACTAAGGAATCGTTGTCTTGAGGTATTGCAGTTTGATTAACCATCGCCACAATTGCGACCGACAAATTCACTCGCATCGCATAGACCACAGCGAAACCAAGAAAGCTCATGAGACCAAAAACATGTCGCGCCTTGGGAAATTCACCGTCATCTGTAAAAGCAAAAAGGAGGGAAAAGTGAAAGTTGACTGATCATTTCAGCTTCAATGCTATGGTGCTATGAGATTTAATGTACCGTCGCTAGCTTGAATCAGGGGCGTTTCGACTTCATAGCTTCCGTTTGCCGTTTCCTCTTCCTCTTCGCTTTCCACAACATCCTCCGCCTCCCATATGCGACGAAACTGTACGTCGTCATCATAATAAGAATTAGTGCAATTTTCCCTGTTATTTGCAGCGTTTACGGTTGTTTTGGAGCTCCCTAAAAGCTTTTTCGACATTTTTCGCTCAAGTTTTTATTAAATTCTTCTTTATTTGTACAAGTTTTTTGGCATTTTTGCTTTTTATGTAAATTGTTTAATCGTCTTCTGCTTTGAACTACATTTGTACTATTTTGCATGGAAGAACAAGCTAACGTATCGCTTGATTCACAGCTGTTGAGCCATATGTTTCTCAGATCCGAGATACTTTTAACACATGAAACTAGTCTACAAAAAGATACAGATACAAATAGCGCCACCTGCGTGCGACCAATAGAAAGGCACGCGATAAAGGGAGACGGATACATGAGCGATATGTTTTCCCTCCTATTTCTATTAACCGAAAGTGGTTATATACGAGGGCGGGTCGATAATTATCCGGTTTCAATCTCACAATTTTCAGCAGCTTGAATTTCATCTACGTTTTTGCGGGCAAATGCTTTACAAGTTTTAATTGAAAAGGATTGTTTCGATTGATTTTTGGTTTGATGTGCAGTGAGGTATCTACGTTTCATCAACCGTTAATATTCAACGTCAAAAATCATCTGAATTATGCTTCATCATGGCTAAACATTGCTTTCAAATTGTCACTCGATTTCGTTTTTAATCAATTGTGAGCAAACGTTGCACCCATCTGCCGATCAATTTCCTCAACTTCATTCGACTGTCATTCAAGACAGTTTCATGGATGTTTTTTTTTATCCTCAGTAGTCACCTCATATGGGGTTTTCCAAACGGACGTGACTATTCTCGCGCCATAAAAGTTTTATGCAGATCAGAAAGACAATTACATATACAGTGTGTCCTGTTAGGTAGTACATTCCTTTACAGGGGTGGTAGGGGAGTCCAAGATGAACAAAAAATCGTAAATGCGGTGGGGGTCCCAAATGCACCCCTGAGGAGTTATAGGGCCTTAAAGTTTTTTGGCACTAAGTCCAGAAAAAACAATTCTCCCACGCTAGTGGCTTACTGTAGAAAATAAAATGTTATGCGGTTTGAAAGCCAATTGTACAGGCTTTTGGGCAAAATTGAATTGATGGTCAAAATTGCAGTTATTGTGTACAAAAAAAAAAAGGTTAAAGTCAAAAATTCTGAAAAAATTTTCAATTATTTTACTTTGGGAGCCATTTTGGTATGGAAAAGGTCCAATTAACACATGCTTTTTAAATTTTTTTTTAAATCTTCGATCAATTTACTTCAAATCTGCGGTACATTTGTTATACCTTATTTGCGGTTTAACCATCGAAAAAATGGGATTTAAAAACGAACTTCAACTTTTTTTTATGTGATGAAATTCTTAAAAGAGCAATCTTTGGCTTACAATGGCCACCAGCAATTTCTTATTTAAGACAAATTTTGGTTTAAAATTATACGTACTTTAACTGGAAAAATTGGTAATTTTTTGCTGAGATTATTTAAATTGATTTTAAAAAAAGTTCAAGTTCGTTTTTAAATCCTATTTTTCCTGAGGTTAAACCGCTAATAAGGTATAACAAATGTACCACAGATTTGAAGTAAATTGATCGAAGATTTAAAAAAAAATTTAAAAAGCATGTGTTAATTGGACCTTTTCCATACCAAAATGGCTCCCAAAGTAAAATAATTGAAAATTTTTTCAGAATTTTTGACTTTAACCTTTTTTTTTTTGTACACAATAACTGCAATTTTGACCATCAATTCAATTTTGCCCAAAAGCCTGTACAATTGGCTTTCAAACCGCATAACATTTTATTTTCTACAGTAAGCCACTAGCGTGGGAGAATTGTTTTTTCTGGACTTAGTGCCAAAAAACTTTAAGGCCCTATAACTCCTCAGGGGTGCATTTGGGACCCCCACCTCACTTACGATTTTTTGTTCATCTTGGACTCCCCTACCACCCCTGTAAAGGAATGTACTACCTTACGGGACACCCTTTATATGCTCGGACGTGACAAAAAGTTCACTTTTTCTGGAAATGCCCATATCGCCTACCTGTTGATAGAATTGTTTTGAATGCTAACCAAATGTGAATCTATCTTGATAATTCAATATTTATATATTTATTTAAAACAAAAAACTTCTTTAGGTAGTCTTGTGTAAATAGTTAAATGGCACTTTTTTTTTTGCCTAAATGCAATGAGGAAATTTCAACTTCCTCTCAAATCCGCTTTGCATTTTCTTTCAATTTGCGAAAATAGTCCCCACCGGGAAGACTACGCTCTTTTGCACACCATCAGAGGGAAAAGTTTCGTAGTGGTATGATTTGTCCATAGACACATATCTTCCACCAGCAGCAACATTTTTCTGCAACGTCTCAAACGACACACTACACCCATAACAATTCAAAAAGAAGTTTGGACAAGACAAAGCTCCAACCAATTCATAAGCGCAAGAATGATTCTCATTCCAAATAATGACGTTTCCAAACTTCAACGTCTCCTTGCCGAAGAGGGCAATAGCTTCTTTGGCAGTACGGAATGTATTTAATGTTGAAAATCCAACAGGACGATTCGAACCCAAATGCTCATGGGTGATGTCGCAAACGAGAAAGGCTCCATTATTATTATTCGTCAATTCATCGATGACCTTGGCATTTATTCTTGAAGTTGTGGCTTTTGTTTGTTTGTAGTCAACTTTTTCCGTTACGGTTGAATCGTATTTTGGCAATTGCGGTCTCGCTATTGCCAAGAAACGTTCAAGAACGGCTTCCTGGACAAAAACGGATGTTATGACATCTGACGCGAAAGGATTTCTCAATGATTTGATCAAATGATATGCGGCGGCATTTAAATCGCCAACGGCAAAAACGAAAAGTGCCGTTGGTGCGGAGAGGGGTTGAACCTAGAGATTACCACAAAGCAAATTAGACGATAATTAAAAAAAAAATTTTTTAAACATTTTACTCACTTCGTCATTTCTTTGTTGCGTCTTTGAATCGAACTCGAGGTTTTCAAGCATATTTTCTGTTATTTTTAACTTAGTCATTACTTTCGGAAATTATTTTAAAACTCGTGTAACATTTATACAACTCATAAAAGATACAAGTGTTGATTAGATGAACGTAATGTCTACAAAACAAGCTGATAACAAACAAAAAATCTCTACACGGTCTTTCAGGTCGTTATTTCGTACTTACAGCGCCAACATCAATTCAAAAGACAATGAAAGGACGTCACTCCAGAGCATTATTTTATATCATTTTGTTTTTATTGCATGCTCTCACAAACTCCGAAATTGAGCGATTTCAAGACTGTGTCAACCGGTTCACGCTTATGCACTTTCACTTTCGCTTGTCAAAGTCAGGAAATAAACCGATACGATTTGCTCAAGGCGTATTAAACAAGTTGGTAGCAGTAGGAACTGCCCTTGTTCTTCCTTTTTTTTCGACACGGAACTGTCAAATTTTGTATTGAATTACATTTTTGAACGAAATTTAACAAACGTGAGCGGATTTTGAGTCAAAAATTTTTTGACATTTTCGAGGTTTTTTTATATGGTTGTTATACTACTGCCACCACCTCGTCGTTCGTTAGTTATTGTGGTCTATACCGCAAAAAGGGAAAAATGGAGATAATACCGAGCCTTATGCTAACTTTTCGAGATCTTTCGATCTGTGTAAAAAGCTTACTCCTATCTTTTATAGTTTGAGTGATATATGAGACATCAACTTTGTTCTATAAACACTTTGGTGACATGCTTTTTTACCATTGTGTCCTAATATGTAAAAAAAAATTTTGCATATAGAACAAAAACGGACTAAAAACTACTAAAAAAAAAAAACCATTATTTTATTTTGTTCTATATGCAAGATTAAATAAAGTTCGAGTTAAGTTTGAAGTCTTAACTGTATACAATTTTTTTTTGTCGAAGGAGTTAAGTTATGGTATTGAACTTTGGTATGGAGATCCACGGAGACATGAGTAAGACCAAGTGGGCGTGGAAAGAACATGCCTTGATCAAAACAAGTTAAAATATAGGTAAGTACAAATTTTTAACGTGAAATTTTTTGTTGGCAAATCAAATTGAACTTCGTTGAATCGAAGTCAAAATTTCATCATTTAATAAATTTGATTATTTTTTATATATTTTTATTTTATGGCAGAATCTTGTCTTACTCAACTATTCTTACCTTAGCCCTGGAACGGAAATCTTCATCTAAGACCCGAAAACAATTTTCATTTCGTTCTTATTACTGATTTTAAAGTTAATTTTTAATTTTTCTTCATTTTAGAATAAACTAAAAGCAATAATAAGAGTAAATATAAGTTAATTGTTCTAGAGTTAAATGGTCTTCTTATTGAAATACATTTATAAGATTGAGTTTAAAATGATTTGAATTTGATATTTAATAAAGTTTTTGTTGCATAAAACATCTTCATTTTCATTTCTTTTCTCGCAATACTTCCTTACAGTTTATTCTATATGCTAAAAAACGAGAAGAGATTCGTAAAAGAAAGCATATAGAATAAATCAATTTTTTTAACGCTTCCTGCTCGTAAAATCGTATCCAAAAACATAATTTTTTTTAACAGAAAAATTCATTTCGGTTCAGTTTTTTATAACTGACGACTAAACTTTAAACGCGATTTACCAAAAAAAAAAATTTGTCATATAGAACACAATAACTTAGGAACGACGACCTTGATAAATATGCCTTGCGATTTACATTCCTTTGAAGTTTTTTGACATTTAATGCTTCAGGAATGCATGGGTATCTTAATTCTAAGTTTTTTTATCTGAAGTTCAAGCTCAATTTCGACGAAATCGTATTGAAAATGGTTTGTAACTTAATTTTGTTTGACATAGAATTAACATTTTAAAAACTTGTGCCCACACTGAGATTAAGAAAGCAAGTAATGCCAAGTAAATGCCAAAAAATGTCATTTTTAGCAAAGTATTTGGGAGAATAGAGACAACACGGACACCGACTCCGTGTGAAATTTTTGGCAAATTTTTAAAAATTTAAGAATATCTAATATAGTTGTGTCTCTCAAATTTCATGAGTTTGTAGCTAGTTTACTTTCTTGATCTCAAAGTGCAAGTATTTACTGCTTCTCTGAGACTAGCCCAATAAGCTGAAAGAGCATTTTTCTGAAATCCAGTGTTCGAAAAGTAGTCCGCTGGTGATTTTTCTATCGGGTTAGGTGATTTATTTCCCACAAATGAAGAACAAACATTGAATGCAACCAAAATGATGTTTCTACTCGAAAAACAATTTCAACAGGATTTTGGCTGACTCTCACATCAGCATGACATACGAGAAATGCGATCAAACATGTTTGACTGTCTGGAGTGCCCCTTCAGGCGATTACGACATTCGTTTAATGTCAATATTAGAGTCGTCATACAAAGAAAAAAAGTTTTTAGTCGAGACCAACAAGTGCGCTCGGAAGTGTTTTTGAAATTTCGAAGAACATCGAAATTAAAAAGAACGAAAATTTTTTTTTTTATTTAAAAATAGGCGCATGCAGCATCACTGTTCACCGAATTAAATAAAGCAAAATAAAATAAAGAAAAAAATAATAATAATTTTTTCAAAATTAAAAACAAAATTCAGAAAACACAATGACCGATTTAAATGAATTAATGGGCTCAGCATTTGTGCGTGTCAAGGTATGTACAGTGCGGAATCGTTTGATGGACGTGGGAAAATTTAAATTTTGCGCAAATTGCCTCACACGTC
The DNA here is from genome assembly GCA_020466095.1 of Chlorops oryzae. Lineage (NCBI taxonomy): Eukaryota > Metazoa > Arthropoda > Insecta > Diptera > Chloropidae > Chlorops > Chlorops oryzae. The sequence goes on from CM035808.1 coordinate 29,618,352, forward strand.
GCAGTGTCTAGATCTCCTTGGTGGGGGGTGGCTTATGGTATATGCGTGTGTGTGTGTGTGTGTGTGATGTATGTGCGTATTGTGATAAGACCAACAGCTGCTCTGTTAACAAAAGGGAGATGTTTTTGCTCGTTATGATAAGGACACTTTTTCATAGAATACTATAACATATATGTATGCATAGGTAAATTTATTTATTTATTTTATTTTTTCTTTTTTTTTATACAAAATCCTGGCACAGTGAGAAGAATTCTCATAATGAGTGCTAGTCAATGCGTATATAAGTATATTTATTTTCTATAAAAATCTTATCATATGCATTGACTGTTATCAATTTTTATTGTAAAATTGTTTTAATAGCACTTTTAAACAATTAGTCATTCGATGCATGAATCAATAAACTAAATTATCTACTGATAACCCGAGAGTGTCTGGCTATTTGATGTTGCCTGACCCCAAGCGGCGCAATTTTTACGCCTATTGAAGCATGAATATATGCAATCTCATAATCACATTCAGTCGTGCTATAAACTTATACAGGGTGTTCCAAACTCAATAGATCTAAATCTAGGAGGTGATGGAGGGGTCTAGACGGAACAAAAATCGTATGGGAGGGGGTCCATCTTCGACTCCTAAGAAGCTAGAGGCCCGAAAAGAATTTATCTAAATTTGTGAGCCCATTTTTAGGCGGTCCCCCGTGCGTTTTCTGCATATAACTCCTCAGGGGTTCCTTTTGCGACCCCCTCCCCCTGCCATACAATTTTTGGTCCGTCCAAACGCCCCCTATCACCTCCTTCATTTTTGTCTATTGAGTTTGGAACACCCTGTATACATATATATATGTATATATAAGTATGTGTGTATATGCGTATGGATGAGATTGTTTTTATGTACGATTTATTCAGTTCTATCGCTTTGTGGTTAGCCAAACCGGAACCATGCCATACTTGGACTCAAACTGCAAATGGAAGCAATAGCAGTCAATATATTTTTATGGCTTCGGTTCAATTTTCAATTTGTAGATTACTGGGGGTTCCAGACATAACTTGGCTCGTGTAACTTTACTCCTTTTTCTAATTCTTTTTTGAATTTTGTTTTCAGGTTGTTGCCTTTGTGCATTTTCTTTTCATAACAAATGCAATGTTGGGCTCATGGGGACATGGCGCATATGAGTTTTATAATTTTCTTTTCATCATCGCACTTTTCTGGACAATGCACAGTAAGGAATCCATCGAAGCCGCACAATCGGTAAGTAACCATTTGGCGTCGTTTATTGAGCTTCTTCTCCTTATTCTTTTGAGAATCTAAAATTCTTTTTAATTTGTTCACAAACCTAAATAATTGAAGGCGTTGAAAGCTTTAAAAAAACCCCCCTTCAATCTTAGAGCATTGACACCGAAACCCAAAGCTCTTTAATTATACTAAAAAGTTTTCCCTTTTTGAAATCTAATCCACATCCTCCTATTTTAGAATGGTTTTCATTTTTATTTGAAAAGAAATGCACGTACATATTTTATTTACCTTTGACCTTTGAGACTTCTTTTTCGACTTGTTCAATGCTGACATCATTTTTCAATTAATATGCAAAGCAGGCAAAATCAAATAATTTCACACTTCACTGACAAGCCCTTTTTCTTGTAGAAAAATAATTTTTAAAAACTCTCCATCATGATAAAACACTTAAAGGACCGTTTTCTCATCCTACTTTTAAGCTCTATCTGCCAGTTAAATTTTATTTTCTTTGACTTATTGAGGGGGTTGTGTCATTGGGCAAAAATTTTTTGCATTTTTTTTATAGCTTGGATATTTGAAAATTTCTTAGTTAAAGGATTTTTTGAAATTCGCAATAGTTAAGAAGATGTAACCTTCTTTGTCCAGCAAGGTCTGCGCTATTAATGCGTAATTTTCGCGCTGCTTCAAACTTTAAACGCATTTATCTCGAAACCACTTTTTATGAACTGGCTGCCACGATTTCTCCAGTTTAACTGGACCGATTTTAATGAAATGACATGCATTCGACGCAGAAATTGTCACCATTATGGCGTGAATCTCAATCATAATTTTAACAAATTTTTTACTAATTTTTTTTTTACACTGAACTACAAAAAAATATACTCAAAATCGGTATGTCATTTTTCAATGGCGGCCATTTTGTCAAAAAAATCCCAAAATTATTTTGGAGGTTCACGCCATAGTGACATCTATACTGATTATAACATCGTTTTTCTTTTTCATTTCGGACAACTTGAAAATCTGGAATAGTGGCAGCCAGCACTACACCTTTTTTTTTGAGCATCCACTTTGAAGCTCGAGAACTTTTTGAACCGCCCTTACATAAAAATCAAAGTGCTTCTATATTAACTTACATTCATTCCTAATACAATAAAAAGAAACTAAATTGAAAAAGCTCTTTTCGTTTTCTGTCTGGAATTTTTTAAAAAAAGGTCCAAAAACAGCCTCGCCAATGAGACAACCCCCTTAATTAAATTTGTTTGAAATTATCATCAGGATAATTTAACTTACAGATAAACAAAAGATGAGAAAACGGTCCTAAAAGAAACTTAAAGAATTATTTATATCAAAGTGGATTGAGCCCGTAAGATGTCTCATAAAAGATACAGACTAAAAAGGAGCTATGAACTTGATATCTTTACGCAACATACTCGTATGATAGCGAACGATTTTTCTGGTTAAATTCAAACAAATTACAGTATTCCTCGGATATATTCACCCCGGATATAAGCATTTCCCGCTTAAAATCATCGAAACTTGAGCCATTGTCGTCCTTCAATCTATTTAATTAATTTCCATATAAGCATTCCTCGCTTATAAAAACGCGCTTCCGTGCAATTTTTATCGTTCTTATACCGGGGGAATACTGTACAAAAAAACAAAATGGATAAAGCAAATAATCTGCGTTTATTCAGCCAATTTTAATCAAACCAAAAAGATAATTCATCACTCAAAAGCAAATAAGTAATTTCCACTAAAATAGAACTCGAATGTTCACACTCATCTATCGTCAATGAATTCTCAAAGAGGTCGTTTAACGCTTCCCGCAAATACATTCTAAAAAGTGTGAACAAATAATTATGAACAATCTTTTGCAAAGATACTCGACCGACTTTTATTTCGTTTGAGCTTAGATAAAAAATGTCCAAAATAACTTGAGGCAATTTTTAAACAAGTTCTTGCGATCACCAATGTTGGTCGGAGGTTTTTATAAAAATTTTTTCAAATCCAAAAAAAAAGTGACGAAATTTCGATTAGCACATCGATAGCTAACCCTGCAGCAATTCCGATTCTCTCCGACTACTCCCCCACCAGTCAATCATATACCGGTACCCTTCTGATTTTATCAGCCCATATGTTCACTTGTCTTTTTCAAATACTGAGCTATCTTCTGAAAATAACCACATTTAACTACAGTAAACTCTCCAAAACTCGGACACACGATAACTCGAATGCTCAGAAACTTGAACAAATACCATTTTCTCCATTGGCTGCTCTAAGACTGGTGGCTCTGGGATAGCGTAGCGCATGTTAGGGGCACCCTACATAAAAAGACATACACTCACACAAACACAAGAAAACCTGTCGTGGTATCACAATGGGCCAAAACTCAAGCAGCTCGTTAACTGGAGCGGGGCAAATTTTAAATAGAGTTCTCGAGGTTAAACAGTACTTCAATACAAGAGCCCATTCAGTCAATAGGAAGTCAGTTGGCTCAATTTTTCCAGTACGGGGAATAGTCAAGAGTTCATTTCGACTTTAATCCAGTTACACCCGCTGACCTCAAACAGTTCCAAATTAAAATAATTGCAAAAATTCATGGCAAGTAACCTCCTTTTTGTCGACCTTCGTGGCGTAGTTGGATAAGATACCAACTTTCACGATGCGAGGGTCTCTGGGTTCAACTCCCAGCTCGGGAGTGGATGAGGGTTGTGTCGTTTTGTCTGTTTCAGTTCTTCTTTGTTTTCCCATTTTTCTCGGTATCACAACGGGCCCATTTGATGCCTATGTGTGTCGCACTTGGTGGCAGCCACACCAACCAACCAACTTCCTTTTCGATATTTCGTACGAATTTGACAGATTTTTGACAGATGTCGTGGACATAAATGGGCAAATATATTTATTTTTTCATATTTTGGCTAGTCACCCTGCTATTAATCCTGATGCACCCTCATTATATAAATTCACCTCCAAAAGTCTGCAGGATAATATTAAGCTTTGCTTAGGTACTGCTCAATTTCTTTTATTATCAGCAATAGCTTCGCTTTTAGGCTCAAAAACTGTAGGGGTACTTACGAATAGAGGAATCAATTAGTAGGTATGCATTTTTGTTCGGCCCATTTTCGGTTTTTGGAGAAGCATGAATTTTTAATTGCATTTATTTCATTTTTGGGACGTGCTCGTTTGCTAGCAAACATAAGACGATAAGTCGTCTACTCCATGTCGAAGTATACACCATGCATAATGAAATTTTGTTACCCCAAGTAAAAGGCCCTTTCGTATTGTGATTGCCGGTTTAAATGGCACAGGTCAAATGTTGCACGCCATGGTAGCGGTCAATGGTCAAATAACCGGAATTATTACTTCCCAGATTCATTAATAACGCTTACCATCAACGTTACCGTGGAAAAGAAACAAGGACTTCAAGCTCCATATATACATACATAAGTATATAAGAAGAAAAATAAATAAAAAGGAAAAATAAAAGACCAAAAGCACTTTTTATGGTCTTCCCACTTTCTGTCCTTCTTTTAGCCTTTAAAGAAAAAACAATTTACCACACGCTAGCGATTCTGTTTAAATTCAGGTTCTTTGACTTTCCTTTTCAAATCGCTTTAACGTGAAATCAGAGTAAGAAAGTGAACATTTAAGAGTGAAGTAAATCGATATGGAACTATATACATACATTGAAGTGTATTCGGCTTTGAAGACATTTTCGTTTTGTAGTTGAAATTTTTTTTTTTAATATTTAATAATTACAATTTAAAAATATTTCAGTCTAGAACTGAGACTAATTAGAAACTCCTTGAGGTCATTAATATCGATAGCCTTGCATATTTAATTTCTTTATACAAAAGGGGGCGAAACACTTCAAATGAGTCTCCTCCATATAAGAATTTTTAATGACCTTCGCGCTGCCAGCAAAGGAGTTGCTTCTAGCTCAACGATAAAAATTTCATCGCAAATTTTCCGACGCTGCATGAGCGACCCTTCGAATATAATAATCTAAAGTTTATCTTTCTTCCAACTGTTTCTTTTTTTTTCAAATTAAGGTTTAAAACCATTTGTACTATAAGTCCTAGCCTTGTCAAACGCGATTGGCCGTGTATGCCCGCCCCAACTTATTATGCGAACTAGCTAACGACGTAACCAATGGGAAAGTACATATGTCAGGCTTCGTAAAATTTCATCCATAATAATTTTGACAGTTCATTTCCCATTTCGCAAAGTTTCCCATTTCGTAAAATTTGCGAACCTGCATTGAGGATTACTAATGACTATCGTACACTCAGAAAATTATTAAGATCTAAAAATAAGAAAAATAATCTGGAAGCTAGAATGTGAAATTCTTATTTTTTCAATCTTAAATTATTAAAAACAAGATTTAAGGATCCTGATTTTAAGAATGAATCTTAATTTTGCTCGATTTTAGAAAACGGGATTTGCAAGAGTGCCCATTTGACCATAATTTTGAGGCATTTTCTCCTTAGTCATGGTCACCCCGACATGATGTTTGCACGATATCATGTGGCATAATGCTTGTTGAAGTTGTCCTGTAGTCAATGTATGGGGAGTTGTTAACATGTAAAAGACGAAATGCATGATGAGTGATGATGATGGATCGATTTCATATATGTGTGACGTGATTGATTTGTGATGTTATTGATTTGGTGATGAGGATACAATGATATCGTCATAGAAAATGATAGATCTATGAATAAGAAAATAATCTGTGATGTGAATGGTGAGATTTTGAATGTTTCAATGTGATAAATTATTAGACGGATTTATGGTCCTGATTAGATATGAGATACTTGATTTGTATGAAAAGATCGAGAATGGAATGATGTGAATGTGTGATATTGGTGATGAATGTTTATTATGATGTATGTGTATGATGATGGTGGATTTTGTGACGAGTGTATGTGTGACGATGTAAATGGTGTTTTTGATGGAGTTTTCGTGACTGATAGGTATGATGTGGACCGAATTGTGTGTAATGATGGTAATGATGATGATGATGGTGAAGTTGGTGATGATGGTTAGTGGTGATGATGATGGTGATGATGATGGTGTAGGTTGGTGATGATGATGGTGAGGTTGGTGATGATGATGGTTGAGGTTGGTGATGATGATGGTGATGATGATGATGATGATGACGGTCATGGTGATTATGATTATGACTTACGCACGTTCTTGCTTCATCACGTCTCGAAAATTCTTCAGAATTTTGCGAGTCTTAAGTGTCCCATTTTACAAACCAAATGAGAATTATAGGCGTCATGCTAAAATTGTATTCTATGCACTGGTGCCAGAACGAGGGATTTTTTCCGTTTTGAGGGATTTATTCGATTTTACCTTCAACCAAAAATCACTTCAAATGTTTAACAAAGGATTTTTACTGATCACTTTCCTAAAGAAAACAGAAATGAAGGGATTTTTTTTCAATATCCAAGGGAAAAGAGTCACCAAAAAACTGCCTAGCATCAGTGCTGGTTACAAAGTATGGAGAATTGAGTAAGAAAGGTTTTAAAATTCGGCTTCTTGTATATTACCACGTGATATTTAATGTAATGAGGAGGGATACTTATGCACAGCATTTTATTAAATTATTATATTTATTTTTTAAATTTAAAACTTTCAAATCGTGGATAACAGCTCAAACATGCTTGATGGTCGTAACTATCGATATTTCTCCAGCTCTATTGAGCAGTGTTTTTTTCATTCTGATTGTTTTTCGGCAATTCCGCGCTTGTCTGTCGATTGCGTGACATGTGTGAATTTGTGTGTGCGCCCATAGCCATATGTAAATTTGTATTTGGACGTTGTGTACCTTTTGCATATTTTCGCCTTGTCTGCTTGCAATAGACGATTGACACGATTTGCATTTCTCATGAGAGCGAACTTTCTGCTCTAAAGCCGTTTGTACTTTTGTGTAATTGAGTGGTTTGTGGGTGAGGGATGTTCGGGGATGTGGTATGGACATTTTTTTATATCTTTCCCCTTGTCGTCCCTATACCATAAAACCATTGAACTCGAGTTTGATTGTTTTCGATCAGTTAAAATGAACGAATGAACATGTCTGAACGCACATTCGAATATCGCCGTCGGCAATTCTCGCTATTTGAGTGTCAATCGATCGATTTACATAGATCGATTTGATATCACTGTTCTGAAAAATTTCACAATCGGATGGTCGGAACAGTGTGCACATTCAAAAAAATGCAAGTGCACATAGATGCTCTCAGTATTGATATTCTGCGCTTAAGGTGCTTATGTAATGCAAATGCAAATTTTTATGCCACTCTGCGAAAAATAAATATTTGCGCTTTCTCATGATGGCGCATATGTATTTATGTGAAACATTCGTCCCTCATAGTGCTGGTATTGTCATTTCGGTATCTTGACTCAAAATTCGGTACAATACCGGAAAAATCGGTACAGTTGGTCACATAAGGTATGGCCATCCATTTAGCACGTTTTTTCCCTTAGTGTAGAATAAAAAAAACCGACCTATTCTAAATGAATATTGCCCGGGAAATTTTTCCTATAAGAGGAAAAGTGAAGTATCCTAGGCTTCAATAAAACAAAAAGTGAATAATCAAGTTAGTTCCTTTGAAAAAAACTTTTCCAGTGTTCTTAGGATACGTGCACACCGGATCAAACGAACCGTTTTCGTTTCGTTAGTCAAGAAAACCCATTTCTTTCATGGTCTGGTGTGTTCGCTCTCATGAGGGACAATGTACTGTCGTTTTTGAAAACCGTTTGTTTCGGTTTCGTTTCGTTTGATCCGGTGTGCACGCAGCCTTATAAAGACAGACGTTTTTTTCAATTCTGCACGGAGAGCCTCCCCGGGAATGTTTAGAATCGGCCTGAATAATTGTTCTTTACGGATCAATATACTTATTAGGGGTTTTTTTTTTTTTGGACTGCAGTTTTATAATTTTCTAGTGTCTCTTCGAAAATTGTCTTAGTCCATTTGCAGCAGAGCAAACCGGCCGTATAGGTCACTCCCGTCACAGCCATTCTGAACAGAAATTATGTACTTAATTTCAGGTCATAACTATTCCTAAACGTTTTCAAAATTTTAGATCCTTGAGAATTAACATCCTTTTTTTATTATTATTACCTATAGCCTAAAAAGTGAGTTGTGACGATCGTTTGACCGCCGCAATGGAATGGCCCAGCGCCGAGTTTTTTTTTACTCCGTCTACCTAAATATTTTACTTGCTTGCCATCCATTTCGGTCTCCCTTTCATCTAATCTCGAAAGCTAGGATTGCATAAAAATTTTCGACATATTTAGTATTTTAAAATTAACATTCAATCATTCTCATATGCCTCATAATCATGCTATATATATTTGTTTGTTCTTTATTTCCAGGCGCTCGTTATTAACGTTTGTAGCATATTCTTTGATTTAATATGCATAATTGTATTTTTCCAATACATGAGTGAGTTGCCGCATTAAAGCTATTTAAATTTTTGTACCTACATTAAAAGCAGAAAACAATATCAATATTTTCACATTTTTCTTCTTATCGAATTATGAAATATATGTATAAACTCTAAATGATTATTCCTGGTTGTTTTCTAGACGGCTGGGCGGTAGCATTTTCGATCATCAATCTAATTATACGACCTGTCAGCGTCCTGCTGCTATACCGTGAGTTCAATACACGCGGAGGAAGCATGCAAAGTGGTTCGGTTTTCCCGACGACTCAACAACGGAGCTATCAGGATATCGACAGACCGGCCCAGACATCTCCAAACTCCAGTGCGCCCGGCCCGGCAGGCCCACATGTGGCCAGCATATTCTGAATTCAATAATTGCCGAATACCGATTGTTAAGTCATGGATGATGATGAGAGCTATCGAAGAATAGAAAAGTGCATCGCATGTGGCAATAAAAAAAAAATCTTATTCTAAATGACTTATATTTTTATGTTAGTTGATATTGTAACTAATCAATGAATATCATAATTGAGTCTAAAACTTTAAGGATTAACAAACCTCCATTGGCTCCTACCTTAACTTCCATGTTAATGTGATTCTTTGTATAGTATTCGGTTTTATTCTTATTATTTGTTTTTTAATTATTTCTTTTGATGTTTTAAATGCTTTTTGCGAAATTATTACGATTGAAATTTGATACCTTATCCCACTTCTTTTATTGTTTATAGAGGGTATAGAGGGCATTTGCGCAGCTTTAGTAATTTATCATTTTAGTTTTCAATGTTATAGCGTTTTTAATTATTTGCATTCGGCAGTATTTGAGTAATCATTTGAAATTAAGACACTGTTATCCTACCTTCTATCCTGTATGTGAATAATATTTCTACATATCTCTTGTATTTTGATTTTTAAACTTTACATTTTTGTTTACATGAAATGAATGTCTATTAAAAACAAAATTTAACACCATTCTAATGGTATACTGTCGCGCGGTTTCACCAAATCTATTTAAAAAAATATATTAAAATTAAATACAGCCCGATTCTAAGGCCTGATTTGACCAAGCTATTTAAATAAAACTTCAATAAAAATTTACTTTTTTATATGAAATTTGACAGTTCATTTATGATTTATTTAAATAGTTTGGTGAAATCGGGCCTAAATATTCTCCGGGAGGTTTTCCGTGCAAATTTGAAAAAAAACGGCCTCTCTAAGCACACTGGGAAACGAATACTAAGGAACCAAGTATTATGAAAATTTTTAATCAAAGATCATCGCATCCTTTCCTTTATTGATGCTTAGAATACTTCCATTTTCCGCGGAGAAACATTTCTGGGGAAGAAACTCCCGGGGAACATTCATTTCGAATAGGGCCGATAAACTCTCAAATTGCATATAAAAAGTCGTTAAGTTCCATTTAAATTCGGTCGTGGAACCGGCACTAAACGTATTTATTACTTTGTACTATAATTGAAATGTTTGCCATGAAACCTCGTTACTACGAAACGTCTCGATTAATTTAAACTAAGTCAAAAAAAAACAAGAGCAAGCAATTTAGCGTGAAAAAATTTATATTAATTAATCTATTTGTTAACGATTTTTCTCATAAAAAAAAAATATTTAATACTATTTATAGAAGGCTATATTTACGAATAATATTAAAAGTTTTACAAATAAATGTTGGTAAAATTGTAAAAAAAAAAGGAAGTTGTTCAAATATCTTCTTTAAACTCTGCAATTAACGCAAAACAATCGAATGGTATGTTGTTTTAAGTATTTGAAATCATCGAGGATTCTCACGAAAAACTCATTTTACTTTTGTAATTTTAATCGTATAAGAAAAATTACAAAAATCGCAAGGTAAGATGCAAAAATATTCTTGAGTATACATGTGAACGAAAAAATGGAAAACAGACAGACCAAGCTTCTAATCGCGTGCATTTCGGATCATCCAGCTCTAAATAACTCTCGCATTCTCTCTAACTTAAGGATTAATGACATTGAGGATTTTCTTATAACTCGGGGTAATATCGTCGTTCGTAAGTTAATGTGGTCTTTACCGCAAATTGGAAAAAAATGGAGATAATACCGAGCCTTAGGCTAACTTTTCGAGATCTTTCGATCTCATCAACTTTGTTCTATAAACACTTTGGTGACAAGCTTTGTTACCATTGTGTCCTAATATGTAAAAAAAAATTTTGCATATAGAACAAAAACGGACTAAAAATACTAAAAAAAAAAACCATTATTTTATTTTGTTCTATATGCAAGATTAAATAAAGTTCGAGTTAAGTTTGAAGTCTTAATGGTTGGTTTCTTTACCTGAAACACCAGAAGATTAGGTAAGCCATGTCTGTCTGTCTGTATACAATTTTTTTTTTGTCGAAGGAGTTAAGTTATGGTATTGAACTTTGGTATGGAGATCCACGGAGACATGAGTAAGACCAAGTGGGCGTGGAAAGAACATGCCTTGATCAAAACAAGTTAAAATATAGGTAAGTACAAATTGTTAACGTGAAATTTTTTGTTGGCAAATCAAATTGAACTTCGTTGAATCGAAGTCAAAATTTCATCATTTAATAAATTTGATTATTTTTTATATATTTTTATTTTATGGCTGAATCTTGTCTTACTCAACTATTCTTACCTTAGCCCTGGAACGGAAATCTTCATCTAAGACCCGAAAACAATTTTCATTTCGTTCTTATTACTGATTTTAAAGTTAATTTTTCCTTTTTCTTCTTTTTAGAATAAACTAAAAGCAATAATAAGAGTAAATATAAGTTAATTGTTCTAGAGTTAAATGGTCTTCTTATTGAAATACATTTATAAGATTGAGTTTAAAATGATTTGAATTTGATATTTAATAAAGTTTTTGTTGCATAAAACATCTTCATTTTCATTTCTTTTCTCGCAATACTTCCTTACTGTTTATTCTATATGCTATAAAACAACAAATATTTTTCAAGGATATCTCAAAGACCTTTTGTAACAGGAACCTTAAAAATGCTTCCTACAGTGATTTTAGATAATACCTGTCGAAAAGTAAGCAAAGCTTTAATGTCCCTTTCTGGAGCCGCAGTCGGAAATATCCTTTTTATTTAGAATAGATTTTTCAGTGCAACTGGCGAAAGTTTCGACTGTGGTTAGAATTTTTTGTAGGATTAGGCAATTTTTTATTCGTCTTTGTTGTTTGTTATACAAATTCACCTGATATGACCATACGGAATAATCATATTGGTGCAGATGACAGATATACCCGAGAAGTATGCAACATTTTTTTAAATTTGTTGTTTTTAAGGATGTCGCAGGCGGCTTTGGGTATTGAAACTTAACATACTTAATATTGGCATAAAACTCTATTTTCCTGTATTTTGCGTAAGTTGTACCACTTCTGGAACAACAATAAAATGAGCATAAACAAATATTCTTCCACGGGAGCATGTATTGGTTTTAGAAAAATTACTTCAAAAATATATTTGTAATATTTTCTGAGCAATTTGCTATATGCGGGCTTTTGAATGAAAATTGTATCTTTATTATTGTCTTAGATATGAATTTTTTTAAATTACTCTAAAAAACTATTTTTTCAAGGATATTCAAAGACTATTGGAGATAGGGAGCCAAAACTCAGCGCAAATTAAATGTTTTGCATTGACAAAACAGCAAATCATTTTTCGTCGAAATAAACTTATAAACTATGCTTATAGTGCTATACCCTTTGTAATATAAATAGAACACAATAACTTACGAACGAAGATATGTAAAATGTTTGATGCAGTTCCTGAAGGCACTTAATACAAGTAGCAAATCCAATCCCCATATATAGGGATATATGTATATTCGGTTTTCCTAGCTTTGCTTACAGGTTTGTCATAACTCTTTCGCCAGAAATATGGCCGAGAATTAAGTAGCGGAGTTTTTTGCTTTCACTTGCGGATATACCGTAGACCGTCTAATGTTGTATTTTTCTGTCAATAACAAAGTTATAGCCTGGGAAATAGAGAAAAGGACTAGAGTAACAACTGATCCGAAAAAACTGACACCTGAAGCCTGATTTCCAATAGTGCAGGAATTCGTGCGCCTCAATTTCTGCAAACATTTAACACATCCAGACATTTAGAAACAATTACAATCAAAAGTTCTATTGATTGAAACTGGTTCCATGTATTTCTATATGTTGAATGTTTGCATTATTGGAAACCAGGCATGATACAAATATCAACAATCTGAAAAATTTCAACAAAATTTCATATCTTTTTACCACTTCTGGCCCTTACCACTTCTGACCCCAGTCAGTTCGAATTTAATGAAAATTTCTCAATAAAAACAAAGGAGGAATAAAACTGGGCCACTCAAGCATTTATAACAGAGTTACACAAGCGAATGCTTCCAATATTTTGCGTATAGTTTTAAGCCTTCCAATGCTTGAGAAAATAAATAAAATAAGACAATAAAAAAGATTTTATTACTATTTAAGCTATAGCACTTTGTTAACAAAAAAAAAAAGTTGTACTAAAAGATCAACAAACTCATTTAAAATATTCATTTTACACTTCTTTCCTTTAAAATCCTTCTTTGGCCGCACGGAAATGGTATTTTTTATTGTCCAAACTCGCCAAACAAGGCACCTGAACCAAGTTAAAATAAATAGAGCCCATTAATTTTGATGCCGATGTATTCGTGTGCTTCAGACATGAGAACAGCATATCATCGCATATGCAATGAGACCTGCAAGTGTGAGGAGCAAAGCAGTTGAGATTCATATTATTTTATTAAGAATTGAAATTCCTCACTTTGTGTAAAGAGAATCGTTATTCAGATCGTATTTATTTTGATAGGCACGTATTTTGACCGGACACAAATCGTGTTGACGACAGCAACGATCCATATTCATTTCCGTGCCGAGATCACTGTACGTTGTAGCTATATCACCCGTACCACACCACTTTGTGCCTTCAATATGAATTGAAAAATTGTTATTTCACACCAATTCGAACTAATGATGGAAAAGACCTCAAAAAACTCAAAACTTCACCTGGAATAATACCGCTCAATAGTGAGAATGGACTGCGAGGAAAAATTTTCGATGCGAAATCCATCGCAACGGTATCAGTAGCAATGGTCCCAGTGTTTGCTGTGCCGGCAACATTTGGCTTTCCAATTTCACGAGCTTTATAAGTCAATTGATCGACACGCTCGCATTGAGCCATCAGCTTGAGCATCTCATCGAATTTGATTTCCAACGGACGATTATATTTGGAGAGCTGCTCTAAAAGCGTTTTACCTTCATTCTCATTGCTGAAATAAACGAAATGGAAATTTTTAAAATTCAAGGCTCGGTTTTATCTCTCTTTCCCTCTCTCTCTCTCTCTCTCTCTCTCTCTCTCTCTCTCTTCTCTATCTATCTATCTGTCTCCATTTAATTGCAATGCACGCAACATTAGCTGAACGCTTTATAAGAATCTTGATCCGATCGCGTGAAATTACAAGCTTTACATACTAATTATACGAGGAGGCTCTTTCGTTTTGGCTTTCAATGCCAAATCGAAATGATTTTTTGTTTTTAATAATTTAGCGTTGGATGTGCATTGTTAAAGCTTCTTTGATTACACAAGCTTACAAAAAAATAATTTTTATATTTTCTGATCACTTCAGTGCACTTTTCTCATAGACTTTGGTCTTCTAAACACGAAAAAATATATAAAAATTCTTTTAATGAAAGCGTTTTTTTTTACACTGATTTAAAAAAAAAAATTCTTTTATGGAGTGTTTCAGCTTTTTCGAGCAGAGCTCAAAAATTCATCATCGGACAACATCGGATGAACAAATTATCCCTCAAATTAAAGAAATTTGACCCCTATAAGACATTTTCGTGCACAGTTTTAAGATCGGCCAAGAAAATAAGATTCTGGAGATTTTGCGTTATAGATAACGTTGTGAATACAACTATACTTAGTATAGCTGAGCCACACCAATACTAAATAATTTTAGGTCATATGGTCAACCCTTTGTACATTCCCCATAAAGGTTCCTGCACTATCAAATTGACCTCATACCCGAATCATGTATTGGTGGACATTTAGCTAGGGTCCGCGGGTTTGCCAAGCCCGTAAATCATAAATGATTCCCCCTGCGGGAGATAGTCTCCCAAATAATTTTTGAAAATATCTTTTGGGTGTCTCCTTCGCGTCTGCACAGGTTCAAATGACTCTCTGCGTTAAAGAGTGCCGTCGGTACAAGAGAAAGAACCCCGCTCGCTTCCCCGTACGGGTCACACCATTACACTACGTGTCGCCGCGACAAAAGACTCCTAACTTAAATAGGGACATTATCAGAAAATCAATGGATAATTTAAACGTTGGAGGCTTTCAATTTCCCCATTGTAGACCAGGTCTTAATCCCAAACATAGAAGTTTATATGCATGATCTGCTTTTGTAAATTTTATGCTGCAGAGCATAAATCAATTTTTTGACAAACCTACACATTTTTTAAAGAAAATCAAATATATAATTTGAAAATATAAAAGTATTTTGGAGAATATTTAAAAATGCATTCAAAAATACATCAAACTTTAAAGTGCAATAACTCAATAACATTACCTTTTAGACAAGTGGTGCAAGAACAAAAAACATAGTCCCAGACATGAGCTATCGCATTTTAAAAATATGCATAAATTTCCTAGACACCCTGTATATATGTGCATACATATAAAGAGATATTATATTTCAAAATTTATGGACAAATGGCAAATGCTATAATTTGCTTGTTAACTAGTGTTACTTATTTTCCACTTACTAAATTTCAATGAGTTCGCAGCTCAAGAGCAACTTCTGCGGTCCCAGCTCGGTGACGGCGATTGTCGAGTCATGATAGTAAATCATTATTAGCGAATCGTTCGAAAGACGTTTCCCACTGAAAAGTTGAAGAAAAACTTTAATTAGAGAATTTCTGCGGGTCCACTAGAAAAAGCTAGAAATGATGTGAAAATGAATTGTTGGCCATGGCAATCATTTTATTCAATTTATTCACAATACCCCATTGAATGAATGAATACATTGATAAAAAGGCCTGACTGTGTTTATTTATGTTTATATTTACACATATTTGTTGTTACCTGTACGATTTCATTTGCCGTAGACTGCGTTCCTCGATTATTTTTTGTGTGAACGAAGTGAACGATGGGAATCCTTGAAGTCCTTGAGGTAAAGTAAAAGTAATTGTTGGCTTTGCACCGGCTGTTGTTAGGAAACCGCCAAGAAATAAACTAACCAAGACCAATAACCATCGAAGCTGTTGTCTTAGATTTAGTTCCTTTTCTTTCTTGCCACAATGGCGCATCATCCTAATGATTGGCGCCAAAAAGTATGCTAAATATCCTGTTTTTCCTTTCGAAGACGGATTTAACGCCATTCTTGCGTTTTTTTTTTTTTTGTATTTTATTTGGACATCACAAAGTTTTCATTGCCTCTAGTTAAATTTAAAAAAAAAAAATTATTTTTCTATTGATAAATAACTTCCCATCGGCCGTAATCTTAATTGCGCTGCGGCATAAATACAAAATTTTTTGTATTCCAATGAAGTTCATATTTCATTATTTTATTTATTTCAATTCGTCCTTATTGAACGACTTTCGTTGGGCATTCTGTGAGGACAACTGCAGGCGAAAATTCTTTTGACAATTATTACGACGGAAAATTGTTGGAAAATATCGATTATCTCTACCCATATCTCCACACAAAAATTTATTATTTAACTCAAATTAAACATAGGAAATTTTCATGTCCTTTTTGAATTTTTAAACAGTTGTTGTTCTGCATAATAAATTATTCAAAAAAAAATAAAAAATTATTGAAGAACATCTGTCGCGATTACATTTGTGAGAACTTTTCAAAAACCGCAGCCCAAACGATTCAATAAAGAATCTGGCCGGTTGAGCAAAGGCCAAGGATTTTTTAAATTTTGTTGATTTTTCAATAGGTGCCATCTAAAAACACGGTGGAGACCACTTATTAAATTTGCATTTTGAATAGTCCTTGAAATATCCTAAAAAAATGCTTTTTTGGTAAGCCTTTTTTCAAAATTTAATATCTCAACACCCAATTGAGACAAAAAAAAATGATCTAAAAAGAATCTGTAAGATAATAAAACAAGAAAGCCAAAAAACAATTTTATGATCATTTAGAATAATTGAGAGCATAAAAATTGTGCTTCAATGTTATGTGTTATTGAAAAATATGTTGGCAGCTTCCTAGAGCTGTTATACACGAGCGTGTTTTAACGCGCGTGTTATTGCGAATTTACTTTTGAAACTGCTACGTAAATCATACTGCTTATACACGTTAATATTTTGCTAGACTTTCTGCTTGCGAGTTTGTGACGTTTGAGCGGCCCATTGCCTTCCTATGCTCCTTCGTAACACAATTTTCCTTGCTAAAAATTCAATCATGCGAAAGCGAGCAAAGCAAATGTCAAAAACACGCATGAAATTTGCTGCTCTTGCATGTTTAACTACCCCGCTTACATCTCTATACCGCCGTCCATCAAATTCGACACGCGAGTGAAAAAACGCGCGTTAAAACACGCTCGTGTATAACAGCTCCTATTGTCAAGAATGTTGTTAAGAATGGCAGTATTGCCGCTAAACGACATCCAATAAATATTGACACATTTTTTTTCTAAGAGAAACTACCGATTATCAAAACTATCGATTGTCAAAATTATCGATAATCGAAACCATCGTTGATGATGGTGATGATGTTAAAGATGATGATGATGGTAATAATGATGGTGATGATGATGATGATTATGATGGTGATGGTGATGATTATGATGGTGATGATGAAGTTGGTGATGATGGTGATGATGATGGTGATAATGATGGTGATGGTGATGATGATGATGATAGTGATGACGATGGTGATGCTGATGATGACAATGATGATGACGGTCATGGTGATGATGATTATGACTCACGCACGTACTTGCTTCATCACGTCTCGAAAAGTCTTCAGAAACTCTGCGAGTCTTAAGTGTCCCATTTTACAAACCAAATGAGAATTATAGGCGTCATGCTAACATTTTATTCTATATACTGATGCCAGAACGAGGGATTTTTTGCGTTTTGAGGGATTTATTCGATTTTACCTTCAACCAAAAATCACTTCAAATGTTTTCAAAGGATTTTTACTGATCACTTTCCTAAAGAAAACAGAAATGAAGGGATTTTTTTTCAATATCCAAGGGAAAAGAGTCACCAAAAAACTGCCTAGCATCAGTGCTGGTTACAAAGTATGGAGAATTGAGTAAGAAAGGTTTTAAAATTCGGCTTCTTGTATATTACCACGTGATATTTAATGTAATGAGGAGGGATACTTATGCACAGCATTTTATTAAATTATTATATTTATTTTTTAAATTTAAAACTTTCAAATCATGGATAACAGCTCAAACATGCTTGATGGTCGTAACTATCGATATTTCTCCAGCTCTATTGAGTAGTGTTTTTCATTCTGATTGTTTTTCGGCAATCCCGCGCTTGTCTGTCGATTGCGTGACATGTGTGAATTTGTGTGTGCGCCCATAGCCATATGTAAATTTGTATTTGGACGTTGTGTACCTTTTGCATATTTTCGCCTTGTCTGCTTGTGAAGAGACGATTGACACGATTTGCTTTCTCATGAGAGCGCACTCTCTGCTCTAAACCGGTTTGTGCTTTTGTGTAATTAAGTGGTTTGTGGGTGAGGGATGTTCGGGGATGTGGTATAGGACATTTTTTGAATCTTCCCCGTGCGTCCCTCTCCAACAAACCAACTTTGTTGTCGCGTAAAATGAACGATGAACATGTTGAACGCACATTGAATTCGCCGTCGGCAGATTCTCGCTATTTGAGTGTCCATCATCGATTTAATAGACGTTATCATGTCAAAAAAAACATTCAATCGGATGGCGGAACAGTGTCACATTCAGAAAAATGCAAGTGCACATAGATGCTCTCAGTATTGATATTCTGCGGTAAACGTGCGTATGTGGTGCAAAAGTTCGAAATATCATAGAAAAGGCAAAGGCAAAGGCAATACGGCATGTAGGACGAGCGAGCGCATTAACGAATATGTAATTAATGTCCTACATGCCGTATGAGTGATTTTTATGCCACTCTGCGAAAAATAAATTTTTTCGCTTCCTCATGATGGCTCTAATGGGGTACTGTTTTCGCATATGGGCATTTCCAAACGGACGCGACACTTAAATGAACAATTTTAAGTCCCGAATTCAAGTATGCGGTAAATAGTACTTTTGCTTCTCAATACTTTCGTGCATCTTATGCGGACTTTTATATTTTTCAAAGTTTCTATGCAGTCCCGAATGGCAATCAGCTATATACGGACGCGACAAAAAGTTTACTTCTTCTGGGAATGCCCATATTTATGTGAAATTTTCGTCCCTCATAGTGCCGGTATGGTCATTTTCCCGGCTTTTCAACCCATAAATTGGAGCCTACATTTACGTTCTCACTCATCTGAATTGGTTTGATATTTTCGGAATGTTTAAGCATGGCTCTCTTAGACTGTGTTCCGATTATACCATCTCAATAAACATTGACCGACTATTCATATACCAACAACCGTGGAAAAAAACTAACGGTATGACCATCCATTTAGCTGATATGCATACCTTTGTAAAAAAAAAGAACAAAAAATTCGAACAATTGTCCGCCATTCAAATGAGCGGGAGTGTAAAGCGCTTTTAAATTGAATTTTCTGTAAATAATTCTCTCGTTAAAAAAAAAAAACTAAAATAATCTTATATCCATATGATTTTTCCCTCAATCCGATTTAATGATTCAAAATAATTTTGGAAGAAATTTACACTCTACGTGAGTGAATGCGAAAATAAACAATGCGATAAGAAAATTTTACTAAATTAATTAAAATTTCAAAATGAGGTCAACAAACTACAAATAAGTCCATTCCAAGCTCTAATGCAGTTTTTGATTTTCTTTTGTTTTGTTTTGTTTCATCTTGTTTTGTTGAAAGTAGGGACCTATGGCCATAAACACTGAGGTTGAATAAAATTCGAAATTGCGCAAACCAACGAAAGTGTGCATACAAGACGATCAATGAAAGTGAGAAAAAATTAAGCAAAAGTAAAGAGACAAAAAAAAATACTTATGTGACCTCGTCTGAAAACAAAGACTTTGTCACTTGGCTTAAAGTGACAGATCAACAAAAAAAAAAGGAAAACAATTTTGTTTCGCCTCAAGTGAAATGAGGTAGAAAAAAACCATACAACATGAAAGTAATGCCAATTCGAATACGAATTTTGAGATGAAATTTTGGAAGAGGAAAAATTGGAGATCAGTCAAGGCGGACGATTGAGGGATTAGAGCATCAGGAGTGGGTAGTAGCAAAGAGAAGGTAAAAAAATTTTTGCTAATGCTCTCTTTTGCACTTAAAATTAGGATGAGACTGAGACTTGCTTAGGGAGACACGCACCCGGGGAAAGATAGTGGAACAATGGAGGAAATGCCACCAGCCCTGCCCCGCCCTAAATAAAGAGAACATTATAAAAATTAAAATATGATTTGGCGAGCGTTATTTATCTCTCGCCTCGGATCCCAGAAAGGTTGATACAAAGTGCAAGAATTAATAAGCAAATATCAATTAGTATAATTTTTATAGTCATAATTT
Organism: Chlorops oryzae; assembly: GCA_020466095.1. Classification (NCBI taxonomy): domain Eukaryota; kingdom Metazoa; phylum Arthropoda; class Insecta; order Diptera; family Chloropidae; genus Chlorops; species Chlorops oryzae. The sequence goes on from CM035808.1 coordinate 29,638,730, forward strand.
AAATAAAGCAGAACAAATGGATATATTTTGTGTGTGTGTTTTTTTTTTTTGTATGAAGTGAAAGTGCAAATTCGTTTTGAAGCATAAATTTTTCACTCTTCGACACATTTGTCTTCGCATTGTTGTTTGAAATTCGTGAACAGCGTATTAAACAGTGCTCGTTGATTTGCTGTTCAAACTTTTTACTACAGTTTCTATTTATTTTTTTTTTAATTATTTTTTTTTTTTTTTGACAAATTGCCAATCGTTGAAATTAGCTCAAATAGTACTGCTGAAGCTTATCGAAACATACGCAAGGAGCATAATTATGAATTAATTACAAGGCGGAAGTCTCTAAAGAAATCGATTGATTGATTTTCTGAAAGTAATTCATTTTTTTTCAGTTACGGGTATATTGAAATGACTTGATTAAGCTTGCTGACGGCCTCTGTGCCGTAGTTGGCTGAGATGCCAATTTACGAAGTGACAGGCGCAGGGTTCGACTCCCAGCTTAGGTCGTGGATGTTGTTTAGTTTTCCTGTTTTTTCCTTCGGTTTACCATTTTTTGTGGTACCACAACACGGGCCCATGTGAGGCATAAGTGGGTCACCCTTAATGGTGACAGCCACATTAACCGAACCTAGCCTAACAAGCTTGTTCTTTCTATTTGTAAATGGGAATAAAATATTGATAGTCATGTAATGAGTTTAACGAGGAATATTTTGTCAAAATCTGCTGAACCGATTACAAGAATTCTTTCACCATTTCGAATGACACAGTTTACATAGGCTATAGATATATGTACTTACATAGGCTATAGAACATTTTGAAAATTTTTAGGAATCCATATGAAGTTTGATAATATAACTCAAGGTGTGAAAGAGCTACCAAAATTTTATATAAATATATATGGTCATTTCTTGAAAAAGGAACGTTTTTGTCGCGTCCCTATATATCTGATTTTCTTTCGTATCTGCATTGAAATTATGATAAAAACCAAAGTCCGCATGAACTTCTGAAAAGTATTTAGAAAAAAGTGCTATTTACCGCATTTATGAATTTAAAAAAACTTAAAATTACTCACGTCATCAATGTCGCGTTCGTAAGGAAAAATGATTTTTAAGAAATTAGAGTTACCAGGCGTGACTGTCCCATAAGATCAAGATGGAGAGAGGCAGATAGGGAGAGAGCGATGGTAGGAGGAGGAGAGAGGGAGAGAGTTCGTGAGATAGGGAGAGTGAGTGATTAAGAAGGAGGCAGAGAAGCAGAGGTACAAAAAATATTGTGCATCAGAAAGCTTTAAATTTCTTGACTTGAATTTATGCCAATTTTTGTTTATTATTTTTTGACCCATTAGTTCCTTCTGAGGGGGTACAAAGATCGCCGGGTCTGGTAGTTTTATAGGTATAAAATTTCTTATCTTACAAATCGTTTCTTCGCTTACAATAACTATATGTTTAAATGTATTTGCCTTTGAAAGCTGCAGCCGAAGAATTCAATCGTTTTCACAATTTTATGCACGCTCAAATTTGTTTGAAAATCACTGAAGCCGACAAATATAATTAAAACATGTCAAAACATAAATGGCCGCATTCGTTTTCTTGGACTTGCCGACTTGAAAGCAACCGGATAATGAGTATCTCTGGCACCTTTTCTTCAATTGTGCACTCACGCATACCATTCTTAAATAATTCACGATCACGTACCTACATATGAAACTCTCTTGTCACGCATCTCCAGACGGAGATCATATAAAGTAGGTATTATTAAAATATTTTTTCCATGAAGAAAAGTATTCAGTAGGTATGTACCTACCTACTATTACTTTGTCATCAATCACCAATATTGGGAGTTCATTTTCAATAAATGACCACAAAAGAATTTAAGCTCCATATAGATAACTGCAGAGCATTTTTAATCGAGTTTGTTCGAGTAATTATAAAATCCGTATTGAAAATTTTCTCTCTCTCTCACACTCACTCCCCCTCGCGAGCCCTCTTTACATATCATTCAATAAACTGCTTTGGACCTTATCTTTTATTGAAACGATTGTAAAGTGCAAATAACCGTACGAACGATAAGTTGTGCAAGCTCAGGCATAAACAAGTCAAATACCGCTTGATATGGCCGAAGCAACAGAAAACAAAATGACTCAGGTCATGGTTAGACAAGCTTCAGTGCGAAATATTTGCCTGCAATTTGCTTTGACTTCAACTTAAAGCGTCAAGTTATTGCGCTGATGGATTTCAATTTATGCATGCTGCATGGAGAAACCATGTTGGAGGTTAATTACGAAGTGCATACAATTTCTTTCCATTTTCCACACCACAGCCTTTTTCCCTTTGAAATATTGCAAAGAAAAAAAAAGCTGCAGTAAAACTTTCACAGAAATATTCAAAGGCGCACTTGAGATTGGGTGAATTGATGAAAATAGTCAAGCTGCTATCAGTTTGGGGATAGCAGAGCATGAGCACACATTCTATACACACGGTGAGGATAATATAATGGGAATGAAAATTTCGATAATTTTTAAGCGTATATCATCCAATTCTCCCTTTTATTGACGCTTTGGTTAAAAATTTTGGTGAAAGCATAGCGTCATAAAGCAGAAGATTTCAATCTCCTCAACAGATTTTGTATGAAAGTGACGAAAGAACGCATGGCACAGCAGAAAGAGCTGCACTGCATTCGTTTTTCTTATGCCGTCTTATGCTATGCCTTGCCATGCTTTGCCATGACTGACTGCAGAAAATTTAATAGCCACAATATTTCAAGGAATTCTTAATCTTAAAAAGTGAGTAAAAACCTCGAAAAAAAAACTGCGATACCTCTTAATGTTGCTTCGAATGTCGGTCAGCCAATGAAGCATTGATGCATTGACAACCACTTCAGTTAATCCATTGTGGTCAAACAACTGTAGTGACATTAACGACTTTGATTTCTTCGATTTATCAACAGATGAACGCATCGTTTGAAAATGAATGAGAGAGAAAAAAAATCGTCCAACTCTGCGGTTTTCCCATGGCTGCTTTTATTTTCTCTCGATGCAAGAATTATTGATCTTGAAAATTGTGCGAAAATATGGTCCAGCGCAGGTGATTTGGGTCTTATTTAATTCGCAGATAGCTTGGGAAGGTTTTTATTTAAGTATGTAATTATATACAGCCCGATTCTAAATATTCCCGGGGAATTTTCCCCTACGGATTTGAAAAAAATTCTCCAATTTTAAACAAACTAGGAAGGTAATAGTGGTATTCAAGCAGCTGTGGAAATTAAAGTGTGCAAATTTTGTACTTTTGTATAAACGATCCTGCCAAGGACGAGTGCAAAACTTGTGCGACAGCATGGCGAAAATTTTGCCCATCAAAATCGATTTGCAATATTTGCCCGGCCGCGGAATTTTTTTTTTTTTCCATACAAACAAATTTGCACAAACGCAAAATTTGCGAGAGTGCAAAAATTGCACACCTGATTGAATCCCACTAATATGAAGGGAGCAAGAATTTTGAAGATTTTTAATGAAAACTCATCACGTTTTTCTGCCTTTTTCCGCGGAGAAAAAAATTTAGGGAAAAAATTCCATCAAAGGTTTTTGGGCATCAGTCAAAGATTGGAAGAACATTTTTCAGATGCATTAGTTTGGACACATTAACGGCATTTTTTCATCAGTTTTAACTCTATTTTTGCTACTTTTAGTGCATTACAGTCAAGCTTCCATAACTCGAACTTCTACAACTCGAATTTGTCTATGACTCGATCTGAATCGAATGGCAATAGCGAATATTTTATAAACAATTTCGTTTCTCTAACTCGAAGTCTCTATAACTCGAACTTTTTCTTTGGATAATGTTGGTTCGAGCTATGGAAGTTTGACTGTATTTCAAGGACTTTTCATAATCATAAATACAAGAGCTTTTCTATAACAAAATTTTTTGTTTAACGTATTCTGTGACCTTTTTTTATCTCTTGAAGAATGATCTCGGCTTCTTTGCTTTTTTAAGAAGAGGAAATAAAATAAATTGATTTCAAACCTTCTGGTGGCCACAAATAACTTAATTTCTTACTCCTAAATCCGTTCTTCAACAGACTTTATTGACTCTCACTTTCATTGGCACATAAATTATGCACATTCATTATTTAAGTTTTTTTTTATATTTTTTTTATATTTTTTTTTATATTTTTTAATTTTTTTTATTATTTATTCATATATATCTAGTATCTTAAATATTATGCAATATTTAATTTGGAGCTCTAGGCCTGCGCAATCGGCTTTATTTAAGTTTATATGTATATAATGTGTTACTGAAAAAACGATTACGATAAAGAGAATCTTGTAACTTCGGATAAGACAAGCTTGAATGAAATAAACAATATATATATGCCATAAAAAATCGTTTTTTTTTTTCATTGTATTTCACTAAATTATTCATCGACTGTCAACATGGTAACGAATGAACAGTTTTCATTCATCCATTCATTCCTTATTTGTTTCTTTTTGAATTTCACTTTCAAACAAAGCTATTGCCCGCCAGTCACAATTCAATGGCTCGTCGAAAGAATATAATCAAACGTTTTTGAACGGTTTAACAACGATTGTCTTAATTTTAATTGTTTAACGCTTCATTATCAAAGCGTTTTCACCAAGTGCATTTTATTTTATTTTTTTTTTATGTATTTCTATCGTTCTTCTATTGATCGTTTCTTTAATTTTTTTCTTTTATTTCCTAATAAATGAAACAAATTTCATAAAAGCTTATTTAAGATCCTGAATTAGTTATATTCTTTGAATGCACTGAACCTCATTTATATTTTGGACACTAAATTTAATTTCACTCCGAAGTTCGAACGTACAAAATAAATAAGCGCGAATCATGCACTCAAACGAAGCTCAACGGAATTCGCCACGAACGAGCTCGTTTCGAAAAGTAACGCGTTTTTTCCAGCGCGATCACCAAACGATAGCGTGCACCGCTTCCAACTGAATTCAGCTTTGCGAGCTTGGCGCAGCGACACTTGGCCAACAATAAGCCAACAATAATAAGCCGTGTGGCCGGCCCAGTAGCGAAAACTCGTGACACCTACTCTCACAATCGAATCGTTCCTCGAATTCAAGCTAAGAAATATCTCTCTCTCCCTCTCTCACCCTCTCTCTTCAATTGAGCTGCTTTTCCATGGAGGCTGGTATAATTCAGAAAAACAATACACCTTGACAGCCGCTATTTTCACGATGAAATCCGTGACACAAATAAGGGCAACACTTTCAAGATGATAACTCGTTTTGTTTTTCTTTTTTTTTTACCTTTCGTTTTATCTGCTCGATATTTAAATAATTTTCATGGGCATTTCATCAAATTTATTCGCTGATGCACGCAAAAACGAAAAGGAAAAGAAAAGGAAAGAAAAACGTCACGAAATTAAAGAAGATATTGAAAAGTCCATTTGAAATCGGGCCAATTAGCACCTGTCGCAATCGATTTGAGCTTAACAATATCATGCAAAAGTAAAATCCGATGAGAAATCCTGAAAATGGTTTAAACCAGTTCTGCGCATGCGCAACATTATTATTGGCCAGTCTGCAGTGCTAAAATTGCAAAAGAACTGTCAAGTTTTTTCTCTTTTACATTTTACATGACTTCTGTCGTTAGTGAAACGAAAAGTGATTTATTGTTCGATTATTGGGATGACAACTTAATATTGAGCCTCTAGTGAGAATGATCGGTCAACAAAATGCTTCTGGTGGACGAACTTCTGCCATTTTGAAGATTAGATCATTGTCTATATGAAAATTTACGATCCACAAACGTACAGAAATTAGTAGGAATAATTGTGAAGGCCAAAGAAAAAACCGCGAAATCCATCGATCGACGAGACGGCGGCCGAGAACTAAGTTTCAGAACAAATAATTTTTAGACCAAAGCTAATTTCAACATAAATAGAAGCAAGAATATTGCTCTAATGATACCTTCGAGCGGATAATTTACAATGAAAACATAATTTTTCAATCATTTGATCACTTCACAGTTACATACAGGGTGCTCCGTACTAAAATGCTTTTCTTTATAGGGTTGGTTTGGATGGAATCATTGTGAACAAAAACTCGTATGAAAGAGGGAGGGCGGAAGGGGCTTAAAATGTAACTCTAATGAATTATAATAGGCAGGGCTCGGATTTTATTGTCTTTTATAAATTTGAAGCATACTTTATGGAGTAAAAATTTTGTTCAACTTACATAAAGTTCAGATTCAATTCGAATTTTAACTTCAATATGAATTTTTTCTAAGTTAGAAAAGCGGTTTGAAGTTCAACTTCGCTAAACTCATTCACAAAATGTTGGTAAGGAAAATTTTTGCCCCATAAAGTATGCTTTAAATTTATAAAAGTCCACAAAATCCGAGCCCTGGCTATAGGGGAAAGAAAGAAAATTACATAGTTTTAAAAACAGTTTTTTAAGCCTAATCGTTGCATTCCAGAAAAAAAATTTTTTATGCAGTTTGACAGCCAATTGTCAGGCCTAGCACCCTGTATAGTTTTCTGCTTTCGAGAAACAAGATTAGTTTATGAAAAAAATCTCGTTTTGTGAAAGGAAAACTAAGTGCTCTACACAAAAATCGAATTCAATTGATCGACATTAACACTTCTAACCTACTTAAGACACGTTCCACTTGTTTTAGTCCCGATTAAAAGTGACAGTGGAACATTGTTGGCGTGGAACGAACTCCCCCTCAATAGAAACTTGAGAGTATGTCTCCGATAAAAGAGGTTAATAAAAAAACCATTTTCCTTTTGAAGTATAGATAGTAGGCTGGGTCGTTTTAACGAAAGTTCTATGATCGCGTTGGAATAGTAAAATTATGTTTCCTTATGTATAAAAAATAATTTTGTGTAAAAAAAAATTCAAAATAAGCTGCATCTTCATACCGCGCAAGCGGATTGAAAGTTGGAAAAAGAAATTTATATGAGATTTTTCCGACTTCAATGATAAAATTTAGAATTTCTCAGCTTTAATCTCATTTTTTAAATACATTATGTTCCCAGATATTTTTGGTCATAAAACTATCTTTCAAAGGAAAGCAACGAAACTACGATCGACCAAAATTTTACGGAGATATGGTCGAAGAAACTCAGACCTGAGGAAATTGCTCCAAGACATGCCAAAAATGTGTTCGAACCTATCAATTTTGTAACCATTTGGAAGAAGGCATATGGCCATTTCAAAAAAATCTTCCTTGAAGAAAATCGGTTATTTCATAAGGTTGTTATAACAATTTATATATTTATCTATTTATCGGTTTCATTTCAGAACGTGCCCTGAAAAAAAAGTCCATGAAAGTTTAAAATCCTTCTACTTGAGCTCGAACAGGAAAAAACAACGCTCAATTACGAATATAGATTTTTTAAATCGGTTCACAGAAACCAAAATTACACGGCTTTGAAATTGGACAATTTATTATTTTTTAAATCCTGTGTTAGTTAAAAAAAAATGCCGAAAAGTATACTACATTTTTTTTTTGATTCGATAATGAGCTCATGTTTTGGGAAAAATATATAGCAAAGTCATACCCGACAAACTCTGTGTCGAGGGTATATGGCATTTTTTCGTCCGTACTCGAGATAGACTTAAAAAAAATTTATATAGAAATGGTTAGTATTTATCCAAAAAATTCCCTATATTCAATTGCGGTTCCTTAAAAACTGTGTCCGATGGGTATATGCACTTTGTGTTTTGTTTGTAACACCCAAACTCAGTTGAGATAGACCATACAAAAAAATGTATAGAAATGATAAGCGACACCAGACGATTCCGTGTAGCCATGTCAGCCTGAATCGTCTGTGACGTCTGTCAGTCCGTCTGTCTTGTATACAGTTTTTTTTATCGAAGGAGTTGAGCTATCTTGATGAAAATTGATATCGTACTCACAAGCACATGAGTAATGAACAAGTTCGAGTATGGAACCGATCGGAACATTTTAGGGTACCTCCAGTACTAGGGTCTTGTCTGCGAAAATCACTAACCATTTCTATATAAATTTTTTTTAAGTCTATCTCGAGTACGGACGAAAAAATGCCATATACCCTCGACACAGAGTTTGTCGGGTATGACTTTGCTATATATTTTTCCCAAAACATGAGCTCATTATCGAATCAAAAAAAAAATGTAGTATACTTTTCGGACATTTTTTTTTAACTAACACAGGATTTAAAAAATAATAAATTGTCCAATTTCAAAGCCGTGTAATTTGGTTTCTGTGAACCGATTTAAAAAATCTATAGTCGTAATTGAGCGTTGTTTTTTCCTGTTCGAGCTCAAGTAGAAGGATTTTAAACTTTCATGGACTTTTTTTTCAGGGCACGTTCTGAAATGAAACCGATAAATAGATAAATATATAAATTGTTATAACAACCTTATGAAATAACCGATTTTCTTCAAGGAAGATTTTTTTGAAATGGCAATATGCCTTCTTCCAAATGGTTACAAAATTGATAGGTTCGAACACATTTTTGGCATGTCTTGGAGCAATTTCCTCAGGTCTGAGTTTCTTCGACCATATCTCCGTAAAATTTTAGTCGATCGTAGTTTCGTTGCTTTCCTTTGAAAGATAGTTTTATGACCAAAAATATCTGGGAACATAATGTATTTAAAAAATGAGATTAAAGCTGAGAAATTCTAAATTTTATCATTGAAGTCGGAAAAATCTCATATAAATTTCTTTTTCCAACTTTCAATCCGCTTGCGCGGTATGAAGATGCAGCTTATTTTGAATTTTTTTTTACACAAAATTATTTTTTATACATAAGGAAACATAATTTTACTATTCCAACGCGATCATACAACTTTTTTGTTTTTTTCATATAAGAACGACCCACCCTAATAGATAGAGACTAAGGCAAAAGGAGTTATTTTAAACAATCAGCCCGATTTTACATATTCCTGTGGAGTTTTTCTCTGTGGGTTCGAAGAAATTCATTAATTCTAAGCATACTGAGAATATAAAGGGATTATAAAGGGAACAGGGACTTCGAACGTTTTTAAGCAAACATCATAGCATTCTTTTTATTATTGACATTAAGAATACTTAATTTTTTTGGCGAGAAAAATTTCCAGGGAAAAAACTCGCGGGGTATATTTTTATGTATAATATGTTCGAATATTCATTATTGAGTGGCAATTTCATGTATACATTAGGAATAAATTCGCCCATCTTTGTAACCTTTGTAAACCGAAGAAACTAATGCGTCAATCATATGCAACTAAAAACGTCCAAGAAACTGTGTTTTTTAACCTCTCCCTACGTCTCTCCATACTTCGCCTCTCTTTATGACTTTCTCACTCTCTCCACTCTCTCTCTCTATCTCTCTCTCTCTCTCTCACTCTCTCTCTCTCACTCTCACACACTCTCTTTCTCTCTCACTCTCTCTCTCACTCTCTCTCTCTCTCTCTCTCTCACTCTCTCACTCTCTCTCTCTCACTCTCACACTCTCTCACTCTCTCTCCCTCTCTTACCGTCTCTCTCCCTCTCTCCCCCTCCTTCCCTCGCCCACCCTCTCCATCCCTCTCTTACACTCTCTCACCCACATTCTCCCTCTCTCACCCTCTCTCACCCTCACCCAACCAATTCCACCATCTATCTCCCTCTCTCACACTTTCTCCCACTCACTCACCCTCTCTCCCATTCACTCACCCTCTCTCCCATTCACTCACCCTCTCTCCCACTCACTCTCCCACTCACTCACCCACTCACTCACCCTCTCTCCCACTCACTCGCCCTCTCTGTCACGCTCTGTTCCACTCTCTCTTTCGTTGTCTCTCTCACTCACTCACTCAATCTCACTGATTCACTCCCTCCCATAAGGTGGGTGTCTTCCTGTGTCTTCCTCTGTTTTCCTCCCTCTTCCTCTGTCTTAATCTTTCTTCCTCCGTCTTCCTTTGACTTTTTCTGTATTTTTCCGTCTTTTCTCCATCTTCCTCTGTCTTCCAAGCGGATTGAAAGTTGAAAAAGAAATTTATATGAGATTTTTCCGACTTCAATGATAAAATTTAGAATTTCTCAGCTTTAATCTCATTTTTTAAATACATTATGTTCCCAGATATTTTGGTCATAAAACTATCTTTCAAAGGAAAGCAACGAAACTACGATCGACCAAAATTTTACGGAGATATGGTCGAAGAAACTCAGACCTGAGGAAATTGCTCCAAGACATGCCAAAAATGTGTTCGAACCTATCAATTTTGTAACCATTTGGAAGAAGGCATATGGCCATTTCAAAAAAATCTTCCTTGAAGAAAATCGGTTATTTCATAAGGTTGTTATAACAATTTATATATTTATCTATTTATCGGTTTCATTTCAGAACGTGCCCTGAAAAAAAAGTCCATGAAAGTTTAAAATCCTTCTACTTGAGCTCGAACAGGAAAAAACAACGCTCAATTACGAATATAGATTTTTTAAATCGGTTCACAGAAACCAAAATTACACGGCTTTGAAATTGGACAATTTATTATTTTTAAATCCTGTGTTAGTTAAAAAAAAATGCCGAAAAGTATACTACATTTTTTTTTTGATTCGATAATGAGCTCATGTTTTGGGAAAAATATATAGCAAAGTCATACCCGACAAACTCTGTGTCGAGGGTATATGGCATTTTTTCGTCCGTACTCGAGATAGACTTAAAAAAAATTTATATAGAAATGGTTGTATTTCACCAAAAATCCTATATGAGTCCAAAAATTTCGCGGGTTCTATAACTTGTTCGTTATATTGCTTTGGTGTTAATTTAACACCAGAACCAATCTTGATAAGACAAAAAATTATAAAAAGAACGACCAGCAGATCCGTAGCAGACAGCCGCTGTCTACCGAATCTCCCTGTTGTACGTTTTTTATCAGAGTTACTATTATAAATTTTGTATGCTACTCAAATGGCTGGTAAAACCAACAATCATATGACCCATCGGAACATTTAAAGACCCAATTAATTATGGATTTTGCTGAAAATACAACCATTTCTATATAAATTTTTTTTAAGTCTATCTCGAGTACGGACGAAAAAATGCCATATACCCTCGACACAGAGTTTGTCGGGTATGACTTTGCTATATATTTTTCCCAAAACATGAGCTCATTATCGAATCAAAAAAAAAATGTAGTATACTTTTCGGAATTTTTTTTTAACTAACACAGGATTTAAAAAATAATAAATTGTCCAATTTCAAAGCCGTGTAATTTGGTTTCTGTGAACCGATTTAAAAAATCTATAGTCGTAATTGAGCGTTGTTTTTTCCTGTTCGAGCTCAAGTAGAAGGATTTTAAACTTTCATGGACTTTTTTTTCAGGGCACGTTCTGAAATGAAACCGATAAATAGATAAATATATAAATTGTTATAACAACCTTATGAAATAACCGATTTTCTTCAAGGAAGATTTTTTTGAAATGGCAATATGCCTTCTTCCAAATGGTTACAAAATTGATAGGTTCGAACACATTTTTGGCATGTCTTGGAGCAATTTCCTCAGGTCTGAGTTTCTTCGACCATATCTCCGTAAAATTTTGGTCGATCGTAGTTTCGTTGCTTTCCTTTGAAAGATAGTTTTATGACCAAAAATATCTGGGAACATAATGTATTTAAAAAATGAGATTAAAGCTGAGAAATTCTAAATTTTATCATTGAAGTCGGAAAAATCTCATATAAATTTCTTTTTCCAACTTTCAATCCGCTTGCGCGGTATGAAGATGCAGCTTATTTTGAATTTTTTTTTACACAAAATTATTTTTTATACATAAGGAAACATAATTTTACTATTCCAACGCGATCATACAACTTTTTTGTTTTTTTCATATAAGAACGACCCACCCTAATAGATAGAGACTAAGGCAAAAGGAGTTATTTTAAACAATCAGCCCGATTTTACATATTCCTGTGGAGTTTTTCTCTGTGGGTTCGAAGAAATTCATTAATTCTAAGCATACTGAGAATATAAAGGGATTATAAAGGGAACAGGGACTTCGAACGTTTTTAAGCAAACATCATAGCATTCTTTTTATTATTGACATTAAGAATACTTAATTTTTTTGGCGAGAAAAATTTCCAGGGAAAAAACTCGCGGGGTATATTTTTATGTATAATATGTTCGAATATTCATTATTGAGTGGCAATTTCATGTATACATTAGGAATAAATTCGCCCATCTTTGTAACCTTTGTAAACCGAAGAAACTAATGCGTCAATCATATGCAACTAAAAACGTCCAAGAAACTGTGTTTTTTAACCTCTCCCTACGTCTCTCCATACTTCGCCTCTCTTTATGACTTTCTCACTCTCTCCCACACTCTCTCTCTCTCTCTCTCTCTCTCTCTCACTCTCTCCCCACTCTCACTCTCTCTCTCTCTCACTCTCTCTCTCACTCTCTCTCTCTCTCTCTCTCTCCTCTCTCACTCTCTCTCTCTCACTCTCACACTCTCTCACTCTCTCTCCCTCTCTTACCGTCTCTCTCCCTCTCTCCCCCTCCTTCCCTCGCCCACCCTCTCCATCCCTCTCTTACACTCTCTCACCCACATTCTCCCTCTCTCACCCTCTCTCACCCTCACCCAACCAATTCCACCATCTATCTCCCTCTCTCACACTTTCTCCCACTCACTCACCCTCTCTCCCATTCACTCACCCTCTCTCCCATTCACTCACCCTCTCTCCCACTCACTCTCCCACTCACTCACCCACTCACTCACCCTCTCTCCCACTCACTCGCCCTCTCTGTCACGCTCTGTTCCACTCTCTCTTTCGTTGTCTCTCTCACTCACTCACTCAATCTCACTGATTCACTCCCTCCCATAAGGTGGGTGTCTTCCTGTGTCTTCCTCTGTTTTCCTCCCTCTTCCTCTGTCTTAATCTTTCTTCCTCCGTCTTCCTTTGACTTTTTCTGTATTTTTCCGTCTTTCTCCATCTTCCTCTGTCTTCCTCAAACTTCCTGTCTTATTCCAATGTTTTTCTCCCTCGCCCTCTCTCCCATTTTATCACGCACTCTCCGTCTCATTCATTTTCTCCCTCACACTCTCTTTCTCCTTCTCGTCCTCTCTATCCCCCTCTCTGTCTGTCCCTCTCTCATCTTCTTTCCATACATTATTTTCTTTTCAAAAATGAAAATTTTCTTCCAGTTCAATGTACATATTTGGATTTTAATTTTTTTTCAATATTTGTTCTTATAGGCCATGGCTATGTGATCAATATTTCTTTAAAACATGTTTAAGAGTGAATAATGTATCCGCAGATTTTTGTCCATTATCTCACAAACCAATTCGGACTCATGCATATAAATTATATGCAAACCTTCGTAGTGACAGTACCTACCCCACGCAATTTACAGAATTGCATTTTCTTCAGCCTCAAACAGAAACTGAGGGTATTTTTATATATATAGATTTGTTTGTTCCTTTAACCACATACACATTTATTCTTATTCTCTTTATAAGGAAAGTGGAAGAGTTTCATAGTAGGACTAATTTAACCTAGCAAAAAAAAAAAGCAGAGTTAATTCACATATTACAGTCGATCGAAAACTTTGTTAAAACATATTTACAATTCTCTTAACCGAATAAGATTCCTGAAAAGAAAAGCAAAAGAATGATAAAAGAAAATAAATCATGATGAATGTGTTAAAGTTTTAAGCACAAATGCTTTTAATATTTCAAAGCAAACATTTTTCCAAAATTTTGAAGACCCTTACATTTATTCTGCAAAAAAAAAAAATAATAATAATCACACACACATAAATTGTTATTATTAATTCATAATAAAATAAACGCAAGAATTTCCTACCATAGACAAATTTATTACTAAGAAGTTCTTAAAATAAAAAGAGTATTTAAATTAAAATAAAAATTTTTTTCAGAAAAAAAATCGAAAACTCTCCTGAAAATGTAAACGATTTGTCGAAAACTACGAGCACAAAATTAGTAACATTTGTTGATAATCCTATGAGAAAGTGAGGAGCCATAACCTAAGAATGAAACATGTTAGAATTGAATTTTAAGTTTTTTTTTTTTTCAACAGAAATATTTGAAAGCGATTAGCTTACGGTATCTAAGGTTTAATGGTTTTCAACTACATATTGATTAACATTCATTAATATTATTTATGGTTGTCTTACGTATATAAGTATTAAGAGTTTTAAGTGTTTCGAATTGTAGAATATTTTGTTGAAAATTCGTTTTGAACATTTTAAAAGTGGTATTTTTAATAATTGAGCGACAATTTTAAACTTAAAATCATCGATTGGACGATTTCCTCATTCATTTTGCCTTTTCTAACTAGTGCTTTAAAATCGGTTTTATTTCAAGTTTCAAGCAGACTTTTTTCTTTCGAAAGTAAATAAGTAGTTGAAAGATAAAAGGATAAAAATAATTTTTAAACGTCGAAAATAAAACGAAAGGTGATAAAAAACGGTTTTTAGAATTGCGCATCATATATTAATTGTACCCGGCAATTGATAAAATAAAACGGAATTACTTAATTAAGGAAAAACAGCCTTCAAACAAAAGTACATTCGAAAACGCTTAATAGCTAATGAACGCTTATTGGATAGCTCAGAAAAATTAGAATTTATGTTTAATTATTTTTTCTATAGTAAAAATAAGAAAAAATATTGTAAAATTATTTTTTAAAAAATAGATACATTTTTTAAGTTTTTAAGGACGTTTAAAAGTACATGAGATATACGCAGATACATATATATATATATATATATATATATATATATATATATATATAATGTATACAGTGGAACCTGTCCTTTGGGTACCTGCCCCTTTTAGAAATGCTGTTAAAAATTAGGTACTTATTTTCAAAACTGATGTCTCTTTCACACGATTATGAGTGATCTTCATTAAGTAAAAAAAATTTAAAATTTATTAAAAGATAACGAAAACTGTAAAATAACAAAAAAAAAAAAAAACTGATAAATTTGTGAAATATCCCAACAAAACAGGTTTCACTGTACTGATACATACACGATTCACATTGAATTTTGAGAAGCTTTTTAGAAAAAAAAAAACTGCGCGTTTGCAATTTAAATATTTTTTTTTTTTTTTTTTTCAAAACAACTGGCTAAATCTTTTCTCTTTATGTTCTATTTTCATCTAGTGGGGAAAAAATTTCTTGGGTGTGATGTTTTGATAGCTGCCCAATTTTACTTTTTTTTTTTTATACATTCAAATTTACCTGATAACTATACTTAACATAAATTGATTAGTTGCAAGCTGTTAAATTATGTGTGCACATATTGAAAAAACGATATTTAATATCCTCTAGTGAACAATCTTCCAGCACGGCAGGATAAATAGATCTCTGGAATGTTAAAAGAGAATTTTATTTCGAAGCAGAAGTTTGGCGGAAAAATAATACTCACATTCATAGTGACATTTTGGCCACGTAATATCTGCCAATTCTCCAATATAGTTGCATATTTTAAATACTTTTCAAACTCACGCAAAGTTTCATAAACATGACACAAGCCAAGATAATCGTACTCGAGGCCTGAATAAGAGCGACCGAAGAGACGTAAACCTGTAATTTGCAAAATATGGTTTCATTAGATTTTTCGTTTTTCTTTCGAGTATGACACATTAAGATCAAAGATATCAGTATAACGCGTTCAAATAAGATAATTGATACTCACTAATTTCAATGCTTCGATGGTATAATCTTTCTGCTTCGTGGTACTTTTTCATTTGATAGTTATAAAGCGATGCTAAATGACCAATGGACAAACCGACTTCATAATCTTGCGGGCCCAGAATATCTGTTTTAATTTTAATAGCTTTCAAATGCATACTTTCCGCCTCCTAAAATTGTTTGTCCAAAAAAATAATATTCAAATTTTTGTGGAAAATACAAAAAAAAAAAAATGCATGACTTGAAAAACTCACCTCAAAACGTCGCATCGTTTGATAGAGACGGCCCAGATTTCCGTAGTGCTTTGCCGTTTGTACATTGGCCTCACCAAAAATTTTCAACGACAAATTCAATGCGAACTTATGTAACTCTTCAGACTGTTTAAGTAAGCCCTCTTCGTTGATGCCTTCTGCAATTTTATCAAGTGCAATTTCTTCCAAAAGCAATGCTTTCACTCGCTTCGCCGATGCTAACTTAAGATGGTCGTTCGGAACAAGTTCCTGCATTATATCAATAGCCTTTTCGACGTTTTCTCGTGCCAAAGCAAAATTCCCTGTACTATATTCATGTACATAATAAGCATAGGAGAGATCTTCGTGTGCGATGGCAACATGATAGTTACGATTTCCAAAGATCGAACGTTTTATATCAAGTGCTTCTTTATACGTACTAACACTCATGTAGACAGCGTCGACATTCAGCAAAAAGAAGCCATAATCATGTAAGGTATCTGCGTATTTTTGATGTTTCTTTCCGAACACTTTGCTGTGAATTTGAAGCATAAAATTATTATTTTTTGATGTTGAGAAAATTTTTCATTAAATATATATATATATATATATATATAAATTCACCATGCTCGCTTTGTAGCTTGACAAATCAACATATTGGCGCGTTGGAAATCACGTTTCACCACACAAGCTTTTGCCGCTTGGCGAAGTACGTCAACAGCGATTCTAGAAAGTGAACGAAAAATAAATGAATTAGAAGAAACTGAGAGAATGGATATCGAAAATTTACCGCTCCGGGGTATTATCTTCGATATGTCGCATGGCAACAACACTCCACATATGGCTGTCGTCATATTGACTGCGTGCGAAGTACATGGCAGAAAATTGGGTATACGTATTGGCTAATAAAGATTTGGGT
The DNA here is from genome assembly GCA_020466095.1 of Chlorops oryzae. Lineage (NCBI taxonomy): Eukaryota > Metazoa > Arthropoda > Insecta > Diptera > Chloropidae > Chlorops > Chlorops oryzae. The sequence goes on from CM035808.1 coordinate 29,655,521, forward strand.
AGACTTTCTGTAGGTATTTTCTCAATCATATTATTGATGTAATCAAATGTGCGTTCAGATGCTTTAATGTCTCCCAAAGCTTGCTCGGAATGTAGAAGTCTGAAAGGAATATCAACAGTAAAGATCAATTTTTATTATTTCTTTGCTGGTTTTAATTTTTCTTTTTTCTTATTTACCTTTGTAGGCAGTCCAATTGTACGACTAGCGATTTGTGCTCTGGTTTTTCAATTCGTTGCAATTGCTTTGCAACACATGAAAGTACTTTAATGCTCTCGGCCAACCAACCGGCCTCGGATAGAAATGAACCCAAACGTAGTCCAAAATCGACCACATCAGGTGACAAATATGGCTGAATTTCCGTTTCATCGAAATGTAAATCCGACGTGGAATTTTTTTCATTACCCTTTTCAACAGATTTCATATTCTTTTTGCATTTCGATGTTGCTGTTGGTGTTGTTGTTGGTGGTTTTTGTGCTGCAGGCAGCTCATTCTTTTCTACATATGCATGGCGGCCATTGAATTTCTTTTGTAATTGATCCGCAAGTGGTTTCTTGTTGCCTATTAGTATGGACATGCAGCGGAATAGCTTCTGCCTGGCTGGATCAAAACGCAATAGTCTCTCGAATATTTCCAAGTCTGACAATTGCTCCAAGAGCATGTCGTGAAGAAATTCGTGCTTGGACATCTGCAAAGTATAATCAAATCGATGGTCATGAATTGAAACATTTTAGAAATCAGTTCTCGAGTATTTTTAAAGATATGTATGTATATGTATTAAAGTCATAGGTGCATATAGTATAAGCCCTTCGGAGGAAATGATAAAGTAATTCAGCCGAGTGTACTGGTACTTTATTAAAATATGCACATCGTCATTTCTTTTTGATTATCATAAATCAAAGTTCAGCACGTTCAGTTGGAGCAAAAGAAGAGAACGAATGTGTGATTTATTTTATTTGATTATTTACGCATCCATCGAATGTATTTTTACGACTTCTTGCAAGCAATTTGAAGCCTTTAGTTGATTATGCCATGAGGTCAATGGCACATAGCTGCAAGGGACCAATCAAAAATGCCTATTTTCATAGTCTTGGTCCACTAGAGGAGTCTTAAGTTGCAATTGGATATTTGATTTTATAAATTTTAAGAAAAATGAACATACCAGCGATGCCGACTTATTTTTAAAATAATCAAAAAAAAAAATTCAGTGTGATGTTGAAGAGCTCATCTTAAATGTTTTGGTTCTTTTGCTGTATATTTAAACAATAATTATAACTACAAAAACAACAAAAAATGAGTCAATTAACTTTCTTTAGGAAAACTTTCTGTAGGTTGGGTAAACATGCTTATCAAAAGCAAAATCGGAAAAACCAACATACATACTTCAATCTCATTTAATGACGCATCTCTTAAAAAAACGCTCGTTAAAATAGGTCAGGATTGTCACTCCATACTCCATGGATTGGAATGAAATATTTATAAGAATTCAGTGCTTCAAAAATAAAATAAGCAACAGGTCTTGGGTGGGAGGAACGTTGAAAGTTTAAAGCGATATTCTTGATATGAATAAAAGATTTTAATTATTTTTGCATAAATTTATTTAAAATTGAAAATATCTGCAACACATTCCTTGCGAGCCATATCTAGGGCTTCGTTTGGACATGCGCGCCAAAAGGTAATAGACATTTTAAAGTGAATTTCATTTGAAAGTTTACTCTCTGGTGATAATCATTATATTTATAGATATGATGATGGTATGATGCTTTCAATAAGTGAAAGTAATTATTCTTTTATCTGATAAAAATTTCAAAAGCTTTCGCCTCTAATCAAAACGTCTACAAATCGAAATTCAGGAGAGAATATTGGATTTGTTGAAGTTAATTGTAAGATATTTGAAGAAAATCCATATTAAAAATTCAAATCATTTTGCACTCAATCAAAGAGAAGAAGCAAAGATTGGTTTCAATTTAGAGTTTTTAGTGCTTAAATGCAATTGAAATTGTTTTTTTTTTTATCATTAGGTACATAAATAAATTCCCGCCTTCAAAGAGAACAATAATTTTGGACTAAAAGCACTCGAAGACAGGCAGCGAGTTATAAAGTATTCGATATACGCCACACGAGACGGAAGCAACCTTGAAATGCTCTACCCATATACATGAAAAGTACAAAATTAAACAAAACAGGAATACTTTTGCATACATTATAATGGATGGAATGTACGACATCAATCGACAAGTCTATAAAAAACATCAATTGAATTCGGTGCCTTTATTTACTAACGAGCCTAATTATTTAATCAGCCATATTCTAGCTCTATGTTCGCTCCTAAGGCATTTTTCTATGGTCAACGGTTTCCTTTCACTGGATTTTTAAAAAAGTTAATACGAAAAACATTCCAACCATGGTGACAAGGGTGTAATCCAGGCTATAATGGAGGGGGAACTGTTCTTTTTTTTTTCTTAGTTCAAAATTAAAGTAGATTCAGACTTGTGGCTTGATTTTCAAGTATACTCTGTCTTAAATGGTGAAAATGGCCCTATGTTCCCCCTCAAGTACGTCCTTGGCCATTCTACCAACCAAAAACAAATCAAGCGAATTCATCCAAAAATCCTGCAATCTCAGTACAATGGTGGTGGCACAATGTATCGATATATCGCACACTAATCACTAAATCGGCACAACTCAAAATTTTGCATTTCTCGGGCAAACAGCCAACAACTCTCGACGCCTGTAAAAACAATTTCTTTTCTAAATTTATATAATTCTTAAATAACTGCAGAATCAATATAATATTAACATAGTCTATGTCCCCCTCAACGAACCACTCTATTTTTCTAAAACGGCATCATAATTTATTTTGCTTAAGAGATACTTTTGACAGCACTTTTAATTTCTTTATCCTGAACCTTGAAAGTATCGGGCAGAAATGCCTCCATCACATGGCTTGAAAAATTTCAAGTTATATATACATAGGGAACGTGTCCAAACTACGTGACCCTTTTAGGGGGGGAAGGGGGGTCCTGAAAGTACTACACTTGGACAAATTGGTCACTTAAATTATTCTACGGATTGTCACCGAGGGGGGGGAGGGGGGTAAAAAGTAGTAAAAAATGGTTCACGTAGTTTGGACACGTTCCCATATATACTTTTCGTTCTGTCAAGTTTAACTGTAATTCCAATGTATCGAATTATATATCGATAGACGCCAGAAATTGGCCATCACTAGTTTTCAAAAATATGTAAAAATAATATAAAAAAAACACCAACAACTCACAGTGAAATAGAGATCTATCAGTACTCCTTGTGGCAAGTATCGCAGCTGCTGAATATTTTCCATTGTTCCAACATTGTAGTTCAGACTCGAGACGTAGCTATTCAAGCACTTTTCGTACAAAGTCTTTGACTGGCGGACTCGAATTGTTTGTTCAGCCATTTCACAACGGTTTCTTGATCGCTCCGCTTTTCCTAAAATCACTTGCAATTTGTTTGGATCCGAATTTTCCAATTTCCCTTTTTCCGCACACAGAGCATCCAGCAATAACACTGGCAACAAAGACTGAACTTTTGTGATTAATGCTGCTAGACAGAGATACACATAGACATTGTGAAAAACATCTGTTAAATGAGAATCCAGGGCTGCTACATGCTTTCACAAATTTAAACAGTGTTGTACACAAAAAGAAAAAGAAAAGAAAAACACTTTTTCAAAATCGTTCGAAGCAGCATTGTTATGCGTTATTTTAAACTAAAAATGTCAAAACTTATTTTAAACATTATTCCTTAGTAAAAATTATTTGTTTTATTATTTTCCAATCATTAAAACTGGAATTATCTTACTTCCCTGGCTGATTGCGCTGCATTATTTAATTATATATAAAAGCCATCCGGCTTTAAATCGTTTTAAAAAAATGCAGTCCTTGCCGGAAAGCGCGATGACACGTTTATACAATAATGCAGTGCAAAGCCAAAGATCTAACAATGGGATTCTAACACCAATTATACCATCTGAGACTCTGCTTAATGAACCTAATGATAAATCTACCGAATCCCTAACAGGTATGTTTTCTTTTTCTCCATCGCAAAAAAAAAAAAAAAAAAACCATTAACTTAGCCCTTCGAATATCTTAGGATCTTGCCGGATATGCCGTTACCATAGAAGTGACATGCAGGTGACCCAATGTCCTTGTGGATGCAAAGGAAGTGTGGTAAGATTCAAATTCAATGCATATTTAAATTGATTATTTGATTATAATTATTATTATTATTTTCAGGGCTACGTTCACTTGCGTTGTTTAAAGCAATGGATACTCCACCGACGTGACAATCGCTGTGAAATTTGTCATCAGCCATATAATTTACCGGACGAAAAATTCGAATTTATGAGGATGATGAAATCATTTTTCAGTTTCCGTTGCTTTGGAAGTATTTTAAAAAATTTTACCTGCGCCGTTTCACTCTTGCCATTGGCGAACGTCATCTTCCAACAGGTTCTAATGTGCATGGAAAGAATAAATCAGACGCCACGTGAAACAGTTAGCCTTGGCGAAGTAACGGTCGCTTCTTTTGCATTGCTCACCTCAAGTAAAATCATGATTGTTAAATTGATTGATTGAAATGCCGACATATTATATATCTTTCCTTTTATTGAACAGGTGCACTATTCTTCCATTTTTTCGATTACATTACTTTTCGATTCCTCGTAATAAAAAGGCTTATTTCGCAATGGTGGATGTTCGGCGGCTCAGAAGATTTTGCAACCTTGGAACTCAGTTCACAATCATATGAAATGCTATAAATCAAAAGAGGATAATTGCAGCTTTAAATGATTTGGAAAATCTTATTAAAATTTTAGTTCTAATGAATTTCTCAAATTGTTTTTTTTTTTTTTGGCAAATTTCGACCAAAGAAAATCTAATGTGAATTAATTTGGGAATCTATGCAAGCTTAGCTCAATATAGAGTTTAGAGTTCCTTCAATACTAATCAATAAAGAGCTTAACGAATTTCATTTGAACTATTTTCCTGCATACTCTACACCTTTCTTTAACGGATGTACTTTACAATGCTTTACTCCGATACAATTTACAAACTGATCATAAACTGATCTGGGTTCGACTCCCAGCTGAGGTTGTGGATGTTGAGTCTGGTTTTTAACTGGCGCATACGCAAACGTGCGTTATTTTCGATCAGTTCTAATCGCTTCACAAACGCCAAGTAGTTTCTGAAATACAGCGCTTAGTTCCTAGGACATGACAATGTTAAAATCAAGTATATTTAAAAGGAGAGACAAGCGCTCCACTGCCTTAAAAGCGCTGCTTAGAAGCGCTTTGGGTCCGACTGGGTGCATATTTAATTTTCATTTAACCCTAGAATGGTAAACATAGCCTGTGAGGCGAAGCAAATTTTTTTTTGTTGCGATATTTCCTGAACGCTTACTCGTATTAACGCGTTATATGTATATAAAATATGAAAAAAATGAATAGGTTTTTGTTAATTTTTGTTATTAGACATGCATTCAATATATTCTCATTTTTGGTTTAATAAATATTTGTTTTTTTTAAGAATAAATATGCGTTTTCTTAAAAAGTCGCCTCACAGGCGAAGGTTACCATTACAGAGAAAAAAAATATGTTTACCATTCTAGGGTTAAGAATCTAGGAAACAAATTCTTAAGTAAAATGTTAAGTTTTAAGATCAAATTTTCTTAATTTACTTGTTTTTTTGAAAAAGATTTGTTTTGTAGTTTTTTTTTAATTTTATAAATTTATTTTGAAGTGAAAATTATCCAAAAATGTACAAAATGCATAAGAACGATTTAAATAAGATATAAATGTCATAACACCCACACAAAGGAAATTACATAAGTCGTAAAATATAGATCCGATTTCTATCAATTAAAATTTTTCAAATCGATGTTCCAGTTTTATTTTTTTAATAGTAATAACTTAAAGTGGCATTTACACATTTGACAAATTTCATTACCAAAAATTGACGTAAATGTGTAAATGCCCGTTTAGGACTCTTAGACTCTTGGGAATTTTCAAATCTGTGCCCGTAGTACTTATTCCAAGTACAATTTAGTTTTCTTTTTAAGCTCTAAATAAAGTCTTTCGCAAAGAGATCATTCATTGATTTTTATCGTTGAGTTGCAACGTATTTTTGATTTACATAATAAAAAGGAACATTTAAAAAAAAAAATTTAAGTTGATATACCAAATCAGGACTAAAAGGAGAATGCATGAACGTTTAGAAGTATTCTACTATCCATCTATTTTCTATATTCGATTTACATTATGTTAAAAAAACAGGTTGATCCTTTAAAGTTTGTAAAGTGCTTTTCAACGGCTTGGTGTCTTTGTTACAATCAAATGATATCGTTATCTTTATTGACTACAAGTTAGTAATTTCATGTGCTTTTAACGTTTTGAGAACTTGCGTCATCACATTTTCCTTGTTTTTTTTTTAGCTTTAAGCTATTGGCCTTTCATATCGGTAGTTACATCAAATATATTTTTTAAATTTTGTGTTTTAAAATAAAGGCATTTGAGATATTTTATTAAGTTCTACGTCTATACATATCGCAAACTAAGCACTTCAGCAATAAGAATGATCCAAAGTTCTTAAAAAGATATTATTTCCATTGTTTGGAAAGATATTGGAATTGTGCCGGTGTTGTATGTAATGAGCGATATGTTTACAACTGCGGGATATCAAAATCGGGGCTATGCAATTTCATACATCTATTTACATGCAATGAAGAAAGAAAACTAATATCAGACCTGTTAAATAATGATTATTTAATTAATGATTAATTAATCAGATTATTTTTTTCTTATGAGTGAAATAGTGATTATTTAATGATTATTTTTGTATGACCTATATTAATCAATGATTGCGATTACCAAATAATCATGAAATAATCATGATTATTTTAGATTAATGAAAAAAATCAGAAAAAATCAAAAAATAATCAAAAAAATAATCCCGATTAATTTTAGATTATTTTTGAATATTTTTGATTTTTTTTGATTATTTTTGATTTTTCCTGATTATTTTTGGGTTTTTTGATTTTTTTTGATTATTTTTGATTTGTTCTGATTTTTTTATTAATTTTAATTATTTTCAATTTGTAATTGAATATAATTAAATGTAGTACAGCGAGGGGCCCATATGTCCTTGCCTATGACATCGCAATGTAAAATTCGCCTCTCGAAAGTATTGCCGGTGGTTTGACGAGGGGTGGTCCTAACCACAGGTGGCCGGTGAAATCACTTGTCCGTTGCCGGTCCCACGGACTATAGGAAAACTTTGGAAAAACGATGTTATTCAAATACAAATTGATAATAATTAAAATTAATAAAAAAATCAGAACAAATCAAAAATAATCAAAAAAAAATCAAAAAACCCAAAAATAATCAGGAAAAATCAAAAATAATCAAAAAAAATCAAAAATATTCAAAAATAATCTAAAATTAATCGGGATTATTTTTTTGATTATTTTTTGATTTTTTCTGATTTTTTTCATTAATCTGAAATAGTCCTGATTATTTCACGATTATTTGGTAATCGCAATCATTAATAATCAAAAATTTCAAGAATTTAAATTAATAATGATTATGGATTAAAAAAAGAACAATAATTCATGATTATTAATCTTAATCGGGATTTAACAGGTCTGACTAATATATTAAAAGTAAAAATTCAGTGGAATCGAAAGCCGATAGCTCGTTCCAAAAACTAATTTCTTTCAAACATGAATTATTTCAATTATCAATTGTTGTAAAGATTATCTCAATCTCAATTTCGCATTAAATATTAGCGGCGCAAGCAATGAAATTATAATAAAAATTTTAAAAAGTCAATACAAAATTTATACCCCTTAAAAATAATATATGATCATATTGTTTTGTTTTGAGTATTAAAACGTTTTTTCACCATTAATTGTGATGCTTAAAATAAATAAACTAAGCAGACATAAATTAATTGAGAAGCTTTTAAGTACGCATGTTACAAAATCTTAAAACTTACATTCGAAGTTGTTCAGACTAATTTCATTATTAAAAAAACAAAGAAAAATAAATAAATAAATAAAAAAAATTAAATTTTGTACGCCAAGTATCAAGTATCAAGTCTTAAGTTTTAATACCTATGAATGAAAATGATGAAATTGGTGATATTTCCTTAAAATCTCAAATCTCGGAATATGTGGAATGGGCGAATTTAAAATCTACATGCAAAAAGCAACAAAGTCTTAATTCAGGTTCGTTTAAATCGATTGTGCAAAGCAAAGGTACACAAGCAAGTTTAGAAAATTCGACAAAAACCTTTAAAAAGAGAGCAATGGAATTGATAGGGAATTGCATTTTTAAATTCTTCTTTTTTCTTGGTGTTATGGTGTTATTCGTTAAGGCAAATGCGATATATTCAACGCACAAAGTTGCCAAGTTTGTGTTATGCGCAATAATGTGTTTCAATCAGCGGGAAACCTTATTTTCGCAAACACTGCTAGGCCAAATTAAATGAAGTTAAACAAAAAACAAATTAAACCTCTGCATTGTCATTACTTCCGGCTTGGCCACCACTTATTTAAGCATCTTCAACGCGTGACGTTGGACGTAGTACAATACGAGGATCCACTTCCTGACTCTTCAGCGCTGCTTAGGCTGAAACAAAAATAAAATTGCAATAGAGTTACAAATGTAAATGTTTTTTGTTGATTTTAGAGATGGCCGCGAAATTTGAAATTGGTTCCCGGCCGACTGTTATCACAGTTTTTTATATAGTTTGTATATGAAATCCATGATACAAAGAGAGAGCAAGATAGCGCCACTTCGGGTACCGCTATTTTGTAGCATTCGCATTGTTGTTGTTTCCCATGCTAAAGTATAGTTGTGACATTGGATTTAACATGCAAATCAACAACAACGAAGCTCTCATTTTGTATTTGTGACATTTTTGTGATCTTGTATCATGATGAAATCCATAGTAGGTAAAGAAGGACTACAGTCTACAAAAGATGCCCGCCCATCCCGCACAGTTTTCAATTGACATCTCGCGCCCATCTCTGGTGTACACATGCATACCATTCCTTATTGTCCGGCATTAAATTACGACGTTCCTCTGGCATTTCGGTAATAGACGCATATTGTTGATGTGAAACAAGCGGATCTGTTGATGGATTATTCAATGCCATAATACCCTGACCACTGCCACCGTTTTGGCTCTGCAATTGTCGTGACAGAGATTGCTTCTTATCGAAAAATGGGCACGGGCACACACAATTCCGCCTCCAGTCGGCATACTTTAGATAAACAGCTGAAAAAATCGTTCGTTTTTATATCCAGTTAATAATTAAAAATATAAAATAAAATAAAAATATTTCTTAAATAAGACGTGGATTTTTTACTCACCCACTGCTACAACACCGAAACAAGTCATAAAGACACCACCCAAAACAATTCCTAGCGGAAATTCGGCAATCGAGTTGTCAGGCTCATTGTTGTTGTTTTCCTCAGCGAATTCTTTGGTCTCAAGCCATTTACTCAGTCCGCTTGCCAACATTGCAAGTCCAGCTGCCAGCGTGAGTAATGCGAATAGAAAGAGAGCAACTTGCGGCCTTGGTTTATGGAAAACCCGTAAAGGTTCCATTGGTCCTCCGCCATCACTGGTTCGTGGCTCATAGGACACAGTTGTGGGCTGATATACAGGCATAGAAGGCATATTGGCTTATTGGATTATTTTTATCGATAACCGGTTCTCCTTAAAACGCAAAATTAAATAGTTCTATTAGTTTTAATATATAGTGTGTTGTAAGGAATGGCAGTCTTACCCTTTACATTAATTTATATTGTATATATATTATATATATATATAAAACGAATTCTGTGCTTATTTTATGCAAAATCTTTAAAATCCATTGGAAACACAATCAGTAATGCCAGATATTTCCGAGATCAAACGTAATATTATTTGGTAGAAATTACCATATATTTGAGAAAAATCAGCCGTAGACATTATCGCATGATGAAAAAATCATTTTGCAGAAGAGGAAGCATTCATATGTATAAGAGGGCAATTGGTGTTTTTCGAATGATCTTCAGTGAAAATATCACAGAACCAAGAGCCTTCGTTGCAACAGACTCTTCTTCAAATCGAAATTTTCATTTTAAGAGGGTTGTATACTCGCTATTTTAATGAAGATCCTATGTCAAATTGATCATGACATAGATATTTTTCAATCTATATTACAATACTATCAAAAGTTTTATAATTTGATTCGTTGATACATTAAGATGTTTTAATGAATTTAATATTCTTAAGTATTTCCAAATGCGATAATGCTTTGTCACAAATCACGAAAGTGACGAAATTTTTTTAATATATTCTTATTATTTCTTTTAATCCCCGAGCTATACAATTTTTTCAATAGTAATTCTCATTCCCGTTGGCACCATAGTATTTGTTCATAATGATATTTTCATTCGTGTTAGCAGCATATACTCTATTTTCAAATGAAATAATCATGCAAATTGGATCCATTTTAGCCAGCCAGCACGTGCACTTTTCCCAAATGAAGTTTTCATGCGGACCAGGGTCATACACTCCTTTACCTAATGAATAATGCGAGTAGTCGCAGTATGAATTTTCACCCACTTCGGAAGTACTGGAGAAGTAGTGAAAGTTCCGGCTGGGATACCCATTTCCCCTATGTCATAATATTTGAGTGAAAAATCCGGCATCACTGAACACAATTAATGAAATCAGTGCTGTCGTTAATTTAATTCGAAAAATGTTACAATAACCAGAAATAGTACTTTTTGAAAGATAATAGTACTTCCTTGACTGAATATTTATTAAACGTGGGAAGAAAAAGGGAGTTGTTTGCTAAATGGTTTAGTAAGAATTTTTGCTTCTATTTGTTTCCAATGCATTTATACGAGATATTTTGGAAAAATGTTAGGGACAGTGTTCGGAATAGAAAATTTTTAAACGTGGTAGAATTAAAGATAAATAAATAGTAGATTCTTAAAAATGTAAAGCCCTTTTTCATATGTAAACATGTTGGAAATTACTATTTTAAGTATTTATCCATCTTGTTTTATTACTTAACAATGTGTCAAAATACCAATAACAAATACATAGAACACGTAAATACACAGTACCTTTATGGGCTCTACGCAGATATGCAGGAAGTATAGAGCTCGTTCGTGTGAAGTAAGGAAATCATAGTTGAAATTTCGATGACAGGTCAACAGAAACATAGAAAATGTATGATTTGAATGCAACCCTGCATGTTCTATTGCTTTTTATCTGCGTATTTGTTGAAGTATCAGAAGTAACTCAAAGTAATTCTTCGTTTTTTTTTTTTTTTTGCATGTGTTTAGTATAGGAAATTTACTTCCTGCATATCTGCATAGAGCCCATTGAGTGGATGTACACTTGCCTAAAAATTACCCACACCAAAAATTGGAAATTTGCCCGTACACTAGTCCAATTGGTTTTTCACATGTACATTTTTTGGTGCGGCTTTTTCGCTGGGCAAAAATTAGACAAGCTACCCCTCACGTCTTTGCGTCTCTCTGTCGACGAAAGTTGGGTAATTGCCTAAGTGTATATTCAGCCGTTAAGGTAAAAAACTCACGCACTGCGCCGCAGTGCCATCTGTCAAGTATTAGTCTACTTTTGCATTGGACGATTGTCGGCCAACAGCACTCACCGATTTTTGCGTTTGTAGGCAAGGGAGGAGAGACGAAAGTGAAGCGGTCAAAATCGTTTGTACTAGCCATGTCGTCGATTTCCATGCTGATTTTTGGCAGTTGCCTTTCCCGCCGTTCGTAGAACGGAAAACAGTTTCAAAGAATTGTTCGAATATTTTTTTATGAAGTGTCTGAATCCATTCTAATTTAATTTATATATTTTAAAATGCGTCACAACCACTTATTAGTGGTATTCAAGCAACAGTGCAAATCGCAGTGTGCAATATTTGCACTGCTTTTTTTGTACGCAATTTGACAAGTGCAAATATTGCACACTGCGTTTGCACTGTTGCTTGAATACCACTATTTTATTACTTACTTACTTAATTCGCATAAATCCAATAAACGAATGTCATAAGAAAAACACAACAAAGTATAAATCGGTTGCTTGCAAATCGTGTAGTGTAGAAACGAACACCGACAGAAGACAATTTCAAAAGGGAATTTGAAAAAATCGTTGTGAAAATCGCGTCGATAATCGTTCAATGTAGAAGCCGACTTACTTGCTTCCTATATCATAGCAAAGAGTATAGATATAGTATAGATATCTATACTCTTTGATCATAGCATGAACCATGGCAAGTGGAGACAGTATGTTACCTCTGTTGTTATTTTTCGGCTGAAAAAATGCGAATTTTTGAAAAATAATACAACATTATGAAAGAATATGAACTTCAAATTTTAAAGAAATGTAGTTTTTGGAAAGATGTTAAGAATGTTCAAAAGAAATTGACATTTTTTTATTAAAAACAAAAACGAACCGTCCTCATGAAATTACTTCAAAACTAGCTTCCAATAGCCTATCTTCGGTTCTTGAATAGTCTTAAAATACCAGATAAAACAACAAAGTCCTTTAATATAGCTATAAATAATTATAAATTGAATTATTGAAAGAAATTTCATTTCAAAATTTCATTCAAAATTAAAGAACACCTTTTTCAACAACTCTTCTGGCAGCCCTGGACTAATCTGTGATGCAACAGCTCAAATATCAAGCCGGAAAGTAGAAATTTTCTTAAAATTTAGCATTTAAAGGATTTTTAACGATCAAAAATCATTCAGAATTGAAAAAAACTACAATTTGCATACAAAAATATCCCCCGACACTGCAAACAGGTAACCAGCTTTGATTTTTCAGTCAACATATTGTCGTAGAAAATGGCATTAGCAGCAACCTTGGCACGTTATTGTAGGCAATCCGCCATTTTGACAAACACATTTCAGTCGCATTTTAGACACGAAGTTCGTCAGTTCAGCGCAAAAAGTAAAATGGGTTTGCCACGCGTCTTCTTCGATATGACCGCCGATGGAGCTCCAGTCGGACGCATTGTCATGGAAGTAAGTTGAAATGGACTTAATCGTATTTAGTTAAGATTTGGTTAGATTAGTTTGTCCCGGTTTAAACACAAAACGCGAGACACTGAATGGAAGCACATGAGAGCGACGGAAACGAAAGACATTCCATCTGCGTTACTCTCATGTGTTTCCTTCTAGGGTCTCGCGTTTTCCGGGACTTGGATTCGCCACAATTCATACTTCATTTTATAGAATACGGGCCTTGCTTTCAATTTGGTTTTAAATGCTTTTTTTGAGGTTAAAGTACGCCATCATGTGGTTTTATAGCTTTGGAAGTTAAATTACATTTAGCGCAGAAAATGACTTGGCATAGTCCCACCGGTTAGTCGGTTGCTCCGTGAGTCCGCTGTGTGTGTGGTGTGCGTGTGCAAAAGAATTTCTGCAGTGGTGTTGGTGTGTCTGATTGCCGGGCGTGTATGCTCGTGTGGTGGTAATCAATTTTCTGTTGACACGTTTTTTTCTTCTTAATTATCCGGTTAAAAAAGAAAATCGATTTTAATAATGTTTTCATTTTACTGTTGAGCACGCATGCCAAACTTTCCACATTTTCTTTTTTTTTTTTAATTTTTGCTTGAGAAGAGGCAGACAAACGCCACGCTTCTTTGTACATGTGCATAAGTGTGCGTGTGTGTGTGTCCGTGTGCGCCAGTCTGACAACTTGCACCGGCGATGAAATTACTTTGTTGGTGTTTTTGATGCTATTTTGATTTCGATGATATAATGTATCAAAACCGCAATAAAGATCATTGGAATTCATTTATTATGGCGTTGATCACCTTAAGTAGTCCGATGTGAAAGAGAGTGGTTTCTTAGCTAACCATTGCAATCTCTTACAAGCTATCTCGCTCACTTTCTTTGCGCGAAGCGTCACTACTACCACCAATACAGTGAGCACTTCAACGCGCATCGCTTGACGCTTACCCATGGAATTTTCCATAAAAGTAACAAGCTTACAAATCTCTTTTTTAAGTATCTTCAATATGATCATTTGTTTCATGCCACATTCTCACGTTTGAAAATTGAATTATTAATATTCATGGGAGCGTTTTTGATTATTGAAATATGTACATAAGTGGTTGCGAAAAGCCTTGAAAAAGGCGAGAGCGCGGCCACTCTTTGACCCACCCACTGCATCCCATTTGTGAAGTCGTCAGGAGCTTGCATTTTGTGGTAGAGAAATATTTTGTAGATACTTTGCTTAAAAAATTCTTATCGATTGGCTTGGATTTTTTTTTTTTTTTTTCTTGGTCTGAATGCATATGAATGTAGAATGAGAACGAAGCAGCAGTTTAACTTGTCAATCTACTTGCCTTGATAAAAATTAAAAAGAAATTGTCCTTGCTACAGAGGATAATTCTATTGTATTAACAATGATTACGAAATTGATTTTTTTTTCGAGGTCAATCGTTAAGTATCAATTATTGACACGTGGTGAGGAAACCTAGATTTAAATCGTTGACTTATGATCAAAGAAGCGTTCCAAAGAAATAAATTATTAAGACTTTTTTTTTAATAAGGTCTGTCTTCATTGATACTCCACCCACTCGTTTATATTGATTGTAGTCATTACTAGCACAGTCGATTCCATTAGGAAATTTTGAAATATTTATACGTGAGTCAAAGCGTCGTCCTGTAGAGACTCGAATGTATTAACTCCGACCATCCGAAGTGTAATTATTTCTAAAATGTAATTATATGACGAAAGATATTGTCGAGGCTTTTAGCACGTGGAGTAAGAAATAACCTCCTAATATCCGTCTGAACATCACGTGCCATGAAAGTCTTGCCTCCTTCACAGAGCACACAGGAAGTCAAACTATTTGAACGCTGTAGAGACCTAGTCCTATAATTAGCCTAGCCATTATTCGTTCGTGATTTTGAAAATGAAGTACATTTGCCGAATTATTTTACCCGGCTTTATTATTTTCTTTTGCGTGAGTGGCATTATAGTATTGTATGTCATTGGAATTTTTTTTTTTTTT
Source organism: Chlorops oryzae (assembly GCA_020466095.1). Lineage (NCBI taxonomy): Eukaryota > Metazoa > Arthropoda > Insecta > Diptera > Chloropidae > Chlorops > Chlorops oryzae. Next base: position 29,670,614 of record CM035808.1, read on the forward strand.
TTTTTAATAAATGGACGGTGGGGGCTGAAGAGGAAAAAAAATTGACACATTATTCCCATTTAATATTCTGACTCAGAATTTGCAAATTGCTTTTGTATTATGCATTAGAACCGGTTCGAAAGTCAATACTCGATCCGAGTGTCAAGATTAGCGTTACGTAATTGTTTCTGATGTCACTGTAAAAAGCTGAAAGAGGTTAATATGTGTGATTTGGATTTCAATGAGTCACATGGAATTACAGCCTATAAAATTTTAATAAATTTGCCCTTCTTTTTTCTATTAAGTCATTCACAATCCTTGATGGGTGGTGGAGGGATAAGCATGAAAAAATGTTCTTCCTTAAGAAAGGTTTATGTAATTTATTGAAAATCAAGGTCAAGTTAGATTATAAATTCTATTAGAATAACCGTTTCTTTTTTAATTCACAATTGATTGGTATGGGAGCACATTCACGGATCGAGGTCATACATTGATGAGGGCACAAGAGTTTCGAGAACTTTTAGAATTTTGAAATATGAATATGATTTGCTCTGAATAGCTGACAGTTCTCGAACCTTTAAACGAAGAACAGCAATTCTCAAGGAACTGTCAAGTGAATTTGATTGCATATAGAATTCACTGATATATTCCGAAATTAACGGTAGACCTATGCATGAAATCACTCTGTATGCTTTCTTTAACAACAATCATCATTATTCTTCCTCATAATGTACTAATTGGTGTTTCATTTATATAGATGTATATACGAACATTCTAATTTGTTTAATCTCACCTCACTAACAATTGAAGTGTGTTTTTTTTTTTTCTTTACTGTTTCATTTTCACGCGCGTTTAAAAATCGACAAATTCTTGTGTTTTTAAGTGTAAAAGTGATTTTCATTTGTTTTGTGTTGAAACTGGAGTGTTTAAATTGGATTTCGAATTGTGTTGTTCAAAGTATGTACTAACAATGTTCAAAACGTACTAACAAGAAGCATGGATTTTTATTTAAGGTAAAAAAAAATTACTTTCACATTTTTATTTATTAATTTCTGTATATATATATTTGTTTATGATTTATTATTACTCATCACTAACCATCTCATACCTCATACTGTTATTTTTTGTATTGTTATTTTGTATAATTTCATTTGAAGTTCTTCCGTTAAGTTTGAAAGTTCATTTTTAATGTGCAGAAAGAAAATTATCAATTCTAATGTAGACTACACACAGTCCAATCCATTGTGCAATGCGCTTGATCAGCGGTTATAATTGAATTCGATTTACCTATAAAATAAATCATACATTTTCTAACATATACGTTCTAATGCATTGCACTGCAGTGTCCTGGACTGCCAACTTCACCTTATTTTATATGTTTGCCTTCATTTACGATTGATTGTTCCCATCGTAGAAATTAAGCTGATTGAAGTTGATACAACAACGCTACAAACATACCATCACGTTGGACGACCGTGGGTTTCAACTTCAAAATATCAAACGTTTTTTATTTTCGTCCAAGCTTTGTATCAACCCGAAAATCGGTCGTCCAATGCAGCCACCATCGAACGATCCAATCTGACTTGGTTGTACAATGGACTGGACTGTGTGTAAAGTTTCAGTTTTTTGCTTTAAAAAATTTTCGAGTTTCTCTCAAATTGGTATGACTACAGTCAAACTTCTATCACTCGAACTTCTAAAATTCGAATTTGTCTATGACTCGGACTGAATCGGGTGGCAATAGCGATTTTATATACAATTTCGTTTCCCTAACTTAAAAGTCTCTATAAGGGGCTGTTTCCACTACAGACGCATTTAGCATTTTTAAAAAATGCTCAAAAATGCGGCTTTGAATTACATGTAATTGTTGTTGTTCTTAAAACAGCATTTTTCGGCATCTTGAGAAAATGCGATAAAAATGCTAAAAAAAAAACCGTCTAGTTTTCATTGATATTTTCTTCAAATTTTTAACATTTCAAAGCCTACTTCAAAGAATTCAAATATTTTTCCAAACAAAAATTCAAATTTTCACAAAATGCTAAATGCGAAACGCAGTGGAAACGGGTCTAGCATCTTTAAAGATGTAAATGCTAAATGCGGTGTAGTGGAAATAGCCCCTAACTCGAACTATTTCTTTGGATAATGGTGGTTCGAGTTATGGAAGTTTGACTGTAAATTGGGTCCAAATCATGTGTGAATTCCATGGGGTTGTATTTGTTGAAAATCGGGGAAAGTTTTTTAAAAAAGCAAATATTTTATGAGTTTTGTCAATTTCGATATAAATACAATGTTATTATAAGTACAATTGGAAGGACATATTGAGGTTTAGGCAAACAATTCGACACAAAAATACAATTAGTATTTAAAATTAAATTAGGAAAAATTAAAAATAAAAGCAAAAACTTAACCAAGTTCTTTACTTGATGCGTGCGTCATTTTTTCTTTACCACGCATATATTTACAGCTACGTTCCGATGTTGTTCCGAAGACAGCAGAAAACTTCCGTGCACTCTGCACCGGTGAAAAGGGCTTCGGATACAAGGGTTCCTGTTTCCATCGTGTCATTCCCAATTTCATGTGTCAAGGTGGTGATTTCACAAATCACAATGGCACCGGCGGAAAATCCATTTACGGCAATAAGTTCGCCGATGAAAATTTCACCTTAAAGCACACTGGACCCGGTATTCTATCTATGGCGAACGCTGGTCCCAACACCAACGGCTCGCAGTTCTTCGTTTGCACCGTGAAGACTGCATGGCTGGATAACAAACATGTTGTTTTCGGACAAGTTGTTGAAGGCATGGACGTTGTCAAGACGATCGAGTCTTACGGCTCACAGTCGGGAAAAACCTCCAAACGGATTCTCGTTGCCGACTGCGGTGCACTATAAAATAATATATATAAAAAAATCAACAAAAAATTTAAAACACACACACACACCTATAAAAAAAAAAATTAATGCAAATTTAAATTTTAAAAAATTAGATCAACAATATAATCATTAAAACAAAACTATATAATGTAAGCAGGAAAGAATGAAAAGAGAGACACCAATTTGGGTTGCATTTAAGTATAAAGTTTTCTCATTTGTTTTTGTTTTCTAATTTTAATTTTTCTTTTTGAACTTTCGATTGAGCTCTTCGCGAGTAGCCTGTAGATCATGGAAATCGAATAAATAATAAAAATCGACCTATTTCATAATTTTCTTCATAAAATTTTTGTATTATTTTTTGAGAAAGAAATACAGCAAAATTGATTCAAAACTTAAATTAAGTGGCCTGCGTTTTTATTGGGAAAATCTTTAGCAACGTAAGCTTAATTTTTCTTGGGAGCATTCAGCGCACGCTTATTCACATATTATATATTATATTATATATATTAAAAAACTTGGTAAGATAATCAGAATTTTCACCCGCTATCTCGGTATAAGTTAAGAATGGAAATGATTATTCAAATTCATGATGAATTTAACTTTAGTGGAACACATCAAAGCTTACAGCAACGCGCAAGCACACAAAATACACTACACTTTTAATAATTTTTGAGTTAATATTTTGTAATTTTTTCTTTCATGTGAATTTCGATAATTTCACAAAATCCATCAATTTTTAATCATCAATCAATCAATCAATCCATCGAACAATGAATCTAGTTACGTTCGGATGTTGTTCCGAAGACAGCGGAAAACTTCCGGTCCTTGTGTACTGGCGAAAAAGGATATGGTTAAAGGGTGAATTTCCTCGCTCATTCCCAATTTCGGTAAGGTCGATTTTCTAATAAAAGGATGGCAAATCGATTTAGGGAAAATTCGGAAATAAATTTTTTAAAAAAAGGATTTTAATAATTTAATCAAAGGTTGCGTTTTTTTGTCCAAAAACCTTGGCCAAATAACAGGTTTTGGAAATTGCAATGGTTGGAGGGTTTAAGAAAATTAATTCGGTCAATTTGGAAAACCAAGAAGATTGCTTTCCGAGTGGATCTCATTACTTGAATTACAAAGAAATGAATTAAAAATTTTCTGAAAAGAAAAAAATTTTTTATTATATATCCCAAGGTTTTTTAAACCTAAATAAATAATTTTTGTAAATTTACAAAATTCTTATGAATTTATTATTTTAAAATTTTAATTTTTCAAAAATACAGAGGATTGTTTTAGTGATTTTTTTTTGGGTTTGGTTTTTCTGGTTGGCTAAAAACACTAAATAAGGTTTTGTGTTTTTTATAATTATGCGGATTCGCTTTTTATTTTACAAAAGGTATGGTTTCCAAAAAAATTTTTTTTCACCAAAAAATTGGAAATCACCTTTCATCGTGTCTGAATTTTATGTGCCAGGGGGGATTTTCAAAGCAGAGGACGGTGGAAATATTTATGGGAAAATTTGAAATTTAAATTGAAACCACTACCGGGAATTTTAATGGTAATTCTTAATCAAAGGTTGGTTTTCCATTTGAGGTAAAAAATTTCACAGTCTTTTTGGCAGGATTGAACATATTTTAAAGAAGATTATATATTTTTTTCCAAAAACGATTTTATAAAATTTGGGGGTTAAAAAAAGTATTTTTAAATTTAATAACAATGAAACATTTTCTCTTTTTAGCAATTATTATTATGTTGATTTGGTTGGGAAATTTTAATTTAGCATTTTTTGGCTTTAGGGTTTTTGTTGTTTGTTTTTTTTTTTTTTTAATTTTTAATTGGCCGCTATTCCGCTTGGAGTTTTGGCTTGTTAGGTGAAAGGGATTTGGCTAAAAGGATATTTTTAGGTAATAAAATTTGGCCAAGGAGGGATTTAGCCAAAGGAATGGGGAAAAAATTTAGGCAATAAATTTGTGTAAAATTTTACTTGGCACCCGGCCCGGTACATTGGGAATTAAAAACCTGATTCTTTTTAAAGTAAAGAATTGGGGGGATTGAATTTTTTGGATTTATTGGTATTGTAAAAATTGAACTTCTGGAAGTAATCGGGTAAAGTCCCAAAAAATTGAAATAAATTTTTAATTGATTAAGGAAAAAATTTTTCAAATATTTTTAAAATAAATTATTAAAAAATTAAAAATTTTTTATTTTTCAAAAGTTTTTTTGGGGTTCATTTTGCGGGCAAAAGATGAAAAGTCCCGCCAATCAATGCTGTGAGCCTGGAGCCCTTCTTCAAAATTCCAGAAGTTGCTAAAAGTCCAATACTCCCATTCAATAAAAAACCGGCCATTGAGGTATTTGAAAAGGACCCAAAAATTTAAAAATCTTTTTAAAAAAATTTGAAGTAAAAAACCTTACCGAAGTTCGTTGGTAAATTAACTAAATATTAACCATTTTGTGGAAAACCCAACAAAAAAAATTAAAATGTTTTGCAGAAGGGGCAAGGAAACCAAAAAGGAAATGCCCAGGGGTCTTAAGGGAAAAAAAAAAAAATAAAAAAATTTAAAAAAAAGGTTTATTAATCTCATATAAAAGTCGGCTTATACAAGAATTTTTATAGCTTACAAAATATGGTCTTGCGCCCGATTCGCTCAATAGTAAAACTAACAGTCAAAAGAAGTATTACATAAATAAGTTCCAAAGATAGGGTATGAATATAAGTGGAACCTTCCAGATGCATGGCACATTTTTCGCTCTGAAAAAGTTTCAAAATAAATCCTGATATAAGAATGGATATAATTATAGCAGTTACTTGTCTCTTATTGTCTTATAACTTTCAAAATGTCTCCATTTTTTGATTCTCAATAGTGCAGGAATTCCTGCAAATATTCAACACGTTCAAATATATGCAATCAGTTACAATCAAAAACGCATCTGATTGAAAATGGTCCCATATCCCAAGTAAAAATTGAAAATTGGTAAATTTTACCAAAGGTAAAATTTACTTGACCAACCAAAAGGTAAATTGCGATTCGACTATCAGTAATGGGGAATAGTTGGAATGATTGGCTATTAATATTAATAGGGACACTTAAAGCGGGCGAAAAAAGTTTTATAATATTGCAAAAAAGGTTCCAATTTTCGCCTAAGGCTTTGATCAAAGAGAAGAAAAGGAAAGAAAAATGGGGGGTCGGGAAAATTTTAAATTTTTATCTTTCGCAGTTTACCGAAAGAAAATGAAGAGAGATTTTTTTTCTTTTTAAAATAAAAATTAAAAAAATTGGCTTCAAAAATTTTTTGCCTTAATCCCAAAAAATAGCCGCGGATTTTTCTAAAGGTTTCCTTCTACTTCCATTTTAAGGGGTTTTATTAGGAAAAAAATAAAATTGCTTGAAAAAAATTGTTTTCTTAAAAAAAAACAATGCGAAAAAATTCCAACCATTGAAAAAAATGGGGACCACCTTTTTGATATTTCGCAAAGCAAACGATAAAAACAACCGGACTTTAATAAAAGCTGAAAAAATAAGAACTTTTGACCCTATTTCCCCATAAGTCAAACGGCTTTAAAGCGAATTTTGAAAAAATTTTTTTGCCTTGAAAAATTACCAATTTAATTAAATTAATCAATTTTAATCCTAAAGGGAATTTTTTTAAATTTTGACCAAAAATGCTTAATAACGACTTTGAAGCATAAAAGGTGAAAGATAATTTGGCCTTCGAAACGGACTTTTAAGACATATTTAAGGCCAAAATATCGAAAAATTTTAACCAAATATGCCTTGCTGCTGGTCGAATCCCTTATTTTCCTTTGGGTATTTGAATTAAATTTTCTCAAAATTCTGTCATTAAAACCAAATATTAAATATTGATCCGGAGCAAAAAGATTCGTGATTTAAAATTTCCAATTATGGGGCCAAAAGTTCGTTCTTGTTTTTCAAATTTAGGGGCCACTTAAAACCCGTACTAAAAAATGATTTGAATTTATATCCAAAATTTTTTTTTAAATTTTCCAGAAACGGTGCGGATTCCAAAAAGAATTGAGAAAAGGTAATGGCCGTTCTTTTCTAATTTTTTTTTATCACGGGCAAAGTGTTTTATTAAAGGATCAATGATGGTGTGATAGAAATTTTCCATATTTTTCAATAAACCCTTAAATTTCATATGGATTCAAATGATGAAAGGAATTTCTAAAGCCATTATCCTGCAAATAATATTTTGGTTAGGTAAAAAATTAGAAAAGGGCAAAAATTTGGGCATAACTTCCCATGGCCTAAAACATTCCAACGATTCTTGACCACGCTATTGATGGCGAATAATTGGTAATTAAGCCGAATATTTAAAAAGGAAGTAAAATTCAGGATCTTTATTAAATTTGAATGAAACATGAGGATAGGGAATTTAAAAAAAAATATTTTAAATGTATTTGGTGGGTAAAAATTTTATTACTATTCCATTTTAAAAATGAACGCCATTTAAAATTGGGGAAATAAATTGAATTGGTTAAAGTAAGCTTTCCCCTTTGGATTTTATCCCAAGAACCCCATAGATGGATTAAACAACCAAAAACCCGTCCAAATCCTTCCTTGTACGAAAAAAAATTTAAGATAAATGTGAAAGTTAAGCTAAAATCCTTTTAAATTAGCCATAAAATTTAACTAATAATTGAATTTCCCGAAGTTAAAAAAAAAAAAAAATTTCGGGTTTTTGATTTTAAGTATGAAAAAAGTGTCCCTTTTACCCAGTTTTTCCAAGGTTTCTGGAATGAATTTATTTACCCAAATTTTCCGATTTTAAAATCAATTTTTTTGTTTTTAAATCAAAAAATGTGGAAAACCAAAAGGCAAAATTAATTTGGATTGGCCCCGGGTGTAATTTTTAAATAACTACTAATTGCAAATGAAGCTGGTTATTTAAAAGACACCCTGCTGGAAAGAAATTTCAAAAATTTTGGAAAAAATAAAAATTTTTTTTATTGGTAAAATTTTTTGGGGAAACCTAACAAATTAATCGGAAAACTTTTTTAAAAAAATTGGAAGCATAGTTTAGGATGGGCATACAACATCATTTTTTAGGTATTGCTCGTGTTTCGACAACAATGGAAAACATTTCTGGGTCGGAGAAAAAAGTAAATATATTAGATATATTTTAAATTTTTATGCTGTTAGTCTCTATTTCAAAATTATATGGTTGATTTTAACTGAAAACCGTAAAGAGTTTAAAAAAAATGCATTCGGTGAATGTATTTGATGGCACTGAAATGATAGGTTATTTTCGTGTAACGTGCGACACCAGAATTTAAAAAAAAATGTTTTTCGCATAGTTCAAGAAGTTAACAAACTGAATCAAGCAGATTTTTTTTGAGTATTTTTAGTCTACTTTATTGAATCAATATTGAAATTATTCAAATATACAGCTACAACAAACACAAAGCCAACGAATTATGTGTAACGTGCGACACTTTCATTATTTGGTTATTATTATGAAGCACAAAATATTCGCGAATGATGGTTCACGGTCAAATTTAAACCGTAAGAGAGCATTAAGTCTAGCTGCGATATACTCAATTCCAAATAGTGCAAATGAAATTTTTGCGAAATTTCGCGAATTGTGGTCATGGTCAAAATTTTACCATAAGTGACCCACTTTGATTTGGCGGCTAACTGCACAATCAGAAGAAGCCAAAAATCCGTTTATATACAATATGAGAATAAGAAAAGAGTGATTTTTCTTAGTGTAATAACCGTGACCATTGACAAGCGATCCAAATTTTTTTCAGCCAAAAGCTTACCCAACCGATAGGCTGGAATTATAATAAAAAATTGGTGTCTCTAGTCAATTTACGGAGAATTAGAGAATACTATAAAAGCAAACAATCACTATGTACGTAAAATGGAGACTTGAAATTCACTAAGCATTTTTGAACACTGCAGCCGATCCAGCGGACACTCTTGAAAGAGAAAATCCATATTTTCAAATGTCCATTTGGTGGAACGTAACAAATTCTTCACTTACAATATTCCATTTAAAAATCGCATAACAGCCAGTGTTATGAAATTGGGTGACAAGCTGCCCATAACGTTAACGCAGCATTCGAGCATTAAAGCTGGAAGCATTATCCGCCTACGACCTGTTGTATCCGCTAAGAATCCCCATAGATGTGAGCTTACAATCATACCGAAAAATCCAACTGATCCAATTATGCCTTGCTGCTTGTACGACAATCCCAAATCACATTCAAGTATAGGTAATGTGAAACCGATTCCAACTGTCTCCAAAATCACATTGTTCAAGATTAGCCCGGATAAAATTATAACTAAATAATTGAATTTCCCGAAGTCTAAAAAAAAAAAAAAGATATTCGTAGGTATTTTGAGCCTTTCAACTGTATTAAACAAAAGTGTCCGGCTTTTACTCACGAGTTTTTGCCAAGGCTTCGTCAATGGACGCCATCGTCCCAATTTCAGGTTTACCCATTTTCAATTGTATCCTTGATTTAATAATCTAATTTTTTTTGTTTTTAATATCACAGAAAATCAGTGCGAAAACTCAAGAAAGCAAAATTGAGATTAGGTTATTGCCGCCCGCGGTGTAACCTTTTCTATAATAATTCTCACATAATAATGCACAACGCTGCAAGAGCTCGGATTATTTAAATTTTTTCAGCAGCACTCCAGATGTCTGTTGATAAGAGAAGTTATCTATCTAATTTGTGCGAATAAATAAACTTAATTTATCATTTTATTGGACTCGAAAATGAGAGAAAAGAAATCCTAATGCAAATATATCGTGCATTTAATACTTTGTGTTAAAAAATTGGAAAAATTAGGAGAGACATTCTGATCCAAAAAAAAAAAATAAGTACTATATAACCCTTTGCGTCCAATGTTGCATCATAAGCAACATTCGAACGCCTCCTTCTTTTTTGAGCTACGCCATAGGATTCTAGAAAATTTTTTGATTTTAAAAAGTGCCATACGATATAATTGTTAAGAAAATGTAATACGTTACAATTTTTCAAAGAGAATCCTTTTATTTCAAATTTGTTTGCCGAGAGTGTGGACAAATGTTAGAAAATAGTTAAAATTTTGACATATTTTCAAAGGTAATAGACTTTATAGTAATTGGTTATTTTGATTAAAAATAATTTTGATTACTATTCATTTTTGCAGACTTGAAGCGCAAATATAACAATAAATGAGGAAAAATAAAATTTTTGTAATTTTGTTGGTTGTTCAAAAAGTTATAGGCCTTTTTCTGTTTGGAGATAATTTTTTTCAGCACCAATATGATGGATCAAAACAACTCAAAACTTCGCCTGGTTCAACAACTCACCATCACCTTTCGTTTTGAGTCGAAAATAATGGTATTAGACAGCAGGTTAAAATTCGGGGCTGAGAGGGTTAAAGAAAAGCGTAGAAAAAGGTATTGTTTTTAATATCAGCCAAGTGGCGAGATTTACCTACTTACACTTACTTGCAGAGTCTAACTCCATTGTCATGACCGTTTTACATATGCAAAGAAAAATGTTTTTTCTGGTTCGAATAGACATAATAGCGAGTCCATATTGTCTAGCCAAGCTGATTCCCACACAGTAGGCCCAGGATGTATAATAAAACATTGGTGTCTTAGTCATTTAGACATATTTAACGTGAAAGTCATTAAATCAATCCTATGTACGTAAAATGGAGCTTCAAGTTCACGTACGCTTTTGCGAATTTTGAAAATCATGTTAAATTAATATTGAAGTTAGCAAATAGTCTAATTGTAATTTGTTTGCGATTTTGAAGATAAGTATAAATGACGTATGGAAATAACATACTTCACTTGTAAATTAATATGCCATTTAAGTTTTCAAATCGGAGTGTGCATCATGTACATACTTAACGAGCAGAAGCTGAAACTACGACACATTTCGTGCATTTCAATGATTTCAGTTGGAAATCGCTAATAACTTTTTTTTTTTAACAGAGGAAGGGTAATCGAAAGGTAACGTGCGACACTTTTTTTGTAAGTGCAACATCGCCTGTTTACGGCCATATAACCAAAATACCAATATATTTTGGAGGAAGTTATTTAATTTCATATTTGATCCTTCAGCTTGATAAAATAAATAGACACAGATTTTCCCGCTATAATCGCTAAGTTTTCATAGTGTGATCAACCTCAAAAACACTTCGAAATTTCTGTAAGTTCGTACACATCATTTCTACAGATCCATACGCAATAATATCCAAAATTTTGTTCAGGAAATTAAGCTTCAAAAGCATTATCGATTGCACAAAAAAAGTATTCGACCTTACGAAATAAGCTATCGTATCGAATTCCCTATCGCATCGCAATACAGAGCAAGGCCCCTGGGATTTTGGGAATTGCGAGGTCCCATAGTTAAAACTAATCTTCACATTTTTTTTTTTTTGTCGAGTTTTGGGAATATGCTAGAAATGTAGCTGGAGTGAAGTCCACACGAACCAGAAAAATGTTGAAAGTGGTCTGTGATAACAAAAAGTTTGGGAACCTCTGGTCTAGAGTCTACACGTGTTGATAGGTTTGTAATTTTCAGACAATTTATTTTTAAGAAATTAAGGCTAATAACATTTTGTCTTTATCTCTCCTTTGTTTCACTGTTTTTTTTTTTTCGAGTTTTTTTGATAGATGCGTTAAAGTATTTTAAATTAGTAATGAAGCTGTGTTCGCTGAATCATCCAAATCTAGCTTCCTTTGGTAAATTAAAAAATTGTTTTATTTTGGGCAGCTAACAGTACTGAAGAAGGCGATTGGCACAGGAATTTCAATGAGTTCGATGTTTTTTGTAAGAAACCGTTCAAATTTTGTGGTCGTATTTTCCTTGATTGGGTATATTCGGCGGACGCATGAATGGCTTATCGCAGAAGCTCTTTAGTCTTCAACTTAGTTTATTTAAACTTTTTGAAGATCTACGAGGATGTCACAGAACTGAACTGTAAAATCGTCCAAAATTTCAATCGGTCCAGGGATCATGACGATCGAATTTGGACTTCGTTTTCCCTGACTTCCTTATGGCCCCTTAGCCATTAACTCAATTCTCGAGTAAAGAAATTTGGGTGAAGAAATTTTATGGGGAATGTGTATTTCACCCATACCCATAACTTTCCTTATCCTTTCTATTTAAAAAAGGAGAATTTTTGTTAAGTTAATTCCCGGGAATATTCAGAATCGGGTTAAAGAAGTTTGAATTTGAAAACGTGAATATATTATTTTAATTTACAGAGCTTTCTTTTTTTATGAGAACGAGTCTGAAGTGAAATAAATAATATTCTCAAATTTCAGTTACCAACAGTGCCGGATTAAGGTAGGGCTAGCTGGGTGCTATAGCCCCGGGCCCCAACTGGTAACGGGCCCCGAGCGTCCAAATAAAATATGATCAAAATATTTCAAAAAAAATGTTTCCCGTAAAATTGCTTTAAAATTAAAAACTTTATGAAATAAAAAATTTAATTGTATGATATCTTAATAAAATTTTTGACTTTTACCACTTTCAAAATCAAGGGCTCATATAAAAAATGTTTCCTTTGTGGTTCATTCCTTTGAAAGAATTTATATTGTTCTAATAAAAATTGACTTTAGCAGCTATTCCTTATTTCAAAAAACTGCACCAAATATAGCATCAGGGGCCCCATCACTATATAAGCCCCGGGCCCCATGACACTCTAATCCGCCACTGGTTACCAAGCCGACATTCTGATTGGACAAATAATAAAATATTTAAAGATCAGAAAAACAAATATTAACGGAGATTTAAGGTTGTTTTTGTCTATGGAGAAAATTTATTTGATTTTCTGACGCAATTGGTAAAAAGAAAACAACTATTTATAGATACTATGATTTGCATCGGCAGACTGGGAACGCACAGCATTCATTTCGTATGTTTGTTTAAAACTATCGTCTGATGAGCAATAAAATCAAAATATGTAGAAGCGTCGTTGACTTGAAGGGTGGAAATTTATGAATGTTTTTTAAATAAACTTCTGAAAGTGATTTAGATAATTCAATTTGTTTAAGAGTTTTATAGGATCTCAGTTTTCCTTTGCAGCTTATACAATAGAAAATCTTTATATAGAAGCACATGGATCGCTTCGGAAATTTTCCAAGGAATTCCTTAAGCCAGTTGCGAATCAAATAAGATGACTGGATTTTTTTTTTTTTTTTTTTTTTTGTAACTGATCTGTAGCTGAAAATAAATTTCTTCATATCAGATGTAGAAAACTCAGTTATTTCAATTTTGCCGCATTTGACTGTTTACAAAATGCGAACACAAGGACTATTCAGACCTGATTTTGTAATAAACTTTTTCGATTTTTTTTTTCGAATCAAATAATAGGACTTCAGAGTTTTCCAAATAGTCCAATAATTTTTTATATAAGACGTATACTTAATGTCATGTCCTATAATATTTTTGAAATAACAGTGCTCATACATCGGGTAATAAATCATAAAATTGCACGATGGGACCAAATTTTGAGGTTTAGGGGTACGAAGAATCGATGTTGTTCGATTGTCAGACCTACCCACAGACTCAAATTTCATAGGAATCGGAATATTATATATGACATTTTTACAAATATTTCTATAAAATTTTGAACTATTTTCTAATACCATACCGACACGTAATCAATCTTGAGAAGACAAGTTTGACTCCTGATTTGTATGGACTGGCTGAAGAGGTGAGTGAGAATTATATATATTAATAAAATGGTTAAATGAAACATTAGGTTTCTAGAGAAATACGAAATTTTGAGTTTGCAGTTTTTTAATTAGCGTGTTGTATATGTGTTAAAAAATATAGCCGAAAAATAAGACATTCTGCACAACCTAAAATTTAAAAATATCAAGGAACCTATTACGTTATTATAATAACGTTAAATTCGGCTTAAAATAAAATATTCTTAAACAATGACAGGAAAATTCGAGTTGTTAAATGCAACCCTGCATTATATTAAAGCCTTATAACTAGCCTCGAGCTATATGCATATCTATACAGTAGAGCTGTAAAATATCGTTACTTCAGATACAAAGAGAGAAGATAGCGCACCGGGACGCTTTTTAAAGCACGCAGTTGGTTTAATCTGTATATTTGACTTGGGCTTAACATGCGAAACAACAACAACGAAGCTCTCATTTTGTAGGACATATCGGGCTGAAGTGGCGTATTTGTTTTTTGTATCATATCGTTACTATACGGTAACAAGTAACGACTACTGTAGTCAGTAATCAATAACGTCTCGTTACTGATGGAAGTATCTCGGTACTAGCACTTTTTTTGCACAAATGCCAGCTGATGGTTTCCGGAGTAATTAAGTACTAAAATAATGGGTCCGTAAAATAGTATGGTAGTAGAGTGAGTTAAGTTGATATTTGATTACTAACTACTGAATGAAGAGTCAAAGAGCATGATGGAGTTTTGATTACTTTATCAACCTTGAGTTCATATAGAACTATAGCTGCAACTTCGGCGAAATTTTTGGCGCGAGCCACCATGTTTTGGTGAAAAAGTTTAACTTTGGTGAATCACGCCATAGCTCACATATAGTGTGCTACCACGTAATAGCTTTTGGCCGAAGTTGCAGCTATAGTTCTATATACTTGAGTTATTCAATGAATGAATAAACAATATTTAGAAAAATAGAACGAGTAATTAGTAACGATTACATCACCAAAAATAACGAATACACCGAGTAGTGTAAATTTTTGCATTTTCACAGCTCTACTATACAGTGAATCCTCTCATATGCGGACCCTTGGCAGTGGCGAACTTTGTATCCGAATATGAAGGTGTGCGAAGTTGATATATATTTAATGCATATTACGAAAATATGTTTAAAAATTAAGCAAAGCCAATTTAGGCCTACTTGCTACTATTCTGACTAAATTTTTCGTTTCGAAAAATATTTGAACTATAAAAAGGTGTTGATTTTTAACTGAAATCATATTCTTAAAGTCTTCATGTTGTTACTCAATAATGGTGAGTTCTTACAGCATTCGAAATTGCGAAACATTACATGACTTCAAATTCAATCCGATTTATCTGAAAATCTGCAATTTCTCCACGCAAGAAGCTGTCAGACGAAATTGAGCTGCTTGTAATTTCTTGTTATAGCTGTTAAGGTTTTGGGGGTTGGTCACGAAATTAAAATTTCTTTAAATTAGATCCTGGAAAAAGGGAATCTTTAAAAAAAAAAAAGGGGTGGCCCCTTCCCGTTTTTGGCCGATTTTCTTTAAAGATTTTTTATTAAACGATATTTTTTTTCTTTAAAGAAATTTATAGCGTTTTTTTTTTTTTTTCCAATTGGGGAAAAAAAATACATTTTTTATATCATCAAAAACGGGATAACATTGTTTAATTTTTTTTAAAAATTTTTGATTTTTATTTTCGATTTTCGTTTTTTTGGTTACATTTTTATTTTTTGTTATAAATTTAACTTTTTTGAACGGTATAGAAATTTTTGACTAATTTTCTAGACCTTTTTTGGAAAAAATAGAAAATTTCTCATTTTTTCGAAAAAACCCCAAAGCCTTAAGAAAAATAAACCCTTGTTTCTTATATTTGTAAATTTGGTATTCAATCAATCGTGAGAAAAGATTCCTAAAAAAATCTAACAAATTTGAATTTTCAATATTTTTTAATGTTATAAATAAAAATTAACAAACAGAAGCTTAAAAAATAGTTTTTTTATGGCGGAGGAGCGACAGTGTTTAGGAGGCTGAAAGTTTCCTAAAAAAATTTTCCCTTTTACGGAAATTGAAGGTCTGAATTTAAACCTTTTTTTAAATTAAAAATTAAAAAATTTTTAAATAAAAATTACTTTAATATTTTTCACCTTTTTGGTGTTTGTTTTACTTTTTTTCAAGAAACTAAAATTGGCTTTTCCCGAAAAATTTTTTCCCCTCTTTCCCTTGGTCGAATTCTTAAATTCAAATCGGTCCTTGTTCTTTTGGACCTTTTTTTGCACTGAAAAGGCGTTGGTTTTTAATTTTTTGCTGTTTGGAATTTTTCACAATTGCCAGATGAAGTTATCAATTGGTTCTTAATTCGCGACAAGACAAGCGAGCGACACGGTGGTTGTAGGCGAGAGCCGTTCGGGGTAGAGTACCTAAAAAAAAAAATAGCTGAAAACTGTATGAAAATTGGGCAGTTTCGTGAAGTACGGGAAAAGACCTCTTGATTACTTGACAGCTCAGTAAGAAAGAAAGTAAAGTATTTACTTCCAATTAATTTTCGATGGCACTTTACTTGCTGCATACCTGAGTATAGGCTTTAAATGCGTATATGTATAACTGTATATTTGTAAGCTATCAGTTAGACATTAGACTCAATCTTATCTGTACGAAGGTTCTTAGCACATTCATTTCGTTCTGGTTAAATCTTTTGAAGCAAAATGTCGCTGCGCCAACTTGTCGAAGGCGATTGCGGGGCTGCTAACCCCTTAATGCAACTTGGTGGGCAATTTACACGAGATGTGGCACGAAAGGATGAAGGATTTATGCAATTTGAATCTAATTCGCGACAAGATGATTACATGGTCAACGAATTTACGGGACAAGTCGCTGGGCCACCACAATCATTCCACATGGAGAAGCTATTGCAAGAGATGCGAGAAATCGAATCACAAGGGGTTCAACCTTCTCGGGTTGAGGTAGCGGGAAGTAGTAATGGTAATTTATGGGCAAAAGAGTTCGGGCAGCAGCTACCAATGCTGCCACCACCTACCATATTAAATGTGCAGCCACAGAAACAACAAACAACATACGTACGTGAATTCTTTGATGAAACAGGGGAGACGACTGCAACACTATACTATAATCCACGCTTTAGAGCTCCAGCGCCTTACTTAGCTATAGGTCCACCAAACTATGCGCAGCAAGCAGAGAGCGGGGCGACAGCGAAATTCTTTGCTGAACATGAAGAAGCCCAAAGAACAACACAAGTTGATACGATGGAAGATTGGATAAATGACTATGAAGCGTACCAACAAGAGGAAGCGATGAGTGGAGAGAATTACAATGAACAGTTTTGGCAACGTCTGCAAGAGAAATGGCAACAGCTTTCTGAAGAGGCCGAACATCCATGGCTAGCTGAATACAATGAAAACTACGATCCATACAAGAAATATGATTTTACTGAGGACAATCCAATGGCAGAGATTGAGAACGCTTTCGAAATGGGAAAGGAGTATCTAGCGCGTGGTGACATCCCCAGTGCCGTACTATGCTTTGAAGTTGCTGCAAAGAAAGATCCTGAAAACGCGGAAATTTGGGAGATACTTGGGCTCACACAAGCCGAAAATGAAATGGATCCGCAGAGTATAGCTGCTCTAAAGCGTTCTTTGGAAATCAAACCGGATAATCCGCGCGTACTTATGGCTCTAGCCGTTTGCTATACTAATGAAAGTCTTCAAAGTCAAGCGTTGAAAATGCTAACCAATTGGATGCAAGTTCATCCTAAATATAGTCATATAATGAATAGTCTGAAAAATGAACCACAAGAAAATTCTGCAGCTGCTTCAGTGGCGGCTTTTGCTTCATCATTGATACGTGGCAATCGTTTGCAGGATGTTCAGAATATGTTTCTAGAAGCTGTACGTCAAAATCCAAATGAAATAGATTCTGATATCCAGGAAGCCCTCGGTGTGCTTTATAATCTTTCGGCTGAGTTCGACAAAGCAGTGGACTGCTTTCAGGCCGCCCTGCATGCTAGGCCAGAAAATGCAAGGTAAATAATTGTGTGGGAATTTTTGGGTTTTGATTTTTTCGTGATTTTCTGAAATGTTGAAACTTTCAGAAATGCAAAGTTATGGAATCGTCTAGGAGCAAGTTTGGCGAACGGTTCACGCTCAGTGGAAGCGGTAGAAGCATATCAACAAGCACTTCAATTGGAGCCGGGCTTTATACGGGTGAGTATTTTTTTGAAGCGATTTAATTGTGGGTGAAAAATTAGAATGATTCTTCAAAATAGGTCCGCTATAACGTTGGAGTGTGTTGCATGAATTTAAAAGCATACAAGCAAGCTGTGGAGCACTTATTGACAGCGCTAAACATGCAAGCGAACTCAGCAGCTTTACACGAGCTTCCGGCTGGAGCCACTAAAGGACAACAAAAAATGTCTGAATCGATTTGGACAACTTTGCGTATGATTATCTCATTGATGGGACGAAACGATTTGCATGGATTTGTAACCGAACGAAACCTGGCAGCTTTGAACGAAGCGTTTAGAGATTGAACGTAGTTTTTTTTTTATATTCCTTCAATGGAAATAAGAGTAGGCTTAAAGTACTATTCCATTTTAAATTAAATCACAAGGAAATTATGACTTGCGATTGAAAAATTTTTATGCACAAAATTGTATATGTAAATTTATTGGTGGTTTTTGCGATTTACGATTGCCATAATTCATTGTTTACTGTTATAAAACATCATCTGCAAAGATTCGTATATATGCAGTGTATATTCATTAACATAAGTCTAAGTACAATTTGCTTCTGTTCCGGCTAAAGTTTTTAACTACGTTATCCTTTCATAATGTCAAAATTTTTATACAAATTTTGTTCGGAAGGAAAAATTTAATCGGAACAGTAGCAAACTGGTCTAAATTTTTAGTATATGTATTTTTAGTCACAAATTGTTCAGGAAATCCGATAATACCTTCAAATTCATCTCGAGGACTCAATTCGGTGTAGAGATTTGAAGGTCTAACACAAATAAACTAATATCAATGTTCTTCGAGCAGAATCGCATTGATTTATTCCCTTTAAGAATTGTTTTTCCGGAGGACAGCGGCCAACGCGATGATGCTGATTGAGCTAATCGATTTGGCCGACAACAGAGGAACTGTTTTGAAAGGATTTTTGGACAACAAAAACTATTATAATATTGAATCGAAAAATGTTTCCACTGTATATAAAAGCTTTTTATAGAAATAGAAATAGAAATACTGTTGCAGGCGATGGTGTTTGGATCCTCAAGGTTTATCTAAAGATAGGAGAAATTGTACTCTAGTGCAATAGTTTTATTAAATTTACTTATACTGTTATTGCTTTGAGCAACAGAATGATTCTAAAGATGTTAATTTTCTGATCAAATAAAATAATAAAATATTTTTCCACATAAAATTCAATGGTTTTTAAAATAGTGCTTTTAAGAGCCGAATAAAGTGAGATTATATATTATCCACATTTTTTACAACTTTAACTTAGAACTAAACATATTTCAGTTTTTCACGATAATTTTTTAAATTATTATTTCACTTAAACTATTCCCAATGGTCAATTTGTAGTTCGATTAGGCATGGAATGTTAAAGTATTTCTTTAAAAATTAACTTTTTGAAAAAAATTTCCGTATAAGAAAGACTGTCACAATTCCAATGACGGCGGCACCGACAGCCAAGCGGATTTCCCTGTTAGTCAAAGATAAAAATATTTTTTAAATAGTATTTTTCAAATAGCATTTTTAAATACAAAAATGTGTGTCATCATTTAAGATAGAAGTGGTTTACAGATTTAAACAATATGAAAGCCAAAAAGCAAACAAAAGGAAATAGTGTCAAGCATCGCAATTAGGTGAGCGTGCAACTGTCTTTAGTGTTCGCTTCCATAGTAGCGTCTGGAGATGAGCTGCAAAAATATTGAAGAGTTTAAGAATTCTGTAGAAACGCTGGCGGAATATTCATGCAACCCTTTTCTGGTGAAAGTAAAAAGTTGAAAATCGATCGAATGAAATGATGATGTATTGTTTTTGTGAGAAGTGTGTCGGACCAGTATTTATATAACCACTTGTATCTTAAAGTGTTATGTATATCCTAACTAATTCACATTTTGCCGTCACATTTAGATTGAATACACATCACAACAATTATTGAAAACTTACGCGCATGCAGTCTTGCACTGGATGATTTTAACTTTTAAAGAATTTTACTTTTTTTGCGGAACGGTATTGAAGACTGATAGAAAAATATAAGTTATACAAAATAATATTCAGAATTAAAAAATATCGATAATCGAAAAGCACACTAAGCTTTTCACAGATCTATGCGATTATTGCTAAATAAACTTTTTCCCCATAAGAATAAAATCAAATTTTAATTACAGGAATGCCATAGAGCGCTCATATCATATAATGCGAAGGAACCACTAAATTGTAATAAATCTCTATGATGTCAGACAGCATAAGGATCACTATAATGCACGCTCTTAGTTAATTAAAATCCAGAAGGTATAGAAAAATATTTGATTGAATATATTCACTTAAGTGACAAAGAAGTTAAATCGGGATTGTCGCAGGACACTTTTGATCTTTAAAATTGAACAGATTTACAAAAAATTTTTATTCATTAAACGCTCATTGGTTTCGCTGATGCCATTTATCAACAGGTTTCGCATAATCCAATAATCTAACACTGCCTCGTTCTTCCTCCATCCCTCTACCATCCCCTTGCTTCATAATACAAGCCTATACCAAATCTTATTCTGTTGAGAGACTAAGAATAATCATTAAATCTGATTGAATAAACGATGATAGTAGGTACCATTATGTAATATTCTTGTACTAATGAAATGATTTGAATGCAACATCTGAATTATTTTGCTTGGGACATACAGATTAATGAGAATCGAGTAGATTATTAACATAGATTACATCTGAAGACAATTTCTTGAACCCTTTGTAAGCAATTTTGAAATGATAAAAAGCCTTAATATAATGGAAGTCTATTTAAAAAAAAATGTATAGTGAACTCTAGTTGACCCAAAATGTCCTCAGGACTTGACAGAAGCGCTTGAAATGGCAATTTTATGCTAACTGACATGCAATATTGTGCTTCATTTATATGAAAAAAAAAAAAAAGAATCCAATGAAAAGAGATGAAGGAGATAATTGAACTCCATCCCATTCAATAGCACGAAAACGGGCATTCTACCATACGTTATCGCATTAAATTGCCTAAGACAAACATAAAACAAATGATTCAACTGTTAAACGTTGAGAGCGATTCGCAGAAATCGTTCCTCAAAAATAGAAAAAGGTACTATTCCAAAGCAGAAGTTTTTTTTTTTATGATATCCCAAAGATGATGTCATTACAGATCCAAACAGTTACAAGCACTCACACCCCAAACGCATCAATATACATATATATTCACCTTAATGGCAGTTCCTTTTTCTGATCACTAACAGCCAAATCTCCAACATAGTATTTCTTCATCATTTCCCTTTTAATGGATAAAAAGATTTTCAATTTGAATAAAAAAAAAAAGTTTATCAAAGAAAGCTACCTGGCTTCTGAACTATGTCCAACATCAATGAATTCCTTGGTAGCTTCTTTTCCAGCTACTTCGTCAAGAGGTTCCTCACCGCCAGGATGCTGTGTAAATTATAAATCCACACATAAGGTATGACTATTCACTGGCCTTAAGATATTCTCTTACCTCTCTCCGGAATTTGCTCAAATCGTAGACTTTGTTCTCAATGACAATCCAAAGATTTGAAGGATTATTGTGCTGCTGCACCGTTGCCATTGTAATTTCCGCTTGCGCCATGTCCAATTGATAGTTTCCCCAGACTGTTGCGTAAAAGTGTGTTTTTCCACGATAGTTTGGAAAGTGACTGAACAAATTATCGCGCAGAATACTATCGGCCAGCTGATTACTTGTATTTTCCCGTCATAGATAATTCATACGTACAGTAGTCCCTGGATAAAAGTAACATTAAAAATGCAATTGAAATCTGGTGTCTAATACGATGCATTTTTATATCGGAATTAATTGGGTATATTAATGGAAGAACAGTTCATAGGTTTCTATGCTTTTAAACGAGGGGTGTTTATATACGGGAATTACCGTATCAATATAGGTACATATTTCAACAGCCAATTGTTGCGTGCATGGAAACGTCTGAACCTGTATGTACCTGCGCACATATATGTATGCATTCATTCTTATAAAAGTCATGACAAATTTATACTCAAACTCATGAGTTAGGAGAAAATATACATACATACTTCAATAGAGCTCTATCAGACTGCAATATGGAACGTTGAAGCTTCGTGCTCCCAAATTTTCCATGAGTAAATTACATAATAAATACTTTTTTAACAAAGGAGTGATAAATTAGCAGAGCTCTGCGATTTTAATAGACATAAAATTTTACAGCTATACAGGCTCAATTAATCTTGATCGAACGTTACGTAAAACACCCTGAAAACACACTGAAATGGATTCCAACGCAATGGCCTCAGATCCAACGAAAACACCACCGAAGATAAAAACAGTAGAAATCAAAGTCGCCCAAGATGAAGATCGTGAAGCGTTGCTGGAATTTTTGCGTATCCACTACTACAAAGAGGAGCCTCTCACAAACGGTTCGGAGCCAAAGGAGCAGGACCCCGCTGATGAAGAATTTAGTATGTCGAACGTCAAACATGGAACATGTCTAATCGCTTGGGGGCAAAACCAATGTGACGAGAAAGAAATCATCGGCGCCTTTATTGCTGGACCCAAGAGCCCTGGCGAATGGGAGCATTTAGAGCATGAACACCTTCTACACCGCGGCACGAAATGGGGCGAGATACTGAAAATCCTAGCCTATATTGAACGTAAGGCAAACGTTTTCGAACGTTATGGCGTTACACGTGCATTGCACTGCCATGCAATAGGTGTCCACCGGAAGGCCAGGGGGCTGTCTTTGGGTCGTCGAATGTTCGAGGAAATTCTAGAATTGGGCCGCCGACGAAATTTCCAAGTGTTTACGGTTGACTGTAGCAGCGTTCACTCCGCCATAATCTGTGAACGATTAGGTATGGATTGCATTAATGAATTACGGTTCGAGGATTATAAAGATGAACAGGGTAATCAGATTTTCAAGCCAACACTGCCTCATGATGTGATCAAAACTTTCGCTAAACGCCTAGATGACTAACGTGAGAAAGCTGCAGAGTTGAAGAGGAGAATATGGCCGATCCGTCGTTAATCTAAGCTGTTTATTTCGCTTGTTCAATAATAAAAAAAATCACAAGAGATTTTCCATGTGGCAAGAATTCGCTTTTAATGAAATATTTTCTTATAACATTTCCCAACTGTATATTGACACAGTAGACTCGATGTTTTCAGAACACTTTGCATAAGAGTGGATATCGATAGCTTCGGATAGAAAGGGCGTAACTCATTTTTTTTTTAAAACGAGATTTTTGCATTTTCTGATGGTCGACTCTCAAATACACCCCCTCCAAAAAAATTGACGACCTTTGATTGAAAATACCGAAGTTATAGTTACTTTTAAAAAAGCCCTAACTCATAGCGAACAATTTTGCGAAAGAAAAAAGCCCTAACTCACAAAAAGACGTTCAACTACGCCAGTGATGGCGAGACCTATAAATTAACATTCATAACTGTGCGTGTGCATTAGGGTGATGACTTTTTTTGAAACTCTTTTCCTGTATCATAGTACGATCAACTTTTATTAAAGACTTCATAAAATACTAATTTTAAGGTTATTTTGTAAAAAAAATGTCACGCATCAAGTCATTTGAAAAATTTAATTTTTGATTTTTTTCCAAATTTTTGATGTTACTGTAAGCAGAGTTGCTCCTAGAGGGGTCAAATGTAGGACCAACTACCATTATTTTTTTATTCCCAACAATTTATCCAGAAATACCTTCCCCCTATCTCCACTCCTTAAGGGGGCTCCAATACAAAAGTAATTTTTTATGAATTTTCCCCCCACTGTCCTAACTAGCCCCAGAGTGCCCCTAGAGGAGTCAAATGTTTGACCGACCCCCATCAACTTTGTCCCCCTAACATTTTTTCCCAACATACTGACCCCCTATCTCCCCTCCTTAGGGGGTCACCCATACAAAATTACCTTAATTTTATCACAATTTCAGACAAAATGCCTGTCACTACAGTCAAACCCCTCCTAGCGGGCTGATATATATGACCGACCCCCATTAGTTTTTTACCCCAAGTATTTTCTTTAAACATACCTACCCTCTATCTCCCCTCCTTAGGGGGGTCCCCATACAAAAATAGGCTTAAATTAAAGAAAAATGCCTCACGAACTTCAATCTATAATATAGATGCCGTAGGAACAAGAACGAGCATGTTCAGTATGTATATTCGAAAAATTTACACAAGTACCTTTTAAACGAGCCTAATATGAAGAATATTGGATTCGTTTTTGGTATGTTTTAATAATATGTTATAATTATTATTTTTTTTAAAACTGAATTTTGGGTTCCATCCCCTAACTGGCCAAATAATGACCCTAGTAGAAAAAAAAATAAATTTTCTACTCAAATGCCGCAAACCTCAATCTATGACGAGTTTTTTGAGACTATAACCATTAAAATCGGTTAGTGGTTTCTATTCATAAAATTAATTCAAAACAAATATTTTTTGGAACGCATTATTCACTGTTTTCACGTTCCTTTCTTAAGTCTTTGCATGTCTCTCTTGGTCTGTATGCATGCAAAGACTCAAGACACGAACGTGAAAACAATGAATAATGTGTTCAAAAAATATTTGTTTTGAATTAATTTTATCAATAGAAACCACTAACCGATATTATTGGTTATAGTATAGTGCTGGATCGCATCTTATAATTTTATTTATATTTTAAACTTTGCGTACAAAGACCTAACTCACGTGTTTTGAACGAAAATTGATATCAAAAAGCCCTAACTCAGAAAACTGCTCGAAACACAGAAAAAATAAAAATTCAAGCCTAAAACAAATTTCGTGCGTAGTATTTAATTGACTTTGCGTTTAAACTTTTTTTAAATATCTAACCTTTGCGATTTTATGAAGTTTTTTCCTTCTCCTGTAAAGTAGCAAAATAATGAGTTACGCCCTTTCTATCCGAAGCTATCGATATTAAAAATTGATCCTGACTTGAAAATCTAGGATAGAAATTTTTAAATAATCGGGCCTATTACGCTAGTCGCCGTCGACGAAAAAAATAGACGAAGCGACATATTCGTCGTGCATATTAGAATTGAAAAAACAGATATCCGGCCACTATCCGGCCGGATACCTCACATTAAACATTTACTTTATTATGGGTATTCATTCCGACCTCGAACTTATAGTGAACTTTGAGAAATTTTTAATAAGCCGTCAAAGCGTCCATGTATTTTGACAGTTAAAGCAAATAAGTTCTCAGAGTTCACTCCTTCGAGGGTTCGAATGAATTCCCATAATGTATTTCGTTACCTTAAAGTAGAAAGGCCCCAACTAACAATTTTTCCAAAATTCACTTTTTTGCATATTTCGATATACCGCCCCCAAATAGACCATGATAAAAAAAAATTTAGGTTCTGAGATCAAAAATAACGGATATACAATCATTTAAACAAAAACCTCTAACTGACTTCTCCTGTAAAATTCTAAATTTGTTAGTTAGGGCCTTTGTACATTAAGGTAACGATTTGTACTTCGAATGCAGATTTGAAAATGGAGCGATTGGAGGAAACCCGATGCAGTTCCGCTGCAACCTGGCAACCAGCCGGGTATCCAGCATTCGGCCGGATACACTATCCGTTGCAACACTAATCCAGACCAATTAGTCCGTGTTTAGTTTAAGAGAGACACTGGAAGGAAACATAGAGTGACAGACGAAAGACATTCCATCTCCGTCATTCTCATGTGTTTCCTTCCAGTGTCTCGCGTTTTGTCTCCCTGTTTAAATGGGGGACTTAAGTGTAATTAGTCTATCAGCTCTATTCTAAATGGATATTCCTCGAAAATTTCGTCCCTAGAAATTTTTATCCGTGCTTAGAATTTTTTTCAAATGCGTTAGGAAAAATTCTCCGGGAATCGGGCAGGTAGACTGGTTGATACACGACAGACACCAAACCGGTTTTATGGTCAACGCTTCCTAAATGACCGATTGCACCATCTTTTTGTATACCATGATCGCCTCTCTGAAGCGATCATTACATTATCGGAACCAAAAATCTTTTAGTGCTTAGCCCACTTTAGAATCCACACGGCCCCAGCGTTGGAACTTGCGCCTAAATAACTGGAATACCTTGAACGAATACGATAGAGAATAGTCTCGAATTCTGGCCTGACAGGACTTCAGCTCGCCTCATCCTACTTTGGATTGCAAAAAAGTAGACCTTCCACACCAGTAAAACTAAATGAATCATTGTAACTTGCATTAAATTTATTAAGTTCGAATTAAAAGCGTTTCTTCTTTTGAGATTGTGAATATAGGCCATGAAGGCGGCAATAAAAAATAAGTCAAACTACGTGGAATACTCTTAATTTTGAATGCATTAAATTCCGAAAATCTTAAACTGCACCACCGCGAAGACGAAGTACCAAGTGAAGGGTCGACTCCTTTTGGATGTTGTAATCGGATAATGTGCGTCCATCTTCCAATTGTTTACCAGCAAAGATCAAACGCTGTTGGTCTGGTGGGATACCTTCCTTGTCCTGGATCTTAGCTTTGACATTTTCAATGGTGTCAGATGGCTCGACTTCCAAGGTGATGGTTTTGCCAGTCAAGGTCTTCACGAAGATCTGCATACCACCACGCAGACGCAATACCAAATGAAGGGTCGATTCCTTTTGGATGTTGTAGTCGGATAATGTGCGCCATCTTCCAATTGTTTGCCAGCAAAGATCAAACGCTGTTGATCTGGAGGAATACCTTCCTTGTCCTGGATCTTAGCTTTAACGTTTTCGATGGTGTCAGATGGCTCGACTTCCAAAGTGATGGTTTTCCAGTCAAAGTCTTCACGAAGATCTGCATACCACCACGCAGACGCAATACCAAATGAAGGGTCGACTCCTTTTGAATGTTGTAATCGGATAATGTGCGTCCATCTTCCAATTGTTTGCCAGCAAAGATCAAACGCTGTTGATCTGGAGGAATACCTTCCTTGTCCTGGATCTTAGCTTTAACGTTTTCAATGGTGTCTGATGGCTCGACTTCCAAAGTGATGGTTTTGCCAGTCAAGGTCTTCACGAAGATCTGCATACCACCACGCAGACGCAATACCAAGTGAAGGGTCGACTCCTTTTGGATGTTGTAATCGGATAATGTGCGACCATCTTCCAATTGTTTACCAGCAAAGATCAAACGCTGTTGATCTGGAGGAATACCTTCCTTGTCCTGGATCTTAGCTTTAACGTTCTCGATGGTGTCTGATGGCTCGACTTCCAAAGTGATGGTTTTGCCAGTCAAGGTCTTCACGAAGATCTGCATACCACCACGCAGACGCAATACCAAGTGAAGGGTCGACTCCTTTTGGATGTTGTAATCGGATAATGTGCGACCATCTTCCAATTGTTTACCAGCAAAGATCAAACGCTGTTGATCTGGAGGAATACCTTCCTTGTCCTGGATCTTAGCTTTAACGTTTTCGATGGTGTCTGATGGCTCGACTTCCAAAGTGATGGTCTTTCCAGTCAAGGTCTTCACGAAGATCTGCATACCACCACGCAGACGCAATACCAAATGAAGGGTCGACTCCTTTTGGATGTTGTAATCGGATAATGTGCGACCATCTTCCAATTGTTTGCCAGCAAAGATCAAACGCTGTTGATCTGGAGGAATACCTTCCTTGTCCTGGATCTTAGCTTTAACGTTCTCGATGGTGTCTGATGGCTCGACTTCCAAAGTGATGGTTTTGCCAGTCAAGGTCTTCACGAAGATCTGCATACCACCACGCAGACGCAATACCAAATGAAGGGTCGACTCCTTTTGGATGTTGTAATCGGATAATGTGCGACCATCTTCCAATTGTTTACCAGCAAAGATCAAACGCTGTTGATCTGGAGGAATACCTTCCTTGTCCTGGATCTTAGCTTTAACGTTCTCGATGGTGTCTGATGGCTCGACTTCCAAAGTGATGGTTTTGCCAGTCAAGGTCTTCACGAAGATCTGCATACCACCACGCAGACGCAATACCAATGAAGGGTCGACTCCTTTTGGATGTTGTAATCGGATAATGTGCGTCCATCTTCCAATTGTTTGCCAGCAAAGATCAAACGCTGCTGGTCTGGTGGGATACCTTCCTTGTCCTGGATCTTAGCTTTAACGTTTTCGATGGTTCGATGGCTCGACTTCCAAAGTGATGGTCTTTGCCAGTCAAGGTCTTCACGAAGATCTGCATACCACCACGCAAGACGCAATACCAAATGAAGGGTCGATCCTTATTGGAAAAAATGTTGTAATCGGATAATGTGCGACCATCTTCCAATTGTTTTTGCCAGCAAAGATCAAACGCTTGTTGATCTTAAAGGCAGAGAATACCTTTCCTTGTCCTGGATCTTAGCTTTAACGTTTTCGATGGTGTCTGAATGGCTCGACTTCCAAAGTGATGGTTTTTGCCAGTCAAGGTCTAATCACGAAGATCTGCATTCCACACGCAGACGCAATTACTCTATAATCAGAAGGGTCGACATCCTTTTGGATTTGTAAGTTCGGATAATGTGCGCCATCTTTTTTTTTTTTTTTCCAATTGTTTGCCAGCAAAGATCAAACGCTGCTGGTCTGGTGGGATACCTTCCTTGTCTTGAATTTTGGCTTTAACATTTTCAATGGTATCGGAAGGTTCAACTCCAAGGTGATGGTCTTGCCAGTGAGTGTCTTCACAAAGATCTGCATAGTCGTTACTGCAATCAAAAAAAAAAAAATATTTTAACGTCTGAGAAAAAATTTTGCATAACGGTAAATTGACGGATTTATGTATATTCTGGATTTTTTACAAAAGGAACCTTTTTTGATCCTTTGAAAAGGATCAGAACGAAGATACCTTTCGATGTTATTCCACTTTAATATAAGCTTTTTAAATTTTCTGAAATTCTGAAAATTTTTGTTGAAGTGAAATTTAAATTACGAAGTCTCATTGCCGTCTGAGACTGAATTTTCTTCATATTAATCAATAATGGCGACAATTTCATCATAAAATTTTTCTAACGTTTCTGACTCATGGACGCCATCTTGTTTTTTTTTTTTTTTTTTTTTTTTGTGGAAAAAAAAACTCGTATTCCTTACCTTTGACCAATTAAATTTAAATTATTTAGAATTTCGCACGGATCTGCTCTTTTGTTTCTTTAACTCGGAGTTTTTCACACAATCTATCTTTTATTTATATATATGTATGTATATGACTTAATCGCTTTTCTACGAACAAAAATCTTGCGTTCACAATCTCTTCAGTTGGATGAATAGAATTGAATGAATTTCCTTTCGCGGAGCACTTGTATTTATACGTTTTCACGAATTTCCTATATACTTGGAAAGTTGAGTGGAAAGTACTGGAAATTTCCCATTTACTATTCCAACAGTAAATCTATCTCTTTCTAAATAATTTCTTTGTTCCAAAATAGAAAATTCACATTTTCGACACAAAGCTTTTGGATTGCTCTACAATTTTCACACGAATCTATAGGAAGGATTTCACGAATTCCCTGATATATGAAGTGCAGATGATTTGCATGCCATGAACATTGATTTTGAAGTCGAAATATTAATGCGTTTTTGCAATTATGAAAAATGTACAATTTCTCGTCTCTTTCCCGCTTTTGGGAAATTTTTCTGCGCAGTGCTGTAAAGGGATTTTGTTTTTTTTTTATTTGGGAAATTATTGATTTTTCTTAATACCATCAAAACTTGGTTTATGTGAGGTAGTAGGATTAAAATAAAATATTCTTTCAAAAGGAGTGTACAAAAGACTTAAATGCAAATAATCTTATAAAATATGGATGCGGGGCAGTTTTTCTAAAGCTTAATGCAAGATACACATGGGCATACATGTATGCAAACATGTACGGCGTGATGAAAAGAATTTAAAATTTCTTGATATTTTCGTGGTATGGCGTACATGTTGTACAATGTGGATAACAGCTTGACAACCCAGCAAAATCTGCTTCGAAATGTTACCAACAACAAATGCAAGTATTTTGATGTGTACTCACACAAATGCGATTTCCAACGTGCAAGAGAGGGACAGTTGCTACATTTACAAAAAATGTTTTCGTATAAAGTTCCCGATGCCCATTTAGCTTTAAAGCCTATACTGAAAAAATCCAGAAAGAAAACTCCCACCAGAAATACGTGCAAAAAAAATTGAAAAGTACATTCGAAGTTACTACATTACTTTCGTATACTGAGATGTTTATACCATTTGCGCCCGTAGTGCATGCGACTTACCTGCAAAACTTCGCCATAGAAATGAACATGTTCATTTTTATGCGAAGTAAATGCCAGGACAGCTGATTACGGCACTCCTTTCAAATGAAATTAATTCCACCGACTTCGAAGGTGTTAAATTGTTGGCAACTTGCACAAATTCAAGGAGCGTGAATATAGTTGTCTCTCTCACACTTTACGACGTTGTAGCAATTGGCTACGTATTACAAGTAGTTACTGGAATCTCACTATAGGCTTTTACCAAGAGACATTTCTGGAAAAAATCCGAGAAAATTTCGAAAATTAACCAGAAACGTGATTTGCTGGGAAGCATCATTCTACATTTTGGAATAGAGGTGTGAAGTTATTCGTTTTATCTCCCATTCTTCGTCCCGTAGTCCGGACCAGTGCTATGGTCTACATTAAGAGGCAAAACACGACTCACTAGAATTAAACACATGAGAGTGATAGAGACGGACGACATTACATCTCCGTCCTTCTCATGTGTTTAATTCCAGTGAGTCGTGTTTTGCCTCTTAATGTAGAACCGCACATAGCAGCTGGTCAATTATAATAATTGACGCAATTTATTTTTGTTTCACACATTTTTCGCATACGTCTTTACAGTAGTGGAATTCACTTAGGTGCGCAAAGTCGTTCGCAAATTTTATCATTCTGTGTGAACAACACATGTTTGCATACATGTATGCCCATGTGTATCTTGCATAACGCTGTTTTTT
The DNA here is from genome assembly GCA_020466095.1 of Chlorops oryzae. Classification (NCBI taxonomy): domain Eukaryota; kingdom Metazoa; phylum Arthropoda; class Insecta; order Diptera; family Chloropidae; genus Chlorops; species Chlorops oryzae. Next base: position 29,701,355 of record CM035808.1, read on the forward strand.
CAAAATTCTCCCAATTTTGATTCTCTTTCTTTCCGTCTAATTCATATGAATTCATTTTTGCTATGTCTTACTCGAGAGTCAGACACACGAACAGTGTTTTGAAACAATTAAGTGTAGAACTGCTGTTGTTATTTCCTGTTTCACTTTTTTTTTCATGCATTCAAATGGGATGTTTTCGAAACATTGTTCGTGTGTCTGACTCTCGAGTTACTGTGTAAGGCCCGTCCAGTACTTAAAAACGAACGTCGCTAAGGGAGATTCTTGGTCATTTTTAAAGTGCTTTGCAACACTTTTTATAGAAAGAGAAGAATATAGACTCAAAAGGGAAATTATGTACACACTGCTCTTGGAAGGCGAAGCTAGATATATGTATATATATTTATATACTGTTGTATATATACTGTTGAATTTTCCAGATTTTTTTTCTGTACATAATCATCGAAATTTTCTTGAAACGAGAAATTTTATGAAAAACTTTTTCGACTTACCCGAATATTAATTAAAATGGCCTTAAAATCCTTTTAGTTGAAACTTTTCATCCAGCAGGAACTCCGTTTTTTATTCTTTCCAATCGTTTTTCTATCTCAAATTTCTCTAAATTGAAACTTTTTTTAAAAGAATATTTTTAACTATAAACCAAATTTTGATGAAATGGAAAAAAAGTGCTGCTATAGTGAAATAATTCTTTTAAAAGGAAAAACACAGCATTTTCGACGAAAATACGAGGAAAGTCAAGCCGGAAAGAGAAAAAGAATAATTTTCTCGAACTTAATGAATTTTAATGCAAAGAATTGAAATTTCCATTTTTCGAAACAATGTCATGGGATTTTGAATTTGATTTTATATGATTTGAATGAAAAAACAAGCAACGCAAAGTAGATTAGATAGGATTGACGTCACATCATAGTGCACAAAGTGTACATTTCATGGATGTAGTATGCATACAAATGACCCAGTTATCCATTCTATATACTTTTTATAGGCCATGTTTGAAGTTCATAACTTCTCAAGGTTGAAATACAAAAAATAGGTCTTATCTCTTAAAGCCATTTACCTTATCAGAATTTAGGTAGGTTCTTAATTTTTTTTTTTTTTTTTTTTGCAAATGGTTCTTCAGTTCAATATACAATAAAGTTTAAAATTCATCAAAGCCAAGAATAACAAATGTACCTATACATATATTTAGAGCAATTTCAAGGTTCGTTAATTCTTTGTTCAATGGCATTCAGAGCAAGCTATTGGATTATCATTCCCGAAAACGTTTTCTCTTCGTTTGTAATTTTCCCATTTCTATAGAAATAATTATAATTATCATGCTTCATATGTATGAGTCACGATGGAAAAAGGGGAAAATGTGAATTCTACCATTTTCTACCATTATCATTAACTCTATGTACCGATACATTGAATCTACATAATATATTTAGCAGGTCCGCGTCTTAAATCTTTACGCAGACAGTTCTGTTATAAAAAGCGAGAGAGATAGAGCAAAGACTTCAGACGCGAACGTTAAAACACGTTTGAGTGGGCGTGGCACAAAAAATAGGCATGGCAGCGTTACGAAGTTAAACTTTTCCAGCTTTGGGGCACAACCGTAAGCTATGTTTTGAATTTTAACACTGTGGCTTAAAATTGCGGATTTTGGGTCCACGCCTTTTCATGGAAATGGGGGTTGGGATGGTTTGATTTCGAAATTTTTTTTTGGAATTTCATAGATATTTGCAAAGAAACGTCTATGCCAAATTTCATTGCTCTAGGGAAACTCCTTCTATCATTTACCAAGAAATGTATGGAGGTTAAGCATTCTATCCGTACGCGTGATTTGTTTTTCTACCATTTTCCTCACATTTGTACTGGATATTAGTACTGAGAGCATCTGTCTATATGCACTTACGTATTTCTAATTAGGGACTGTCCATTAATTACGTAAGGTTTTATTACTGTTTTCACGTTCGCGTCTTAAGTCTTGGCGCATGAAGTTCTGTTATAAAAATCGAGAGAGATGGTCATTTTGACAGCTTTAGTATTTCCTATTAATTGAAATAATTTACTTTTTCTCTCAAATACATCATTTAAAATTAAAGTGAATCATACATTTCTAGTACACCAATCACATTTCGTCCCGGAACTTTTCTTGCGGTCCATCGTTCAAGTTTTCTTTGTTTCTTCTTTCTTTGTTGTCTCTGTATGGAAATTTTATGCTTCAACAAACTCTTCTTTTCTTTTAGGAATATTGAAAAGATAAAGGGATTTAACACTGGCCAATGCAATATACTTTACGGAGTGCATTAAACTGAAAAAGATTTTTATCAATCACTTAAAATTTTTACCAACAAAAAAACATTTGAAAGACATTAAAAAAATACTCTTTATATCGGTTACGTAGTAAATAAAGAAAACAATCTTAAATAAACGATTTATGTCTGAAAAACATTGCTACGGAATTAAAAAAATTAAATATTTCTGAGAAAATATATATGAGAAAAACATAAACAAATCTCTATACAATAGTACCTACTAATACATATTATAATTCCAAGAAACTTGGTCAACAATATTTTTTTTTTTTTTTGCGAAAATGACGAGTTGAAATTTCCGCTTGCTGTCGAAATTGGGACGTGGCCAAAAGTTTGATGAACCTGATATACAGAAATTTAGAAGCTAAAGTACTCGATTTGATGTGGTTTTGTAGTTTAGATAGCGATAAAAACAATCTATTTAGTTTTTTCTTTAAAGAAAATTGGCATTCATATTTCTTTATCTTCCGGCTGATTGTTGATTTGCGTCACGGTAAATCGTGATATTGCACAAATTGAAAATTCGAGCATTTTTACGCTTTTACCAACGATTCTAGTCAACAAAGAGACAAATCAAAATTTTAATGGGCTTTATTAAAGCGCATTTACCGCACGAAACGAATGAGAAATAGATTTCTTGTAAAATTCACTTTTAAATATGTGATTTTTTTTTTCTTTATTTTTCATTTATTCGCAATTCTGAAAATTGTGCAAATAAAATAAATTCAATAAAAAAAAAAAAACAATTTCATTTTTAGAAACTAGATATAACTTTCAACTAGCTAACTTCGGAAACATATTTGAACACAACAAAGCTACAAGAAATGCACGTTAAAGTTTTAAGCTGAAAAGTTTTTGGCGTTATTTATACGCCCTCAATACGTTTTCGGTGGATAAACTTAACATAAAAAGTGCTTATGGTAGTAATCATTTTAATACTTTGTTCAATCATTAAAACTTCAATAAAATCTGCAAACTTTTACCATTAACATTCGACTCATTTTCAGTCTCAATAAAAAGCTCAGCTTTGCCGACTTTCCTTATAAATTAAAAAATCTCATAGACGTGGCTATTTTGAGTTTTTTTTTTTTTTTTAAGTTACGTAGAGATTGTAACTATTCATCGACCCTAAGGCCTTTAGGCTTTCGTGATTGTTTCTTTTGAACAACCTTCTGATTCACTGCACGTAGTATAGTATTTATTAATATTGATAAGCGTAATAAATTCACCAATTTCTGCTTGATATCCTCGACGTACAATTTTGTTGCCCAAGTAAATTGTGAATTTTATGAGCTTTTCAAACTCCTCCTCTTCAGCGACCATTTTAGTAAAACGACCATGAGTGAACTCTTTAGCGCCTTCACGCTGAACGAATTCCCGTGATTTGAGATTACTAAAAAAAAAAAATCATAGTGATTATGAAACATTTTATTTCATGCAATGTTTACTATACTTACTTGTAAAATTTAAGCGAGATCTTAAATATACTTTCGATGGCATTATAGAATTCAACACTACTGCGATTCAACATGCAGAGAAACATAATTCGCTTAACATAGCGCGTATGCATACGATAAATGTCTTCTAAGGACTTAGCGTGTACGAGCTCATCTTTAAAAAGTTTCCATGATGCAGTTAAAGCAGTTGCCGTTATATGATTTTGTAGTGCATGAACAAAATGATAAAATTTATGACGAATTTGCTGTACGCGTAGGTATTGAATTGAGCGTAGCAAACGTTTTCCATGCTGCTTAGCCGATTGCCTTAATAATTCATAAGCTTTTTCTAGCACCCAACTAATACGTCGTAATTTTAATAGATATTTAAATATGTTGCCATATTGTTCAAGCGTTTCCGGATTCAGAATAAGATTTAATGGCCATTGCACACGATAGCTTAAGCTGAGAACATTCAGGGCATTTGGGGAGTTTAATTCAAATTTCGATGGGATATTACTAACAATGAATGATAAATTTTCAGCATTTTTATCTTTTTGTATGCTACAACTTAGTGCTGTATCAAGTATCATATGCAACAATTGATATCTTAAGACTTTAACAGGTAAATCACCGTTTTCAACTCTTCCAATAATTCCATCACATATAATTGAGCCGAACTCCCCATCCATAAGTAGGAAATAATGGCGCAAACTTTGAAAATGATCGATGAGTTGAAGATCTTCGAGCAATACTCGCATTACTTCACCATTGACCAAATCGAGGTGCGTGTTCATTGGTATGATAATCGATTTTTGCAGAAATTCTGTAAGCGTTATGACACTGAGAGAATCAATTTTGAAATTTTCAAAATTATAAGATTGTAGCGTCTTTTTATTTTTCGTTTTCTCATCAAAATTTACTCGAAAAATCGAATTGCGCTTTGAGAAATTAAATTTACTTTCAACCAGTTGATTTGACCATTTATAAGCAGAGGTTGAACGCAACTCATCCAAAGTATCATCGACTTCGTCGAAATCGTTGGTTAAATTTATAAGACATGAAGATTCTGATAAATTTTCACCTTCCGTCTGAGAAAATCTAAATGATCCAGCATTCCTAGCTCTTGCGCCAGCTGTTGTTAATGCATCGAACGGAGTATCTGGAGGTTGTGTATGCGCAGTCGACAGTTCCAAATTATTTGAATCGATACTTCTTTCTGTTTCCGTTGTGGTGGGTATATTGAGCCTTAGATTTCCATTAACTATATCCGATTTTTCCGATTGCTCTGTTAGCGGTGGATCTGATGTGGTGGACATTGGAGTTAAAATATCGCGTGCAGACGTTTGCACTTCTTTGGTTATTATATTATATTCGCTTTCCATAACCTTACGACGATTTCGGGCTCGGTCCGTATTTAAATCGAGGTTTAGTTTTGGCCGTTCTGATAGAGCTGGTTTATTATACTCGGCAAAAGGATGTGGACTTTGCATCATACGCCTACGATTACGTTGTAAATCGGTCAGCAAGTCTTCATGCATTGTATGTATATTGATTGCAGACAAGGATTTGTGTTTTTCAGCTAATGCTGCTGCTGCTGCTGCTGCTGCTCCTACTGTTGGACGTATTGCATATTCTTCCGTGAGCACTTTTTGACGATTTCTCTCTAATTCGGTTTGTGGTCTTTCGGAAAAACTTTTTAAATTGGATATATCTGTTATGTTTTCACTTGATTCCGGCTTCATTTCTGTGAGCACTTTTTGACGATTTCGTTCTAATTCGGTTTGTGGTCTTTCGGAAAAACTTTTTAAATTGGATATATCTGTTATGTTTTCACTTGATTCCGGCTTTACATTTTTAGCAAAAAGGCTTGGACCTTCCATCATTCGTTTTCGATTACGTTCTAGTTCACTTTGCGTAGTTTCTGGCAAGGTGTTGAGGTTTATATCTGGCAAGGATTTTCCACAGGGCTCATTTTTGTGCAAGTTTAGTTGTGTGGTTTTATCAGAGATAACTTCTTTTGGTTTAATAAATTCCACTTCGGTTAAAGCTTTACTGAAAGCTGAAAAAAGTTTCAATACATTAATAAAAAATTGATTAAATGGATTGAACTTAATTACCTCTTTTTACGGGATTCTTTTCAAACGTAACTCTCAAAACATCAGAGCTTTTTGTTTGATTATCCAAAGGTACATTACTTGGAGCAGCATAACCATAATCGAAACATAGACCAATTGTGCCGCTTAAGGTTTTCAAGCGATTCATTCGGAGAACATTTAGATTATCGACAGGACTTTCTGCTTCATTCGGTACGTTCGAATTTATAACATCGGAAATGCTGCGCTTTAAATTGCTTAAAACAATTTGTGGACTTTTTTGGGTTTTGTGTTTATTATCATTATTATTAACATATTCTTGACTACGCTGATCCACATAGTTTCGAAGTTCTTCTGCAGTTTTTGCAAATTCCGTTTCGAACAATTTACTTCGGGTTTCTGTATCAATTGATATGTTGTCTGCATCGCTGCTGTACTGAATCGTTGGTAATGTTGTTGTTGAAAAGCTATGAGAACCATATGCACTTGTACTCCTTGTCGTCTCACTTTCCAAAGTATTTGAAAGCGATTTCTGTCGTCTATAGCTTTTCGATGATGACGACATCAAAGAGGAAGTTTCATACTCGGAGGCATCGGATTTTAAATTATCGCTCAATTCCTGATAATATTCAATACGTTTACGTAAATTTATATTTTCTTTTTTCAGATGTGATTCATTTAATTTTTCCGCTTCGCGCAATGCCTTCAATTCTAATTCGACACTTTTTCGTCTCTTCTCAATCCGATGCAGTTTCACTTCTTCCAATTGTGCTGTCAACTCCTCAAAACGTTTGCGTTTAACCTCAGCAATAAGCTCGGAATTCGTCTGCTGTTCAAGTTTCCAGCGATCCATATTCTCACGCGAACGTTGAAACACAATTTTTTGAAATTCATCACGTCGTTTCGCACGCGCTTCGAAAATGCCTTTTACCGTCACTGGTTTACCGCACAATTTTCTTGCCTTTTCAGCATATTTTGTGCAACTGAATTCAAGCTTTTGAATCTCCTCAAACGATAATCGCACAATAATCTTTGGAGTTTCCAACTCAAATAAAGGATGCTGTAATATACAATTTGATATTTTTGAATCTGTTGGAGTAATATTATAATATTCAATAACAAATTCACTAACATTTGGATTATAAGCTTTAAGAAGCATTGTATACTTTCCACACTGCAATATACGATCTTCGTAATTATGAAAAAATCCCGGAACAATCTCCCTGCGTACTGTGTACGCCTTATCGTAGAAATGTTTTGTATTCTCACGATAATGATCAATGTATGATATGAAAAGTTCCTTTGAAGGGTCTTCAAGCACACCATGGAACAACCAAAGCTGTAAATACCTACGAAATAAAATTTTCTCTGGTTTACTTGAACATTAATTGTTATATCGAGGTTAAATCTTAAGTTGATGTGAACAATATGAAAATTTACACAATTTGTTAACAAAATATATACAACTTAATGCCGAGAAACTCAGCCCGATTCTGAACATTCCCGGGGAATTTACTTTTCTCGATTCTAAAATTCTCAATTTTTAAATAGATACGGTAAGGAATATTATGGGTATTGGTCAAATACCCATTCCCCATCAAATTTCTTCCCCCAAATATTTAAAAAAGAAGAATTTTACTCTCGAGAAAAGTAAATTCCTCGGGAATTCGTTCCCGGAGAATATACAGAATCGGGCTGACTATCTATCTTTTCAATATGAAAAATTGACCAGGATGGCATCATCTTTAGATATTTTCTTTTAGAGTCTATTGTGAAACTTACTTAAAATAGACGTGACAGCACCGTTTGAGCAAAAACATAAGCAAAGTAATGAAGTCATTATCTGTAAGGCGCATTATTTCACGATATAGATACCCAAGGAATTGAGAACCTTTCGGAAAACAGTCTGCAAGAATTAATACTTTTAGAAAATAAAAACTTTTATTACCAGAAAAACTTTTCTTACTCTCTGTATCGATGGCAAGTGTTAGTGATAGATTTTGTACCAGTGACATGGCGCTTCGCATGCGCTTATAGAAAGAAATAAATGTTTCTTCAACTTTAGACGAGAAAACGAATTGACGGAATGTAAGTAAATATTCACTCACAGCAGAGCAGAATGCCTGATTAAAATGTTACAAAATTATTAGTGCACCTTTGAATCGTCGAAAGAATTTACCTTAAAAATAAAACCTTCATACATATGCTTATGATCACGCTTTGCAATAAGAATTTGCAAGCGTTTGTAGCAATTTCCACATTCTATGAATTCCTGTATGTAGTTAAACATAACTGCAGGTGAAACGTGGGGGACAGTAACATCTGGTAAAGCACTGAAATTAGCTTCGCCATTGCAATAAAACGTATCCGATTGTAGTCCAACTGTAATTATAAGAGAGAAGTTAAGAAGTGCATAGAGACTGTATGTAATCTGATGACAGTTTAATAGAGCTCACCAAGAAGTAGTTTTAGATCTGTTAAGAACTGTTTTTCAGTCAGAACCTTTGCTTGAAAACGTTGCTTTTTCGCTTGACATATTAGTGCTTGTAATTCAATTGGAATGTTTATGTCACTTATGAATGGCTTAGCACATTGTATTTCGCCTTTTGAGCCCATTTGGTTCCAGCTCCAGGAAAGTGAACGTCGCGCTGCAACAAGCCTCTTTACAGACAGCTTCTTTTCTTTCTTTGGCGGGGGTGGAATCTTTGGAAGTTTAAGTTTTGCTAAGGGTTCTAACGGTTTACGCGATAGGACAGACTAAAAACAAAAAAAAAAAAAACATAATAATCTTTATGTATGATTAGATGTTTCTTTTTGAAATAAATACCATTTGAAGAGCATAAAAATCGGATGATTTGTTTATGGTGAATTGCAATGGACGCATATCAATACGTAGCCAGTCTGCATCGCTGCAGATATGTCGACGAGTCATACCAGTGAATGAACAATCAAATTCCTCATTATATATATCATTTTCTTCATTTTTCGTATTGAAATCTCTTGGTTTAGGTACATTTAGCAAATTGCGAACGCTGTTTGAAAAATTTTGCGACACAAAGCCCTTTTTAGCATTTTTCTGCATTTTGTGCAAGCTTTGGAAATATTTTGGAGCAGCATTCTTATTTAAAATCGACGTTTGTTGAGGATAAAAACGATTGTTTTGATATGAAGCATTCAAAGTAAAGGCTCCAGGTACAAGTAGTTCTCTTGGACGCTTTGGCTTAGGCTATAAACGAAATATTTTCTCATAAAACATTAGTACGATGATTTTGTTTAAACGTTAAGTTAAGAATTAAAATACTTACCACTTGTTGTTGATCCTCGTCGCTAAGATTCGTTTGCAAAGCTAGCAACAGTCGAAGTATTTTGTTACCTACCAGAGAGAGAGAGAATTTGTGAGAATTTGAAAATTGTGAGAGCTGAGAGAATTTGAAAATTACCTGATGATGACGAAAAGAAGGAATAAGATTTGGTTATTTGGAGATTAATCTCCTCTTCTAATCCGGTTTTATTTTCCCCTCTGGCTTTCGCTTCAAGTTTGGTTATAAAAAGATGTTCATCTATAGCTCTTAGTGCATCGAAATCTTCATCTTTCCCACTCCACTTCACATCATTTGATTTGTTTAAAAGGATTTCGAAGGCTTGCGAACGCAAGTTTTTGTATTCATTAGAGCCGTTTTCATTTGCGATGCTTTGACAGAGTTTTGTAAGGAGTAGGTAGACACTTTGTCCCTCGTTTTCGGTTTCTTCAACCATTTTCCCGTTATATTTGAAAATAATAAATTAAAATTGAAGGAAAACTAAACAACTGTAGTATAGCGAACCGTTTTGACATATTGTCATTCAGCCTTCTCAGCCCATTTTAATAGCTTATACGCAGATATGCAGTAAGTAAAGTACCCATAAGAAACTGTCGCGAAGAAAATTGAAAATTACTTGGACGTAAATTCTTTCCTTTTTACTGAGCTGCCAAGTAATCAAGAATTATTGTCCCTGTTTAGATGTCCCTGATTAGTGCGGTTCTACATTAAGAGGCAAAACGCGACTCACTGGAAATAAACACATTAGAGGGACGGAGATGTAATGTCTTCCGTCTCTGTCACTCTCATTTATTCATACATGTCGTTTCTATGTGAAGTAGACTCATGGAAATCGCATACTAACCTGCGCATGATACTTGATTCAGTATAGCGAAGTAAGTATTACTTGAAGTACTCGAATTTTGCACGTATTTTAGTGGGCGTACTTACTGCATATTCAGTATGCTCTAAGTAGCAAAACGCGATCTGGATAAGAAACACTGAGAGGGACGAGATGTAATGTATTCCGTCTCTGTCACTCTCATTTATTTCATACCAGTGAGTCGTGTTTTGCCTCTTAATGTAGAGTCCGGTACGATGAGCTGCATGCGAGTTTCCGGCTCGGATATAACCGCCAATTTTATATGCGAAGCAAGTGCCACAACAGCTGATTGCAGCTCATTTTAATAGAGGGAACACGAAATCCTAAGTGAGAAATTGTTGGCATATATCTCGAGAGTCGGACACTCGAAGAGTGTTTTGAAACAAATAAGTAAGTGAAGCAAGAAGTGCGAAGAAAAGAGACGGTTGCTTGTTAAATGTTCATGAGGCCTCAGATCAATTACTTACTTTTATTTAATGTGCAAGTATTCACTGCCCAGCCGGAAATTTCACTACTTCTGCAGTACTTCCGAAGTGGTGAAAATTCATACTGCGACTACTCGCATTACTAACCCTTACTTCTAATGAATTTTGTTAGGAGATGGCCGCAATTTTCAGTACTTCAAAATTCATGTGTTATTCATTAGGTAAAGGAGTGTATGACCCTAAATCGCAGTAAAATTTCATTTGGGCAAAAAGTACATGCTGGCTGGCTGAAATGGATCAAACGTGCATGATTATTTCATTTGAAAATAGAGTATATGCTGCTAACATGAATGAAAATATCATTCTGAAGAAATATTATGGTGCCAACGGGAATGAGAATTACATTTGAAAAAATAGTATACGCCGCGGAGATCTGAGAGGAGAAGCAAAAGAATATTTTTAAAAAATTGGCAGATATGGCCATATTTCATAACTTCGTGATTTTGACACATTATCGCCTTTGGAAAGACTTAAGAGTTTCAATTCTTAAAACATCTTAAGTACAAAAAAATTATAAAACTTTTGAGAATTGTAGCACACAGATTGAAAAAAAACTTGTCATGACAATTTCATAGGATCTGCATTGAAAATAGAAGTATACGACCATCTTTCATATGAAAATTTTATTTGAAGAAGGGTATGTTGCAACGAGCTCTTGCTTCTGTGATATTTTCAGTAGAAGATCACTCGAAAAAGCACTAATTGCCCTCTTTACATATGAGTGCTTCACGTCTTCTGCAGTAATGATTTTTTCATGCATGCGATAATGTCCGGCTGGGTGCATATCTGAGTATAGGCTCTAACAAAAAAAATCTACGCATCACTGTTGTTAGAGCTGGCATCACTGGCTGTAAAGAGGAATCACAGAGAAAAAATTCAAATGTCCTAAATCGATAGTAAATTGGAAAAAACAAATGAGCTCGGACGACCTTTATCTGCGACCACTTCCCTACTTAGATGGGAAATGGTTGCGCGCTGATTTACACGCTAGTCTTCGCAACGATGAAGATGCAGCCGTCCTCTGGAACCACTTGATTACCGATTGCGAACTAGTTTCATCGGCAGCTGCACCTATAATCAATGAAAACGGCAACCTATCCTATCTCGGCGATGATGGAAAGCACTATTGCGGTGTCAAAAAGCTCCAATGTAGTTGCTGCCCAATGGAGTTTTGCGGGCCTTTGTCCGCTTGCAATTGTGTAAGTATTCTAGCACCTAAGTCCTCAATAGAAATTATTCAAAGTCACAAAAAAAAAAAAAACATTCATCCATCAAAGGCAACTTGTCATGCCCTGGATTCAGACTCGGCTATTAAGAAAATGACTGCGGCTGCTCAAAATGCCGCTGCTAATCGCGTCTCATCGGATGTCATCATTGATTCTTGGTTCTGGGGTTCAAATCCGAAAATTTCTGCGAAAGAGAACTGCCAAAGGATGTTACTGTCTGAACTGCATGATGTTGCTTTACAATCTGCGGGAAACTGCTTGTCAGCCCAGCACTTGCGTCAGCTGCTCTTTGTCTATGAGCGTTACTATATAGCTTTGGCACGTAACCAGAAGCAACAGATGCAGTTTCCTAGAAATGAAATGGTAATAGCTGCTACTGCTGCTGCTGCTCCTCCAAATAGTAGTAACTCCAACACACAACAGAAGTGCAAATACAACGAACAGAAACGAGAAAATGCAAAACTTCGGGATCCCAACTATGCTGCATCTGATAGTCAAGCTTCCACTGCAACACCTTTGAGTGGCACGGAACGTGCTACGTTGGGATTGGCTCGGGTTGGAACACGTGCTGCATTGAATTTTTCTTTTGCATTCTTGCGCCGTGCTTGGCGATCTGGAGAGGATATAGAAATGTGCAGTGAGTTGCTCAGTGAAGCACTCGATTCACTACAGGATTTGCCAGAGGCTTCACTTTTTGATGCAACAGACGTAAGCATAATATACAATATTCATCATCGTCATCATAGTTCTCCACTTCAACCGAATTAATAAATTCCAGGTCTCACCTCTATGGATCGAAGTACTTGAACGCTCTATAAAGTTTTTGCGACAAGTAGCTTTAGGCGATCCAATGGGCGGCCGTTGTGCTGCACCGCGTCAAGATCGCCATACAGCATTGTGTCTACTCCTTGAATTGGGTGCCCAGAAGGGCACTCTCTCAGCAACGTTAGAAGCTATTGTTTTGCTTTTAATGCTTTGGGAGAAAGAGAAGGTCACCGATGATAATCGTAACGTGCCACGTCGCGTTGGAGCGCCCTTATTACCCATTTTACGTCGTTACGAACGAATCAATAATTACGGTATCAATAATATTGTTGAATCTTCGCCTGCCACAGCTACTGAATCCTTTTTGAGGTTCTTAACATTGCCCAAACAGCAAACTGAAAAGGTTGACTTGAAACAAGCTGGAGTGATTATCATGTCACATTTAGATCGTTTAGCTAAGCCGCATATGCCACGTGGAGCCGCTGCAGTGGCTCTTGCGACATCGCGTTTAAGTAAGGGGTCACCAAACGAAACACAGAATACACAAGACGGGCTAAAGAGCAGTGCTGTAGCAGAGAAACAGCAAGAACAGCGAATTTATGCATTGGGATGGCTGTCACTAAGCAATGAACAATATGGATTCACCGCTGAACCAGGTCCTGCAGTGAATCTTCCTCTTCCTGGTGGTACACTTTCCACAGCTCACTATACAGCACCAGTTTTGAACTTTCCATTTGAAGTGAAACAAATTGCCATGTCGGAGGAGCTCGTCTTACTGCTAACTCAACAGGGAAAAGTATATAAGTGGCGCATAGCTAAGCCTGAGTCGGATCCAGAAATAATCCAGGAACTAAAGGAAATTGTCGGCATCGCAGCACATTGCGAAGGACGTCATTATCTGGTAGTGGACAAAAAGGGTAAGTAAAAGTGTTTATATTTGCATATTTTCTCTTAATAAAGACATAATGTTTGTATTTTTTTAATTATATCTTCCGTTTCCTTATATTTTAAGGAAATGTTTATACCTGGGGTTGTGGTGAAGGAGGACGTTTGGGTCTCGGTGACTCGCTCCCACAAGAATATCCAACAAAAATTCCAAATCTTGAGCTTAATACAAAATCAGTTCATTGTGGCGCGACCTACAGTGCAGCGATTACCTTTACTGGAATTCTTTACACTTGGGGTCGGGGAACTTTTGGTCGTTTGGGACATGGCAATTCGGATGATAAATTGATGCCAACGTCAGTGAGCGCTTTAAAGGATTTTAAAGTTGTCGATGTTGCCTTAGGAAGTGGCGACTCTCATACATTATGTGTAACAGCCGCTGGTCTTGTATTTGCCTGGGGTGATGGAGACTACGGTAAGCTGGGTACGGGCAACTGTAATGGATCTAACGTACCCATATTGATTGAATGCCTGCCACGTATGCAACGTGTTTTTGCTGGTTCAATGTTCTCGTTGGCCTTAAGTTGTGACGGAAGTTTGTACACATGGGGTAGAGGTTATGGTGGTCGTTTGGGTCATGGACCAATGGATGAAGAGCAGCAATGCTTGAGTGCTCCCAAATTAATAACTGTACTACAAGTAAGAACATAAAAATTATCAATTGTGAATGAATGGATAATACTAAATTCTTTCAGTCTAAGACCATAGTCGATGTTTCGGTTGGTGTTTCACATTGCCTTGCTTTAAGCAATGCTGGAGAGGTATTCGGTTGGGGTCGTAACGATTTCCAACAAGTTTGTCCGACATCAATTTCAAAACTGCCCATTTTACATGAGCCCATACTTGCCACGCATCCGTCCGTTCACGCGTACGGAATTGCTTGTGGTGCAGCACAGAGTATAATATGGAGTAAAACATCCGTACAAGGCATACCTACAAGAATACCATTTGTCATTGATTTGAATGAACAGACATTCCGTTTGCTTGATCAGCTTTTGAGCGTTGTTTGCGGTCAGGACACAAATAATCGGCAAACTCCAAATCAGGAATCTGAATGCATTGCTGTTTCATGCTTGAATCTTTTACGTTTGCAACTACATGCATTGATTGCGAATGGCATTGCACCCAAGTCGATTGGACTCTCCGAAGGATCTCGGCTGCTGATTAATTTGAAAACACGGATCTTAAGCCTTGCGGGAGGAGCAAACGTTTTGACAACCATGCAGGAAGCTGCACAATGGGCCTTGCAGGTGAGTGAGAGCGGAAAATATTGATTTAAGATAAAATGTTTAATTGAACCTTTAGTTTATTTAGACTGAAAAACTGGTCAATCAAGATTAGGGTGGATCGTTTTGTTTTTGTTTGTAAAATTAGATTCTAAAATTTTTTTGGAAAGGGAATGTCCAGAAATCCATTGGTCAAAACCGATTTTTTTTCTTGCGCTTTTTCAAAATAAGGTCCATATTAAATATGCCTAAAAGCATGCTACAAATTATTACAGAAAAAAATGAAATTTGTACCTAGTCAAAAATGTTTTTAACTTGACACTTAAGCATAATTTTAGGCATGATAAATATATAAATCGCTTGAAAAATCAATGTTAATCGTCCATTTTAAAATAGTTATTAAATAAAATTTAAACTTTTTTCCATCGCTTCAGTTTTGGGAGATGTAGAAGTGATTGTTTCTCTGCCTTTTGAGAGTTTTTTTTACCAACAATGACGATAAAAATAAGTCGAATATAGCATGGAAACCCTTCGTTTACAAAAGCGCAAGGTCAAAATTTACATTTGCCCTACGGTTTCTTCGGCATAATTTTTAAGTATGGGGTTTAGAATAATGTTCTGCTAGTAGAATCGGGGGTTAGAAAATCGATCCACCCTAATAAAGATATGTCTGTAGGTCTACCTATATAGTATGATTTTATTTCATTCCTATGAATTTGAAAAGCTGGTGAATTTTGTCTTACATTTGAACTAAATGGTATACCTAGAATGATTCAAAATTTCCACTTTTTGTGATTTTCAGAAACTTTAAAGATGTGATTATAGATTCAATAACTATGATCTTTTTAATTGAATACCCAACTTTTATGAAATTGAAAATGCTCAATTATAATTAAATCAATTGCGAAATGTATCTGATCACATCAAATTATGGCTTAATTTCATTTTTACCCTTATAAAATTTAAGCTTGAATTTTGGTTTCAATGTTTTTTTTTTTTTTTTGTGCAGGTTGGATGGAGTGTTCTTCTGCCCACTGCATCGGAGCGTGCGCAAACTCTAACGTCTTTGTTGCCATCTGAGCCTGGAATTTCATCAGCGGGTCATCGTTTCATGACGGACTTGCTAGTAGGTTCGTTGATGGCTGAAGGTGGTCTGGAAAGTGCCCTACATCAGGCAATACGCCACGAAAATGCAAATGAGATCCTTGATAACGGGCACAATCTGCCATTGCTTCATTTGATTAAGCAGCTTTTGCGAAATAATTCAGCTTTAACCCAAGCACGTCTAGCACAATTGCTGCACAACAACGGCTGCAAACAAGAAAAGGACGAAAGCTATGATTCGCTATCGTTGCTCCTTACACATTCAAGGAACTCTGCACCCGAACAGACTAGTCCAAGCTTGGAACTTCTACACCGATTTCAACGTTTGCTTTTTGCACATATGCATCAAAGCAAGCAGGAGGACCTGAGCGGTGCTGAAACATTGCTTGGAAAATATTTACATTGCGCTGTCTCACTTTGTGTGCAATCATTACAAAAAGCGCACGAAATTGCTTTACAAGGGGGTGAGAGTGTACCCGACATTATGCATTCTGATATTTCAGATACTCTACTGTATGAATTGTTAATTGGTTTGATCATTTTGAAGAGAGATCGGCCGACAATTATGCATGGTTTCGAATGGTCGAAAGTTTTAATACCTTTACTACATGCTTTGGATAACATGAATCGTGTTATGTGTGATTGTGAGCTGCAGGATGCCGATGACATGGGTTGGCCTGGTATAATAAGTCGAAATAATTTAATGAAACTTTCATCAACAACTTCGGCTTCAACAACTTATGACAGCTGTTTGGACGAAACAAATTTGATTCTGAAGCACGATTTCGATAATTCAATCTTGGATGGATGCCGTTGGATCATATTGCTCAATTATGTTTGCGACGTTTCGAATTATGAGAGCACAGACGCTCATGAAAGTCAGTTGCTAAACTCTGGCATTGGCAAGGATTTAACAGCCGAGCTGTTCATGCCTAAATATCGCAATTGTCTGGAGTATATTTTAAAAGTTTTCAAGGTCGGAAAATATGCACCCAAACTCTTCGACGAGAAGCTACAACTACATCAAAACAAACTTCTAACCCATTTCAAAACTGAACGAGCATTAGCTTATCTACTTGGTTTAATTGCCAATCGTTTGCAGTGTGGTCCATCTCCACAACCTGCTGAAATCCAGTGCAAGCAACTGCTTAAATCAGAAATTCTAAGCGGTGGCCTGCAAGTGCTGCAGCCAAGTAATCCATACGATGAAGAAAAAGGCGAAGCACGAAGTAGCGCTAGCACAGCTGGCAGTACTCCAACTGAACCGCATTCAACCTTGCCTGCTGGTAGTTTAGTGGCTTCAATGGGAATGCCAGTCATGCACAATACTACACCCCTAGCGCAGTGAATAATATTCAACAACGAATTGAAAGCTTCACTGCAAGTCTTGCAGAGGCCCGCCTGACCGATCCACTTGTCGTTACTTGGATGACACTTTCAGAACGTTATTGCAAGGAGAACAATCTCATTTGGCACCAAGAGTTTCCACCAGAGCATCCTGTTCAAGAACTCGAACGGCTTCTAACAGCTGTGCTTATTCGTCATCAAAGCCTTGGTGGACTCGTTTTGACTGTACTGGAACGAGAACTAACCGGCGTTGCTTGTGGAAAACTTCCAAAACAAGTCTCTGAAATAATACGTCTCATTTATCAAACGAAATGGTCCGTTGTACGCACACGTCAGCAGCTAAATCGCAGTTACAAGGAGGTATGTGCACCCATGCTTGAGCGCCTCAGATTTCTATTTAATGAAGTGCGACCAGCGGTTAGTTTGGAGCAAGAGGGACTACGAAAACTGGCGATTTTACACAAGCTGCCACGTTTTAAGCATATTGTCAAGAAAATTATCGCTGAAATGCGTGCTGCAAAAAAGCAATTGATATGTGCAAAGCCAGAAGATATTCTCAACGTTACGATTCAAAGTCAAAATGCTGCACTGAAACTTAACCAATCTCAGGTAAGTTTGAAAATTACATTCACCTTTTGAATTGTATAAAAAATGCATTTAAACTCCTTTTAAACTCAGGAATCGGTAGTCTCAACTGCAGAAGGCGATTCGGTTAAGTCAGTCAGCACAGTCTGTTTGGCGCCTATTCATTTACAAAAAAACTTATCGAACGAGAATTTATTAGTCGACGTTTCCACGGATAACAATCCAATGCCAACAACTGAACGCACTGCAACGTTCGAAGAAGTTAAAATTCAAGCTGCCGCAGACTTGGACTACGATGATGACAAGAAAATCATTGTGGAACCGCATCTGAGCACCGATTTGCTGCGTAAGCTTAATGAAAAATGGTATTTTTCAGGCGAGCTCAATGCAACACTTATGAACGAAATTGTTGAATTTGTTATGCAAGATGTCTGCGATGTGGAAACCGTACGCCGTGCAATGTATTGCCAAGTCCAACGTTATCAAATACGACATCAAGGACTGGAAATGTTCTATTCGATATTGCAAGTACAGGGTCTGCTCGATGCTGTTCAATACAGCATGCTTAGTGGTTATTTAGGATTACATCTGAAAGGGGTTTTTGCTAAACAGTCGACACTAGCTGTTCTTGATAATCTTAATTCGATAACAGCATTTCAAAAGGCCAATTTAATGTTAGCACAATCGCGAATAATCGAGTGGGCCATTGGCGAGTTGCAACGTTTAGTTAATCAGGAACGTATTCAATTGAAATGGAAGCAAAATTCAACAAACGACAAGGATAATTCGAATTTCGGAACGTATGTCTTTTTAAAGAAACTTCCGCGGGCACGTTTTCTGCTTAGTATTTTTGGTATACTTGCCAAAGAGTTCGATGCGAATGAATTAAGTCTTTTGATTAATACGGGAACTCTTGGTACTATTTTGGGCTTACTCCAACAAACCGGTGGCGATGCTTCGACTGTTAAAAATGTTCATGAGCTATCTGTCGTCTATGAGGATACAATACAAAAACAAAAAACGAATAAAGCCACTTTATCGGGACCCGAATTAGCAAAATTAATGAAGATTGGCACACGTGTTGTACGCGGTGCTGATTGGAAATGGGGTGATCAAGATGGCAATCCACCTGGTGAAGGTCGTATAATTAGCGAAGTGGGCGAAGATGGGTACGAAATTCATTAAATACATTTTATCGCATTTAATTATAAATCGTACTTTCCGTAGATGGGTTCGTGTCGAATGGTATACTGGCGCAACAAATTCTTACCGCATGGGCAAAGAGGGTCAATATGATTTGCGTTTGGCGGATAGTGCTCTCAATGTTGTTTCGCCAGATGTTGAAACCGAAAAAGAAGAATTGTGCTGTGACACTTCCTTGAGCGGCGAATCTCATCCAACGAAACTATTGCGTTTTAGCTGCACGAAATTTCTACAAATCCTTGCAATCGGGAGCGGTCTCCAAAGCGCAAAAATGGATAAAAATGCAGTATGCAATCTTTCGTCAATGTTCAGAGCAATTTTAAGCTCCAGCAGTTCCGTTTCGAATATTTGTGGACTAGACAACTGGACTACATTAGGTTTTCTCAAAGCGGTTGCTGGTAAGTTTTTCATTTATTCAATTATATATCTATGGGTAATCAGCATTATGTAAAAAAATTCCTTCAACTTCAAATGCTCAAGAAATCGAATTCTGTTTCGATTATTTTAAAATGAAATATGAAACGTGATAAAGATATAAATTATAAAGATGAGATAATTTGTGGATAAAAAAAATCCAGGGCTCAATTCAAAGCTTTTTGTATTTTCAATCGTATGTTGGTCAGTTTTGAAAATTTTTTTTAATACATAATTTCAGCCAAATAATATCTTGTCACAATGAAGCGTTTTTGTTTTTCATTCAATTATTTTTTCTTTTTTTTTACCGATATGTATCGTGGAACATGTTCCTATATATAAAAACAATGTGTTATTTAAGAATATATCTTCAGGATGGCATCCCGATGCCAGTTAATATTCCTTTAATATACGATTGAGAACAGTAAAGTAATATTTATTTATTGTTCAAAAATTTGTTTAGGCGATGCTCCAACGCTTTCAAAATATCTAACATCGCCGGCGTGGATTGATCTGTACATCGAATTGTTGGAAACACCTATCGCACGTGAAAAAGATGTTTTTCGCAAGGTACATTGCTTGCGCCTACTACAGACTGTATTGATTTATTGGAACGACGATACACATCAGCAGCGTATGACGTCATTGGTGCGTCAACTTTTCTCAACGCTAGGAAAAATAACATTATATTGTCCAAACGACATGTCATTGTTAAGTCCACATCCACAGGATGAGCACAAGACCCAAACACGTATACTCCTAACCGCATCGCATTCGAGCACAGTTGCAGAAGAAATAATAACTCTGTTGAGACGTCTGCATACGCTTCCATTTTGGAATGCTTGCATTAATTCATTTCTGGCACAAAAACTATGCGTTGCAGCAGAGCTTTTCGGTGAGGACGGTCTGGATCTACAGCAACCGGTTGAGAATGAATACATTCAAGTTATGGGTGTACTAAGTACGATTGGTGGCTGCGATATACGGACACGCATTGGACTGCAAGTGTATCATGAAGGAAGTGCGGCAACAATATGTGGCTTCACCCATAAGGGCAAGTGCCTACTGAGCACTGAAAACCAAACGAATCCAAATGGCGAATTACAAAAAATTTCTTTAACCACCGCAATGGAATGTGCCGATTACACAGTTTTTAGTCTCTCCCGTTTGCCCTTGAATGAGATGCTTCTGAATTCGTGGGCCGTATTATTATATGGGCCAGGTGAACGACGTGAATCTGTACCCAATGTGACCAATATTACATTGCTACGTTCACAGCAAATTCAGTTAGCGGTTTTGAATTCAAATTGCGTGCTCTATCGACATCAAGCTTCGCTGCGTAAAATTTTAAAGCAACGTTCACCATGTCTTATTTACTACTCATCCGATGAGAGCGCATCGGATGACGATGATGCTGACGATGAGCAAGCGGAAGGGCAAGGTGTTAATAAAGATACCGATAATTGTGCGAAAGCAGTTAGAACTTCTGACTGTGAGCTGCTCATACAGAGTATACTTGTTCGTGCGACTCAACCATCGCCGGTAAAGGCATCTTACACATATGCAGAGCTGGGTACAGCTGCACTTAATTGCATTCAAGTCTTGGCTTCTAGGGTGCACGCTGACCTTAATAGCGTCAGCGATGCAGGATCAAATGCTGCGCAAATATCCGCAATGCAACCGACAATGATACACGGTGAAGCTGTTTATAATATGGGAGTCTATGATGAAGCGACAGGAACTAGCAGCAATTCGCTACCGGAACCGATCTCTTTTACGCCAACACGTCAATTGATTGCACAGATTGTGGAAATGGGTTTTACAAAACAAGTCATTGAATTGGCTATAAAGGCGTTGAGCGTAAATTCTGAATTAATGCTAACAACGGAACAAATTATTCAATGGATACTTGAACATCCTGATGCGTGCGCTGCACACAGCATGGACACAAGAGAGGATGCGGTGGAAGATGACAGTCAAGAAAAAGCAAAACAGTTGATCAATCGTGAAAATGAGTATTCAATGGAACAGAAGAAGCAACAGCAAACTCTGCATGATCCAGAGGCAGATTCTGATAATGAATCGTCCGAAAGTAGTTCCGATACAATCGAAGGTGATTGTGGTACATCCATTTCTCTGCAGGAGCAACATCCCATCAAATTCGAGACGCGCAAGGACTTTGATTCAGCCGATCAGTATGCCATGTATGTGCGAGGGCTTGTTTGCCCCGGTATGACTGTTCGTTGCTGTCGTGATTTCGAGGAAATCAAAAAGGGAGATATCGGAACTGTCTTGAAAGTAGATACTGAAGCTCTGCACGATTTGAATGTTCAGGTCGATTGGCGCTTACATGGCAGTACATATTGGGTTTGTTTTATACATATTGAGCTGCTTGAAATGCCGCGCAGTGACATATCACGAATTTCATCATCGGGAAATATAGAGCAACGTGTAACTTCCATTTCGATTGGCTCACAAGTAAGACTACGCACAGCACCACGTTACAAATGGGGTTATATTCCACGTGGTATCGTTGGAACTGTAACAGCAGTCAATGCCAAAGAAGTCACTGTCGATTTTCCTCAACATCCCGGATGGAAAGGTACATTGAATGATATTGAAACTGTCTGTTCGACGGCCCATACGAGCAGCTTGCTTGGATTGAATGGTGGTTTGGCACCCGCACCTACCGATCTTATAGAAGATTGGTCACGATGCATACGTTCGCTGACTGTGTCGTCAAATGAGAGTACAGCAAAGCATTTGCTCGATCGAAGTCCCATGTTCTGGCAGAGCTCGTCGAGCAGTCAGCAGAGTAAGCATTGGATACGATTGGAAATGTATGACAATGTTTTGGTGCATCAATTATCCTTGATCGTTAGTCCAGCTGACCATTCACATATGCCATCATTGATTGTTACGCGTGTTGGAGATAGTATAGGCAATTTAAAAGAGTACTCCTGGGTTGCGGTTAAGCCAACAGATACCGTCGTAACCTTAATGGCAGACGTTCGACAGTTTTATGCTTGGATCGAAATTGTTATCAAGCAGTGTCGAAACAATGGAATACAATGTAAAGTTCATGGACTTAACATTACCGGAAGGCGCAAACAAAACGATTTGGATTTAATGCTTATGAATGCGTCCTTTCTTGCTTGTGAATATGAAAGCTTAAGTGACTCAACGCAGAATTTAGATTCCACAGCGAATTATGGTGATTCGAAAACTGAACCACCATGTACTGTTATGGTTTGGGGCTTAAACGATAAAGAGCAATTGGGTGGTTTGAAGGGTTCGAAGGTTAAAGTTCCCACCTTTTCGCAGACCATTAGTCGTCTTCGTCCAATACATATAGCTGGCGGTTCGAAGTCACTATTTATTGTCTCTCAGGATGGTAAATTATATGCTTGCGGCGAAGGAACAAATGGACGTTTAGGTTTGGGCACGAGCGTAAATATTTCGACACCCAGACAAGTGCCCGTCCTACACCAATATGTTGTAAAGAAAGTGGCCGTGCACTCTGGAGGAAAGCATGCATTAGCACTGACGTTAGATGGTAAGGTGTTTTCGTGGGGTGAAGGAGAAGATGGTAAACTAGGTCACGGAAATCGATTGACCATGGATAAGCCGAAAATGATTGAAGCATTGCGATCAAAGAAAATACGTGACATTGCTTGTGGATCATCCCACAGTGCTGCGATCACTTCGTCTGGAGAACTTTATACTTGGGGTCTTGGTGAATACGGGCGTCTTGGTCATGGTGATATGGTTACACAACTAAAACCGAAAATGGTAACAGCTTTTGCCGGGCAACGCGTTATTCAAGTTGCTTGCGGCAGTCGTGATGCACAGACTTTGGCTCTCACTGAATATGGCTCGGTTTATTCATGGGGCGATGGCGACTTTGGAAAATTGGGACGTGGTGGCTCAGAAGGATCCGCGATTCCCCATGAAATTGAGCGTCTCAATGGCATTGGCGTTATGCAAATTGAATGCGGTGCACAATTTAGCTTAGCGTTGACGCGAAGCGGTGAAGTTTGGACTTGGGGTAAAGGAGATTATTATCGACTTGGACATGGCAGTGATCAGCATGTGCGCAAACCACAACCTATAACGGGACTGCGCGGAAAAAAAGTAATTCATGTTGCTGTTGGTGCTCTGCACTGCTTAGCTGTAACAGATACGGGGCAAGTTTATGCCTGGGGCGATAATGATCACGGTCAACAAGGTTCGGGTAATACTTTAGTAAATAGAAAGCCCTCACTAGTCATTGGACTGGATTCAGTGTTTGTGAATCGTGTTGCATGTGGCAGCTCACATTCTATAGCATGGGGATTGCCACAATTACCATCAGAAGATGAGAAAAAGGGGCCAGTGCCATTCGTCAGCTCTAAAGATCCACTCGGTGGCAGTAGTTTGGGTATTTATGATACCGATTTGCCACAAATGACAACAGCCACAACATCGTCGTCCTTAAACTCACCGCGAAAGGAGGAGGAAACAAAGCCAAGTTTGAGCGAAATCTTATTGTCTTTGGAAACAAATGGTGCAAGACAAACGGCACTCAACTATGTGCTCAATGCGATGAGCATACTTCAAGCCCGTCAGCTTTTGGTCTCTGCTCTAACAAGTCATAGCAAAGTGAATCTGAATGAGAAGCTTGCAAGTGAAGTCGAACAAAACGATGAGGGATTTTCAAAGGAAGTCGCTGGAACTAGTCAAAATAACAATAATAATGGCTACAATAATCCAAGCAACAATGAAGTGATAACTGGTGGCGGGGAAGGACCTGCGGATGCATTAGATCCAGCAGTACATGAAAATTCCCCCGAAGCTGAAATCATACCAGCACCAGCTGGGCCACTCAGTGCATTCCAGAGTCTAACCGGTTCACTTTCCTTATCAGCATCGATTTCAAGTACACAAGGAGGTGCGGGTGGAGCACACAAGCATTCAAAAATGTCTGCGAGTGCAATGTCAGTTGTTGCAGCCACGATGACGAATCAAGAGGAGTTCATACAAGAAACAACAAGTTTAACTGGCTTGGACGATTTTACATCACTGCTAGGTGAGGCAGAAGCCAAAGGATTGGTAGAACTTTTGAAACTAGCTGTTGCTGGACGTACAGGACCTCAGAGTACAGCAAGAACAATTGCCGATACGTTGACAGCATTGGGATCCAATTCTCCCACTATTGGAGCTATGTTGCTTGAGACGTGCATAACTGAATTAGAAGATCTGTGTACGTCGCGACATAGTTTGGGCAAAGTACCGAAGCCCGTCATGCAAGAGAGCAGTCATCCATACTTGGATAATTTGACTCTGATCGGCCAAGTAAAAATACCAGGTGCCGAGGCCTTACGTTTAGAATTCGATAGTCAATGCTCAACTGAAAAAAGGAATGATCCGTTGGTTATAATGGATGGCGGGGGACGTGTCGTTGCTATGCGCTCTGGACGGGAATATGCACACTGGGCATCAGAAATACGGATACAAGGTGACGAAATGCGTTGGAAATTCACATCGGACAGTTCCGTAAATGGTTGGGGATGGCGTTTTTGGGTGCATGCCATCATGCCAGCAACATCGCTGAACGAACGTGGCTCTGATCGGGCTGTCCTGTCACAGCCTTCAATGGCGCTAGTTATGGCATTGCTTAGTGAGCAGCGAGTTGGCCCGCATAATACAAGCATACTACTTCGTTTGGCAGCCGCATTAGCCGCGTGTGCGCAGCTAGGTTCGTTGACGGCAGCACAGCGGATTTGGGCATTGCGGAAATTGCATACGATTTTGTTATCGAAGCATGCACCTCGCCCATTGGATGCGACTTTGAATCCAATTTTAATGCCACTCATTCCGGTGCTATTGCGTCAGTATGAATACGAAGAGCCACAGGTGCGCGGTGGAATACATTTGATGCATTCAGATTTCTTTAAGACGCTGGCGGCTCTAGCGAGCGATATGCAGTTAGACGCCGTTTTGCCCAGTGCAGATGTTCATAAATGGGCTTGGTTCAAGCGTTATTGCATCGCGGTTCGAGTCGCACAATCACTGATAAAGCGACAGGAACTCCCACGTACATTTTGTATGGAAGTTCGGAAGAAATTCGCCGAAGTGATGCCAGTGCCACAGTGCCACAATATTTCCAATCACTCACCCGTTCCAAGTTCGATGATAAACTCAACAACTTCAATTTCATCGACGAGTACGACGAGAAGTAATCCAACTCCTCCGCCAACTGGTCGTGAGGCGAAAAGTGAAACGGCCATCGTCAACACCCTTACGCCGAGCACGAGCAATTTGATACAATACATCGATTCCGTTATGTCACTCTCCACGCATGAAAGAGAAAATGCATTATGCAGTTCAGAGCAGACGCAGACGCAGCTATTGCATGAAGATCATACTCTATTTAAAGCTGAGCATGACAGCCAACTACTTCAATGGCTTAACCGTCGTCCAGATGATTGGGCTCTATCGTGGGGAGGAGCTAGCACGATTTATGGCTGGGGACACAATCATCGTGGACAGCTTGGTGGTTTGGAAGGTAGTCGTATTAAAACCCCCACTCCATGTGAGGCTTTGAGTTTATTGCGTCCAATTCAATTAGCGGGTGGCGAGCAGACACTTTTTGCCGTCACCCCCGATGGTAAACTCTTTGCGACAGGTTATGGCTCTGGTGGAAGGTTGGGTGTTGGTGGAACCGATTCGTGG
The DNA here is from genome assembly GCA_020466095.1 of Chlorops oryzae. NCBI lineage: Eukaryota > Metazoa > Arthropoda > Insecta > Diptera > Chloropidae > Chlorops > Chlorops oryzae. Next base: position 29,727,380 of record CM035808.1, read on the forward strand.
GCTATCCCAACATTGGTAGCTTCGTTGCAGCATGTTTTTGTTAAAAAAGTCGCTGTGAATTCGGGTGGAAAACATTGTTTGGCACTAACAACGGATGGAGAAGTCTATTCATGGGGTGAAGGCGAAGATGGAAAATTGGGACATGGAAATCGAATGTGCTATGATCGACCGAAGCTTGTTGAGCATCTAACTGGAATTGGAATTGTTGATATTGCTTGCGGGAGCGCCCATTCGGCCGCAATTACTTCAGCCGGACATGTTGTAACGTGGGGCAAAGGTCGTTATGGACGCCTGGGCCACGGTGACTCAGAGGATCAGCTGCGTCCAAAATTAGTTGAAGCCCTACTGGGCTATCGTGCCATAGATATTGCCTGTGGCTCAGGCGATGCACAAACACTTTGCATTACCGACGATGATAATGTATGGAGTTGGGGTGATGGCGACTACGGTAAGCTTGGACGTGGTGGATCGGATGGATGTAAAGTACCATTCAAAATTGAGAGTCTATCTGGGTTGGGTGTGATTAAGGTCGAATGTGGATCACAATTTTCGGTTGCATTGACAAAATCGGGTTCCGTCTATACATGGGGCAAGGGAGATTTCCATCGCCTGGGACATGGTACCGTTGATCATGTGCGTCGGCCGAAAAAAGTGGCCGCACTGCAAGGTAAAAAGATTGTATCGATTGCAACTGGATCCTTGCATTGTGTTGCTTGCACCGATTCCGGTGAGGTATTCACATGGGGCGATAATGATGAAGGGCAGTTGGGAGATGGAACGGTGAGCGCAATACAACGTCCTCGGCTGGTCGCTGCGTTGCAAGGCAAGCATATTGTAAAAGTAACTTGCGGATCGGCACATACACTGGCATTGTCTACGTCGCAGCTTTCTGAACGTGCACGTCCTCCACCGAATCCGCCGCTCGAATATGATTTAGTGCGCGACTTGCCGCCAGAAGCTCTGCATGCGCGTTTGGTCTTGCTGCATCATTTCTCAGAATTGCTATGCCCTTGCTTAGCAATGCTGCCGATAACAGGTGAGTCAAATTCGTTTACATATCTAATACATACATATATATATATATATTTATAATCTTTATATCTTTAAAGCATTTTTTCATCTTAATTTTTAAAATAAGACGTTTTCCATACAGTTATTCTAACTAGGGTTACAGACATTAGAGTTCCTATTTAATTTAATTAAATTTCATATTTTTTTTTCTATTTTTTATTGGCATCATTCCTTGTAGGAGAACTCAGCCTTGGCGCATTAAAGGATGTCCTTGTCTACAGCATTAAAGAAGCCGCATTTCGCAAAGTCATACAGACCACGATGGTGCGTGATAAACAACATGGTCCGGTCATTGAACTCAATCGAATTCAAGTTAAGCGTTCACGTAATAAATCTGGAAACGGACTTGCTGGAATTGATGGCATGAAGAGTGTTTTCGGTCAGATGGTCTCGAAATTGCCTCAACTTACGCAAGAAGCTTTGTCGTTGCCTCATCGTGTTTGGAAAGTGAAATTTGTCGGAGAAAGTGTAGACGATTGCGGAGGCGGCTATAGTGAATCCATAGCGGAAATGTGCGATGAACTGCAAAATGGCAGCGTCCCATTGCTCATTCCAACGCCCAATGGACGCGGAGAGGCTGGCGCAAATCGAGATTGTTTCCTATTGGACCCCACACTCATTTCCGTACTGCAAATGAACATGTTCCGCTTTTTAGGTGTTCTGATGGGCATTGCGGTACGAACAGGCTCACCGCTGAGTTTAAAGTAAGCACTAACATTTGGCTTGATAAGATCCTAAATCGCGATTTTACTCTTACTTTTAAAGTCCATTAAAAATCCATGATTCATACAATTTTAATGATTAAATCGTTTTAGCCTCGCGGAGCCCGTTTGGCGACAGTTAGCCGGAGAGCAATTACGTCCTTCTGATCTCACCGAAGTTGATCGTGATTATATTGCTGGCTTGTTATGCATACGAAATATGGATGAGGACCCGAAAGTCTTCACTACACTTGAGTTGCCCTTCTCTACATCATCAGCCAGAGGACACGAAGTACCATTGTCTACACGCTTTACTCGCATAACAACACAAAATCGTCATGAGTATGTTCGTCTTGCATTAAATTTTCGACTGCGCGAATTCGATGAACAAGTCAAAGCAGTAAGAGACGGAATGTCAAAAGTGATTCCAGTGCCGTTGCTTTCATTGTTCTCAGCAGCCGAGTTACAGGCTATGGTCTGTGGATCTCCAGACATACCACTGAACCTACTTAAATCAGTTGCGACTTATAAAGGCTTCGATCCGAATTCATCGCTTGTTGGCTGGTTCTGGGAAGTTATGGAGGAATTTACCAATCAGGTATTTGTTAAACGACTATGGAATTAACGCAAGTTCAGTTATATGATTGAAAAAATTTTTCTTTTCAACAGGAACGATCTCTCTTCTTGCGTTTTGTTTGGGGTCGAACACGTTTACCACGAACAATTGCCGATTTTCGTGGTCGTGATTTTGTCCTGCAGGTCTTGGAGAAAAATCCGCCAGATCACTTCTTGCCTGAGAGCTATACATGTTTCTTTTTGCTGAAAATGCCGCGTTATTCATGCAAGGTAATTTTGAGGAGTCCCAATGTTTTTCATAAACGATTTTATTTAACGCGTTTTTTTTCTCGATTCTTCTTTGAAGGCTGTTCTTTTGGAGAAACTGAAATACGCCATACATTTCTGTAAGAGCATTGATACAGATGAATATGCACGCGTCGCAATGGGAGACCCCACCGAGGCTACTGGCAGTGAAGATAATAGTGATCTAGAGTCTGTAGCTAGCAACGATGCCTAAATGCTTGAAAGGTACGGATCGAATGAGTAATTGTTTATAACAATACCTTTGCGTGTGTTCTCTTTGTGTGTTGTTTTCCAAGGAAATTTTATAACAGATGTTCCTAGTATCTTAGATTTTTAGTTAGTTTTTAAATATTTTGGCGAAGATGTTAAAAGTCCCTCAACCTCAGACAAAAATGAAGTGCAGAAAATGAGAAAAGTGTCTTCTCCCTCATGTCCCGAAAGTTGTATAAGTGCTTATAATGGATTAGCCAAGGGCCGGATTGCTCCGGCAGTCTCCTGTATTAGCAAATTTTTTAGTTTTGGTTAAATAACTCCCCCATTTATTTTTTTTTTTTCCTATTTACCAACAGCAAATCTTATTGTGTGTAAGGTGAAAGGTTGTGATTTAGAATCAAAGTGGAAAGGATATTAAAAAATTATCAAATTTTGCTCCTTCGAAGTTAGCTATGCTTTTTTCTTTGTGTTTTTCTGAACGCTGTTCAATCTTAACTAGGAAAATAATTTAAAACGATTAAAAGGGATCAAAAAAGGTTTTGAAAATTTTTACCGCCAGAAATTCAAACGGATATTTATTTTGTGTAGTACTCATCAAACTAAGCCTCTAATTTTTGAACCATGAGTAAAAAAGGAAAAGAAAAGCAAAAAGGAAAGGGAAAAGGAGGCAAGGGCAGGGCAACAATGACAGTGGCATTGGCAGACAAGCTCACGAATGCCGATAGAGCATTTTATGAGTTATCAATTCAAGACGCGAAAAAGAAAATCTTAACACTCAGAGCACATTTACAAAATATACTTATATCCAATGATAATATCGTCGAAGAAATACGTCAGAAAACCGAAGGTAAAGCCAACAAGTCTTATATGCTTCAAAAACGAATCGACGAGACACAAGAAAAGCTAACAGAGCTGAAAGACGAAAATGCAAAGCTCACACAAAACTATCATGAAGTGAAACGTAAAACCGATGAAACGATTCAGGATCTTGAGAGGAAAAATAAATGTATGCAATATCAATTAATAGCTGAGATAAAAAGCCTGCTTGGACGACTAAATGCATGTTTAGAATATCGTGAGAATGAAGATTCTTGGATGATAAAATACAATGAACTTGCAAATGAACTGGCAGACAAGGAACGCGAAAGCGAAGAAGCTATAAAAGAAATCGAAGGCAAACTCGACTATGAGAATAATCGATTAAAGGAAGAGTTATTAAATAGGCTTGCCATCGAGGGAGAGGAATTTAGCGGCAGCACCGCCGAAACTCAAGAAGTCGATTTCAATATGCGTCTGATTCGCGAAAATATCGCGTTGCAAAAGAATATCGAATTATTAACGAATAACACCGCCGAAATGGAATTCCACATCGAAGAAGAAAAACAACTTTGTAAAACCTATAAAAAGAAAATACCCGAACTGGAAAAACGAAATAGTGAATTAGTTTTGCAATGTCAAGAGAAACTTGATTTGATAAAAATTCTAACAAAAAAGGTTGAAGCTTTAAAAGCAGAATATATAGAAAGTTTAACTTATCAGAAGCAAAATATCAATGTGATGGAGTTTCAAATCTGTGCACAATACAGACGAATGTTATTACAGAAAAAGGTTGCTGCCGCCAATCAAAAAATGAATGCAATGGTTAGCGAGGCGCACATGTATGACTTTCTTACCGAACACTATAAGAAAGAAATTGAAAAAATCGACTCCTATTTGGGTAATTTTTGTTCTACTATTGAACGTTCGCTGCGCTTGAAGGAGCCGCCAACAAAATGTACCGAAGAGCAAATAGAGCTGTTATGGCTTGAGCGTCATGAAATTTTATCTGTACTTGTTAGTTGGCTGGAAAAGGACTTTGATGCTTTAGATGTAAAGAAAACGGCATCGATTGCCTCCGTTGTCGGTAGAGAGAAATTTGTCGAATTTGAGTTATTATATAAAAAGGAAGTACCGCCATTGTCATCACTTTTGAGTATATGGTTGGAATTTATAAGGGATGAAGATGACTTGCGCAAAGTAAAATCGAGTAGTGATATTATGGATTCTAGAGGTTCTGAAGTCAGTCAAATTATACCAGCTCAAAGACCATTTATTGCAAATATGTTCGATGTGGAATCAGGAACAAGTCTCTATTTCTCTTCACCACGTGAGGATGAAGCTATCGAAGAGCCGGCTGACGGAGCTCCTGAGCAAGAAGAGGAACAGAGCTCTTCGGAAGATAACTATGGACCTTCAGGGGAAACGAAAGATAAAGAAGCTGCTGCTCAGCCCACAGATACGAAAGATAAAGAAGAAGTCTCTCAGCCTAAAGATACGAAAGTTGACACGGAAACGGATGTGAATAAAATGGCACCGGGCACAATAGTTGATGTGGTATACGAAGAAGCTTCTGAAGAACATGTCCCAGCAGATGAATATGTTGAAGAAGATGAAGAGTATGATATGAATTGGTTTTATTGATTTATGGTTTTTTTTTGTTATATTTTGTCGATATTTAAACAATAAATTTTTTTTTTTTTTGGTAATAAAGATGACAACTTTGTTCATTTCTATTTTGTGTCGTATTTTCCTTGAAATCGTATTTCTACATATGTTGTTTCTGGCCGCTGACCAGTGGTTTGAATTTCAATTTTATTTTGCTATCGAAACATAACAAATTGATTATCTTCCTTTTTTTCAGCACGCGAATTCTACTAAACATTTGGCAATCGAAATAAATGCTTGGTTCGTTCTTGCACTAATTAGAAATTTTGCTTCGGATATCCACCCCTCACATTCCTCACCTTAATGAAAAGAATGCCAATAACTTCCCATCTGTAAGGTATTTCAAATTAAACGCTTTATCTGATTTAATCTATTAAAATATCAGATAAACCCATTATACTATAATGTTGTAGACACAACATTGAATAATTTTTGAAGTTCTACATTTAAGCTACCATAAATCTGATTTTGTATGATTTTTTCATATATTTTGTATTTTTTTTTTCAGTTATTAAATTGTTTTTTTTTTTTTTAATATTTTGAAACATATAGAGATGCTTATCAGTTGTTCCTTAAATATGTTTTAGATTTAACTTTTTGATTGGTAAGATTGTGATTGAAACTAGAAAATATATACATTGATATAAATTGGACTATTAATTTTTCAAAATAATTAAAAGAAACGTTAGTCCCTTGGCCATCCAAATAAAAAGAAAACATATTGGAATATCAGTCATTAATTTTAGAGATATATATTTTGTATACCTAAGCACAGCACAACCAGCGCGAATGGTGAACGGTCGTCAAATGAAAATTGAACTTAAAACCGTCACATAGATATTGTTGCATATAATCGTTTATTTATTACTTTTTTGATTTTCAAATCATTATCCATAAGTGTATGGATGTTGTTGCTTTACCCCGATATCCTATTATACACTGTAAGTTGATATTGAATAGATTTATTTTTCCATTCGGGTTTCCGATTATTTTGATTTAATGTTTTTTTTATATTTTTCTTTTGATTTCGATTTTTGCAATCTCCCATGACACGATGTGTTGCACTAAGGTCTCTTGGTTACAATATAGACTTTCGATATCATTTTTAATATAGAAAAGTCGCAAAAGTTTACAGAATTTTTAAATTCTCAAATCATTTTCTTATCGATGAGATTCGTTCCTTTAACACGTTCCTCCACTTGAATTCCACATAAAATTATATTACGAAAATTTCAATATAAATCAAAAGAAAAAAAGGAAGGAAATCGTTTCACCAGAATATAATATTTACCAAAAGAACAAATTTATTTTTTATACTTTAGTACTTAGTATAATTCGAGTAGCGGCTTTAGCATTTGGATTATATAGTTCGATATTTTAAGATTATTCTAATTTGCTATATTTATGTAAAAATTTATTTAAGTTTATCTCTTATGGACATTCATAGCGTTATTAATTTTTAAGGTTTATAAATTGTATGAACTAAATTCAATTTACGTAGCATACACCACAGCACTATATGTAGTTTTTAGGACATAATAATTGAACAATTACAGCTTTTGAAGTTTGAAAATAAAACGTGAAATATTCTGAAATATTAAATTGGTTTCTTAAATTTCATTCAAGTTCTAAGCAAATATAGTTCTAGGTGAATTAATCGAATGTAGTCAAAAATTCGAGTCGAAGTGAATTTTCAAGTCTTTCATATTCGAAATTCTTTGATTGTGTGAAGAATTTGAAAAATTGATTGAAAGCAAAAATCTTAGCACAAAATGTTATTTGCTTCTTCGTATCACCTAAGTACTTCATGATATCGATTATAGAAATTTCGGAGAATATTTGGATACCCCAAAGTATAGTAAAAAGAATTAGCAAAAATATTGTAGTTCCATTGTAAAGTGCCAAAACGTATCGTTTTTATAGTTATAAGAAATCATGGTAGAAATTGAATAATCTCAATTGTTTGATCAGTAGTTTCTAGTAAGTATAATAAAGCTCTCAAAATAATCGAAGAAAGCTCAAATAAAATTATATACATATTTATCAATTTCTAGCAGCTTCATCGATCTGTAACCTTCTAAGAAGACTGGCTCTCTGGTTGCTCAAGCTCTAAATAATTTTTTGAAACTGGACCTCCTCGTAAAGACTGACCAACATCTACCAAAAACCAACTTTATATGTTTATATGTCTATGTAATTAAAATATTATATACATTGTATAATTGTATCGAATATGTATCAAAGTAAAACAAAGCCATAGTCCTATATAAAACATGATAAATAAATAATATATATATATATATATACTAGCAGATCCCGCGAACTTCGTCTCGCCTCCGAAGAAAAGAACGTGTCAACAATCAAGGGGTAAGAGTTTGCAGAAAACCCCCCAAGTTAAGCAATTTTAAGCTTTTTGATAAAGAATTACTTTTAAACCCTTCTTCACCTCTTTCTACTTCACTTTCTTCACCTATTGACCTCTTCCCCGGCTTCTTTATCATTCTCTCACCGTCTTACCTTCATTTTCCGTTTCACCATCTCTTTCCCCCCTTCACGTTACTTTCAAAAGCCACATGATTTTCTCGTTCTAAATTGAGAGTCCGTCTCCCATTAATATACATATGTAATTAAGGAAGTTCATTAATTTGGAAGATGAGACGTATACGTAATGCAATTGCCTACAAAACATTGCTCATACGTCAGGAATACAATCTCTTAACCCCCGTTTTACTCTCTTATGGGTGGAGTTTCGTAAAATCCGATCTTAGCGGATGTCTACTTCCTGTAAAGAACCCACGAGATTTTGTGATAACCAGTGAGTGGTATTTCGCTTTTGTATACCTACATATGTAGGTATACCTATAGATATGTAGCTATTTATTTATTGTTTGATGCTGTTTTGTCAGTTAAGCACTATACAGCTCGATTCTAAATATTGCCGGGCAATTTTTCCGTGCGGATTTGAACAAAATTCTCACATTCTAAGCACACTGGGAAGGGAATATAAGGCAGCAAGAATTTCGAACGTTTTTAAGCAGAGGTCCTTTTTTTATTAATGCTTAGAGCACTTCCTTTTTTTCGCGGAGAAAAATTTTTAGGGAAAAAATTCCCTTGAACCATTTAGATTAGCGCAGATAATCTTTGGGGTTCGGAACAAATGACCCAAGTTCAAGTTTGCAGAATTGGGTCTCTTCTCAAGTAAAAAAATCACAACATGGGAATTTCTCAAGCTCATAGCTGAATGACACCAGGGACTCGAAACAAGCTTCGAATCGGAAATGTTCAATTGCAGTTAAAGACGATTTACGGTAAACTCTTCCGGATCACATTTTATTGTCAAAATTCGGCTATTTTGATAAAACTTCAGAGAATTTCAGATTCGATTTTGGCGGCGATTTAATCGATGCAGCCTTCGTCCTCGTCAGTTGGCGGCTTGCTATGCTTCTCATTCGAGTTATGCTTATCGCAGTCACATTGTTTTTTACGCGGCTTCAAGAGCGGATCTTCTGGAATGACTAGTTTTTGCTCTTTCGCAGCAGCTTGAGCCTTTTTCTGGCAAGCGTCACATCCACATCCGTGCTGTGGTTCACTTTCTGCGGGAGGAATTTCCAATTCTTCCAAAGGTTCAATAGCTTTATTGCCTTTTCGGATGCGGTAAACGAGATACATTAGAGCGAAGCTCGCATATGTGGCCTTGGCTACCTAAAACATCGAGCGAGAGTAATCGATCGAGCGATTTTTTTTTTTTTTTTTAACTGAAATGATGAATTTCTTACATTTGCACGGCCAGCATAGGTGGTGCTATTGAAATATTTTCCCAGACCGGCCATTTTACTCAAAAGTTAAATTTTTCCAATTTGAAAGATAGTTAAAGAGGACAGACAAATAGGGCGAATATGAATTTAATTATTTTGTAAAAAAAAAAAAAAAATTAGAAAACTTTTTCGAAGAATTTCGAAAATCAATGCTTCACGATTTTCAATTTTAAAATTCTTGATATCTATATAAAAATAAGGCGTGAGTTTTTGTCATGATTATATAAACCGTTTCGCAGAGGATCGCATCGCATCCTTCACCGAATTTGTGTGAAATGTTTGTGTGACATTGCCGCTCCAAATTAATCGGACAGGGCAAAAATTTGAGAGTAATCATGTGCAATGGAAAAATGAAATAAATTGTTCGAAAATTGCATACTATCAGCCATATTCTAAATGAATATTTCCCAGAAATTTTTTCCCTAAAAATTTTTCTCCATAGACAAACGAATTGCTCTAAGCCACAATAAAGAAAATAATGTGATGTGTTCGAAATTTTTGCTCCCTTTATATTCCCTTCCCAGTGTGCTTAGAGAGGCAGAATTTTTTTCAAATCCCCGGAAGTACCTATTTGGAATTGGGCTGTATATGCCACGGTCCCCACAGGGTCGTGAGAAAGCTCTCAAAAATTATATGGTGCGGTCATAATTTAAAGAAGGCCACATTTTCTTTGCTTAACTGAGTAAGAAATTTGAAGGCAGGTAGAAATAATGTGTGAAAGTAAATTGTGTCAATTGAATTCCCGGTTAATTGAACTTATCGGTTAGTTGTTTGAATTAACAGCAAGTATTTTTCTTTATATTATTTCAATTTTTTCACTGGTAATGGCCATTCAAGCTTAAAAGAACTCATCAATTCGTTGTATCGACTTCAATTTTCATATGCAACCATAGATTGAGGAGTAAAACGCAGAAGTATGTAAGTAAAAATAAACATTTACCTTTTTTTCATGCTTACGTGCTTTCACTTCAGCTCTCATTCTGAATTCTTATCCGTTTTTAAAAATCTCCATTATTTTCCTGTCTCGAATTTTTTCTGACCTTTTCTGGTCCTTTTCCGAATTAGCCTCTCATTAAACGATGTAAAATGTTGTGGAAATAAGCATTTTTAAGGACCGTTTTGACGCAAATGCCTTACTTTAAGACCACTTGGGTATTCCCAAAGAGGCTGTGGCACGAAAACTGCTGAGAATAAATAAAAAATCATAAAAAAAAGGAATTCATTGTTCTCAAAAATAAAAGTTGGTTTTGCGGTGCCCTTTTGCAGTCTAGACTTAAAAAAAAGTTCTCAGGCAAGGGCATGGAAAGCTTGAACAGGTTGTGTTGTATATTTTTGTTGGGGAGAAGGGAGAAGGGAGAAGAGATTAATGACGGTTTTATATGGAACGACTGAAGCGAATGGGTTAAATACATTTTTCTTCTTATTCTTTATTTATTTTTTTTTTTTTTGCTCTTGTTGACAGAAGGGATTTTTGCTATAGCGTTCCAAAGCCAGCGGCCCACATGCTGCATGTGAGAGAAAAAACTTCAAATCGACAACAAAATTTTTGAAGTCGGTGAACACGAAGCTGCGAAATCTAATTTTGTTACTTTTGAAGTTTTGTACGCATTTTTCTACAAATAGATCAACAGGCAATGACGAAGAGCTTGTTAAATTCTTATTTTCTTATTTTAAAATAAAACAAGTCGGTCAAGCCCGACTTTGACAAACCCAGCGTCCTAACAAGATTGGCGCATTATGTTCCGCCTTTCTGTACAGAAGTTATGAAAAACCAATGTTTATGGGCGTGGCAGTCCATAGCAATTTTCCTCCTACGCCTTTCATTCCTCTTAGTCAACCAATGTTTCGAATTTGCAGCTTCTACGCCTTTTACTTCGGAATTTACAAAAAATGTCCATTTGTGGGCGTGGAAGTGGGCGTACCACGCATTTGCCTTCCACACACTTCTGCTACATAGTGGTTAGCCTTTATTTGAAATTTGAAGCTCCGGCGCCTGTCCATATGCAAGTTACGAAAGACCATTATTTTCGGTCATATTCCTGGGTGTGGCTGGACGCCACCCATTTTTTTCGAGGATACATCTGTTTGGGTAATTTGCTAGTGTTCCAAATATCGATGATATGTCTTGTGTGGTTCGCGAGTTATAAACGTTTTACTCAAAACATATAAAATTAATTAGTGGGCGTGGCCCATCCGGAGATTCGCCGTCGCTGGCTTTCATATGTATCGAAAGTTTTTTAAACTCCCGCTTGTTCTGATCGCTGGAATCCGACCGGGCAAAGGCGTCCGCGGAGGAGGCGGGTTTATCACTCGAGGGTGATGTTGCTTTTTTTTTTTTTTTTTTTTTTTGCACGTATTTTTATTATTGTATCTTCAAAAAAACTTATGAACTAACAATAAGTGAAAAATCTTAATACTAGAATATAATACATATATATATATATATATATATATATATATATATTTATATATATATGTATTTATATTATTTGGCCTCCGGTCCAAGCCAACGCATGGATTAGGCTGCCTTCAGTGTGTTGAATTGCTCCAAGGCTGTTACAGAGGGTAATAGGAGAATTAGTGCTGATAGAGAGAAGGCAGGTCACGCCTCTTGAGCCGTGTGTAGCTGTTTGTTAATAACAAATTTCTGGCTAATGAGTTCGGATGTTGGGACAACCGGGTGCTATATTTGCGACTTAATGAAATAAGTTCGTTTTTGACCAACGGGATACAAAGGTCCTTGTGTATGTTTTCGTTCTTAATGAACCATGGAGCACCAGTGATAGTCCGAAGGATTTTAGACTGTGAGCGTTGTATAATGTCTGTTATAGAGTTACTCGCTTTTCCCCAGAGCTGGGAGCCATAAGTCCATATAGGCTTAAGTGTTGCGTTATAAAGAAGCACTTTGTGTTCGAGCCGCAATCTTGACTTACTGTTGAGTAGCCAGTGCAGTTTTTGGGCGCTCAGCTTCATTTGGGTGCGTTTTGCCTCAATATGCTTGCGCCATGTGAGTCGGCGATCTAAGTGAATGCCTAGATATCTCACTTCATTGGCCTGTGGAACTCGTGTGCTATTAAGCATAATTGGAGGGCATGTCTCGCGACGCAGCGTGAAAGTTATGTGGGTGCATTTGCTTTCATTTACTTTTATTCTCCAGTTCGCAAGCCAGTCTTCAACAATATGAAGATGATTATTAAGAACTCGAGAGGCGACCGCAGGGTCGCTGTGTGCATACAAAATTGCTGTGTCATCTGCAAATGTAGATGTGAATAGCTCTGGGGAAACAGGCAGGTCAGCCGTGTATATCAAATATAACAATGGCCCGAGGACGCTGCCTTGAGGTACGCCTGCTGAGATGTGGAACTCATTCGTCGTGTGAGTTCCATATCTAATTTTGAACTTCCTTTCAGAGAGGTACGATTGTAGGACTTTGTGGGTATTATTGGGTAGTGTTTGTTTTATTTTAAACACTAAACCAGAATGCCAAACCTTGTCAAAGGCTTGTGAAATATCCAGAAATATGGCAGAGCAGTATTTCTTTTTTTCAAACGCGTTTCTGATTTCGGTAGTAACTCTGTTTACTTGTTCAATAGTACCATGGCTTTTTCGAAAACCAAACTGGTGCTCGGGGATAACTCTGGAGCTTTGCAAGGACGGTAAAATTTTTGCCAAGAGACATTTTTCAAAAACTTTTGAGAACACAGGCAGTAGACTAATTGGCCTATATGATGATGGCAATGAGGGATCTTTTCCTGGCTTAGGGATCATGATGATGTTTGAAATTTTCCAGGCTCGAGGGTAAAATCCTATTCTTAATATAGCATTAAATATGAAGAGGATTAGTCTTGTGGCTGCGGCCGGGAGTTGTTGTATCATCTGTGGCGTAATAAGATCAAAGCCTGCTGCCTTTTTTGGGTTTAGCTCTTTAATGATAGTTTGAACGTCTTTATGCTGAAATGAACGTATATTTTCGTTTAGACGTGGGGTGAGTTTGTGGTAAACGGTAAGGGTTGGTAGGTGGATTAGGCTTAAAAACGTTTTCTAGGTACTTAGCAAAAAGATGAGCTTTTTCTTCATCCTTTCTAGCCCAACTTCCAGTGTTGGTACGCAGGGGTGATACGTTTATTTTGGGTGCCTTCACCTTTTTGTTTATTTTCCATAGAGAGTAATTAGTTTCGGCTGTTGGGCTCAATTTTCGTGTGAAGTTTTCTAAATTAGTTCTCAGATCATTATCAAGAGCTTCTCTTAGGCGCTTAGTTGCTTGTGTTAAGTTGTACTTTGCGGAGGGTGATCGTTGACGCTGCCATTCTCTTCGTAGGCGTCTTTTTTCTCGAACAAGGGTTTCGATCTCGCTTGTAGTATATCTTCGAGGTATTATTGGGTTTCTGATTGATTTTGGGGTAGCGTGAACTGCGGCCGATATTATGATATCGTTTAGTTCTGTTATGGCTTCCTCAATATCACTTTCGCTCCGGAGGATCGTGTTCTCGTTCAAATGAGAGCTAATATATTTTTTAAACTTGAGCCAGTCGGTTTTCTTTGTTATAATTCTCCCGGGTTTTTCACTGAGTGTGGGCACGCCCATCATTGTTATTATAATAGGGGAATGATCGGATGACAGATCGAAGCTGGGTTCAGCATGTATTTCGCTACGATCAAAGTTTTTGCTGACTGCAAAGTCAATGAGGTCGGGTTTTTTTTGCAGGTCGGAAGGCCAGTAAGTGGGTTGACCTGTTGAAATACAGTCAAAATTTTCACGACTATTTATTATAAGTGAATATAATTGTCGCCCTTTGGGGTTAATTAATCTAGAGCCCCAGTGTGGGTGCTTAGCATTATAATCCCCAGCTGCTATGAATTTGTTGCCAAGCTTTTGGAAGTACTCTAGAAATTGTGTACCAGTAACAGAAAATCTCGGTGGGCAGTAAACTGCACTTAGAGCGATAATGCTGTTACCATAATGCAATGAGATAGAGGTTGCTTGTAAGTAATTTTGGGAAAATGCATCCATTAAACTGTGTTTTATTCGAGTTTTGATCAAAACACCGGTGCCGCCGTGTGCCTTTCCATCTGGGTGATGAGTGCCATAAAACGTATAATTATACCCAGCGTAAGCGGGGTATATTAGTTTTGTGCAAATCTTGTAACAGGGAGAATTAAGCTCCGGAGATATAGAAAAATATATATAGAAATGATCAGGATCAAAAACTGAATCGATTTAGACATGTCCGTCTGTCCGTCTGTCCGTCTGTCCGTCTGTCCGTCTGACCGTCTGTCCGTCTGTCCGTCTGTCCGTCTGTCCGTCCGTCCGTGGTCGGATCTCCTCCGAAACGGCTGAACCAATGAAGTCGAAATTTGGCACACATGTATATCGGGGTCCGAGTATGATCCTAAGTAAAAATGGGAGACATCCGCCCACTGCCACGCCCACAAATGAATTTATTGTGTTTTCAATAAAATGCTTGTAACTTGCGAACCACTCAACACATTCAATTGATATTTGGTGTGCTGGTAAACTACGAAAAGGGACATATCCTGGCAAAAAATGGACGCCGCCCTCCTCGAGCCACGCCCACAAATAAGCCCAAAAATAAGGGCTTATCGTAACTTGTGAAGTAAAAGGCGTAGAAGCTTCAAATTCGCAGCATAGGTTGTCCAAGGCAATTGAAAGGTGTAGGAACAAAATTTTGTATAGCCCGCCCACTGCCACGCCCACAAATAGAGAATTTTCATAACTTCCGAAGTAAAAGGCGTAGAAGCTTCAAATTCGCAACATAGGTTCACCAAGGCGAATGAAAGGTGTAGGAAAATTTTTTTTATGGCCCGCCCACTGCCACGCCCACAAATGAAGAGTTTTCGTAACTTCCGAAGTAAAAGGCGTAGAAGCTTCGCATTCAAAACATAGGTTCACCAAGGCGAATGAAAGGTGTAGGAAAAAATTTAATGCGGCCCGCCCACTGCCACGCCCACAAATGAAGAGTTTTCGTAACTTCCGAAGTAAAAGGCGTAGAAGCTTCAAATTCGCAACATAGGTTCACCAAGGCGAATGAAAGGTGTAGGAAAAATTTTTATATGGCCCGCCCACTGCCACGCCCACAAATGAAGATTTTTCGTAACTTCCGAAGTAAAAGGCGTAGAATCTTCAAATTCGCAACATAGGTTCACCAAGGCGAATGAAAGGTGTAGGGAAATAATTTATGTTGCCCTCCCACTGCCACGCCCACAAATAGAGAAGAAAAACATAGTGCGCTCATAATGTCGGGACGCTGGGTATTTCAAAGTCGGGCTTGACCGACTTTAGCTTTCTTACTTGTTTTTAATAGTAAAATTATATTTGCTTGTAAGGTGGGTTTCACTGACGAGCATTACGTCAATTGAATGTAATTCAAGAAATGTTTGAATTTCAAGCTTGTGTTGTCGAATGCCGTTAGCATTCCAATGACAAATTTTTAAGACACTCATTTCTTTGCAATTAGAATTTGCATGAGTTGGCTTTGAGCACGCATCATCTCTTGCAGCATTGATTGCACAGTTGAAGTGAACTGCATCATGCAGTTAGTCAAATTTGAGATCATTGATTCCAAATTTGATATGGCACCTTGAGGGTGTACCGCAGTGTTCGACCTGACAGCGTCAGCGTACGAAATAGTCATAGGAGTACGACCAGGATGTGCTGCTGTCGCAAGAGATGCTTGAGCTTGGGTCGCAGTGTTAGACTTTACTGCGTCAGCATATGAAAATGCTGTGGGAGGAAGAGCAGCTGATGCTGGCCCTTGCTGGCTCGGCAGGAAGTTCGGAACTTCTTGATGAGTTTTCCGCTTGGGTTGGTCTTTTTTTTTTATTGCCATGTAGATTGGGCATCCACGATAACTCGCTTTGTGGTTACCACCACAGTTGCTGCATTTTCTTACATCAGGGTTGTCTTGATCAACTTGACAAGAGTTCGAAGAATGCCGATCTCCACATGTAGCGCACACGGGGTGCAATGTGCAATAGTTTTGCGTGTGACCAAATTCTTGGCAATTAGAGCATTGAACCGGCCCTTTCCGCTTATGAGGCTCTTCGACCGTAATTTTGCGGTGTAGCAAAAATTGCAGATTGTATATTGGGTGGACCTCGTTCTTTTTTAGTTTTTGGGAGTTGGCTGAAGGATCAAGCTCAATGCGATATAGGGGTTGCGGAATATTTTGTTTGTTTTTAATATTAAAAACGGTTTTCGTTGGAAAACCTGCAGATTGCAGAGCGCCTTTGATCTCTGCTGGGTCAACTGAGGGCTCGATGCCTTTTATTACTACCACTAAACCTTTGCTTGCTTTAAGCTGGTAGGTATAGTAGCTTTTTTTGAGTGCATCAAAGTGATTCACCAGGGTACGATAGTGGGTTTCCGTATAAATTTGTATTTTAGTTTCTTTCACGTTACCCCTTTTAATGGAAACAACGTGAAAGTTGCTACTGCCAATGGAACGAGCGATTGTTGCTACCAGAGCGTTGGAACATTCCTCACGCAAGTAGATTGGGGGAGGCTTAATTTTTTTGATGGGGTTTTGTGTAGATGATTCATTATCATCTTTGCTAGCAAGCAGCGCAAATCTATTTTGGCTTGGGCTAGTAGCAATACTCGTTGATGCATTGGGTTTCAATACTTTTAGAGCCTTCTGTCCTTGCATTTTTTGGGGACTCAATTTCCGCTTAATGTTCACGTAGCGATCCATGCCTGTCTGCTCTGCCGACCCCTTTTGCTTTTCGTGGACGCCAACGTTTTTTGCTATAGCGGCAGCGGCGCTAGCATTCACTTGAGCAGAGCACACGGCTGAGCTCTGAGCAGCGGTTTGAGCAGCAATTTCGGCTTCGTTTTGTCTTCTGTATTCTTCTTCTGACTTAGTGTTTGTCAGTATGTCGGTTGTTTCTTCGTTTTGCAGTGATGCTGTTGTTTTTGAAGAGGTGAGGCTCGCAATAAGAGCAGAAACCGTTGACGTTGTAGCTGTGTACTTAGGACTAGCAAAAGTATTAGTTGGCGTACTTACTGCGATCGAGCAGGGAGTATTGGAGCTTGTAGGCAGAAGGGGTAGTGCATTTACTGCATTTGTTTGCTGCGGTGTGCGCGAAAGCTTGCCTGAAGTCACCGAGTGAAGGTTTAGCAGAGCATTTTGTTGTTGGAACGATTCCGTAACACTGTGCGAGCGACGTCGGCCGCACGGCGGCGAACGTTGAACACTTATTTTATTTTCTTCTTTCTTTTTTTTTTTTTTTGTTTTTTTTCACATGCACTTTTCGCGCACTAGAAGAGTCGCTGTCTCTAATTTTTTATTTGATTTTTGTACTTATTTTTATTATTATTAATTTAATTTTGATTTAATTTTTTTTTATTTAATAATGTTTAATTTTGTGTTATGTTTTTTTTTTTTTTTTTTGTTTGTTTTTTTTTCTTTCTTTTTTTTTTTTTAATGAAAACTGCGGATGAAAACGCGTCCGACCGAATCGAGCGCTTGAGCCGACTGATGTTGCTTTAGCCCAGCTTTTTGGAAGGTTCAGGGGACCCAATGGTTGTCAAATAAATGAGGCAGAAGCTCAAGAATGGACTCCTGGTGGTGCCAAAAGCGAGTTACAAACATATGAATTGTTAACTGATGGGGAGATTGTGCGAGCGCCAATGTGTGAGGACGATGAGCAAGATGAGGACAATAGCGCCTCCTGAAACGCTGGTAATTCAGACGCAGTTTTTGTAGTGTAGTGTGGTGAAAAAGGGGGAGAAGGGGGAAGCCGCCACCGGGCGCCAAATCATATTTAAATTTTTATGAAGTTATTTTTGTTGAGGCCAGTTGGAGGGGGCGGCATTGCCTGCATTGTGCATGCTACCCTACGCTACTGGGCAGTTGGACCCTTAAACGCTGGACTGAAGTTGAAGAATTTGATTGAGTCGAAGTTACTTTGCTCCCTCGATTGAGAGACCGGGCTTTTGAAATGAAGTGCCAAAATTATAAACAGAAGAGTATAACAGAATTTTTCGAGAAGAACTCATTTTAACTTATGTACTGTTTTCCTTACATGGTTGTGATTTTGATCATGCACAACTTTGTTTTTATGTTTTATTTTAAAAGTTGGTTAAAGACACTAAGGTAACACATGTGTTTTATTGCCATTAAATATGACAAACTATGATCCGGGTGTCTTGATTATCCGCAGATGATTTTGTTTTTCACTCTCCTGGTTAACGAGGCCCTACTGCATTGTTATTAAGCCTAAACAAATCCATTTACTACGAAAAAAAATTCCCACTTGATATATTATGCCGTAATGGGTTAGTTCAGTGATGCCAACTTAGCGCTTTTCGCGCTAGATCTAGCGCTTTTGGAAGGCCCGCAGTGCAAAAACGTCTTTTTAGCGCCAAGCTATTTTCGCGCGAAATCTAACGCTTTTTCGTTGCGTTCATTTAAGTTTTCAAAGTAGCTTTTCCTTCAATTTTTAACATCAAAATGAGCATTTTTTACTTAGGTACTCACCACAAGTGTTTTTCTCTCACTCTTTTTTTGCCTGCCGAGTAACATCTCTTTCTATCTGGCACGAAACGCCCCGCGCAATATCTATGAGAGTGACATATATGGTTATGTGCGACGCTAAGAAAATTGGCACACCATAGGTGACCTTAGATGTAGAGCTGGAGAATAAATCGGTAGCACTATCGATACTATCGATGGTTTCAAACTATCGCAAACAGCGATGGTTTTTGAAGACTGTCGATAATTTTGATTCATGGACATTTACTTTAGCATTGGAAAGGTGGTGCTGGCGGTGACAGAGGGCTGTCTTCTTTTTAAAATGGACAGATTCCTAAAAAAGCCTTTATTTAGAGATAAGGCCGAGAACTGCTCGAAAATTCATCTTTCAATTATCAAAATTATCGATTGTAAAAATTATTGATAATCGAAAATATCGATGATGATGATGATGATGATGGTGATGATAATGGTGATGATGATGGTGAGGTTGGTGAGGTTGGTGATGATGGTGGGGTTGGTGATGATGATGGTGATAGTGGTGTAATGATGATGATGGTGAGGTTGGTGATTATGATGGTGATGATGATGTCGAGGTTGGTGATAGTGAGGTTGGTTATGATGATGGTGTTGATGGTGTTAATGTTGTTGATGGTGGTGATATTGTTGATGGTGATGATGGTGATGATGAGGATGATGGTGATAATGATGATCATGGTGATGATGATGATAGTGATGATGATGGTTAGAATGATGATCATGGTGATGATGATGATGTTGGTGATGATGATAATGATGATGGTGATGATAATGATAATGGTGATGATGGTGATGGTAATGGTGATGATGATGGTGATGATGGTGGGCTTGGTGATGATGATGGTGATAGTGGTGTAATGATGATGAGGTTGGTGATAGTGAGGTTGGTTATGGTGATGGTGCTTATGGTGTTGATGGTGTTAATGTTGTTGATGGTGATTATGGAGATTATGGTTATGGTGGTGTTGATGGTGTTGATGATTATGATGGTGACGATGGTGTGGATGGTGTTGATGATGATGATGGTGTTGATGGTGATGATGGTGATTATGGTGATGATGATGGTGTTTAAGTATTAAAATGTACCTTCCGATTGTTCTCCAGCTCTTTTGAGATGACTGAGAATTTCTTCAATTGATGTCTTTATATACGTTTCCGAAATCATGAATTCAGTGAGAATTGTAGGAATTTTTTGAAAAAAAGTACAATTTCTGAGGGTAGTTTTGCATTTGGAGGGAAATAATGATTGGAAATTTGTTTTCAGGACGAATACCATCAAAGGGAACTATGAGCGTATTCGGAGGGTGCTTTTGGGGGTTCAAGCCCCCTCGAAATGCGCGGAATTACAAAGGGGATTGAGAAAATGATCTCGGTGGATAGTTTTGTTATGCCTTAAACTTCTTCCGAAATAATTTTCTGCGTCGGTGCGTTTTGGTGCGTTTCCATGTCCCCACGAACCCCACCATGGCTTTTTTTCAATCAGCCCTCGGACTTAACGAGCCATAGATCTAAGCAGTGATGCCAAATTAGCGCTTATCGCGCTAGATCTAGCGCTTTTGGAAGGCCCGCGGCGCGAAAACTTCTTTTTAGCGCTAAGCTATTTTTGCTCGAAATCTAACGCTTTTTCGTTGCGTTCATAAAAGTTTTCAAAGTAGCTTTTCCTTCAATTTTTAACATTGTAATAGCGTAAGCCAAGTATTGCTTTCTAACACAACAGCTAAAAGATGAACCAATGATGAATCTGGCTGCTTTAATTTTGTGATTGCGTTTAGACGAGAGAAACAATGTGCGTGACTATTTTGTGATATAGAATGGCATATGGGAAAGAAAAAGATGGTTGTTCGGTGCCTTAGTCGCATCGTTTCTAATCTAAACGCAGACTTGTAAGAAGCATATTTGATCATTTGTTATATAATAAATATTCAAAGAGAAAAAAACATCAAAATATACAATGATCTTTTTAGAAAAATAACACGTTCCCTTCCAAAAACGTTTTCTTTTGTTTGATTTAGCGCCTTTTGAAATTAGAAATGGGGAATCATTGATTTCCGGTGCTTTTTGGCGCGTTTTGAAAATTAATCAGCGCTTTTTGCTTCTGAGGAGTTGGCAACACTATTTTCTAATTTTCTAAATACACTATAGAAGCTAAACTATAACATGGATATTATATAAGAAAATTCTCCATATCTCCAAAAAAAAATCTTAAAAATATGACTTTTTTCGATTTTAAATCCCTATCATCCTCTTAATAAAATAAATTTTTTAACCTTTCAGCCTATATATTTTTTATACCCAACACACTCTCTGTCGAGGGTGTATAGGGCGTTTGTGCGGTTGTGTATAACATTCAGAATCAGTCGAGGTATACCATACAAAATATTTATGGAAATGATCAGCGTCATCAGGAGATTCGATTTACCCATCCGTCCGTCCGTATGGCCGTCTGTCTGAACGTACACAGTTTTCTTATCGAAGAAGAAGAGGAATCTTGACGAAATTTGGTATGCGTATTGGCGGGAAAATGAGTAAGATCAAGTTCGATAATGGACTCGATCGGACCAATTTTGGGGATAACTCTAGTAGTAGGGTTTGTCACAAAAATCGCAAAATTTGCTGTGAAATCAGAATCTTTCGAGATATTTCAATGAAATTTGCCATTTGAGCGTCCGATTTAAAAATATATAGCTTACTGTTTATCTTTGTCGGGTATTATATTATCAGGTTCACCTGACAATAACACTCCTTCTTGTTTTATATTGGTATTGAACGTGCTACACCAAGCTCCGTTAATAATGTTATTTATTTATAATAGCTAAAAAATCCTCCCACAGGATAGAAGCTCTATTTGGGAATCGAATTTTCCCTTTGCTGACGATGCTTTTGGCATCATTAAATAGCCGCTTTAAAATGCATTTAAAACTCAATATTTAATTACATTTATTCCTAAATTCGCTCAAAAGGATTTCCGAAGCGCTTGGCTAGGCCCTAAAATTCATTCATGCATTCACGAACGGGAGAAATGCTCGTTGGCTCGTCTAAAACTTAAAATACAAAAAAAAAAAAAAAATGGGGAAACGCGATAGTGCGATGACCTCCAACCCTCTTTCATTCACATCTGTAGTAGTCTGGCAATTGGGATTCGTCGGTGACGCAGACGGGCAGACGGGCAATGGGCAGGGTAACTAATAGTAAAGAGAGAGAAAGTATGCGTAGGAAAAAGTTGTAGAAAAAAAGAAAGGCCCATTGAAAGATGCTCAGCTCAACTGCCGGGTGGCAAGAGCTGCTGTTATCGTAATTTTAACGAAAGCTGGAGCACTACGAACTATGTGGTTAACCAGTTGTCTGAAGCGTTGCTGGATCTAGTGTTTTCAATGAAGAAATACAGGAAAAAAGAAAAGGAAAAAACGGAAAAAAGAAGAAGAAAATTGACTGTCAGGACTTCAATGATTTAGAGCGAGTGTTTTGGAAAGCCTCCTCGATGGCATTACTCAAAGTGGTTTGATAACGAAAATCCTTACAAAAAAAGAGGTCCATGGACATGACTGAGCTGACAACAACTCGTAAGAAACAAGCGAACGTATTTGTAGTCATCAATTTAGAAATTTCCAAGCCGGCTGTTGGATTTTCTTGCAGGCAGAAGCAAATGCAGTTTTCCGTTTGCAGCCGGAGAGTACAAAGACAAAACATTTGTGTTTTTAAACTACAATTTATTTTTGCTTTGCTTGGCATTGAGTTTTACTTTCCATTTGGATTTGCAAAAGCTTATTTTACAAGACCAAATTTTTTTTTTTTTTTAATGAAATATTTAAGGGATTTTCAAACTGTTGGGAGAAAGTTTTTTTTTTCATGGCAAAGTGCGGCTTGTTTTCTACAAATAGTATTAGGTAGATAAAATAGTTTTCAAATTGTATAAAAATAATAAGCTCCATTTGTTTGGAGCACACATTTCCGAAATAAATAAAAATATTTCAAAAGGTCTTGCCGGTTCGGGAAGGCACGCGGCCTCCTGAAAGCGATTTTAAATATTTGTTGACATTACGTTAGGTGCTACCTAATACACTATAAAGACCGAAATTTAGGTTTCTACTGCACAATGTCTTTGCAAATCTCCTTATCCCGCGAAAATAATAAGTAGGCAGCATGAAGTAAGTATTTAAATTTAGAACGAAAAGGTAGGTATGTATTTGGCATTACGGCACCGAAATACTTATATGTCCAGAGATTAACAGAGGTGTTCGCTTAAAAGAAAACTATTTGAGAAGCAGGAACACTAGAGCATTCCCAAAAAGTGTATGTTTAAGAGCAGTGTCCACAAGGAGAGAGGTTACTGTACCTATAATATCGATATATCGAAAACCCGATAGCATCGTTCCAATCTCGATATATCGATATGATATAAGTTGATATATTTTCCAACTTTGCTATCCCTACTAGGGATGCCAATCCCGGGATTTTGCCCTTTTTTTCATCCCGAAAATCCCGAGATCACTGGATGTAAGTCCCGGGATACATTTCTTTTCTTCCACATTCAAACCTAAGCTAACCTAAGCAAACCTAAACTTAACAAAATCCCTTTGTAATGAAGTGACATTTGATCTAAAGTAGAACACGCATGCAACACTTATTTATGCAAGATAAACAGCTGACTCTATGTTCAGTTAAGCTTGTACCGCGCTGTCCAAATTTGAAGAAAGTCCATATTTATCCGACCATGAGCATTTACAGTAGAACATCATGTAAGTTGCAACTCAAAAAAATTTCTTACGTATTTTCCATGTTTGACTCCATTTCGAAAAACGACGCTACAATTTTATAAGGACTCAATATCGAAAGAGTAAAAAAAAAATTAAAGGCGTACCATGAGAAATGGCAAATTATTGGATGTTCCTTTTGAAGTACATATGCGATTCAATTCCGGGATTAGTCTCGAAAATTCCGGGATTTTTTTTTAAGATCCCGAAATCCCGGGATTACAAAAATGACGAAAATTGGCATCCCTAATCCCTACTCGAGAGGACTGCAAAGCAATACGAATTTTTAGAGTGTATTTTTGATTTCGATATATCGGAAATTGATACTTAAAATCCAATATCGAAGTAAAGTTGGAGAAACAATCGCTACGATTGTTCAGCTGTGGAAAGGTGGTGCTGGCGGTACTAAGGGCTTGCTTCTTTCGACTGTCCATTTTATTCCTAAAAATGCCCTTACTTAGACTAGGGCGAGAGCCAATATCGCTCATCCCTATTGACAATACCGCTCATCCCTACTGCCTCATGAGAATATCACGAGTTCGAGCTAGTTATATTCGAAAAAATTTTTAACCAGTTGAGAATTATATGAAGGCTTTGTAGGTAAGGCAACATTAAATGACCACTAACAAATGCTATTCTCAATTTTAACTTCAAGATTGTTTCAGCACCAGGCCAACAGCTGCGGGCGGAGGGGTTAGGGGGGTTCGAACCCCATTAAGTGGTTTCCTTTTATACTCTCTTTCTTTTGATGTTGCCAGGAACAATGAAAAGGGATCTATGTTAAACGAATGCCAAAAATCCTCCTGTCCAGAGGGGGATGCGAAATCAGTGGTAGTTTCCTCAGGCCCCAACTCCACTGTTTTTAATTGTTGAGAAAGAAGATCTAAAATTCAAATTAAGTAAGTCCAAGCCTTATTTATAATAAAGTATATAATAAATTATTATATTGAATTGTGTTGCTTAATTTGAGTTTAGATGGAATAAAAATTTATTTCTTTATTATATAATTATTATAATTACAATTGAATCGGATGTCAATAGCCATTACACACACGCAGAGACCCCAGACAAGCAGCCAGGCCGGCTTTAGGGGCTCAAACCAACCCCAAAAAAATATCCTTTCTGCGTTTCTGAGGGACGTTCCCATCTAAATTTGAATAAAGAACCTTTAATATGAGCTCGAACACTAATTAACCCAATGCATTCTTCATGAAAGGGGGAAAAAAATGTTTAATTTTACCTTTTCAATTCTACTTCTCCCTCTTCGGATCGATTAAGAATTCGTAAAGCGGGCTTGTCACATGAAAATTTCAATGTCAAAAACATTTTAATTACATGCCATGCAAAGTCAATCACCCTATCAACATTTTTCTTAGGATCGTTACGCACGAGAAATGCGTACGAAGGCTTTCGACTGCCAAATATTCCCTGAAAGAATCGTACCACACAAGGGTGAAAGGCGTCAAAGGATATGCTTCGATGAGAAAGGTAAACCGTAAACGGGTATTTGCTCATGTCTGAGCATCAATTGTAAACGCGACGAGTAATGAATAAAAATTCTCTTTTCGAAATATTTAAGTTTTTATAATCAGCAAGCGAAATATATTTGACAATTTATGTCACGGACACAATCTCGAAGAAATTCTAATTCGTCGTAGGAAAAAGCAAATAAAAGAATTAACTAAAGTTCAAAAGAAAAGGACTAAAAACTTTTCAAACCTTTGCGAAGGTCAATGCCAAAGCTGTGCAAGATGTTGCACGGCCAATTAAAACTTTCTTAAGTACAACCGTAACGAGGAGTGTTTTATTTTCGTCAAGGATAAAAGCGAGGAATGAGAAATTTCTTGGAGTTCCATTTATTCGATATTTTTTTTTTTTAGATACAAATTGTGGTATTTTCTGACGCAAATCGAGTGCCTCAGCAGACCTTTTACCTTCAATATCATAACATTAATTGTTAACTTAATAACAAACAAAAAGAAGCATGGCTCAGCTACACTGACATACTTAACTTAAGGATATTTATTTTCAGTCTCTTCAGTACCTACGTTTGGTATATGAATAAATGAATTTGAAGTTAAGCTAAAATCGTAAGAAAATACCCGTTTTATCTTTGACAATTATTAAAAATACGCTCCATAGGCCATTCAAAGAGCTTATGATATATAAAAGTGGTTAATTTTTTCTTATAGCGCTACATAGCTCTGGAGATTGTGTGAAAATAGGACTTAACTTTGGCCAAAATATCCGATTGTCCGAAGATTTCTTGTCAATAAAAAAAGAAATAGAAAATTAAACTGGGCATTTTAATATTTAAGTGAAGATATTCGAGAACAAGCAAGAGATTTTTGCTCTCGATTTTGAGATGGCTAGCTATGTATATTCCGTGTAGAAACTCTCTCCGTTTGGAAACCTCTGCTAATTTCCTTCAATAAATGCTTTGGCCAAATGGCTTTGCTCCTCGGACGGAAGTCCTACTGAAATTTCTTAACGTCATTGAGAGTGATTGTTCTTATCCCAAAAACATAGTAAAAGCAACAAAGGGGTCAGATATACAGCAATAGGCCGTCCTTATAATCTTGCGAACTTTTTTCTGTAAAACATACATATACTCGAGATATCTTCAAATACTTTGAGGGGTCTCGGTTAAAAATTTGTGACCATCGGCTTATCTACAGGATCTCAAACTGACCGTCATCTTTTCTATCGCTAAAATTTTTCTTTCAAGCCCTTTTCAGGGCCTCCCTGGGAGTATTTATGGATTAGTATTGTTTTCGGATGGATGATCTTTATTTAAGCCCCTTAACGCACACGGGATATTTATCTTTCCTACATAATTTTACCGAATTATAGAAATGTTATGATGAACATTGCTAAAATCGTTCAAATAATGTGGTGACAAAGTCGTTTATGTATTAAAGCTTTCGGACTGAGAACTTTCGAATCCTTTTTGGATATATGTATAAATCTCAATTTCTATGTGAGTAATTTTTGCTAGAATATTGATCAAAATCTATTCGAGTCATCGTTTTATTATTATTTTCATGACCATCGAACATCAAAGTAAGCGAGGATTACTCAAAATATCAATTAATTTTGCATTATTTGATTAATTTTTAAGCCCGCCCGTCCTTCTTCCACTTTCTCTCTTAATGTTCAAAGCTCAAGAATTGTTTTGTTCAACAATTCTGAAAAATTGTCTTAGAGTTTTCCCTTGCACAGCTTCTGACTTTTTCCCAGAAGCAAGTTTATAAAATTCTTCGAAAAAATTTTTCACGCTTACAATTTTATGAACCGACATTCAAGCAATGAGAGAACGGAAACCTGTTGACTCGATTCTACGAATTTCCTTCTTGATAAAACGACCGCACAGGATAACATAATTTCCATTTTGCTTCGTTTGGTGTTTCACTTCCCCATTTCGAACGACGGAAATTCCCCGGAACTTGGCACTCAGATAAAAATTTCCCGGCTACTTGGGTGAATGGGAGCGCAGCTTTGAAGAAAAAAAGTTCTTACGCAATCCAAACGGAAGTTTAATATTCATTTTGCCAAGGCAATCATATTTTCACGGAATTTATCGAAAAATAAGGAGCTGATTTAATTATGTTGGTACCTACATAGCATTTTACAATATTTTCTGGGAAAACACGAGGATAATTATGAATGATACTTTTTTAAAGCTTATTAAAAATTTAAACAAGCATAGGGAAAGACATTAAATTTACCCACTTTATCTTTTCGATTTAATTATTGATATTTTATTCTAATTTTTAATTATAATAATATTTTAAGGCTTTGGCTGTGTATGGAAAAAGACAAATAATCGTGAAGTGGATCACAAACATTTTTTTTATTTTTATTTCCGATAATTCGAATAACTTTATTTGCTATCCTCAGGGTTGCACGGTTTTATAAATACTACACACCAAGGTTAGCTGTCCTCTGATAATATATTTACTTGCTTCTAATGTACAATTCAAAATCTCGCATTTCTCGAAAAATTCAATCCTTGAATTAAAGAAATAAAATTTTTTTATAATTTTCTTTAATCGAATGATTGGTTCAGCAAGTTAAACTTTAAATCTCTATGCGTTGGTTTCTACAAGTAAAAATGCAATCGTACATAAAGAAATTTATTCAAAAAATTTTGAATTGTTTCCGATTAATTAGCAAGATGGATTTAATATAGTATGTAATAATTTCTTTCCTTAAATACGGTCGAATTGATTGTAATCATGGGTCGTACAAGTAGATTGACCAAAAAATTCGCACTAATTGCTTAAAATTTACCTATCTTTAAGTAGAAAACAAACAAGAAAGGGTATTCTAATCTGGCGAACTAACGTTCTATATATATAAGTAAAACCAACATCGGTTCATTGAAATATACCGAACAAAATCGGTTTTAGAGCAATTTTTGCCACTACAGGTAGCCTTAATAATGGACCGATTAAGAAATTTTTGGACAGGATGTTTACGAATTCTCTAGTCTAGGAAGCATACAAGCCAATTTTCCTTCAAGCCTCATCGCAGTTTCAGGTGAAAGAGACAACACGAAACACGCCCTTCTGCCCTGCTCTTTAAAATAACGTTTTAAGCCCTAAAATATGTTCAAATATAAAATTTCAGCAAAATAATTCAAAAACTTCCGGTTTTAGAACAGTTTTTATGATTTTCGTAACAGACCCTAGTACTGGAGGTACCCCTAAAAATGGTCCGATCGGGTTGATTGTCGAACTTGTTGTTACTCATGTCCCCGTGAGCACGCATACCAAATTTTGTCATGATAACTCAACTCCTTCGATAAGAAAACTGGATACAGACAGATAGACGGACAGACGGACGGTCTAAATCGAATTTCCTGGTGACGCTGATCATTTCTATAAACACTTTGTATGGTCCATCTTGTTTGGTTCTGGCTGCTACACACAACCGCACAAACGCAATATACCCTCGACACACAATGTATTGTGTCATTTGACCTATTTTTTCGAGTTAACGCACGAAATTTTGTACAACAACAACAACAAGAATGGCCACTAGACCATTTAGTAATGTTATGAATATACATAATAATTTATTACTCACATGTGTATGTATGTATGTATATTCCCCAACACTTTGGTTTCATAAGACATCAATTTATTGAACAACCACACTTTAGCACTAAATAGCTACCTTGCTTTCTTCCAACTTTAGCCAGTTTCCAAAGATCGCACCACTCACAGTGCAAGGTCCGTGTTAGTCAAAACACGTGGCCGAAGACGGGAACAGCTGTTCGCTTGAGATAAATTCTTGAATTAAAATGTTAAAATGTCAGTTGATTTGGAGAATCAGGCATATTTTGCTGTTTACGTTCTGTACTTGATCTACGGCCTGTATAATTTACTCAGCGTGCGGACAATCATATTGAATAATTTCATTGACAACGCCAACGAAGAAGGTAAGCAAAACAAAAGCTAAGAAAGCCAATGAAAAAGAAATTCAACCGAAAGGGAAATAATGGTTTTCAGCTGATTAAATGCGGTGTGAAATAGTGGTTTAAATAAGTGGCTGAATTTCGATGCATTCGATGACAGTCTGGCTTTTAATGTCCAAAACACTCTCTGTCGAGGGTATATTGCGTTTGTGCGGTTGTGTGGAACACTTAGAACCAGTCGAAGTAGACCATATATAAATAAAGAAATGATCAGAGTCACCAAAAGATTCGATTTAGCC
Organism: Chlorops oryzae; assembly: GCA_020466095.1. NCBI lineage: Eukaryota > Metazoa > Arthropoda > Insecta > Diptera > Chloropidae > Chlorops > Chlorops oryzae. The sequence continues at coordinate 29,756,530 of CM035808.1, forward strand.
ATGTCCGTCTGACTGTCTGTCTGACGAAATTTAGTATACGTGTTCACGGGGACATAAGCAAGACACAATTTCAAGAATGGACCAGATTAGATCATTTTTAGGGGTACCTCCAGTGCTAGGGTCAGTTATGACAATCACAAAAACTGTTCTAAAACCGGAAGTTTTCGAGATAGCCCGAAGGGCGTAACTCCTGCAATCGAAATTGGACTTGAACGAAAGTTGGCATGAGTGCTACCTCTATAGCCATAAACATCCCCTTCAAAAATGTTCGGTGCAAAAATTATCAGTCCATTATTATGGGTACCTCCAGTACTAGGGTCTGTCACAAAATCCCATATTGCTAGGGATTTGTCAGTCAATAGATCCCATATTATCTCTCTGCTAGTTAAATAATCTGATATATAATTTGTATGAATATTAGATTTAACTTACAGTGAGATTTAGAATTTTAATTTCATAAATGGCCCTAAATATCTCCAGAATACCTTGTCTTAATGGTAGTGATTTTGGGGCTTGTTTTGAAAAATGTTCAAACATGTTTGTGTCGGGTATTGTACGGTCACGCTCGCCTGACTATACACCCTTACCTTTTATAGTTGCCTTACCTACTGTTTAAATAATTTGGAGGTTATTTTCAAAATGTTTGAGTTTTCATTTTTAAAAGGATAAAATAAAATCTTCAACTTTTTATTAATAAAAGCTTAAAGGGAAGATAAAATATTTAAGAAAGTATCAGTTTTTCTTTTATAAAAAAAAAACAACTGATATTTAGGGTTCGAAAAAATGCACTAAAATTGTGAAAAATGCTGTTAAAACCATTGAAAAAAATTCAGATAAAGTCTCCAAGCTCATTCCTCTGGAAATGTCATTTTGAAGAGGTTTCTTCGTATTCATTGCAATTAAAAATTCGATGCTATAAAATGTTAATTAATAGCCCAATTGTGAATATTCCCGGGGAACGAATTCCTGGGAAATTTACTTTTCTCCAGACCAAAATTCTCCTATTTTAAATAGATACGGTAAGAAAAATTATGGGTATGTTTCTAATACCCATTCCCCATAAAAATTCTTCCTTCAAATAGCTAAAAAAAAAAGAAGCAGTTTACTCCCGGGAATTCGTTCCCCGGGAATACTCAGAATCGGGCTGTAAATTGACAGAACAAATTATTTGAAATGATTTTTGGGCATTAGGCAAAGAATTGAAGAACATTTTCCAGGTGCATTGAGTTGGAAACTTTAGCGGTATTTTTCATCGTTTTTAAAGACATTTTTGTCATTTTTAGGGCATATTTTTGACAGCCCTGCTAATAATTTTCTTTATTTTTTAATTCAGTGGGCTTTGTCGATGGATTTCTCGGCACGAAACGCGATGACTCCAATGATGAGTTGGAAAACTTCAATAGCTTTTTACAAAAGTGGTGGATGTGGTACGTCGTCCACGTAATTGTTAGTTTACTCTTCACAAAATTTTGCCCGCAGAGACGAAGTCTTGGACATGCGTTTGCCTGCGTGCTTGGACTTCTATGTACTGTAAAACTTTTGTTTGTGGCCATTCTGGTCTGTCAGCTACTCACTTACTATGCCATTTCGATGCGGCCTTCAAAGAAGCTAACTTGGAGTCTTTCGTTGATCTGGATGTTTGTCATAAATGTTATCAAGAACAGTGAAATGTGGTAGGTATTAAGTAAATCGGAGACTATTATTATTAATCCAGATATATTGAGCGATAATAATTGATTTCATCCTGGTAACAGGTACACGACGCTGGGATATTCTGAGTACTTTATGCTATTGCTAACACTCTCGTGGAGTCTGCTTCGCTGCTGTAGTTTCGTGCTCACCAAGCTGAAGGAGAAACCAACAATTGGAAAACTTTTGGACGTTAAATACTCTATGGAATCGTTCTTCGGCTATACCCTTTATTTTCCCTGCATCGCACATGGCCCGTTCCTAAGCTTCGACCGTTATATTATGACCACGGACATCGAACGAAAGGGCATAGGTCTAAAACTTAGAACTCTTTGCTTCCAATTACTTCGTGTGGCAATCTGGTGGTGCGTGCTGCACGTGGCATTGCATTTTCTTTACATCCATTACATGGCACGCAATATTGCTGCTGTTAAGTTGATAAAACCAATATTCGGCCAACACGCCATCGGATATTTCATGGGACAGTTTTTCTTTCTATATTATGTCATCACGTACGGCGTTGGCATTGCTTTTGCGAATTTCGATGAGCTTAGACCACCGAATCCACCGCGTTGCATAGGCTGTATACATTCCTATGCAGATATGTGGAAATATTTCGACGAAGGTCTCTATGAATTCCTATTTCTTCATATTTACGCACAGATTTGTCGCAAGGACTCGAATATGTTGCTGAAATTATTCGCCACTGCTGCAACATTTGCATTTGTCTTCGTCTGGCATGGCTGCTATACGTACGTTCTCGTTTGGAGTGCCTTAAATTTTAGTTGTTTAGTTGCTGAAAAGATCTTTAAGGCGATAGTCTTGTCGAGAACTTATCAACATTTCACTGCGTCCCATCTGAGCCAGAGAAATGCTCAGCGTTTGTATGCTTTGCTAGCAACACAACTCTTCATACCAGCGGCCTTTTCGAATGTCTATTTCATCAGCGGAATGGATGTCGGAAATTATCTTATGCGTGGTGCATATCGAAGTGGGATTTGGAATTTCTTGGCCTTATCGTTTTGTAGCTATTGCTTCTTCCAATGCGCTGAAGTAATCGCCCAACGTCGACAGCTTGATGCTAAGTCTAATGGGAGGTTGTGAATCGATCTTAAAGAACTTAATTAATACCGCCTACAAAAGTATTATACAATTTTATATACATAAATAATACGTATAAAATAAATGGTTGTTAGCTTGATAGATTATAAATGTATTCAAACTAAACCTTTAAACATTTATTTTGCACAATTCTTTTATATGAAAAACATTTGTATAAAAAAAAAAAATATGTAAAGAAATTTTGAATGTATTTAAATGGTGAAACTAAACTATATATAAAAAATAAAATAAAGATTTGTAATAAAAAGAACTAATAGTGCGGGAGCTAGCACGTGTTTTACCCTTACCTCATATGCGGAGCTGTTGAAATTTTTGATTCAGTTAGGGAATATACTTACTAACATGAAAAACGTTTGCTGCCACATGTGGGAGGTGGCGAAGTCTTGCCAAGTCTTGCGACAAAGTCGCCGGCGCCAAGCAAAGTTGTCAAGTTCGCGTCTTAAGTCTTTGTGCAGACAGTTCTGTTATAAAAAGCGAGAGAGATAGAGCAAAGGCTTCAGACGCGAACGTGAAAACACGTTTGAGTGGGCATAGCACAAAAAGTAGGCGTGGCAGCGTTACGAAGTTAAACTTTTCCAGCTTTGGGGCACAACAGTAAGCTATATTCCGAATTTGAAAACTGTGGGTTCAAATTTGTGGAATTTGGGTTCACCGCTTTTGTAGGGGAGAGGGTTGGGATGGTTTGATTTTCAAAATTTTTTTTTGGAATTTCATAAATATTTGCAAAGAATCGTCCATGCCAAATTTCATTGCTCTAGGGCAACTCCAAGCCGTAACGCTGCCATGCCTACTTTTTGTGTCACGCCCACTCAACGTTTGTAAATAGAGAACCCTGTTAAATACACATTTAGGGTGGTAGTTACCAGCCCGGTTTAAGTAAATTCTAAGCTTTCGCTTAAATTTTCGTAGTTACCAAATCAATTAAACCTGGTTTATTACCCCATCGAAGCAGTCATAAATTTTAAGAATGAAAATGATCGAAAATTCGAAGAGAGCAGAGAAAGCTAAACAAAAAACAAATGTTTAAAAAATTCAAACGAAAAAAAAAATACTTTTGTTCAAATTTTAACGATTTTCTATCGGCCTGCAAGTTTGAAAAATTTTTCGAAAATAGCAAAAACCATATTTTTTGGGCTTAAATTTAAAAATGTGGCAGCACCCCAAAGACAGCTATGATTTCAAAATGATTCAAGATGCATCGAAAATTCGAAGATTTGAGCAAGAATTCTAGCTAAAATATGTTCAAAAACAAATGTGTTCATTCACGACTCATAATCATGACATGAATAATAATAATACTATTGAGTCAAATTTGTAACGATATATGAAATCTAATCGCCTGCAAGTTTGAGCACATTTTGTCGAAAATAAGCAAACATACTTTCATCATGTTTGATATGCATGATGTCATAGATGATTGCAATATTAATGTGTGTCTATGCACATTTTCGAATATCGATTTCTCTAATAGCATTGACAGACATATGGTGTAAAGTCTATAGACTTCACACTACAATGAAAGAAGTCTATGTTGGGGTGACACACAACAATTGATTGTGGATTTCTATTGTGGACTTTTTTAAAACAGCTGATAATTGAAAATTAAAACAACAACAAAAACAATAAAAACATTTTGGTAGCATTTAGCCTCGATTTTATCTCAAAAGAATCCATGAAAATATCGTTTGTTTGTTATATAAATCCATACGATGGAATTAATTTCATGCATTTCGCATATATTACTTGAAACTAGAAATTTAAACATCTGGTTTCCGATAAAATAATCGATATTTCGTTTAATATGGTGCGGCGTTGCCGTATCAATCTAAGAAGTCCACAATAAATCCTCCCTTTCAATGTAGTGTGAAGTCTATAAAAAGTCTATGTTGGCTAAGGTAGACTTTTGAGAAATACCTATGTGTGTCACCTAGACTTCACACCATCATGGTGTAAAATACCTATGTCTGTCAGTGCTAAAAGACCGGTTTAATTTGACTTGGTAACTACCACTTTTACTTCGAAAGATTAAGATGTAGCCTTAGCTTAAACTTTTTGGTAACTACCACCCTTAAGTTTTACAAATAAATAAAATTCATCAGTGTTTTTGAAATTGTCAAACGATTTTCAAAAATAATTACTTCAATTGAACAATAGAAGATACATAACACATAATTGCCGCCGCATCGTTTGAATTCGATTCATCTTTATCATCGCTTTTATTGACAGATGTTGATGAGGGTTAAAAATCGAAGCATTTGAAAATGGTAAATTAGTGAAAACAAAGCGAGTCAATAGGACACAAAATTTGGGACAGATGAAGACACTTTATCCGTTTGAATGCGTTTGTTTTTGCTTTTCGTGTTTATCTAGTTCAAGGCCATAAAATTGTTGGGAAGACTTCCAAGCGACAACAGCTTCTCATAACAATTTTCAATTGTTTTTGAATTGGTACTTCAACGAAAGACTTCAAGACTTCGGCAATTTCTAAACACAATGACTCTGTCGAAAAGGCTGATTAAATTATTTTTTGAATAATTATGAGAGCTCGATATTCGATACAATACTTAACTTTCTATACACTGTCCATGTGAGCTTACAATTCCAATTAACATATATCAAATTCACAGTAGTCCGGCTCAATATTGCTTTCATTTTTCCTTTGATAATTACCATACAAGCCATGAAGGCATTCATCATTTAATTAAATTGATTTCAATTTTCCTTGCCAACTTTGACGCCTAGGTGTTGGCCAGATTCTTAGTTGATTTATCGCATGGACGACTTTCCAGAAGTGAAACTCTATTCGAAGACGGGCAAAAAAAAAAAAAAATAAAGAAAGAAATGCAAAATAAATCACGCGTCGAACAATGACCAACTTTATTAAATTCCAATTGATTAAGGATGTCAGCAGAATTGATCAGCTCTCACCATGACTCTGAGGTACCTAAGTATATGACATTAAAGAAAAAACAAACCACATATTTTCCGACATATTCAAATATTCGTGCACGAAACTCTAGAAACACGCAAACACAGTTTCTCGCATGACAAAAAAAAGAAAAGAAAAAGAATTAAATATGTACATACATAGGTACATATATGCCCCAATGCGAATTGAGTTGTGCCCATAAAATCTTTAGGCGTTGGTCAATTCCATTCAAGCCTATCATCGTGCCCACAGTGATGGAAAACTGTTTGGTCTTCCATCTCGTTCCATCCTATCTTGAATTTGATTTTGATTTTTTTTCCATTTTTTTTTTTCATTTTCTTCTCCTTTCATCAATGAAGCTCGTTGACAACGTTTTGCCAAACGATGCGTAACATGCCACAGGAACAAATCGATTAATCATGTCAACCAGCAGACTAGCCTCGACCAGTCTGTCGGGCACTCAATCAAACAAAACACTGTGGCAGCAGCAGCGGCTTTTGCAAAAAGATATCAAACTACGATAGGCAAAATCTGTACATGACGCTCTTCGAGATATGAGGTACCACATCCTACGCTAGCTCAGAGGCCAGACCATAAGCCGTTTTGTGTTGGGCGTTATGACGATTTGTCCGAGAGCGTAAAGCCGATACACGTAGTCAAATGAGATTAGTTAGCCGAACGAAAAATATAAGAAAAAACGGAAGCAATGGAAGTGAATAATCTAATCCAGCTTGACTAAGTGCGTGCGATTGGGGAATGGCTGGGAAAGGTAATAAAAGTGGCACAAGAACAAGCGAACTCCTGCCCATGCAGGTATGTAACGTTATGTTACGTTACGTTGCGTTAAGGAAAGCAAAATCGGATCTCAAAATTAGGTTACAGACACAAGATTGCTACTATGTACCTATAAATTGAGTTCAAGAGCAGCAGCAGCAGCAGCAGCAACAGCCGGCAGTGGTTAGCCACTACACAGCGTCGTTCGTCGGTCTATGCGTGTACTTTCCTTCTATGTTAGCGTGGGCATTTATTGAAATATAGGTCGTCATTACGTGAAGATTTATTGCTAAAATGATGCGTCGGCTTTTGAGAGATTTGTTAACTAGGATTTTCCTCCTAGAGTATTTAACTAACGAGATACACCTGCCTTGAATTGATTAGAAGATGAAGATCTCGAATAGGGGAATTCGTGCGTGTTAAATTAATATATCGGGTCGTCAAGACAAGGATCCTTTTAGTGATTATTTTCTAGTAAATTGGAATTATAATTTTAAATATTCTAAGGCATTATAACCACAAGAATTATTTCAATATCCTATTACGATGACTACCTCTATTTGAAACTATTTGGATAATATATTTTAATTAAATTTACTTAAGGTAGTTTCTCTTTCAGCCCACTGACATTCAAACCACATTTTTCGTCCTTAAAATAAATTCATTTGAACGTTAATTAACTCAAAAATGTCAGCACTTTATTATTAAAAGTAGCATATTTTAAGATGACTTCACGAATTAACTAGACACCCATATATAAAATTTTAAGCTTCGAAGAATCCAAGTGGAAAATTTCATTTTTTTTTTTTTTTTTGCAACAAATGCGCCCCCACGATTTACACTTCACAGTTCATTCATTCGTGGCTTCATTCAAATGCAAATTTAGATTTGAATTTCCATCCTCGGTTGGCGGTGTTGCTTTCCTTCTAGTTCCTACAGCAATTTATTTCCATCATTTAGGAGTGCTACAAAAATTTTGCGTAATACCAGCCACGGTCACAGAGAGCGAAAGTACACTTTTAATGTCCTTTTAATGGATACAAATGGGTGCCATGAATGGGATGCCTCACGAAATGAAATCATATCGTTTTAGTTGAAATAAATACGCTTCTAAGTTGACATTCGAAGGCGTTGATTGAAGAATAAAAAGCGTGTAGGTTAGAGATGGAAGATTTTTTTTTCTTTGTGTGATTGACTTTGTGGCTCATAGTCTCCATTCTAGTATCAACTATTTGAAGGTTTAAGCCAGTGCTTAAAATAAGCCGTTTTTGTGCGTAAAACCGGTAGTTGGTATTTCATTTCGGTAGTTGGCAGTTCGGGTTTCGGTAGTTGGAAATTTTTTTCAAGGCGGTAGTTGGCACAAATCCTTATTTTAAGCACTGGTTTAAGCATTCAAATGATAGTCTCATGAACAATTTTGAATAATTCAAATATAGCAAAGGTACAAATTGAGTTATGGTAAACTGGCATGAAAACTAAAGGAATTTATTCGAAAATTTAAACTTTCGAAGCTTTTAAGCCGATTTGAGGACTACGACCACGTGTGTCTTATTTTACTTTTAATTTTTTTTATAATATTATATAGAAAATTCCAACAAAAAAGAAGCAAAAGGCCAGAAAAATGTCCGCTTTTAGAGAATATGAAGAATTTTTTTTATCATGGTTTCAGCGTGGCATTCAGATTGCTGTCAAAGAATTCCAAATTACTGAAATGCGTTTTCGTCTTGATGGCAAAGGGATTCTTGCACTCAATTATTTATCCAGTACCGTCATTTCTCAAAAAAAAAATAATAATAAAAATTGATGATAAACATATCAAAAGATCAATGGATGATTGCGGTGCTAAACATATTTCAGATCATTTTGAGAAATTATTCGAGCTAAGCTGATGATGATGGTGAAGTTGGTGATGAATATGGTGATGATGGTGATAATGGATGGTGATGATAATGGTGAGGTTGGTGATGATGGTGATGATGGTGATGATGATGTGATGATGATGGTGATGATGATGGTGATGTGATGATGATGATGTGATGATGATGGGTTGAGTGAGTGATGTGTGATGATGATGATGATGGTGATGATGGTGATGATGATGATTATGGTGTTGATGATGGTGATGATGACGATGACGGTGATGATGATGGTCATGGTGATGATGATTATGACTTACGCACGTTCTTGCTTCATCACGTCTCGAAAAATCTCCAGAAATTCTGCGAGTCTTATGTGTCCCATTTTACAAACCAAATGAGAATTATAGGCGTCATGCTAAAATTGTATTCTATGCATGGATGCCAGAACGAGGGTTTTTTCCGTTTTGAGGGATTTATTCGATCGACAAGGGATTTTTACTGATCACTTTCTTAAAGAAAACAGAAATTTACAGATTTTTTTTTTCAATATCCAAGGAAAAAGAGTCACCAAAATACTGCCTAGCATCAGTACTGGTTACAAAGTATGAAGAATTGAGTAAGAAAGGTTTTAAAATTCGGCTTCTTGTATATTACCACGTGATATTAAATGAGGTGGGATACTTATGCACAGTATTTTAATATATTATTATATTAAATTTTTAAATTTAAAACTTTCAAATGGTGGATATTTAAATGTTAAACAATGATAGTACTATCGATATTTCAGACTATCGACTATCGATGGTCGCAACTATCGATATTTCTCCAGCTCTACTTTGGAGTGCATAAAAGTGTTTGGAAATTCAAACATCTTATAGGTGAAACATTTCATAAGGTTTCTGAGAATTATACGCACTAGTTGTGAAACTATTGGTATTTTAGGGAACGTCAGCTTTCGGTTAGCAAATTTTCCCCAGTTTATGATTTAAGCCACAATTAGATTTGTAGGTTTGATCTATGGCAGCATCCATTATTATTCGTCATAAGGTAAACATCCTTTCTTTTTCTCAGAGAGCTTTGGTAAAGAGAGATCCTTATACTTTCTTCATACATGTTATCGAGCCGCATATGCGAAATCACAAATACAGATTGACTTATTTTTTTTTACAAGTTAAATTTTATTTGTTACACATATTAATTTCAATACGATTATATATAAATTACATTTATTTTCACACATATTAAAAACATGTATATGCATGCACAATTGTATACGAATTGTAATAAACGGTGAAGAGTTGTTTTTTCATTTTTTCTTATCAAGGAAAAATAAATTTTTATTTAAAATTCTCATAAGTTAAAAATGCAAGGACATTATCAAAATCTTTATGATAAAACAATCGATAGTATTTAATTTCGAAAACTTGATGCCTGATGGAAACCTTCGATTTTATTCTATTGACGAGGGGTATTCACATTCGCATAAGTTGAATTGATTCGGTAATATTTATTCACATTGAGTTCTTTTAAGTTCATTTTTTTTTTATCAAATAAAACAAAGATTTATAGAGCTCAACGAAAAACAAACTAAACAAATCGAACAATCGCGAATGGTGTGAATACCCCTTCGAAGTAGCTCATCAGAATTTCCGTTTAACTTTGGTATTTCCTTCCGAAATAAATATTTCAAAATTGCATTTTTTGTTTATGATCTTAAAAAGGCTTTTTCCAAAAACGAAATGTTAACAAAATATTTTATACTTTATTATTATAGTTATGAGAAACACAGAATAAACAATTCGAGTATAATTTAAAATATTTTAAGCAGCTTTATAAAGACCAAAATTTACCGCAGAATTCTAAAAAATAAATGGCTACACTAGAAATGAAATTTCGTTTAAAGAAATCATATATACACATTTATATTTGAAACAAAAAAAAGGGCAATATTTCTTAATTAATATATATATGAATAAATTTTAACAACAAAATATAAATATGTATATAACATTGAATGGGCCTTAGTTTCTAAAATACAGTTTTTCCGATTTTGATTTGTATATTTTACAAAAATACATTTATTGTAATACATTAATATACATAGATATTTTAAGCAGAGCTTAGCTCTAGTATTTAAATTACAGATTTCGGTTTATGTACAAAGAAGAACTATATATGGGTATATGTGTTTATTTTTATGAATGTGATTTATATTTTTTAATATATTTTGATTTATTTTGGCCTTTGAATTTTTCATTATTTATTTTTATTTCGAAAAATTGTTGGAAGTGTAAAGAGATAAAATCCAGATATGATATAGAGTGTATCGTTAGACTTATAAATTTCACATATAGACCTAAAAGAAAATTAAATGTTTACTTATCCTAATACAGATCGAAAAGGCAATTCATTAAATAAATAAAACAAAAAACCTAAGGACGTAGCAAAAATATGGAGAAATTTGGCAGAGAAACTTATCGGGTAGAAATTGTCCGTTCTCTTGATATAAGGTCAGGAGCGAATTATTCAGCAAAAAATTGTACTCATTAGGACATTCCGTTTCAGACAGTTGAAGAATGTTTCAGAAGTGCATAGATTTTAAAGGGACTCAAGCAGGGAATACGACAGAGTGCGATAAACTTATGTTTTATAACACATACATAGATACTTGAATATAGACAATTGAATTATAAAACCAATTTTAACCGCATAAGCTTAGGTATTTTAATCGCTATGAACGTTTATTGTTTATATAATTTGTTTTTTGTTTTTTTTTTTAGTTTGCATTCTGCAACACAACGATTGCAACATGTTGCGAAAAGTTCAAAATGTTTCTATAGACTTCTCTTGTTTCACTATCAAAACGAGATGTCAATTCGAAGAAACCACTCTTTTAAGACAATAAATGCTAAAGCTTAGAGCTCTTTTTATTTTGATTTTGATTTTTGTTGTTGTTGTTGTTCTTTGAATTTGCTCCATCCCTAATTCGTTCAAAATTCCTTTAAACTGCCTCCACGTTTCAACTTTGTCAGCCGGCGAAGACCGCTGTCGATTCTACTTGCACTTGATACGCCCGGGCAAGGGCTAAGACTGTTGCTCAAGCTCGATGAGCCTGCACTTCGATGGCGACCTAGGCCCATAAAGCTTCCACGAAAACGTACACGACCGCGGCGAACGCTGCGCAATGGCAGCGGACGCCACTCGTACTCCTAGGATTATAACTTTTTCTCCCAAATGACAATGTGCGCATCATTGGAGTTAGCGGTCAGTGGCGATGGGGCATTGCTGCTCAAAGTTGCCGTCTTGTTGCCCGGTGAATGAGAATTATTGTACCAAACATGCCGCCAGTAGCCGCGTCCACCTGTTAGCGTTATTATTGTACGTGGACCGTCGGCGTTCTGCTGCTGTTGCTGTTGCTTGGCATTCTGTTTTTGTTTGCGTTTCAGTGTTGCTGCTGCGGCTGAGACTGGAAGTGTTGCAACGGCATTGGTGCTCGCGTTCGGGCTAATGCTCAATTTGCTGTTTGGTTTGCAATCGGCGAGCATAAGTTTGAAGCCATCTTCCGATTTCGGTGTACTATGCTGATGTATTTCAACGGTCGTCATGAGGCCATTCTCGGAAATGTTGCCCAAATCGCTGCCGTTGCCGGATGTTTTGTGACTAGCGCTGCTGCTATTGCGCGATACGGAGCGCCCGCCAAAGAGTCGTATGCCCATGCTCTCCTCGCTGCCGGATGAAGTATATAGGCTTGATGATTTCGAGTCCACGGACCAATTAGACAGATCGAGTGATCGCGGACGTGCTGCCTTCATTCGTAGGCGACGATCGAGCGTTGTCACTTTGCCGGGTATGGCAGCCAGTTCGGGATCTGAGCGACGCATTCCTTCGTACATCATATCGATAAGATTACCCTGCGTACCTTCAACGGCATCGTAGTCTTCTTTGACGAAAATCAACTTTCCATAGAGACCATAGACATCACAGTATCCGTGATCGGTGTGACTGAGCGTGCTCACATTCGAGTGTGGGCTTGTGCTAAAGAAACCCGCCGAGCCCAATCCACGGGGCAGGGTCTTCGACATACGTGCCGATTCGGCGGATAAGTCTCTAAAACGTTTGCGATGAAAAGCCGGAGAGTTAGCCAAAGAAGCTCGTATCTTAGCCGAGAACGACTGATCGAGTGAGTTCTGCTTCTCGAGCTTGGAGCTGCGTGGCGACGAGGCATTCGAGTCCGTATTCGAATTGGCTTCACGTAGTGTTCCTGCCGACGGTGAGGCATTGCCTGAGCTGAGCTCTTCTTTCGGCAGATCACGTCTCAATATGACAGTCGACTCATCTAAATCGGCTTCGGTTAGTTTCTTCGGATCAGCGTCAATTGCTGGCAATTGTAAGTTCTCGCCCATGCTAGGCGTATGCGGCTGCATGAGTTCAGCAGACAATGTTGCCAATGGAGCTTGCGATGCTGAGGGCGGCTTATAGTTCGGATAGACTTTTGGTATCAATGGCAATAAGAATGTTATGGGACCGAAATGCGCATGACAAGACATGCTAATTCCGCCACCAATGATCGGTACACCTTCGAGACGTGGCAACGGTATGGTGACTGCAATTCCAACATTTGTTCCGACCCAGAGCAAACCTTTGCAGGCCATTAATGCCGTCACATAAATTGAGCTGTTATTGACAGTCTTCTCTTTTTTACTGTCGTTCCTTAGAACACTGGTGGCTATATTAATATCCTGCAGATGCTTGAACGTCTCGGTATGATATAGACACAAGACCGTTGAATTCTTGAGTGATATCCAAAGTCCGATACCGGAATGAGCCATCAAATTAACTTGCTGATTAGCGCCATGCTGTACCTCGAAGCTCTTCTGGACCTCACCGTTGAGCGCATTGAGAACGTAGACACGATTCGCACATGCAGCATAGATATTCATGTTGATCGGCAATAGACTAGGCACGGCCAGACCCGAATCACCCAATTGCACAACTTGTGGATCCTTAAGCATCCAAGTTCCATCGTACGAGCGTCTGTAGATGAGCACCATCGCATTCGAGAGTGCCACATAGACCGCATCGAAATGATAGAGAATGCGCATTATAGCGCCAGGTACAGTACAAAAGCTCAATTGTTCCTCCTGCTCGGGATTCTGTGCTGAGTATATAAATAGCTTACGGCTATCGGTGCCCATCCAAATGAGATCACCCAGCAAATTATTGCCGCTATCCTCACGCGGCTTGCAGCAATTGTCGAAGCCCTTCACGAATTCCATGGAAGTGACTTGCGTCTCAACTAGATCGAAGGAGCCAACGTCGCGCAAATTGCCAGCCCGCTGATGATGCTGCGACAGCACGGCAATATGCGACGAGGTCCCATCACTGGTGCATATCCATAAATAGTTTTGCTGCTTATGGCGGCGGCGTGCATTGCCGGTGAGTTTAATGTCATTGGTGATGGTGTAATAACATCCACAGCGAACCTAATTCCGAATAATGTGACACGAACAAAAATGGCAGCAAGAAAAAGGGGAAAGAAGAACATGAATATTAAAGACTTTCATAGAGGTAGGTAGGTAGGTAGGTATGTAGGTACATATTAAGCATGTCAACTGGAAATATCCCGGTCAATGATAAAATGGTGAGAAATGTTTATAATTTCGTGGTGAAATTTCCTACTGGGAAAGGCACGCATATGTGCCTGCATGTCTGTATGTTGGCATGTTTGTGTACGTACCTCCGTTTGATGCTGTGACTTGTAAACAGGCATCGCCTTGACAAATAGTGGCATCTTATTCGATTGCTTGTGCTGGAGCAATTGTTGCTGCTGCTGCTGTTGATGCTGCTCGCCATAGCAGCCGAATACGGCTTTCGATGACTCGGTCGTGGTCACTTCCCAGGCGGGTGAATTATTCGTATCGAGGGCCAATTGTGCCAAACGCAGTTCAGTTATCCATTCCTTCTTAACGCTCGGATTGAGCGTCTGGAATGTGTAGGTCTCCTCCTTGCCCGATTTGTTGCGTGCAATCAATTGCAGTATACACGAGTCGACCCATGCCATTTCTTCGTTCTTGCGCTGTATGGAGCCCTGAATGCCATTCAGGAGATTGCGGGTTATGCTCGTATTGAGTTCCTTGTATGTGCCTTTCAAACTGCCAACGAGGTCATGAATGCGTGAGATTACCTCGTAATCGTACATGAGTGTGCTCATCTCGTTGCATAGATTATCGGCGCCGTTGGTCAACTGGACAGCGGGCGATGTATCGAGCATGGTGCCCGTAGATGTGACACCGACTGGCAGCGTGTTCGTCGAATAGTTATTGCATGAGCTGCTATTCGATTTAAGACTTCCGCCGCGATTAAGACCTACGAGAGGACGTGAGACAAAGGATGGCAAACATTTAGAGGGGAAAATTTAACAAAAAAATATTTTTAAATATAATTTAAATCTTTTCCCTTGATCTTAAGCGTTAGCAACGACTAATCCCAACCGAAGAGATGTCAATGACACACAAAAAGTAAATCGAGAGTGAAATCGTCGTTGGATGCGATAACATTGAAACTCATTCAGACAATATTGGATTGCGTGCACCAAAAGGTTATAGTCTCCTCATTGGCAGAGGAGTGCAACGCACATCATCAACTCGACAATGGAACCGCAACATGAACCGAAATATATCAAAGGAACCACAAAGTAACAGTTAAACCGACAGTGAATTCAGGCCTCGGTCTTCAGTCTTCAGTCCTCAGTCTTTTGTCTTCAGTCCTAAGTCTGCAGCGTACAGCCTGCAGTCTTTATGTCATGTTCAATGCATTGATGCAATCTGGAAGGGGCATTTGACGTCATTAGGGCCTCTTGCATTGAAATTATGAATGTTGCCCATATTGTCGGTCGGGGTCGATATCATCCAAATGAGCCAATAAACTCTTGAAAACTGCCTCAACTAAGCGATGTGAATTTGGCCTTTATTTTTGTAACAATGTGTGGCTGGCTGGCTTGGTTGGCTGGGCTGGCTGGCTATGTCAAGACCGCTTAGTTTTGAATTTCATGGTAATTTATTGTTTGTTGATTTATGCAATTTGCACAGCGATCATAATTACTACAGTCGGTTTCTCATTTCAAGTGCTACACTAAAGAGGCGGTCTACTAGGTTTGACCATGTTTTATGCTGTCTAGTTAGACATTCTGAATAGCAAATATTTTGGTATAGTTGGGACATGGGCAAGAAAAAGAAGACTCTTTCTTCCATGAGTACCTATATGCAGACGTCTAGAGATGAGGTTAAAATGGGTGATTCCCCATAGGAGCCCCTCCAACCCAGGCTATCTATCTGTCGGGAATAGCTGAGCTCAAAATTTTTACTTCAAACTACCATTACGGGGCTCGAATTCTCGACTAGCTGGAGTTTGCAACTCGCTTTGAATGTTTTGCTATGACCTTTATATGTTTAACTCAATTGAAGAATTCTACGCACATGTATATTTCTAAATCAAATGAACTAATCTGTCTGAAGAAGATTCAAGACATAGTATCTAAAGACAGCAAGTTTGAATAATGTATTGTTTCAAATGAGCTCTTGATGAGTCCTGTCAATACTGCCTGTCAATAGGTGCAGTTCATGTGTTTAGAAGATCCAAGAGCAGAGGTCTTCAATGAAAATACCGCCTTTCAAATTCGAATATGCCAAGCACTTTAAAGTCTCTCTTTTGTAGGCCTTTCCTTGCTTCAGCGATTGACAGACGGAATTCAATAGTTAACCGCAAGAAGAAAAGTAAAGCTTTGCAATCGAATGAGCACGAAAAAATAAAAATAAAAATAAAAATAAAAAAAGCCCCTCAAAATGATTTTCCCCCGCTTCAATTGAAAGCAAAAAAAATTGCGTTCCCGATAAACCTTTAAAGCGTGGAAAATTTTGCAAATCCAAAATGAATTTGCTATGCTAAACTTCCTCGAAAGATATCATCTAAAATTGAAATGCGAATTTCTGTAGGGACGCGGGTCTTCCGAAGTGAAATGCGAGTACGCTAGAGAAAACAGATGAATGCGAACCGAAAAAGGAAAGGCAGTCACTTCAATTCATTCCTCAATGTTAGATAGGGAGGGATAGTGAGATCGAGACCGAGAGGATGAGGGGTTAGCCTTCGATTTGAACTCACCTGCCGTTAATATTCTCGACAGCGTTGCGGAAGTGCTATTGTCCACGATTTCCACATCGGTCACAGGATACATCCATTTGAAGGTGAGCTTCTCGGTGGCACCGAAATCGTGCGATTGCTTCGGAGCGACCGACACGCAAATCACCTTATCGTTGAGCAATAGCAAGCGTCGCTGCTTCGATTTGACAATCATGCCCGCCTGATTGAATTCCATATGGGTGACGTTATCCTCGCGCAGCAAATAACGCGGCCGATTGCCATCGCTCGATGTCAGCGAACGTGTATTGAAGGTTCCGCTGATGTGGCCCAACATCTCCTTGAATCCCTGATATTGTTCGGCCTCGCGTTTACGCTCGTTTAGCATTTCCGCCAGCAGTTCCAATTGCGTTAGCGCCAATTGCAACGACATACGATCATGGTGTCCTTGGGGCGTGTACTTAAGTAAATCCTGAAGGAATAATATGAATTGTGGGAAACGTTGAACGGGCTTAACCATCAGACCGAAAAACGACAATCGATCGTGGGCACTAATTTGCTTGACTTTAAAGAAATCGGCCAATGCCGATTTGCGCTTCTCTTCCATTTTGGCAAGTTCCATGGCCGCTGAGAAATTATTGATGAAACCCGAATAGATCTCTAGGATGCGTGGCTTACTGAATGTGCTCACAAAACAATCGCCCAGTTTCTCATCACGATCCCAATTGCGCACGCATTCCGCCAGCGAGATGCGAAAAAGTTTGTGCGATTGCAGAATGTCGGGCAAACGATGGAAGAGCGTCCCTATCTTCGAGGCGCTCAAAACGGGCGGATTACTCTCCTCGAGTGGTTTCTTGTAATCCTGCGTTTGTGTGCGTGGGTGTGAGCGGGTGGGGGAGAAAAGAATCGAATGAGTATTTGCTTTGAATATTGCATTTAATGAAAATGATGCTCTAACAACAAATTGTGTGTGAGTGCATGGATTTAATTTAAGTCCAACTACCGAAATGCGGAATGATTAGTTTTGTGACTATTTTTTTTATATATATTTTTTTTTTATATTTTATATTTTTTATAGGTATTTTTGGAGAGGGTGATGGTTAGTAAATTGAATAGATTTGATGATGTTGCAAAAATGTTTCGTGCCGTGAGATTGTACATTCAATGGATCGCATGTAAAGAAGAAATTAATATTTCAATATTAAAGACTTAATTATTTTCAAGGATTTTAAGGAAGAGAATTGAATAGAAAAGAGCATGCATGAAATGAACAAATTAATCTAATCATAGAAATAAAAAAGATAAATAAATAAATAAATAAAACGACCTTCTTTGACATATGTAGGTATGTATGAATCCGTGGAATTAAGCTACGAGAATTTTCACCTACGCTTCAGAGCTCTGTTAAGCCGATATGTAGGTACTTTTTAAGCTATCGAAATGTAAGCTGCTTAGAGCATTTTTTTTTTTTTTTGATGCAGACATTGATTCAAGCTTACAGCATTTATTTTATCGGATTTGGCAATGGGAAAATGTACAAATGTACATACATTTTTCCCGCATAATGTCACTTTATTATTTGTGATTTTAATTTGTGGGCGAAAAGGGATTTAGAAGGATTTTATTGTGCTTTTTTGTTTGTATTTATAAAGGGAATAGAATTGAAACCCATACTTTCTCTTATATGATATTCAGAAAAAAATTGAAATCGCCTGGATTTCAAATGTCAAATTTGCTCTTAAATTGTCTGAAATCTCGAGATTCCGTTTTACGTCTGAAAAGCATATTAAGCGTAAATATTCGATTGGAGGTTTCCCTTAAACGCATTTTTGCCTCGAAAATCTCGAAAACTCGGAAATCAGGAAGTCTTAACAAGAATGAATGACATTTTGTATGAAAATCTGTACACTTTTTCGTTTTTTCAATCTTTCCTCAAATCCTTAAATATTAGTTTAAACAAGGTCGTCTAAGCAGTGGCGTAGCGAATCATTTTTTGGCGACCGTAGCACAATGGGGGAATAATGGAGAAAATGACGATCCTGCCACTCGCCCTTAATAAAAATACCTTTATAAAATTTAAAATATGATTTGGCACGCTTCTTCTACCCTCACTACGCTACTGCGTCTAAGGGAACTTTGTGCCTTTATATATCCTTTGAAATGTTAAAAAAATAAAAAAAAGTTATTAACTTTAGCTGCAATTCTTACGAATTTATCTCATTTCATTTTTGCCCTTATATATACATGGGTCCTTATGGGAAAAAGGATACAGTGTTTAATGAATAATTTACTGAAGGTTAACACACACAAAATGGCTTTTAAAGAGTTCTGAGAAAAAGGAATAATATAAATTTTGCTACATATACCAATCAGGGCCGTTTCTAGGCTTTTTGGGCCCCTAGGCTGTGCCAGGGGTGCGGGCCCCCCTAGAGTAGCAAAAAAAAAAAAAAAAAAAAAAGGTCACTGCAATGCAAACATATCGTTTGCGCAGTGAAAAACCAAAAGGCAGAACCATTTTGTGGTGTAGGCCCCCTTTGTGGTGCAGGCCCATAGGCTGCAGCCTATGCCTAAAAACGGCCCTGCTACCAATGACAGTGGGTGAAAGTGATCCGAAATGGATTACATTGTTACAAATCATTGGACATTCAATGGTTTAAAAGGATTCACAAAGACATGAAAAGGCTTGTGTTGCTTAACTTGAAATTTTCAATTGAGTTATGGCCAATGAATGTCTAATATTTCAGAATGCAAATTCCCCTCTGAAATAATTCAAATGCATCAAATTCGAATGAATATCTACTCTTTTAATATGATTTTCCTAGTAAATAAATGAAATGCCAAGAAAATCGTAAGCTCTCAAAAAACACAAAATGAATTCAAGTCAAAAGAGAACTGCGTAGAAAAGAACAGAAATCGAATAGAACATCCTGTTGATGAGCGTAATTAAGGGTCAATTGTTGCGTGAAATGAATTGTTCTTAGAAATTTATTTCAAAGAAAAACATGAGAAAAAAATAATAGTACGAAAAGCAGACAAGGAAAATTCTCGCAGGCTATGGAAAATGTTCTTTCAATTACAGAAAAAACAAAATACATAAAATGTTTTAATCACTTGCGGGGTGAACTTTAACAATCTTCGTGAGCGCTTCGTGTAAAGATTTTCAAACTAATAAATTAAATAGAAAAGAAAAAATTATTTCTATTTTTCCTCTAAATTTGTTTGTCATGCAATGAGCGAAAAACAAAAAAATTAAAATAAATGAAGACGAAATCAATCGAATTTCCCACAACCGAATGCGAGGGGAAATCGAAAAGTTATTATTATTCCCCAGACACTTACATTGACTAGACGTTGCAGTGTTGCCACATATGAGTTCTCACTGTGCACGATCGCTGCGATGATATGACGCCGTTTGAGCTGCTGTTGCGAGAGGCCTGGTGGCGCTGGTGGCAGCATCGGCGCGATCAGTCGCTCATTTGCGGTGCGCGCCGTTCCGTTGGCTCGACTGCCAGGTGGTATGATGAGATCCATATCAAAACGTGCTGCAGACGAGGTCGAGTACGCTGAGGGATCATCATCTTCATTCTTTAACCGAAGAAAAAAAAAAAAGAAAAAACGCAGCAGTAGAAGAAGAAGAAGAAGGAGAAAATTGAGAAAAAACGGATTGGAGAAGAAAAAAAAAAAAAAAAAAATTAATACAAATTGAAGGGAGAAAATGTTACTCGAAGCATAAAGGAAGAGAACTAAATTAGGAAGGAAACCTCAAATGTGGTCGTCCCTCTGAATGGAAAGAGACTTCAACAGAAGAAAAAAATAAAGAAATAAAAAAAAAAAATGAAGCTACATAAAATACGATTTTGATAATTTAATTTTGTATGTGGAAAACTTGAGGCTTGAGACAGAAAAACCATCCAAATATGAAAGATGAAGAGATCGGTGTTAATGTAATATGTCTCATCAAGGAACAAAATGACCTTGGTTAAGTCTCTTTCCATAATGATTGCAAGGCTTAATCAGTGAATGCAAAAACAAATGAAGGTCATATCCATGCGGCATAGCAATTGTGGTGAGCTCCTTCAATTCAATCATTTATTGAGCGAATTTATTTATAGAAATGTTTAAGGTTAGCAGCCCTTCGAAGCTTCAAAGGCCAGAAATGAGCATTGTTGAGATTAGGAATGAAATGGATGCACTTACCTCTGGTACTCCGGGCATTTTGTAGCCCATTGTTGAGCTTCCGCCGCAGCCGCTGCCACTTAACTTTTGGGGTGAGCTCTGCTGCTCGCCGTAGGCAAGTGTGGCGGCATCGGGTATATCGATGCTCGATGACGACGATTGTCGTGCGTCATTTCCGCGTGCATTGATGTCGTACTGATGCGACGAACCGCGTCGTATTGAGAACCAACGTGAGAGGCGACCACCCGGCGACGACTCGCCTAGTGCTGCTGTCAGGTCGTGTTCGCGCGGCGATTGATGTGCTGCGGTTGGCATTGCTACCGAAGCGCTCGCCCGTCGATTCGATTGCAGCGTTGCACTACTGCCGACGCCGCAGACGTTGCTATCAGTGGCGCCGCTGTCGTTCGCTGAGCTGTTGCTGGCAGCGCTTCCACTGTTCGTTGCCGTAGCCAAGCCACCACCCCCCGAACGCCATTTGTCGAAGGATAAATGCTGTTTGGCACGACTGAACGTCGAACGCAATTGCGAATTGCGCTGATTTGTGGCGCTCAACGATGAAGTCACGTTGCTGCGTTGCTCCTCGACGCACGAGGTTGAATTGCCGACAATTGATGTTATATCTTCGTTCGACGAATCGACAATGACGTTGCTGTTACCGATGGTGTTGGTGTTGGTCACGCTGCTGCTGCTGTTGCTGCCGTTCTCCTTGAGATCGGTACACCAAATGCTGCTATTAATATTGTTGCTTTGACAATCGCAATTGCAGCCGATGCTGTTGTTGCCGTCGTCGTTGTTACGCTCTTTGGCAGCTATAGTATCCGTCTCAGCGGTTGTACTTGCTGCTGTTGCAGCTGTTGCTTCGCTAACACCAACGGCCGCTGAGTTGCCGTTGGTGCTAAAACTTCCGCCGGCTATTGTGCTGCCGGTGTGAAAAACTAAGGCGGTCTTATGATCCGCCTCGTTGCTCTGCGAGTGGCTACAACTTTTCGTATGCGGTTGCTGAGGTTGCAAAAGTTGTTGATGCTGATGCTGACTGCTTGTGCAGGTGGTGGTGTTGCCGTTCGTATTGTTGTTGGCAGGTGTTGCTAATGCTTTCGAGCCGTTGCAGGCAGTGCGATGTACTAAAATCGGATTATGCAATTGCCCACTTGCTGAAGTATTGCCAATAAATGTGGTCGTTTTCAATGGATTCTCAGACGGTAATGATTCCTCCCAGCCAGTTGGCGAGTTCAGTTTATGTTCATCTATCGAAGAAAAACGAACAGCAAAGAAGGCGGAAAAATGAATAAATCGAACAATAAAAAAAAGAGGCAAAATGAAATAGAAAAAAGCAAAAGAGCGGAAAAATTATTGCCTGAAAATGTTATGGGCACTCAAATCTTGTAGTACCTACTTAAAGTGCTAGTTGCTTTATCTTTTTATTGGGCATGGATGAACGACAACACACGCTCCGCTGATTAGACCGGACAATGTTGAGCTGAGTTCTCGAGAGCGGAGCTCTGCTGCCGCCCATGCCGCGGCATGCCATTGACTTGGACATTAAGACTTATCATATTTTCTTTGAAGCACGCCAATTGGTGGTAGAGGTGTGGTGGTGGTGGTGGGAGGGAAAAATATGGAAACCCATTAAAGAACATTGATTTCCGTTGCTTATCTTAAAAGGGTTTCGTTAAACTCTAATGTTGTCCATTAAAATGGCAATAAAAGCGTTCGCGAGTTCTCGCGCACAACGGAAAAAAAGACTAAGCACAGTGGACTGCATAGGTACATTATGGGTGGACATTGATGCTGCGCTCACGTGGGGTTAAATTCTAATAAAAAAAAATCACCAGAAAAGTCACGTATAAATTGTCATTTGAGCAAATGTCCCAACAGCAAAAGGAAATCTGAGAGATTTTTTCGCAATTTTTTTTTTTTTTTTTTTTTGGCGCCCAAGGAGGTCTTAGTTAAAATTTCTTACTCGCAATTGGTTTTTCTTTTTTCTTCAATATTCTACTCTAAGAATGAAAAATGGCACAGATATTTCAGCAAATATTCTGATATTGTACACATTTGCTTAACATAATTGGGCTCTCCATTTACGTTATGATTTATATACATATTTACTTTTCTCTTCTCTATCGTTGTAACTTATTGATGAAGTGTCAAATTCCGAGAACAAAGAAAACGAATTCAATCCTCTGAAATCGCCCACGATGATTTGCCCTAAGCCGACATTGAAATTTGACAATAATCCCGAAAAGTAAAACCACTTCGACGGGCTTAACTTGAAATAAATTGAAAGTCAAATTGATAAACGAGGAAGAAAAAAATATAGACTGACTGATTAATAACCTAACTTCGCACACGACAAATATTATCATTAAAATTATGTACATATATATCAAGGACTTATTTCAATCTCATTAAAGACTGCTTAGAGATAATCATGAGCTTGCTCAACATCATTCTCTCGAGCCCAAAAAAAATAGGAGTGTTCGAGTGTATGTTGCTTTGAGAAAAGCCCCCAATTTCAATGAATTGACGAATGACAATCAACTCAGTTTCCACTGTTATTTCATTGAACACAACTGTTAATCCTTTGGACACAATTTTCCCTCGTTACGTTTTTAGTTTCACTTAATCAAAATCTCTTTTGAAAGGGTTTCAAATATTTACCTGTAAAAGTATACACTATAATCCGTAATTGCAATATTACAACATCGATGTGGATCCACCTTAGAATGTGCCTAGCAGTTCACCTAATCCTGCCGTCCTCTCTTAACGTTTGTTTGTCTGTGTGTGTGGGTGTGTGTGTGAAATTTTCCCCGAGGACATTCTGTCTATCAATGTTTGCTCTGACTGAACTTGACACTGTTAAGTTGGCCTATGCTAGGAGCGGAATTAAATTTCGAAATACTTCGTTTCCGTTCTGCGCTCTCAAATTATGCCCGTTTGCCATATCCTCAGGCGGCCCATAAAGACCTTTCAGCAGAGCTTTCGACACGAGCCACGAAGCTCAGCTAGCCCGCTATGCTGAGATATTACGTTACATTTTCAACAATATGCCTTGATTCTTTATCTGTTGCATGGCAGGACACATCCATATATACGATCGAGTATGTATGTGTACCTATACTAGGCATAAACATATACATACATATATATCTATTTAAATTTGATTTATTTATTTATTTTCTTTTGCTTTGTTTACACAGACTTTTATTGCAGTCGCAGGCTTAACATCTCCTATGGACGTTAGACAGAAAACTGGCGCCTTCGATGTCGATGGGGGATAACGTTGTCATTTAATGACTTTTTGATTTTGCTTTAGTTTGCCATCAGTTCGTTTTTATTCAAATTGTCATGTGTCCATATTTCAGTGGAAACTAATTTCAAGAGCGAAAGTTTATTATGCGAACGTAGAGGAGAAATGGAAATAAAACCATTTTAACGATTTTATATGGTCTTTTTTTGCGTTGTTTTGGTTTGTTTGATAAAGGAAGTGGTTATTTTTTTATCCCAAACAAAAATTATACATGGATGATCAGATGTGTTGGTATTGCCATGTTGAAAAGTGATCGCCAGAGAGCACCGAAAAAAGCCAATATCCAGCACTGTCTGAGCAAACGACCGGAGGGCAGGCGGACCGAAAAATACGTGGATCGGTCAGATGGAAAAATATCAAAACAAGATGGGTCACTGTGATGACATGATCCAGAATCGGAATGCCTGCAGAAGGGTGCTGAGATCACACACCCACACCTGAGGAATGGTTAAGCAGAGGAACGAAAACATGGATGATATATTCTTAAGTTTCCCAATCTCGCTATAAGAAGCATTAATTTTTTTTTTATAGAGACAGTGTACTCTCTCCATGCGGACGCCCCTTTTAAACGTACACGTTTTCGTACAGTTCCATTATTGCTGCTTCTCAAATAGTTTCCTCTTAAGCGGACATATTTTTCGGTCCGCTTAAGAGAGAGTACACTGTATATAAACATTTGCCGTCAATCCTGATGTTACTCGTTCCCTAACATCTTGATCAAATGTTGCTAGTATTTTTTTTTAGGAGATATGTTATCTCATGAAGTTTCCCAATGTAAGACCGAAATTCCCTTAAATTTCATTTTGAAATCTTCCTAAAATAAAAGCTTCGTCCCCTGAAAATTTCCTTAAAGCCTTTTTGCCCATATGTCTTCTGTGAAGAGCAGAAAGTTCCCTTAATTTAGGGGAGACTCTGTGTATTGATCCACGACCGATAAAAAAATGTAAGTCTGAAAAAATTTGGCTTCATAATCAATGACTGACTGTACTGAATGAAGGATGCCTCTGTGGATGACTCTAAGAGAGGTTTTTAAATCACTTCCATATCTTTTACTCGATTCCTTCGATGAATAGTTGGTCATAAAGTTTAACGACGACACCAAAATGCAAAATGTTTTGGCTTCAACACTCAGCCAAACAGGAAAGAGCGGACTATTACGTGATTATTATATCTCGAAATTAAGTACACTGGGAAAAAGTTTTTTTTTTAAAGTAATAAAAAATTTTGATTTCAAAAATCTTGTTTACTCCAGATCACTATCAACGGCGAAACTTTAAATATTTGCCTCCTTATCTGTCTTTGTTGATTACGGGCGAGAAATCCATTAAAAATTTTTGCAAGATTTTTCAATGTCAACGAGTTTCATTTCGAATGATTGTATTTTAATCCCAGAATGGGAAAACTTCTTTTGCGACTTGGAAATTTACGCGTTGACACAAAACAAAATCCATCGTTCACGTTCGGTGTCAATTCGAGATTGAGACGAGGGAACAACGGCCGAAGCGAAAATGTTTGCGAAATGCAAATATTGAATATGAAACTTTTGCAAGCCAGAAGAGAGAGAGAGAGAGAGAGAGAGAGAGAGAGAAAACGAATAAAATAATATCAACAAAAAGAATAATAAAAGCTCACCAAAGTTTGTGACTAGGCACGAAATTAATGTTTGCACAAAAAAAAAAAAAAAATGATTTTTTTTCTCCCATATTTGAAGAAGCACATTCTATGGCATAAAAGAATTGGGCATTATTATGAGGAAAATTTATTATGAATATTAAATCACAATATTTATTGCACTGTGGACTGTGTGCTGAGTAAATATGAAGTGACCAGATTGAAAATAAACAAATATTATGGCAAAAGGAGGAATAATTTTGGGTAAGCATTAGATTTTGACTAAGTTCTGCTTTAGCAATAATTTTTTCTTGGAGTTTTAAAACGGAGTTCCTGTCGAATTAAAATACAGTGACAATCGGTAATAACGATGTTGAAGGGACCAGCAAAAATCCATCGTTATAAACCGATAATCGCTATATCCGGTAACAGAAATTAAGAAGAATTAGAATAGCGAACCAAACTTAACCTAAAATGTTCATCGTTATAACCGATAATCGTTATAAGCGGTATGGTTATAACCGATTTTTATTGTACACAGAAAAAAGGTATACAATGTACTGATGCAAGATTTGATCAAGATGTTAGGGAATGAGTAACATCAGGATTGACGGCAAATATTTATAAACAGTGTACTGTCTTTTAAGCGGACAACTACGGGACCGAAAAGTATGTCCGCTTAAGAGGAAACTTTTTGAGAACCAGGGAAGCTTGAACATTCCCAAGAAGTGCCCGTTTAAATGGGTGTCCGCTTAAGAGGAGTGTCCGCAAGGACAGAGAACACTGTATTTCATGGGCGCAAAAGAGGTTTTTAGTTGCATTTTGTCTCCTTAAATTAAGCCTATATTTCTTCTTTGAAATGTATCTGGATTTTAGACACCGCCGGGGACATTTAGATATACGTATGTATGAAGCCTTTAAGACGCTTTGTTTAACCCAAAAACCTGCCGTTAAGAGCATCCACATTAGTTACTTTATGAACGACCTCCTGACAATGTATCATTTCTAGGATTAAAATATGTGCGTACTTTTCAAGGATATTGCGTGTTTAGACACTGTGAAAAGTTCCATCTGCTGAAAGTCATGACTAGAATGAGTACTGAGTACTGTTATTACACAGTAGAAACGTTAAAAGGTCACGTTTAGGTCAGGTTATCTACAAAATATAATTATACCCAGCGTAAGCGGGGTATATTAGTTTTGTGCAAATCTTGTAACAGGGAGAATTAAGCTCCGGAGATATAGAAAAATATATATAGAAATGATCAGGATCAAAAACTGAATCGATTTAGACATGTCCGTCTGTCCGTCCGTCCGTCTGTCCGTCTGTCCGTCCGTCCGTGGTCGGATCTCCTCCGAAACGGCTGGACCAATCAAGTCGAAATTTGGCACACAGGTATATCGGGATCCGAGTATGATCCTAAGTAAAAATGGGAGACATCCGCCCACTGCCACGCCCACAAATTAATTTATTGTGTTTTCAATAAAATGCTTGTAACTTGCGAACCACTCAACACATTCCATTGATATTTGGTGTGCTGGTAAACTACGAAAAGGGACATTTTTTGGCAAAAAATGGACACCGCCCTCCTCGAGCCACGCCCACAAATAAGCCCAAAAATAAGGTCTTATCGTAACTTCCGAAGTAAACGACGTAGAAGCTTCAAATTCGCAGCATAGGTTGACCAAGGCAAATGAAAGGTGTAGGAACAAAAATTTATGTAGCCCGCCCACTGCCACGCCCACAAATAGAGAAATTTCATAACTTCCGAAGTAAAAGGCGTAGAAGCTTCAAATTCGCAACATAGGTTCATCAGGGCGAATGAAAGGTGTAGGAAAAAATTTTATGCGGCCCGCCCACTGCCACGCCCACAAATGAAGATTTTTCGTAACTTCCGAAGTAAAAGGCGTAGAAGCTTCAAATTCGCAACATAGGTTCACCAAGGCGAATGAAAGGTGTAGGAAAAAATTTTTTTTTGCCCCGCCCACTGCCACGCCCACAAATAAAGATTTTTCGTAACTTCCGAAGTAAAAGGCGTAGAAGCTTCAAATTCGCAACATAGAGTCACCAAGGCGAATGAAAGGTGTAGGGAAATAATTTATGTTGCCTTCCCACTGCCACGCCCACAAATAGAGAAGCAAAACATAGTGCGCTCATAATGTCGGGACGCTGGGTATTTCAAAGTCGGGCTTGACCGACTTTAGCTTTCTTACTTGTTCTTTTTTTAAATTTAAAATCAAATCGTGCTCAGTCGAGTGAAATCCCTTTTCTGGTGGCCTTTTTAGATTTTTAGAGGACGCCCCTAGAAAGGGATCCCTAATTTCGGGTCTGTTTACAAATGGAAAATCCACAGACTTAAAAGAATAAAAAAATATCTGATTCCGATTCCAAGTAACAAAAGTCTGACTTAATGGATTCTGACATCTCATTTCGTTTCTCTGAATTACTTACTCCACTCTTGTCCATTACTCGTTGTGACATTTCGTCACCCACCACATATAAATCCTTTACAACATTTACAGAAAACTACTTAAAAGAAATCGTGCGTCATAAAAACAAAAGGGGCGAGAGAGAGAGAGAGGAAAAAACTACTTCAGCATCAATGGTTGGTCCGCTTCATTCAGCCATCGTAGGATCGTTCTTTTCATGTAGTGTCGGCGGCATCTTTTTACGGCGGCACAAGCTTGACTTACAGCTCCGTCAAGTAGTGGGTATTAGCGAAAAACGGAAAGGAGAAAAGAAAAGAAAAAATTACCCAGATACTATTCCGTCATTAACATTTAATCTGCGTTCCATGAATCAACACATTATGCAAATGAGAGGCAATTCTCTTGCAGAACGAAGAAATGTACAAACCTCCGCGAAGCTTAATTACTCAATTATTTCACAGCTTCTTGCTGAGGGGGGCGCCTACAACAACACGCCCGACTACACGATCCACAAGTACTTACACAAGTAAATACTTAAGAACGAACATATATGTTTGTGCATATGTATATGCATGTGGGTACGTGTGCGTTTTATGTGTGCCGGTGCATACGAACGCTTTGTAAACTATAATCTATCCACTTCAATCCCTGCATTAGTGTCAATGACTAATTCAATCGGTAATTGAGCGGCATGATTAATGAGGGTAACTAAGTTCTCCGTTAGTAACTGTTTAAATCAGCGGCAAGCGTTAATGCCACTCAGGAGAGAGAGAGAGAGAGCTCAAGCGTGCAGTTGTTTATAAATAAGAATTCATTTCATTTGATGTTTTTCTAACAAGACCTTTTTTTTTATTTGATGCGTTGAGAATGCGCTTTGTTGGCAGGGTTGGGTTTCAGGGGTTCAAAGCCCCTCGAGATGCGAGGAAATCACAGCAAGTAAACACGAGAAATTTTAGCAACGAGGCGAAGTTTTCTAAGTTTTTATAGTGCCTCAAACCCCCGTCGGAATGGCTTTCTGCGTCCGCCCCTGTTTGTTGTGTGCTCGTAACTGGGTTGAAATGAATGCCTGGGAAATGCTTGGGGAAATGACGTTCAAGTGAAAGAGATAACGAGCTTATGTCTCCATGGGAGCATGTTTTCATTAAAAATCGGTGTTTTTCTCCTTAATCATTGAATGAATGGATTTTAATCACGAAGACTGTGCTTTGGAAGAGTACACCATGTAGCTATGGCAGTGAAAAGGACTCGATTTGCCTATGGGAATGATTTTTTTTTTTTTTTTTTGAACCACAGTCGTTCAGAACGGTTAATTGTATGCGTTCTATTTTGAAAGAAATAGTTATTATAATCAACAGTTAGGAGAAGTGATAGGCAAATCGAACCCTAAAGGTGTTCTTAAATTCGCCTATTCTTAAATTTTGTATGAATTTAGGCTCAGAGGTCGGTTTGAAGGAGTCTTTGAAATTCGTACGGGGCAACTGTTTTATCCTTGAAGCAGTGGCGTAGGTAGGAGTTTGAAAAAGGGGGGGGGGGTTAAAAATAGTAATAAGTTTTGAAAAACTCAATAAAAACTCAAACTAGTACAAGATTTATTATTTCAAATTTCATTGTATCACACAATTATGTTGGCATTTCATGCCGGTTGAACCACATTTTAAATCAAAGAATGAAATTAAGCCGCCTTGGTTTTTTTGAAAGTTCATCAAGAACTTCATCTGCACATATAGGTACATTTAAGTGTAAGGACAAAGCTGCCAGGCCATTGAGCCGATTCTGAAATTAATTGAAATGGCTGATTTAAACAAAAAACCTAGAGAAAAAGTTATAATATACCTGTCCAATTGAGTTCCTTAAATAAGTTTTAATGCGCTTTAAGCATGAAAATGTCCTTTCGGCTGTACTGGTTGATACTGGCAGCGTTGCTATAATTTTAAGCAGAAGAAAAGTGGCCTGAAAGGTTTCTTTTGGACAAACATCTATAGAATCAATAGCATTTTTCGGCGAGATTTGTTTACGACTTAGATATTGCCTCCAAATCATAACTTCCGCCATTACAGCTGATGATGAGCAAGGAAAAAATTCCTCGTAAAATTTTACAGTTTTCTCCAAATCTGTGTTAGACAAGCTATCATCAAACAGTCTTTGAAATCCTGATAACACATTTTTATGGTTAGAGAACCTCTCTTTTAACTCCATTTTATAGAAGTCAAGAAATTCATTAAATAATTTTACGCGATAATACTTTTCTGTAGAAAATCCAGAATTTGCTTGAGTTCGTGTTAGCTTGATACTCACATCTAGATTTTCTGCCATTGATTTTGTAGATTCAAAGATTATAAATAAATTCATCCAAAACTAGACCTAGACTGATGTTGAGGTTTGTTTATCGTCTGGCAGCAGGTTTAATTGAAAATGAACTGAAGCATTGAAAATGAATGTATTCCACTCAGGTTAACATAAACCTACGGCAGGATTTCCATTGCCAATGTGGATAAATTAGTTCTTAATCATTTTTGAATTAGTTCATTATATTGCACGTTTCATATGTAGTTTCTTGAGAAGCGTAGATACAAAGGGGTAATTTGTTAGGAGAGCTTTGAGGAGCTTTTCATAAAAATAGTGAATCTTGGCACAATAGGTCATCTGGGCCGCAGTGCTAGCCTTTGGGCAGATTCACGCTCCATATTATTATTATTATTATATTATTATTATTATTACGGGGTAATTTAGTAAGAAAATTTTTTTATGATTTTAAAATACATAAATGTAAAAATATTTGATAAGAGGTTGGTATTTTGGTCATAAGTTTTTTTTGGCTATTTTAGCTTTTTCGTTTTTCATATTTTCCCATTTAAAAAAAAAACTCATGGCAGCGCTGTGTTCGCTTAAATGTAATGCTCGAATTCATCATCGATTATTCGCAAGCATAGATCTAAAAGGGCACCCTTATGCAGGGTACACATGGGCACATGGGGACGCAAACATATATGATTCTAAACAACTCACACTCAACAATCGTGGGTTTTACTTCGTGCATATATACCGAATTTAAAACACATTCATTCCTTCACATTTTATGCGGCAAAGGGGGGAGGGGATATATCCCCTATTTCCCCCCTTACCTACGCCACTGCCTTGAAGTGACTTTTTGCTGATCAAATCGAAATCTTGACTTAAACCGACATTTTTAACCCATTTACAGCCGAGAAATGATTTCAAAACTTGTCAAAATCGTATAAAAATTCCCAAAAAAAATGGGGTTTGATTTTCGCATATTCTTAGCGTTTAAACCTGCTAAGTTTCGATGTCATTCGAAAGAAGAAACCCCAATGCATTGTCAGGCAAAAAAATCTTTTTTAATTTCAAATTCTAAATACGGAGAAATTGGTGATGAGTAAAACTGCTAAGTCCAACTGTGGTCAAAGTTCACAGCTAACACCAACAAGTGACTCCAACGTAGCTTTTGTATAGTGCACAGATTCATTTAGAAGAGACTTCATAAAGGAAGAAAGTAAACCATCGATATTTTTGGTCTCCTTCATAAGCTTTAAGTCTTGAAAAAAGCGTTTTTTGTTTACCTTGTAAAGTTTTGAAATTTGAAGTTAGCAGGTTTACACTTTCAAGCCGACGATATCAAGTTTTTCATTTTTGACAGAGCTCGAGTTAGCCCCGAAGAATCAAACTCAAAATGTAGTTGGTTCATTTTTAGATATTTTTCAAATGAATTAACTACAATTTTGAGCTTGTTTCCTACGATGAAAATCTTAATTCAAAGCAATTTCTTGCTTGCTTTGGAAAATTGTTCAGATGTGAGTTAGCAGGGACACACATTTAACTCTGTTTCCCAGCTGCCTCACGTACACAAGATAAAATTCATCCCAGGCAAGAACCTTTCCCTTCAAAGGCCTTTCTCTTTGTTTTCATAATGTAAATTTAATTTTTTAATTTAAATACAATTTACTCGATATTGTAAACGTCCCTGAGCAGCCAAGGTCAGAGCAAATAAGGTTCCGCTGGTGGACATTGCGCAATTAATCAAGATTGAGTAACACTAATTCATTAAAAATACTGAATTAAATTGATAGTTCGATGGAATATGCAAATTCGAATGGCAAAAATATTATTATATACAAAAATTACACCCTTTTCCTTATAACATTGCGCAGTAGATGCCTACATACAAACGAGTATTTAGTGACATATTTAACTACCTAGGAGCAAAAAAAAATTACACTAAAAAAAAAGAGAACAATAACACCTAGAAGCGCCTCTGACGATTTCCTCTTGAAAAGGAAAAAATCAATTTGTATGGCAATTTTTGCATACATTAAATTTTGCGACTGTTTTCCATGTCTGCCGGGTGTGAATTGCACTTCGAATTGCATTAAGCAATTCTTGGTCTCTTGGGTTCGTGTGCTCGCTTGTGCTCGATTCTAATAAAATATGCACGCATAAGGTACCTACAACAACTGTGTGTGCTGCCAACTATGTGCAGCTCTTGATGTTGGCAATTGTTGACAGCGGCTCTAGATCTCTGAGTTGCCATTTTCGGCATTTCACATCCTCCCCTCGCCACCTCGCCGCCTATCACTGCACGAACTCCGCTGTTGAGCAAGCTAGAAGACTGTGTGTTGGCGTTGCAACTTAATAGTGCAAATGGCAATGCAACATCCACTGTCGCAGTGTCGCACAGACGCACAGTCGTGTAGCTCAAAGACCGGCAGCAAGAAAAACAACAGGCTGCGGGGGAAAAAAAAGGTTTTTTTCCTTTTGTATATTTTTATTTTATGGCACTTTGGAATGTAAATTTAAGTGTTGTCACGCATTGGCTCTTATGCAGCCCAACTTAGGTGCAGAACGAAAGGACGTAAAAAATGCAAGAAGAAGACGAAGAATGAGTGCAAGTTGATGGTGCACCACCGCAACCATACATTCGTTCGGTTTCACTTTTTAAATTGTCTGGCGGGCGAAAAAGCTTTTATGTCTTATTTGAAGAAAATCCATTTTTACTGGCGGTGGAAAAAGGTTTTAGTGCAAAAAACAATTTTTTTTTTTTTTTAAATTATGTATTACCAAGAAGAATGCGATTTTTTAAAGCGAACTGTTCGTTTCTTTAAAGGAACTAATATTTGATTTGATTAATTTGAAAGGAAAATTTTCTTTCAGTACGAACAACGTTCCTCATTAATCAAAACAACATGTTTAGAACATTCGAACAAAACAAAAATGAAAAAAAAACAACAAAAACACAAAATAAATAAAAACAATTATATTCTAACAGTTTTTTCGGAGGAAAACAAATGCATTTCAACTCAATTGCCGCCCACGTAATCGTCGAGCAACATGAGATACTTCCTGTTTTGATTCTTTTATTTTATTTGAAATTTCTGCTCATAAAAAAAATTGTTTTTTTTTTTTTTTTGCACGCGGCATGAGTAAGACTGACTGACTGACAGCATAAGCTCTGAACGCTGACTAAAAACATCAGAGGCAGCTTCGGTGGTGTTAATATGCTAATTTTCCATATCCTTAACCAAAGACATGCCCGAACGAGCATGCAAAATATTCGAGCAGCCTCAGAAGGTATGACGACACCCTCTGCCACCGAAATTGACGCAAAAAGAAGAGAACGGCAAACCTTAACAAAAAAATTATTAAGAAAATAATTTATTTTTATAATAAAAAGGCCACACACGAATCTGAAGGCAATCGAATCAGATACATATGTATGTACCTATTCTTGGAGATGTCATAATTAATAGACCTTAGAGCATTGCTTTTCTCATATCTAAATGAATTGGAAAAGGAACAAAGTAGCCGACATATGGAGAAGTCTATTCGGATATCTGTAAAAACATCTCCTTTGGGTTTCTGCGGACGAAAGACATTCAGCATCAGATTAAGATTTAGATTCCGATTAAGATTCATACTCAGATATGGATAAAGCTGGGGAGCAAACTTTAACAGAACCCACACAGAATGTTGTGATAGCGCGTAATGCGGTTCGAACTTTTGTTTACCACAAAACTGAAACAATAAAGCGGGTTAAGTCTTCAGAGTTCAGACTTCTTCATTCATATACCGCCGCATTCTAATCGTTTTATCGTTCCATCAAATATGCGTACAAACTTTTCCTTGGAATTCCTTCGCATTTTATGAACACACAAAACATTTGTACATGTTCCTTCTTAAAAAAAAAGCTCATAAATAATCGCAAAAAAAAAAAAACAATCACTAAATACGCTGAATTTCGTTTCCAAAGAATCCTGAACGAAAGATTAATGCGGGCTGTGAGTTTTTGCGAAAGAACAATATTCCCCATGCTTGGTATGCTAAACGATGAATGGAGCAGAGACCATTCAGAGACTGCACACACACATACTTTACGGGCTCGAATGAGGACTAAGGGAAAAGTATAGAGATCACTTATCCCTTTCCCTAATCCTTCGGTGCTCTCTAAAAGAAAAGGAGAAACCATTTTGATATTAAATAATCCCATCATATCTTGTTAATGCCATTATTCACCCAAGGATAATTAAAGGGAAATCGAAATAAAAAATTAAAAAAAGAAATTAGATGCATACTTAAGATTTTTCGTTCAGTCCTATTTTTATTTTTTATTTTTTTTTTTGACTCATTGTTCGTTCCTACCTTAATGAAGAGTGTTCTTTTATTTTTTAGAATTCTTTTTTTCCCCTCTGAATGTGTTCTTTTTATTTGTTTTCTCTCAATATTTCACGTGGCGCCTAACTTCCAGTGTTCTTTGTTTTTTTTTTTAAATGTTTTTACCAAGAATTGCCAAAAATAATAAACTTATTTCTTATTCTTGAGGGACTTCAATTTGTTTTCCCGCAGATAGAAAAAGCGTTGAGCTGTGTTTTCTTTTTAGATTGACAAATAACGTTTTTATATTTATTTTTTCTTCTCCTGTCCCAAAGTCTACGCAGGCTCGTGACAAGAAAAACACATTTGGAAGAACATTCCATTAGAGAATTTTTCAGGATCAAAAAATTCGATTTTGATTTTTTTTAAAATAAATTTTGCCACCAGAAAAATATTCCACACATGTCGATATTGGTCGAGGAGAATTTAGGTATGTTTGAGATTGAAAAAAGTTGTTTTATTTTTTATTCATTTTAAAGGTAAGTGGACTCATGAGAAAAGGCCGGGCCGAGGTAGTTCCTTGCTGTTTGTGAAGCGTTGAAAATATTTCAAGAAAAGTTTTTCACATTTCAAGAGTGTTTGGCTAGTGTTTTTAACTCGGATTAAGAGAAAGGAGATTTAAAGATAAAATAAAGAGTGGGATAATCCATTAAAGGTGATTTCGAATCTGCCAATTTGTTAGAAGAGATAAATGTGTTGGAAAAGGAAAATTCTTTTCACATATTTTTATGACAATCCCAAGCGGACTGATGCACTAAGCGACCTCGAGCTTTGAAAACTATTGCGGCCTGAACCTGTCTATTTAATTTTTTTTTTCCATTCACACACTTCTTCAGTATCTATAGTTTCATTGTATGAAATTCTAGCCCTTGCAGATTCCTTCAATGATCCCTAGGGGTTCATTATTGAGAGTTTTGACTTAACAAAAAAATGGAATGTCTTGCGCAAGAAGCGGATTTGATTGTAGCTGCCTCCAAGCGTTAGCATTTTAATATTTTTGAATTGTTGCGCAGAAAATCCGTGCTATTGGAAATCAAGAATAACTGTTTCAAGAGACCATTTTAAACATCCTAAGAATTAAAATCATGAAGATTTTTTTTTTATTGATTCAATCAATCGGTTCTGTTTGATGTCAACGTACGCCTCCTCCTTGTGAAATGATGTTATTAATTTTGTAGCCATACGATAATACATTCTGTTTACATAGTAAGGGTCTTCTTTTTAATACCTGACGTGAATCTGATCTCAACTTGTTCCACCCTATTAGAGCCTTGTAATTGAATCACATTTGATTGACTGCTTTTGCTTATCTTAACAAAACAATTTTTTTTCTCTTTTTTTTTTTTTGCAAATCAGGGACTTTTTCTGAAACTCAATTTAGTAAATTGAATTTCCATGTTTACAACACATATGAAATGTTTTGTATCTACAAAAACGTGCCTTTCATAGATAGAAAATATAACAAAATAAAAAAAAAACAAACAGCTTAATTTTGCGTATTCATTTTGACATTATTTTGTGCGAAATCTTTTGGGAGGAATGATTTATTTTTTTTGTTCGGCTTTTGTTTACGATGAAAAAGATCAAATAAAGTGCGAATTAAATTGCTTTCCAATTGATTTCCGTTGAAATGATGGCTTCCGAAAATTATCGATTTTCTCCCAACAGTTTCCAAGGCTGCAGAAATAGGCCATCGAATTTTTATGCATATGGTAGGTAATTAAAAAAAAAAAAAAGAACCGAAAATTCAAAGAGGGAATTTATTCAATAAATATATTATCATTTTTTATACAAATCTTTCAACAGTTCATTCATCGAATTTCTTTTGTTCAACGTACAAAGACGTCTTAATTACGCCTGATGGGGGAAAATCTCGTCGACCTTTTTAACCGTTTGAGTGGATTTTTATGTCTTCAGAGAGGCATCGTTCGCTTTAATTCTTTTCTTCTCAAAAGGCTATTTAAGAAAAAAGGTTATAAATATTTTAATTTTTTTCTAGAATTATTGAGAAAGTTCCCGAGATGATTTCGCAGACGATCGAAAAGATATTCAAATTGTTGATGATTTATATCTCGACCGAGGGAATTATTGAACATAAACAGGGACAGCTGACTGCACCTGAAATTTATTTCAATCTCGTTGCTCTCATCGGAAGCGAAAAAAATTTTTTTTTGTTTCGTGCAAACACGTAGAAAAAATTAAAACAAAAATGCAAAAATAATAAAATTTCATTTGAAAATAAAAATCTCAGATCAAAGCGAAGTTAATGCGCCGCTCTCCAAACAAATTTGTTTACGCTAGAATAAAGTCCAGGAAAAGTCGTTTCACAGATGCAAAATTTATTTCTAGAAATGCAATTCTTTCGCTCATTCGGCGCGCGTGTGTGTGTGTTTGTGTGTAAATGTTTGTTTACCCTGCAAGAAGGGAAGCAACCCAGCGGAAAATTATCTCCTGCATGACAAAGTCACCAATGATGTCATCGATGACATATAGGTGACATTGTCATGCATGACATCTTGGAGGACATGTCATCGTGGAGGAATGCTGTTCATGTGCTTGACTATCATTGGCTACTGAAATTTAAATAAGGTTTTAGCGTCAGTTCAGCGTTAGCATGAAGTGGCGTAGATGATGAGTGCTCGACTCAGAATCCGAAGATCGCGGGTTCGATCCCTGGCAGAGGCGAACAAAAATTGTTCAAAATAGATTTTTTAAAATTTTCGAAACATTCAAAGCGAGGGCAAAGAAGAGAGTTATCAAACTGGTTTCTATAAATTGACATTTAGAGAGAAAAGAGCAAATGTGCTGCTCTCAAATGCTTTTTTCGCCATCGCATCTCCTGGCATGACCAGTGACATTTTCTAATCTTCCGGTGATAATTTCACCGCTGAAGTCCCTGTCAGCTCCTGTGTAAATGTCATACAAAGTGTCACCGGAAATAGCATGCATTCCGGCTCCGAAGTCACTAGGAAATCATCGGGGATGTCCGCGGGACATTTCCCGCTGGGAAACGCGCTACTGAATGTGTACTTTCTAAATATAGGTAGGTACTTGTTCAAGGCGAAGAGAACAACCAGAAGTAAAAGTGCCATTGCTTTGCTTCGTAAAGCAAATCCGTGCAGAGCATCAAGAGTGATGCTAGACTTTGCATGAACTTCTGGAAGAAGGTTCCTACCTAAAAGAGACCACTACGTTGCTTGAGGAAAAGAGAAAAACCAACTGAATTCTATTTTCAAACAAGAATGCATTGAAGTGTACACTTGAAAGTATTTTTGTAAAGTAGAAAATGACAACAGAAGCAAACAAATAAATGGAATTTTAAAAAATCATTGAAAACTTTGAGAGCGAAACATTTTGAGGCCTTAAGAAAAAGAAGAAAAAAATATTTAAGGGCTCCAAACTTAAGTCAGCTTAAAAATATGAACGAACCCAAACAATAATAATAGGGCTCGGAAATCTGTTGCCATAGAACGAAACAAACTGAAAACAGCTTTAAAAAAAAAGGACCAAAAATAGAATTAAAACTTATTTAAATTCAGGAAAAATAACCGGAGGTCGTTTGGGATGCTCCAAGGCATGCGAAGTGAGAGAGCAGAAATGTTCTCTGAAGCATTCTTTTTCTAATTTCATCCTCGATTGATAGGAAAACATCGATGAGGCACATCACACAAACAACGGCCCCTCATGTTTCACCCATTACCATCGCCCTTTTTGGATGTTAGTTCAGAAATATGAATAAAATTCGTCATTAAAGAAAAGGTTAAGATTCTCAAGGATCCCGCCAAACACTTTCCGAGTGCCCAAAAATATGAGTCCGAAATATGAAGAAACGGCTCTTATATGACTATTATATGACTCTTATATGAGCGGTAATAAGAGTCCGATATGAGTGCGGAAAGAGTCATATGTGACATCAATATGATCTCATACGGTATATCATATACCGTATATATATTCCGTATATGGAATCGGACTTATATAGGACGAACTTCGCAAGAAGGGAAACACGTTAATTCAGGATTCCTAAACGACCTCATTATGAGGTCGCCGACTCCAAATAAGGACTCACATGACTCTTTTAGCACTCAGAATATTTGCTGGGATGTCTAATTTTCAAAACTTTCAAAAGCTATTAGGCACTGAAAGGCTCTGATTTCTGCTCAGAACCCTTTTACAGGGCCCTTTTACGTGGAATTGCTCATAACGGAAATCTCAGAAATCGATATATTCAATCGATAAATACCGATTATTATTGGGGCTTTAAGCAGCGCTGTACAAATGGCGCCCCAACTCTTATAATCACTGAACCCGCCCATACGTCTCGTACAGCAAGCCAGTGTGCCAGTGTAACCTGTGTACGTACGTACGTAAATAAAAGTTTATTTGAAATGATTTTCTGAATGTTAGAAAAACTATTGCTTTTAGCAATATTGTGTTTGTTTTGATTGTTTTTCAGTTAAGAACAAAGCGAAGAATGAAAAAAAAAACTTTAAAATTATTATTGCTCACAAGCGCGTCCGCCCACGAGTTCGTTTCAATTTAGCGCTTACCGCAAGATTAATCATGAAAGCCTCTTAAAATTTGCCATCGCCATTGACATTTCCTTTCAAGTTTGGCTTTGACTTATGGATTTCCTGAGCACGCCTTCGCTTTTTTTCAATAACGAAATGCAATACTCTGCGAATGGGTTTCAATCGATTTGTTCTTTTTTCTCTTCCATTGCTTTTGTATGAAGCTGATGAAAAATTTTCTCTTCTCTGGCAAAGTGTATTTGAAAAGCTCCTATCTTTGTTTTATTATTTTTGCGAGCGTTGCTTGAGAGTCCTTCCAATTGTTTGAGTGATCTGAAAAAAAACTTAATTTAACCCATTCTGGTCCACAGGTCGATTTTTTTACCATCTTTCTCTTTCTGTGCAAGCAATCATGGTGTTGAGCACACTCGCTTTTATTATTGGAACGATTATTTTGGAGCATTTTCAGCTAGATAGTAATTAAAATAAAATTAAAAAAATATTGGCGGTTTACTATAAGAATTCGATATACCATAAGCCTTCTGGTGGCACCATCCAGCCACCCAAATATATCAGAAAATTTTTCGAGCCCGCAAAATCCTCTCAAAGTGTACTTAGGTACAACATGTCCTTTGAAGGATTTAAATTTTCTTAAATTCAAAACAGCTCGGTCGATTAAGGGTTAATAGAAAAATTTGGAGATTTATTATTATTCAAAAAAAAAAATTTTTCTTTCGATTAAACAATTTTTAGCGCTTTTCTCGTTTGTTTGTTTCTGTTTGTTTTTATTGTTTGCTGTGTGGTCTGGGAGATATTTTCCGAGCTTTTATAATAGCTCAGAGCCCGTAGTCTATGAATATATTTAACATTTTTAAGCAAGAACAATTTAAAACATTATTGACAAATTTCTTATAAAGAGAAAGAAGCACAACAAAATAGACTCTGCCCTAAAGCAACTCAAACAATAGAGCTCCAGCTATTTATGCTACAAATAAAGTGTTTTTTTTTAATGTGCTTTCAAGTGCTTATTTATTTGTATGCTTAACTCTCGTAGTGTGGATTGTTATTTGGCCAGGCAAATACGGCAGATGAAGTGCAAATAAAAGTTTTCACAATTTTATGCAAAATTTTGCAAGCAAATATTTGGCTTTCCAATGAAGTAGCAGATTATTCCGCAAAAAAAAGGTTGCTTTAAAATATTCGATTGCCTTCCATAGTTACCAACAATTGGAAATTCGGGAAAACGTCATTTGAAAAACCTTTCTTTGTAACTTTTCCAATTTCACACAATCAAGGGTGTTATAGTCA
Source organism: Chlorops oryzae (assembly GCA_020466095.1). NCBI lineage: Eukaryota > Metazoa > Arthropoda > Insecta > Diptera > Chloropidae > Chlorops > Chlorops oryzae. Next base: position 29,797,042 of record CM035808.1, read on the forward strand.
GTCGGCAGTCATATGGGATTTAGAAAATCTTAGCATAGAACATGAAACATCAAGCGGAAATGGTGAGAGCCTGAAACGAAGGGAATTTCCCCAAAAAAAAAAGACCCCCCTCGAACCAAAAAACCTTTAATAAGGGCTTTTTAGAAAATTTAATTAAAAAGTTTTTAGGGTAATTCCGGCAGAATTGAAGCGAAAAAAGATCCCTCAAAATGTAAAAAATCCACAATCTAGCATCGCCCACTTTTTTTTAAATTTAATAAATCAAGATTAAAAAGTTTTATGATTCAAATTGAGAGAATTTTAAACAAAACTTTACCCTTGGTGGCAATCACACTAACCTAACCTAATCCACTACAAAAGAAGATTTTCAACTTCCAAATAAAGCGTAAGCTTCAAATTCGCAACATAGGTTCACCAAGGCGAATGAAGGGTGTAGGGAAATAATTTATGTGGCCCTCCCACTGCCACGCCCACAAATAGAGAAGAAAAACATAGTGCACTCATAATGTCGGGACGCTGGGTATTTCAAAGTCGGGCTTGACCGACTTTAGCTTTCTAACTTGTTTTTTTAATGTGCTTTCAAGTGCTTATTTATTTGTATGCTTAACTCTCGTAGTGTGGATTGTTATTTGGCCAGGCAAATACGGCAGATGAAGTGCAAATAAAAGTTTTCACAATTTTATGCAAAATTTTGCAAGCAAATATTTGGCTTTCCAATGAAGTAGCAGATTATTCCGCAAAAAAAAGGTTGCTTTAAAATATTCAATTGCCTGTTCATATTTACTACGGGCTACGGGCAATTCGGGAAAACCTTCATTTGAAAAACTTTTCTTTGTAACTTTTCCAATTTCACACAATCAAGGGTGTTATAGTCAGTCGGCAATCATCTGGGAATGAAAAGTTTCTACAGCATAGATATATGAACACATCAAGCGGAAATGGTGAGAGCCTGAGAGCGAGACTGTTTTCCCAGATATAAAAAAAATCCTTTTGGACCTGCAATCTTTAGAAAAATTTTTAAGAAAAGTTTTTGAAAGGGTTTCCGGTTCAAAATTGAAGCGACAAAAATCCCTCAAAATGTAAAAAATCCACAATCTAGCATCGCCCACTTTTTTTTAAACTTTAATAAATAAGATTAAAAAATGTTTTATGATTCAAATTGAGAGAATTTTATAACAAAACTTTCACCCTTGGTGGCAGTCACACTAACCTAACCTAATCTATAACAGAACTTGGTACCAGAAATATAAAAAAAAATGCTTCATTCGAGCTAATCATCCCAAGTTTGTTCTTCTCATGTCTCCCTTAATGTTCAAGATGAATTTTGTCCAGTCATGTAGTTCAACTGGTTCGAAAAAAAGCTCTAAAGAGACCAACGGATGGAAAGACGGCCACTTAGTTGAAGTCTTTGAGAATTGATCAATTCTATATAGCCCACCTTAAGGCGGTCTTGCGTTACATCACACGTTGGCACAAACCCAAAATACCCTCGACACAAAATGAATAGCGAATAGAGAACAGAGCTCTTGAATATTTGGGAAGAGTTATTAAATTATTCTTCGAAAATTATTCTCATTTATTTTTGATGTTCGTTACTGTTTTTGACAAGAGGAATTATTTCAAAAAATATGTTTTATTTTTTTTATAGCTAGTTAATAAACACGCGCGTCTGGAAAATTAGCGAAGTTCGAATGAAAAACTTGCGAGTTTTTTTCGCAATGAAAAAACTTTGCCCAACCGAGTCCAATGAACCAACGTTTAATAAATTAGCGAAAAAGAAATTATCCTTTTGATCTTAAAGTTTTCTGATTAAGTGCCATTATAAAGTTTTGACATTCCAAGGCAGGACGAATGAAAAAGGGGCGCTCAAAAAGTGGCTAAGCACACATTCTTTTTAATTTGCACAATTTGGACGCACTTTTGCCAATTATTTATTGTTGAAGCTGAAGTTACTTCAATGAATTCTCGGTAAGAGTTCAAAATGTCATCGACAGAACGCAGTGAATTTTCAAAATTATAAAAGAGCACTTGAATAACGATTAAATAAAGGTAATTTTTTCACTTTGCAGATGAAAATGTTCGCCTTGAATTTTATTTGCGAAAAAGCGGGGGAGCGCTGATGGAGAACTTCACTTTAAGTGCTTCATTTACGTCATTTAATTGTTGTTTTTTTTTTTTTTTTTTTTCATTAAAATTCTCCAACCTCAGAAGCATTTACATTTTCGCACCCACCCACCTCAACATTGCCCGATCCCGTTCGCAAATTAAAATTCGAAGAAAATCCACGGTTTAAGGAATGTTCCCACGAGCTTGGACGGATGTTTAAGTTTTGTTCTTACAAAAAAAAAAAAAAAATAATAAAAATAAAAAAAAGCCAGTTTCCCCGTTTAATCTTTCATCGCTTCGAGGCATATTTTCATGGTTTATTGCACGCAAATGAATGATCAAAGGAAACTCAAGTTTATGGTGCTCAATACATCTCAATGGGTACATTAAAAAGTCGTTTCCCTTCATTGAAAGCAATCCGTGATTATGTGCGAAGAAGATCAATAAGAATTTTCGCAAATTTTCAAGTTGAAATTTTCTCGAGTTTTTGCCTCGAGAGGTATTGAGGCATTAAATCGAAACAAATCGGTTTACATTTTAAAATCGTTGGCAACGAGGAAAATGCTGAGTTCTGTGTGAATCGAAATGATGAACAGTGGAGAGTGGAATCTTGTTGGTAGGCGAGGGGTTGCCTAGACATTTTATTCAAGCACGTGCCTCTTTGAGAGCTTTTAACTGACAGAAATAATACATTTTCAGTTAAAGTTGACTTAAGAAATTATTTGTAAGTTCCCATGCTTCTGGTGGGGGAACCGATTTGTGCGTGGCACGGATTGAATTGAATTTTTTAAACTTTTTCCAAGTAAAAACTTTAAATTGTCGAATAGAATGTCTTTCGATTTTGGGGTTCCTATAATAGGATATTTTTATGACCTCCATAAGCTACCCAGCTACGCACTGACATTGGCTTATGGGAGAACTGGGAAATAGAAGCTCAAGGGATTATGGCCAGACATTCCTGTTTTATTGGAAAAACGAAAAGGCACACCGAGAGACTCGTTTTCATTCATTTCAAGTGTTTGCAATCAACTCCGGCAATGAATCAAGCGATACGTTTTTTATCACATGTTAGGAAATCGTTTAACCCTTGGCGGTAGATTTATTTATTCGTTGCATTCATTCGAATTGCACAATTTTCTTTCCTTCCATTTTTTAAACGATTTTATTGATGCTTTTTATTTTTAAATGACCCAATAAACATTTGATTTTCAACGCCCAACTGTTTTTTTTCTCTCCTGCCCATTTAATTTGTTCAATGGGCGAATTTATGAGCCTCGTGAGGAGATGAAGTCATTTCGATGACGTCGGCTTGCGGTGAATGAAAGGAAAAGGGCAATGGAACGTAATGAAGCAGAAAAATATTTGGACTTTTATGAGCGATTTTGAATTTCATTCACATTCACACCTGCAGCGCTGTAATTCTGTCTCTGAATTGAGTGAAGCGTGTCGAATCTTGCAAAAGACCAAAAAGCCAAACTTGAGGCCTAAATCAGGTTAAGCGATAAGTTAAAAGCTAAAAGGAAAAAAAAAAAAAATAACTAACGTCCAATGTGGGTGTCCATTTATGATGCTTGGTCGAATTGAAGCCAATGTCACAACATTTTGATTTTTTTTTCTTTTCTCTTGGCTCCAAAAAAATTCAATCGTTGGTAGAGCTTAATTTTTTTCCTAAGAAATCGAAATTTTATAAAATGTTCTTATTCTTGTTTCTTCATCCTTTTCTTCTGCTTGTTCTCCATGCTGACCGCAATGAATCATTTTGAGAAATTCGTAGCAATAAAAATTAATCACATTAATCGCCTTCTCTATGCGACTTTGCGGAGCAGTCATTCACCGAAAGAAGTCTTTGATTTCGATTTCCCACACTTTTGGGAGACGCCAACAAAACAAAAAAACAAAAAAAAAAAGTTTTCTTCGAATTCTTTGAGAATTGAAATCTCCTTCTTTTCAGCGGTTCAGTCTTGCCATTTCATATACGAAATTCTTAGATTTACTTGAACAAGAATCTCTTCTGACAATAATCATTTGACAACGGGTGAAAACAGAGCTCAAATTACAAGCGCATGAGGGGATTTTTCCCTTATTCGGGTGCCGCGGAGTGGGTGCAATGATGACATACGGCGACAAATGTTCTTTACGATAATTTAATGAGAAGAGAAATATTATTGGGGGAAAATAATGTTCAATTTTAAGCTAGTGTTTGGGGGAAAATTATAAAAATTTCCCGGGCCTAATGGATTTTGTTTTCATTTTTTATTGAAGGAGAATTTTAAAATGTTTTTTTTTCAGAATATGATCTTATTATATGCTAATGTTATTTATTAATTGTTGCCTTGGATTTGTTCTTCTACGCTTGTGGTCGCTTCTCACTGTTTATAGGACTTTCTTTTTAAATGAAAACCCAAAACGCATTGTCTTTGTATTTGAAAAAAGACTCCCATCGACTATTGGTACGGCTATGAAGGCATTCTTCTTCCTTCATTCGATGGTTGGGGTTTCGATTCGATGTGCACTGATCAATAATAATAAATAAATAAATAAAAAATATTATTAAAAAATTAACCAGAAAATTGTTCAAAGTGAGAATCATTCCAATCAGGATAACAGGCTAGATTAGGTTAATTTGGCTGCCACCATGAAGATTGACACCCTTAGGCTTCATGGGCCCTTTTTGATACCACAAAAAATGATAACCAAAGAGAAAAACAGAAAAATTAAACAACATCCATGATCCGAGCTGGGAGTCGAACTCAGGGCCTCTCACTCTCACAATTGGCATCTCAGCCAACCACAGCACAGAGGCCGTTATCGGGATAGCAACAACAAAAAATAAATAATTTTCGAAGAGGTTTAGTGTAGAACTGAGAAATTACTTACAACAATGATCCATATAGGGACATGGTTACTTTAATCATGAAAAATGTGGATATAATAAATAAAAGTCAGTATAAAAACATATCAACTCTCCGGACTTGACCTTATTTCGTCAGTTTTTGTTGTTGTATATAATAATAAGTTCTTCTTTTCAAATATTTTTCGTACATTCCGCAATCGAAAGGACTGCCAAGCGTGTCCTTTTTAAAGCAAACAATTCAAATTCTCTTAACCCACTGAATACAGCAAAAGTGTATTTGTTATGGGACTTTTCCCAAACTTTTTCCACTTAAAATGGAACCCACCAAAGCATATTTTATACGAATTGCTCATATCCAATCATATTAAAAGCAATAGCGAAGTGAAATTGTCAATAAAACCTATGGAAACGTTTGACATCAATTACGGAAAATTGCATTTACATACGAGATTATCTGATAAATATTGCGCTATGCTAATAGGGATTAGTTTTGGGAATGTAGGGACACACGCACGCATTTTGCTGCTGGTGCTTGGGAGAGCAGCACTTTTTATTGATTAATAAACAGAATTTACATATTCAATCGAAGAAGATTTCGGTTCAGCTTCGATTGCAATGAAAATGATAAATAGAAGCATTTGTTTGTTTGTTTATTTGTAAAATCATTTCGTCTCGCACGTTCGTGAGTTCATGAATTTCTATTTAAAATTTTCTCCAACAAATCGAATTTGGCCACAATCGATGATCGATCAGAGAGACGTTACCATACTATGAGTTATTGATGCGTAAGTTTACTTCGAGTAGAATTTTGAACGTTTATTTCTTATTGAAATTAGCGGCCTATTTTCGTATGGTAAATCATGATTAGTATTAAATTTCACTTTAGACTCTAAAGTTTGAGCTTATGATGATGATTGTTTAATCTAGTCTGCAACATGGAGTCTTCACAGTAAACGAATAACATTCTCACACAGATAAAATAATATCACATATCCAATTAATTGCAGGGATTACATATTGAATGTAGGGTAGCATGTAAGATATTTCATGAATTGCGTCGCAATTGAGATTCATTGCACTCCAATTATATATGTGTATTAATTGATAAAAAATACATATTCAATACGAAGATAATTCCGGTCTCAATGCATGTCGATTGTATCAATATATAATAAGTAAAAATTTAGATCCACTGCAATTTAAGATACATTGTCTTTAGCAATTAATAGGCTTTCACGATTGGGTAGATCACCACTCATATTCGTGTCCTGCCCGTTCGGAGTTCATAAGAATTTTAAAATTCAACACTTATATACGTCCAACAAATCGTAACCATTTGAGCCACAATCGATAAGACAATCGTAATCAGAGAGTACAATCATATACTATAGTTCATCGATGCGTTAAGATTGTAAAATTCAGAGTAATTACATATGTATTCAGAACGCATTATTATCTTATTGATAAATTTAGGGCACTATTATCGTATAGGTAATCATGAGGTAATTGAGTATTGATTTCCACTCTTTCTAGAGCTTATATTGATGATTGGCTCCAATCTAGTATGCAATCATGGCAGGTCTCCAATCACATATGTAAATGGTTCCAATTATATTTCGAACTTATTTCTCTCCGTGCAATAAACTAAAATTTTTTAAGATTTTTAACTAAAAATTCACCTGCCTTATCTAAAGGTCTTATCTCAATTTCAAAGTACTACCGAAGCTTTAGCAAACATAAAGACATGTTCATCTCTGCATACATATGTACGTACTGCGTATGTACCTACAATGTCTATAGACATCAAACAAAAGAGAACCTCAAGTCAAATATGCAAAGCAAAGTTTACCCAAAAATAAAACTAAAAAGCCATACTCTAATCGCCCCAAGCCCAACATCACGAAAGTGCATTCGCCTCACACAAATTTCGCTTGAAAAAAAAAAAAAACCAAAAAGAGGTCTTCTTCAAATTTAAGCTCAACTTCACTTTCGTCGAATTCTCGTATTCTATAAAAACAATGGCCCCGAGTTCTTTTTGAGTTCATTTTTTTCTGTCAATTTCTACGAAATTCTTAGCTCGACATTAGCTCGACAATTGCATGAAGACTCGAAAGCGCCCATCAATCGCCGCAGAAGGAGAAAAATAATAATAAAAAGAAGAAGAAGAAGAAGCCACGATGGGGCCGAGACTCGAACTAAAACTTAAAATAATCTCACGTAACATTAGCATAAGAAACCAATTCCATATGCTTTCCGGTCTGGTGTCTGCTCTGGGATCTGACGCAGAAATGCTGGTTCATCATTTCAATGTTAACAATCCGTGCTGGCGATGGTGCGCAGATGACGATGACGACGATGATGACGATGGCGATGATGATGGCGATGATGATGATGACGATGGGGCAGTGGCGATAGCGGTGGCGATGGTTTACCCGTGGTTGGGTGCTGTTTGACTTGTTGACATTTGCTATGATTATTTTTAAGTATTGTACATAATTTTTATTTATTTACTTTTTCTGCTTTCGTTACGTTTCGTCCCATTCCGTTCTGTTCCGATCCGTTTTGTTCTCTTTTTGTGTTCTTTCGACTTTTTTGAATGAGTAGGTATGACTTTTGCTTTGCTCTGAACGAGGAGAGTAGGAGGAGAAGGCATTGTTCTAAGCTTTCTATTTGCATTCGAGTCGTTGATTTTTTTCCCTTTCTTCTTCTTCTTTTTTTTTTTTTTTTTTTTTTTAGTTATTTTTTAAATTTATTTGTTATTTATTTATTTTTCTTTTGTTGGGATTTTCTTGGAAATTCAAAACGTGTAACGATTTTGTAAATGGTAAGAATTAGATTTGGGCGTGCTTGGATTTTGGAAAATTGGGTCGCCATGGGGAATACAATTTATTAAATAAAGCCGTTGACGAAGTGGAAAAAAGGTTCTCATTTATTTTATTTGTTGCATTCATAAATCGAAGGAAACAATTCCCCCAAATTTTAAATTAAGTTCTTTTTTTTCTGTCCTGTGATTTCACAGTTCAATCTGAGCCCAGATTCTACTAGCTTGAGGCAAAGCTTTTGGATTTAATTAGCATTTTTGGTTAATTGAATGAATGAGACGAATCCATAGAAATATGTTTATTTGGAAGACCCATATAGGTACATATACTTATGTATATTTTGAAGGTCTATATAACCGAGTATTTAACACGAAAACTAGTAATTTACAAGATTCTTAATTGAATACTTTGAAGCCAATTAAAGTCAATAATTTTTGTGAGTAAAATTTAACCCATTATAGATGAATTTAATTGAAGAAATAAGGAATATACAGGGATGTGCTAGAATCCGAAAACTGACGGAATCGGAATTTTGGTATCTGTTCAATTACGAAGTATTTTCTGACCCAAAACAAAAACCAACGAAATCGGAAAATTCTTTATGAAATATTGGTCGATTTTAATTCCGATTACGTCAGCTTTCGGATTCTAGCACATGCCTGATAAATTCCAAAAAAAAAAAAAAAAAATCGAAATAGAGCTGATTTCAGTGATATAAGGGATGAGCTACTGTTTAAACGGTTGCCTATCGATTCCTCGAAAATGTAATTGAATTAAATGATTGAAAAATTACCCTCACCTTGGAGTTATATAAAGCCGTATAGCCCTCAGACTTTTCTTTACAATAGGAACTAATTAATAACTTTATTCTTCCTAATAAGAATGTTTGTACGGCAGTAATCACATTGGCGCCAGTTAAGGCTTTAAGCCATTTTTTTAATGGGCGAAAAAAAAAACTGGTTAAGAATTTTAACAAGACGAACAAATTTTTGATGAATTTCAAATATGTTCGCTACAAAAGAGGTGAGCCGGAAATTACATTCAATTAGGTTTAATGCGACGATCTCACAAAATCGGAGTCTTTACTGTAAGTAAATTTCAGTCGCTCCTCGCTGCCAGTTAATTTATAAACTCCACACACAAATTTCTGTGTGATTAGCTGAAATAGCAAAACCAAGAGAACAAAAACAATATATGTTTATGTACCTAGAATGAGGGGGAAAATGTATGTACCTATGTAACCTTTGAAAACAGATTTCGATAACACAATTTTTTTCTTTCTTCGGAAGTTGTCATCTTTAAAGCAAATATACATACACCTGTGTATGTGCAAAGAGATTTCTTTATTTACTGTATTTGCGAAGGCCTTGTGATAAACTACAGACATGAGCAGCGCGTGACTACGGAAGAACATTTGGTGAACTAGTTTAATTGTGGCGTGCTCTTAAAATAAATGCGGATCTTGAACTAATTTCAACTGAAACAGACTTTCGTGAAAGTTTTTCAATTAATTAAATTAAAAGAATTAAGATTTAAGACTTTTCAAATGAACCTCAAAGGGCGGATGTGAGAAATGGTTTTTATTGAAATCGGACTGACTTTTCTTACATAGAACGGAAGACAAACTTGTTGTCCCTTTAATCGCTAAAAGGAGTTCTCAAACATTTGAAAAACTAATTCCAAAAAGAAGGGTTAAGCATCGATTTCCATATCTAAGCAAGTGCAAAAACGGTTCTTATTTTCCACTCAAATGACATAGAATGCTTTGTTGGTGGCAAAAAATAAATATGAAAAATATTTAACCACCTTCTACAGGGAACAAGGCGTATTTGGAATATATGAAAATTAGACATAGGACATCATAAGACACCATAAGACAATGAGCAAGTTGCAGTCGTCACAATCACACATTCACATGTCACAAAAAATAATGAAATATTGTTAATAATTAGCTTAGCTTAGTGTAGGGTATAACAAGTTGATGAGATGGATTAGTGAAGGATTGGAATTTATTACCCTTTAATGGTCAAAAATAAATAAATAAATAAATATTCATTATTTTTTTAAATTTTCTTGCGTGATTCAAGAATACTGGCCTATCTCGGCGTCCGCAAAACACGACCAGTTTCCTCCATTTTGTTCTGTCGGTTGCATCAAAATTACATTTAAATGAAAATACTTATATACAGTAGTTTCGCTATATGAGAAAGTGGATTTTGCCAAGAATTTTCATTCTTATATCCGGGTTTTTCTTATATAAGAACCCGTTTATAAGAAAATTCTTTCTTATAAAAAAAAACCGTTTATAAGAATATTTTTTCTTATATAAACTACCGATATTTGAAAATAGGGGTTTTGAATTTTTGATAAAAACCAAGTTTCTTATATAAAAATTTTTTCCATACAAAAGAATTTTTGGTTTTGGTAAAGAGTTTCTGTACAGAGCTTAATATAAATGGACTTGGTGCCCTGAGATCCCTTTCTTAAAAGAGGGTTTTTCTTATATACGAGTTTCTTATATAGCGAAACTACTGTACGTACGTATATCACCGTTGCCCTAAATAAAAAGACATGTCTGATATTAGGGGAGTCTTAGGGCAGAAAAGTGGTTGGGGGAAATTTTTATGGGACCAAGTTTTAGTTTTTAGAAGATTTCAAAATTAAATTTAGCGGAATTTTGAGCTTGGTTTGAGACATTCAGGGGATTATTCCCCTAAAAAACTGGCAACAGTGATGTATAGGTATGACAATATGTCAGCCATAATTCTATAGATAAATAAAGAAGTAAAGATTGGAAGACCCTGATCTATAGCCATATGTGCCCCCACTATGTAAAATTTCATCAGTCCCATAAGAATTTTCGATTAATATAATGGCTTTAAACCCAGTAGCGCCTGATTCAATAAAAAAAATATATAAAAAATAAAATAAAATATGAACTGGTCCAGGTATGGCAATGACAGAAAACGAACCCTTTCAGTGATGTCATATGGCATCGCTAGGCGCTACCGGGTTAAAACAAATAAAATATATCGATCACATTGAAGGATGTTGTACGGTATAAAACAGGCCACAATGGTCTATAATCCCATCACTCTAATGCAGCATCAGAGATTTTTTACTTTTGAAATATCATAGGAAGTTGTCCCTAAAGGACAAAAATATTCAAAAATCAATGCCTTTTTATACCCGACACACTCTGTGTCGAGGGTATATTGCGTTTGTTGGGTTGTGTGTAACACCCAGAACCAGTCGAGATAGACCATACAAAATGTATATAGAAATGATCAGCGTCACCAGGAGATTCGATTTAGACATGTCCGTCTGTCTGTCTGTCCGTCTGTCTGTATACAGTTATCTTATCGAAGGAGTTGAGCTATCTTGACAAAATTTGGTATGCGTGCTCACGGGGACATGAGTAAGAACAAGTTCGAGAATGGACCCGATCGGACCATTTTTAGGGGTACCTCCAGTACTAGGGTCTGTTACGAAAATCACAAAAACTGCTCTAAAACCTGAGTTTTTCAAGATATTTTGATGAAACTTGGTATTTGAACATGTTTAAAGGCAAGTAATATGATTTCAAAAAATTTGAAAAGTGGGCGTGGCATAAGGGCGTTTTTCGAAAATTGTCTTCTACACCCGAAATACAAATGGGACTTGAACGAAAGTTGGCAAGTATGCTTCCTTGATAGCCAGTAACGTCCTCCCCAAAATCGATAGAACCATTATTAAGGGTACCTCTAGTACTAGGGTCTGTCACAAAAATCCCAAAAATGACTCAAAAGCGGACTTTATTGAAATATTTCAATGAAACTTAGAATTTAAGCGTATATATAAGGGTCCGATTAGAATCCCAAAAAAATTGAAAAATTGGGCGTGGCAAATGGGCGGTTTTTATAAAGAAATTTAACAAAAGTCGGTATATGGGCCCAATATGTCCTTAAACACCTCTTGATATTAAAAATTATTCGAACATAAGTTTCTGTGTCGGGTATTCTATTGTCAGGCTCGCCTGACTATAACTTGTTTAAAAATGTTTTTAATTATGGAGCTGCTAGATGGACTCTTACGGCCACATATCATTACCTTCTTATTATCGGTTTGACCTAGTAAGCTATTTTAATTCGTTTAATTCTATTTCCATGTGATAAAAAAAATTCTTCGAAGTGTGAATTAAATAAAATTGCTGATTGAATTCCTATCAACTGTAAAAGGCAATAATTCATAATTCAGCATAACAGAACTTCAAGCTCGAATACATTGGACATTAAAAATCAATTTCAACGCTTCGGAACAAATAAATGTTGATTGATTTTTAATGAAATAATTTTCAATTGAATATTCAAGAAACCAATTCAACGCGCTCGAATTCTTAACTCATTTCCTATTGTTTTTTTTTTAAATGATTTATACCGTTTTCTAGCACTGAACCTCCGAAAGGAATTCAATTTTCTGCCAGCATCATTAAGCAACATTGCTAAAAGCGCTCGATGATGATGCCAACAAAACGCAGAAAAAAGAAAAGAAAAAAATATTTAAAAATTATAAAAAACCTGCTTCAAATGGAGAATGAAAAATCAATTAAAATTCTGGCTCACAACCGGGCGAAAATTAATTCCAAAAATTATTGAAATAAAGCTTAAATGCTTCTTTTGTTGTTTTGTTCTTTTGTCCGGCGTTGTCGCCGCTCCTTTTGTTTTTCTTTTTTTTCCGCACAGTTCCGATTCGACGCGTTTTTGTGTTTAGCTTGCGTCGCTGGGGATTTTTGTTTCAGCACAATTATTCAAAAGACAAATGCGCGACTCAATTCGATTTATCACTTCAAATTCAACGCTTTAACAATCCGGATCCGATCCGTTGGAGAAGAAAAGAAAAGCTAACGTTTAAGACCAACTCTCATGCTTATGAATTTGAACGAATGATTGATTGATGAACGCCTGACACTGTCCTAATGAGTTGGGTGGCTGTTTGTTGTGTTGTGCCTTTGTTGTCTCCTGATGATGTCAAACCAATAACGTACATTAATTTTTCTGCAATGTTTTTGAAATTTTTTTTTTTTTTTTCGCAAACTACGACAAAAAATATGCCGAGCAAAAACAAAGTAATTGAAGTTTGACTTCTCATTGAATATTTGTTTATTTTCTTTCAAAAAAAAAAAAAAAAAAAATTGTTTATTTTTCGGCAACGTTTTTGCTTTCCGTCATTGATTGTTGTGAGATCATCGTACGGTGAATTGCAATATTTTGAAGGAATTCTTTTTTCTTTCATTTTAAAGATAGAATTTTGAAAGAAATCAAAAAGTTAATGCGTTCTTCATTGGCAAACGGAGTTAAGCTCTTAATTAGCATTTTTATTTTTATTTTTTTGTTGGATGGCATTGGTGATTGAGTGAGGCTTAAATCAGTTAAGTTATGAAATCACCTTGGTCCGGTTTGGCTCTTAGCAGCGATGGGAAAGGAGATATCTTATTTTTAAATCGAGAATTTAAAGATCGATCGATAATCTTAAGGATTGGGAGAAGAATCGAGTTATGCAAATATGCAAGTTTGCAAGATTGTGTTCAATAAAGCTAGGCAAAATAGTTTCGATAGTGTCGTTACCATTGTTTACGTGTTCGCTAATTTCTTGGTAAAATTTAGCAGAAAATATCTTAATGAATTGTTTATTTTTGGATCTCACCAGTCTCATGAAATTGTATCGAGGCTTAATCGGTAACAACTTTCCTTGATATTCTTAGAACGTCATTAGTGGTTTGGTTCTTGATCAGATTGTTTATAGAAAACAAATATTTAGGTACAAAAGACATACAAGAGGTACAAAGAGTTACATTGTATGTAAACTAGTTGTAGGTATACCCAGTAAACACTTCAGTGTGACCATATTTATAAGTCACGAAATGAAACCGAAACTACTCCGAAATATGTGCGAAATTTTAGGCATAATACTGGGCTCAGAAACTGACTCTCAAATGTGTATGGAATGAGCGGGAAATAAGAGGCTATTAAGCTTGACTCCGAAATGACTCCGAAATATGTGCGAAATTTTGGGCTCGGAAATTTGACTCTAAAATGGCTCCGGAATATGGGCAAAATACTTATAGGAATCTTGAGCATGACTCCGAAATATGTGCGAAATATGCTCTTAGGCATGACTACAAATTATGTGAGCAATAGAATGACTCTGAAATGACTCCGAAATATATGCAAAATAGGAGGCTCTTCAACATGACTCCGAAATGACTCCGAAAAATTTGAGAAAAAGGAGGCTTGGAAACTTGACCCCGAAATATGTGAAAAATAGGAGGCTCTCAACGTGACTCCGAAATGACCTCATTGTAAGAACTCCGACTCCGAATTCGGAGTCATATAAGAATTCTTGAAGGTCCCAGAATTTTTTCCAGGTATGTAACCAAAAATGCTTTTTAAAAAAATGCCAAGGTATCAATTAAGAAATTTGACCCTAATGACCTATAATTTGGGTTAGCAGCGCTTAAAATGTGTTAATTGATATTGAAAATATAAACCATTTTCATGGTCTCATCAAAATGAGGTTAATGATGTAAGGCTGATCGGAACGTTTACGGATTTTCACACCATAATTTTACATTCAGCGAGATTGATTTTTCGCTCGAATTCGCACAAAACAAAAAAAATAAAAAAATGAATTATTACGTGTAGATTTAACAGTTCCTTTCTAATTCGATTCGAGAATCGAATTGAAGATTTCATAAAAACGTCACTTGCTCACTCTTTGAGTGCTTCGCTGAGACGGCGGAGCTATGATCTTTGTCTGTTTTATTTTTCAATGCGAAGTGACTGAAGAAGTTGCAGTTATGTATAATGATCAGAGCTGCCCAAAGTGGTAGCTTCAAGTGGGAATGAGCGTAAAAGAAAAATCTTTTCACACGCATAGAAACTGTGAGCGAGAGATGAAAAAGGAAAAAATCTGTCGCAACCCTGCAGTAAATATCACTAGTGCTAGTCATTCTTGTACTAGTGACCATCTGTACCCGTGGTGTTGCCTTCTGCTATTGAAAGTTTCTATCAACGTATATGCGAGAGGAAATCAGATGCTGACACTAGTGCGCTACAGTATAAAGTATAAATTTACTGAGTGAAAACAAAAATTTATGCGAAAAAAAGGGGGGAAATAAAACAGAGCGACACAGTTCTTGTTCATATTGTTCATATTTTTTCCATATTATCTTAAAATGACAGCTTAAATTAAGACTAAACAAGTCTTCATATATTTGAAAATGCTCAAGAATCTCTGTTAAAGCAATTTCCCTCATCTAAAATGATTCAATTTGTGCAGCAGAAAAGTTGGTGGACTCTAAGCCCTGTGCGGTAGAATAGTAGAATGACAATTGGGGAAATTATAAGGTAGATCTACCGCATATGTGATAGAAGTGGCCACACTGGTTCCTATGCATGAGAAAAAAATTTTTTTAAGCTCATTCACACTTGAAGCTACCACTTTGAGCAGCTAATTTCATATCCATATCTCTGGTTATTTTGTCTCTGATGCACCACTGGTATCATAGGGGTAATTGAGTCCGCATTTACTGCAGGGTAATAAAGGAAATTTGTAGAGGCAATGTAAATTTTTCAAATCAGTGGAATGACGAACTTCGAAAGGCTGGACGTGTTCGCTCTGTTTTAAATTTTTGTTCCTTTTTTCGTATAATTTTTGGTTTTCACTCAGTTAAAGAGCGTTAGAGTTTAGTATGCTATAGACTTTCGCGAGGCACGACTATGTCGCTTGATTTTTTCTTACTCTCTAGCATTTTAAATTTTATGTGTTTGTTGTACCACTACATTTACATGAAGTCTAATTGCGCCTGTAGTGGTGGCAGCTCTGCTGATAATGATCGTTATAAAAAAATATCCTAGTCACGTACGTGTTGCGAAAAAACATGGAACAAAACAAATAAAAAATGTATATATAAATATAATAAATGGAGAAATGGAAAAAATGCGCATGCGCGGCTTTGCAATCTTATTAAAATATGCTATGGATGCGCTCAATTGCCACAACAGCACTGCACACATGCGTAAACACACAGAGAGTGAGAAAGAGAGATAGACAGACAGAATGAGAGGGAGAGAGAGAGAGCGAGAGAGACAGTCATTTACAATAGAAGCAGCCGACATAGGAGGCTCAGCAGTTCAAATATTTCCTTTTATATTGCCAGTTGAAATGCGATATTTTGCCTCGGCTGACGACGAAGATGATGATGATGATGATGAGAACGGCTGACTTACAATGTGCAACGGAAAGACAAAAGCCAAAAGTGCAAGACAACAAACACTGGTCGTAATGCAACAGCACGAAATATGTACGTACGTAAGTACTCCCAACATATGAACGTTGTATGAATGTTTACGAATGGCAAGATGGCAAGTGAAAGTACAGTTGCCCATATAAATTATATCTAGATACATTGAGGTACATGAAAAGATAGGCTAGTTGACTATCTGGCAGGTTAACTGCCAGCAGGACAGGCGCGCACAGGCGAGGAAATGTTCGGAAAAAGATAGACATATTTGTTCAAAAAAACAAAAAACAAAAAACCGTAAAATAGATGAGACAAAAGATAACAGACTCTCGTCGTGTTGAAATTGTTTAATGTCTTTGGATTTTTACCGCTCAAGGCAAACATTAGCCTTAAGCAGGGGGAACAGGAATATAATGCTGAGAGACAAATTTAGACTTTTAAATTAGTTCTAATCATTGTTAGGAGCGAGCATGGGGAGCGAATTTTTTTTAAATAATTGTCTTAATTGTTCTAGAGCGCATGGGAAGAGCTCAATGATATGAATGTTCTATGGATCTCAAGCGTGAAGAAATAGGGATGGGAAATTACTCCACATTTATGTATATTGGGCGACATTGTTGTTGAAAAGGTCGCCCTTGCTTTCAATGAAAAGAAGTGATTGTCTATGATCAATGTTGCCGGTTTAGCGACTTTCTCGCTAGATCTAGCGTCATTTTTATATCATTTTATCAGTGTGTTCCAATTTTTTTGATGGCCTAAGTATGTACAATGTACATATGTCTTCTTTGTCTATTGAACGAGCATTCATTATGTTTCTCCCTACATCGTTTTGACTTTTGTTATGTCATCAGTGATTGCACTTTGGGGCACTCTTTTGGAAATTTTTCGATTTTTTTTTTTGGTTACTTTTGAGCTAATGTATGGTTGGTTGGAAACAACACGACTAACATCCACGCTGGGAGTCCTAGAGCCTCTCGCATTGTTCGATTTCAACGACTTCTAACGATTTCTTAATGATTTTATTCAGGGTTGTCATAGAATCCGATAGCTGGCGGAATTGGAATTTTAGTCGACTGAATTTTCATATATATGTGATAAAAATCCAAATAAAATAGGGTTCTATCCACCTAAGAACAGATAATGGTTCCGATTCAAAACCAAAAACGACAAAATTTGTAAATTCTGTATAAAACTTCGATCGGTTTTAATTTCGATTCCGACAGCTTTCGGATTCTGTAACACCCCTGATTCTTCACCAGGATTTCTCGGAATTTCGAAAACCGACTTGATTATTTTTAGAACGGCAACACTGTTTATAACCCAAAGTGTCATTCTCAAGCAATGAAAGAGGGTTCTTTTGCCCAATGTTAATTGAGAGTTAGAGCAATAGTTCGGCTGGAATAAAATTGCCAGAAATAGAATGGAAAAAGGTCTATAATATCTAAGACAGCTGACATAATTTTTCCCATCAGTTTATTTTTATTTCTTTGAAAATATATACCTATATATTAGGGCGGGTCGATTTGTATGGACAAAAATTTTTCGATATTGTGCCATCGATTTTTCGATAGCTTCTGGCATGAGGAAAAAAAAGTTCCACTACGACATATCAAAAAAATCATTTTCGAGCCTGCGCATTTTCAATTTTGTAAATTTTTCTGATCTTGCAATTTTAAGGTTTTTTTAAGTAGGTAAAAAAAAAGATATCTGCTAATTTAATTTTTCTTAAATATTACCTTTCCAACGTGAAATTGTACGCTTAAAATGATGGCGATAGCAGTTTTTCCAAAAAAAGGTTTTTCTTGCGGTTTTGGAGGACTTTTTGTCGAAAAATCAATTTTTTTTTTAAGCGTTAATTTATAAGGCTTTTTAGTAGGTATGTTAAAAACAAATTCGCCGATTTCAAATTTCTTAAATATATCCTATCTAATGTAAAATTGTACGCTTGAAACGATGGGCGATAGCAAATTTTCTAAAGATGGGTTTTTCTATGGTTTTCAGACGACTTTTTGTCGAGAAGTCGGATCTTTTCCACTTTTTACTCTTTTTTTTTATTTTTAACGCTCCAAAGCCATTGTTATGTATTTTATATCGCATCGAATTGCTCATTTCTGAAGAAATTCGCATGTTAAAGGCGGAACAAAATTAATTTCAATGAGATTTGGTCGAAAAATTCATTTTTTCGAAATTTTCTATTTTACAAACAAAAAACAATATGTGTGAAAAATAATAGATTTGGTTTGAACATTTATAGATATCCTTGCAAATCTTGCTTGGATTCCATTCGCCGCATTTTGATTCGGCTTGCTAACGTAGTCGCCATGATCCCTTCGCGGTTTCGAATCGATGGCACAATATCGGTTGCTAAATCGACCCGCCCTACTATATATAGCTTAGAAATCTGAGCCATCCATCCATTTCTGATTTGTCTTATTGTTTATATGTATTTCTTCCTGTATTGAAACCATTACCGACAACACGCTGCTCAACACTTTTTCAATTACACTAACTACTTTCCTATTGATTACCTTTTTACTATCGTACTTCCTTCAATAGACTACATAGATATGTATGTATTTGAATATGTATATCTTTATGCAGCAGAAATTGCGTACAGCTTTTGTGTCATTGCAAAACGGAAGTGGCACTCTTAGTTGAAGCCCTTTTATGTTGCACTCGCGACCATTTGATCCGATCGTATCAAATTTATTAATAAGGAAAAGCAATTTTCCTTTGAGTTCGATTGATTGGTTAATGACATTGGGGGCTTCTGTGTCATTTGAAGTTGGAGCGATTACTTCACAAGACGTGGAAGTAATTCCAATTCCGCTTCCTCAAACGCTTTGGGAACGTGATTATATTTCAAAATTATTTTTTATTCGTTTTAAATTTCAGCCGCTCTTTCTGATGTAAGATTGTATCATTGTAATAATGTTTTAGTAGCGATGGGGTTAATCGATTGATTACATTGTATTTATCGTTATGATGAAAGGGCTTTTCTCTTTTAGCCGCCCAAAAAAAGAAAAAAGGGGGGGAAAAAAACACAATAAATCACACTCAATCAAACGATTAATCAATCATTTCAACTTTTCCCGAAAATTACTTTCAATTAAAAGGCGTTAAATTTGGGTTATAAATATTTTCGATAAAACCACAATTTTTATTTTACTGTGAATCTCAGCGTACCTACAAACATACATATATATGTGAGAAGAAAAAATGTAGCTTTCCTAAACTTTTTCTGAGCTCTTTTACGAAATCATTTTTGTTTTCTTTCTTTCTTTTTTTTTCTCTTGTAGGTACATTCTGCGATGCCAACTGATATTGATTGCTTTTTTATTGGACTCTAAAAATATTTCTTTTCCTATATCGTCAAGTTCAATGTGATTACTGTTTGCGGGGAAATCGGCGGAAAATCGAAAATTAAAGGTCGCTACGTACGACGAGTTGCCGTTGGGTAAAATACTTAAAATCAATGGATGCACAGAAAGAAAATTTTCGGGATATTTTTGAAAGTATTTTCAATACATAAAGAATTTTTAATACCAATGAAATAATCATTAGTTTGATAATTAATTCATTAATTCATCTTTCTTCTTTCGAATAGTGTAGTTATATAGTTTGTATTAATGTTGTCTGAAGATCAAAGTTTTTTACCGAATTTTATTTGTCAATAATGCTATGTTTAGACGGCAATACGAACATTGAGAAAATCAGTTAGGGAGGGGAAAGATCCCTGCAGGAAGTCTGTCGCCATATGGCCCTATGTCTGTATTGACGTCAATATAGACAAGATAACTAGTTCCAACGTCAACAGTATTTACGGGCGGTGTCATTATAGAAACTGTACTGACAAGAGGTATAACTCATCTTTATTGACCATGTAAACAACATGTCTCCTTATAAAGCGAAAGATTACTCCTTTTGTCTATATAATAGTACCGACGTCAATAGGTCGTCAATAGTTCGTCAATAGTTTTTCGGTCTACTGTTGACATTCAATGACAACTCAATGTTAAATGTCAATAACGCAAAGCATTGCGACGGGTTAAACTGGTCAGTAGTACTGTTGACGCAGTCAGTAGAGAAAGAGTATAGATTCACTATTGACATTTCCTGCAGGGATACAAATAGTTTGTTCTATATGTATGGTAACAATTTTTTTGTATGTTCATTGGTGTTGCCACATGTACGCATAGGTTTCCATCCATCTTTGACGGCCTTGTCTTATTTCTTGATACCGCTGGAAGACTCTTTTGCAGTGCATACTGCGCAGAAAATTTTTATAGCGGGGAAGCTCACTCTACCTGTCCTACTGTAAATACGTCTTACTTCTGTTTTCGATCAATTTCGATTAGAACTAGGAAGGACATCGATTACTACATAATTCGGATCGTAATTCAATCTGAATTACGTCCGAATGAGGTTATTCAGCTTGTCAAATTTTCTATGGCGAATGAATTGATTGATTGATTGATTGTGAATTACGAATGAGAGCCGAATCAAATGCCGTCCCAGCGGTCAAATTGATTCTTACAGAAGGGATGAATCGCAACACACGTCGTAGATGGTAATGCACACGACCTCATATACAATCCTACTATAATTTTGCTCGAGCGTGGCCGTTTTGTAGAGTGAACGCTTACCACCGCAACACAAAGTAAACGGGGTTGTGTGGTGTTCATAACTGCGCTGCCTTCATGTATGTTTACTTTGTAAGCAATTAGTGGGCAGGTCGCTTACAATCTTGTATAATTTGTAGGCGGTGTACACTGTTGACCGCTGTGGTCTGAACATGACATAAAACTCAATATAAATATTCCCTTTTAAAGATCGATTTCCTTAAAATATAACATTCAAGATCTTATGATTCCCGATCAAAGGGTTTATATTATTTTTATAGAATCAAAAGGTGAAATATTACAGCAGCGGACTCTAGTCAACGAAGTCGTTTTCATGCTAAAAGACTTGCTCGTTGCGAGCTCAAAGGAATTCGTGGTCTGCCCATAACTAAGGTTACATTTCGGTTGCACCCTGTGAGCCACAAGCACGTTTTAACTCGTTATGGACTGCCACGATTACTTAGAAATCCTAGAGAAATTACTTCACCTATTGATGGAATTTTCTTGCAGTGTAAGATGTCTCTTTGGACTTGAGTGAGCCAATAAACTATTTTATGGTGTGCAACAATGGGGTGCAGAAGAATGGGTCAAAATGTTTAGCTGTGCTTTAAATTTCATAGATTGAAGTTTGATTTGAGTGGCGCATTTTTTTGTTCGCTTAGAGGCATATGTATGTAATTATATGCAAATGGACGCATTTAACCGTGACTAAAGCAGATTAAACCGCAACTAAACAATTTTGCTGCAGAAAATTAAGAAAAAAAAATATTTTAAACACATTTAGCGAGCACCTTTCATCGAAAATTTTATGTTTATGGGAAAAGATGAAAAGAAAAAAAAGAAGAAAAATTTTAAAAAAAGAGAAAAGGTATGCGACGGCGACATTAATAAGAAAACCGAAAAAAAAATTTTTTTATATTAAAAATATTTTATAACAATAGTGATGGCAAACGGCTAAACGAGTTTATTCTCTTTTATTGAGTCGAGACCATAATTATCGTTAATACTGCTGCACTTCGTTCGCATACGTTATGGCGGCGGCAGATGAAAATGGTGCTAAGAGCTGTGCACGTCTTATCAGGTGCATCACCAACATCATCGCCAGCGCCGTCGACATGCCACCATCAGTCTGAACCAGAGCAAAACATGATTGATGAAAGTCAAGGGGCCGGCACAAAATGCTGTGCGATGCTACTGGAAGCTTTATGCAATAAATTGTTATAAAGGCACACGGCACTTTTCCTCAAAATTTTTTCTCGCGATGAGATGAAAGGAACGCTTTGTTTTTTTGCACAGAGAAGAAAAGGCTGAGAAGAAAACATGGGCACTTGCGATTTAATTACAGCATGTATTGCGAAATTTGTTTTATAAAAAAAAAAAAAAACCAAAAAAACTGAAAGAAAATTACGTCCGAAATACCAACGAAAATATGAAGGAGTTACCGACACCTTTTCTCCCTTTTTTTGTTTGTTTTTTGTTGTATGGCAAGACCTCACAAAATTGAAGAAATTGTGTCACATCGGATGCAATAATGTTGAACTATAATTTGTAAGTTTCTTTCATAAGAAGCTTTCAGCTTGCTTTGTATCGCTATGCATATAAATCTTATCGAAATGTAACACGGAAATGAAGGATGTCGGGGAAAAGAGAGGGGCAAATCATTTCGAACAAAAGGCAATAGCGACAGCCGCGCATTCGTTTTTTTCATTACAATGAATTTTATCGGAAACTACGCACAATGAGAACAAAAGCTTGAACAATACTATCGAATGACATGATAAGCGGGCATTCGCTTTTTATGCTTATTGATGCCAGTATATATAAAGAAAAAAAAAAAATAGTCTAAAGAGCTGCCAACATTTTATCAACCATATTGTCAGTTCTATTCAAACGTTATATCCACAAAAAACATAGTACAATAAAGCACACATGGAATGAAGAGAAACAAATCCAATAAAATTGAAGTTGAGCACTTTACTTTTTAAGCTTTATCTTTAGCATATATGTATGAATGTATGTTCACTTTTAGAGCTTTTATATAACCATTTGTAAATCCAGTCAGTTTTTTTTTACGAGTCTACAAAGGCAACGATCGTTGTTAGAAGATGTGGGCTTTAGAAAGGCTCAAGAAATGCAGTTATATTTCCCCAAAAGTAATTCAGTTCCGCTTCAAGCATAAAGGTAGTTCACAGTACCATAAAAATATTCATTTAACCCTTTCGACGCTAGTAGAACAATACGGCAAGAAAGAAAAACAAAATCAAAAGTTTGACATGAAATTAATTACGATCATATGTCTGAGGTGAAATATGTTGGGTATTGCCGGGATATACCTAGGTAGGTAGGTAGGTTGAAGTGGCTGCCACTGAGCCCGTTAATCGGCTCATTGTGATACCAAGGAGGTTTTCTTGTGTTTGTGTGAGTGTATGTCTTATTAAGTAGTGTGCCCCTAACATGCGATTTTTTGAAAAACCAGTGCTGGAATCGAACCTCGGACCCTGAGATCAAGAGCATAGCACGCATCTCCTACGCTATCCCAGAGTCGCTTTGCCGGGATATAGGCACCCACGATAAAACTTTTGATCGATCTATGTCGGCGGAAATTCTATATTAGATTTAAATTAAAGACCTATATGAGGATTTCTTGTTAAGCAGGACATATTCATTTTGCATTATTTTTAAGAAAAAAGGAATATTTCAAGTGAGGATTAAACTCTGACGCGAAAAGGTCAAAATTGTATTCTTTTAATTCAAAAATATGAGGCTCTATGCTCCACAAGGATATAAAGGATCCAACAACAAAAACTTCCCAAACGTGAATTCGAATTAAAAGAATTCTCAAGCAGTTTGAATAAAAATATGAGGAAATCCTCATTAATCTCGGGGCTATTCGGTAGGCGATATTTCAACAATTGAAGTGTTTATTGTGAAAAAATATGGGTCTAACATAAATGCAATCGAAAAAAAGTCTATGAAAAGAAGAATTTGTATTTCATTGCTCCCCAATTCATAGTAAACGGGGCAGTGGGTCTTTAACCGACCTCAAAGAGATTATTTTCGGAGTACTTTTCGATGTGACTCGATGAGTAATGCCAGATTGAAGAATATTTTCCATTTTGAGAAATTTTTTCACTTTAAAATACTTAAAAGGGATTTTTCATACCAATTTTTCTATAGAAAACAGTACAAAAAGGTATTCGAGAGAAAAGTAGCCACAATATACTGAATTTTGTTCAAAGGCAAGTCAACGCTAAAGGAACAGCTGAACAATTTGCATGTCGGATTAAAAACGACCAGTGCTAGTATATTCGGGTCGTAGTTTGAGAGTAGTGAGATTCATGTATTCTTCTATAAGTAAGGATACATACACATCCATCCGGTGACTACATTCGCTTGGCACTCGCAACCAATGTGCCTTCTGACGTGCTAGGAATATGTTTTCCTTTCACACTTAATTATAATTACATACAAATATTCAGCGCCTTATTTGCCTGTGTAGCTGTCTATGTGGAATAAATTGACGAAGGAATAATGAAGATGGAGGGAAAATTACCAAGTTATCTAAGTGTATCGATTTCAGTTTCTCGGTATTTTATAATGGATAGCTTTCGTGTCTACTTAGACACCAACCTATGAACACGTTTCGTTTGGATTAAATTTTCTTTTACTTGAAACTCTTAAAGACACTCTCTTTTTATTCAGGGCTTTTCGGTCACAAAATCCTCAGAATATACATATCCTTTTTTATTCATAATCACTTTGCCGCACGAACCCAATTTTTTTTTTTATACATCATTTTTTTGTGAAACGCTTTAGACTAAGATATTTTCTCTGTATATTATTTTCATTGAAATTTATTACTTCGCATGAAAATCTACTCCATTTAAAGCATGATTATTTGCAATAAGACTCAATATCCACTTGCGAGAACTGAAATTTATGATATCGTTAACCTGACGAAAATCATTCTTTCGATGAAATGGAATACAAAGCATTATTGATTTTACTCCACTCTTCATTTTACGCAACCAATTCTAAGGATACTTCAAAACAACATTTTCTTTTAAAAAAGTACCATTTTTCTGTAACCTGTTCACCCACTTTCAAACTAATACTGCCAAAAAAAAAAAACGAGTTCTTAATGCAAATGGAATCCAAAAAAAAAAAAACTAAAAGGAAAATAAAATTGAATAAATAAATAAAAATATGAAAAATGGCATCGAGTTTGCTTAAGGATTACGGTCTACCACGTGCATTTCACACACACCTGTATCCCAACATTTTCATGAATTATTCGTGCTTTTTTACTCAGCAAAATGTGGATGGGTGGTTGGTTGGTTTTTTGTTTGGTGTACTAATCGAGTGGAATGATGCATGAGAATTCTTGTTGAATTTCGTAAGTAAAAAGTTTAAGTTGAAGCATTCCATCTGAAGAGAATTGTTGACGGGAGTTGTTATGAAGGGTTAGCAAGGACCTCAACATTGGAATATCTTACATGAAAATTGGAATGTTTCATACAAAAATGCTCAAGAAAGAAGAATAAAATTTATGATGTGTAAAATATGAGAGAATTTTTTCGTATAAACATAAAAGTTTTATGTTCCCAAATGCTTGCAAAGTTGTTGCGGATTTGAGTTGATAATAATGTGATTGTGATGTCGAGGGAAATAATGAAGTTCATGTCCTCAAGGTTGTTGGTTGAATCATGATGATAAGCAGTAACTTTTTACTCACAATGTACTTTATCGCATGAATTTTTAAGTTGCCTTAAGTTATGTCATTAGCAACTGAACCTTAGATCAGGGTTGCCAGCAACATTTTGAAGTTTTATTATCACTTTTCCTACCATGCCGTCTAGTCAGCTTGAATTTTATTACTTTTTTCTTCTTCTTTGCACTTGAGTAACTGGTAACTGAGTTCATCGGCCTTTTCGAAAAAAGAATCAATGAAAGCGGAAATAATAGAAATGCAGGAAGACTTCAAGTACTAGAGTTGCTTCTTGCGAGTGTACTGTTCATAGAGAACAGATGCGTACAAGTATATGGCTCTATAGCTGTGGCTTTAAGAAAACGATTAGCTTCGGACCGAAGTGAACCATCTTTAGATACCTGTGAGTCATTTTTCTTAAGACCTTATTTGTGTTGAGCCAATAATGACTTACGCTTTTTCACTACATCTGCATATTGATTTACATTGTTTGAAGAAAGCAGACTTACCTGAAAATAAAAGAAAAATTTTTTTTTAGATTATTTTGAAGAATTATAATGATTTTTTAAAATAGGGTCTTTTGAATCAAAAGAAAAAATAATGACTTACAAAAACTTTCAAGTAAGCTCTCTGATGACGAAAAATTAATAGAATTTTTTGACTCCTTTTATACTGCGAAAATAATTCACCAGGAATGCTTATTCGAGAAGAGTCTTTTATAATCCAATTTTTGCTTCTTTTTTTATTCTTGGTATGATAAAAGTTTATTTATACTAGGTACTTCTCGACTCCTATTTTTAAGATCTCAAAAAAGGATTCAAATCTATAGTAATTTTAAACTCTAAATTTTGAAGGCTTCAAAAAATGTTTAGTGGAGAGTAGGCAAAATAAACGAGTATTTTTTCTTATTGTAATAGAAACCGATTTCATATAATCATCAGCTTATGAGATTCCTCTCATAACCCAGTGGTGGGCTTAATGTTACTCCTACGCTAAAATATATTTATATATATATGCATATATTTAAATAAATGAGCAGAATTCGTTGCAGGTCATAAAATTCGATGCATCTGAAATATTCGAAAATTGTAAGTTGCTTTTTACGTCATCGTTCAAAACAAAACTTTTAAGATTTTCTTTTTTTTGTTTTAATTGGTGCAATTTAATCAGATTATTTTTCCATCAAATGAGTTCAATCAAACGAATGCCGGACATGAAATTCATAAGGCGATTATTTGCATCTTTTACGCTCACACAAAAGGAGAGAATTTCGATCTCAAGAGCAAACTAAATTCAACAAAACAAAACAAAACAAAACAACATCAAAATAGTTGAGTTAATACGCTTAAAAAATTTTATATTTTCTGTCGGGTCGTTGGAAATTTAGGAGCAGAAGAAACAAAGAAGAGCTTTAGTTAAAAGTTTTCCTTCGATTGTTTTCTCCAACGGCATGAATTCCAAGTGAATAGAAATGAAATAGAAATGTTTTGAAATAAATTGAGATTATGAAATTATGGAGAATTATTCTGCAGAAAGTTTTAATGGCAATCTCGATAGGAAATTGCTTTAGAATTGAAAGTTTTTAAATCCTTTTTTTTGTTTGTTTCGAAATAACGAAAGTATTGCAATTTTTTTGTAACAGAAAATGGAGGAAGGAAATAAATAAAAGAATACGGATATCGAAATTTCAATTGAATTTGAATAAAAATTTGGTTTGGGAGTTTAACAATCCAAGGATTAAATAAAGCCTCTTGACCCGAAAGATATTTGATATTATAGAATTTTGAAGGCGTTGAAAAACTAGTTTCGACTTTCACAGATCATTTGTTCACACGAATCTCATAATTATGTACCTGTACCTATCTAATTTTTTTCCAGACTCTGAGTAAGTCCATCCGCGTCTTAGAGCCTTGAATTCTCTCTTTATATTTATTTCTTTTCCTGCCCATTTGTGGGATTGTCCAAACGAGCTCTTGCAATCCAAATCGAGGGTGCTAAAAGTTTCAATAAATCTTTTTTAATAGACCTTTAATGGGGTTGCCTCATTGGGCAAAAATTTTTTTGCCATTTTTTTTTTGCATTTTTTTATAGCTTATATATTTGAGAATATTGTGCCAAAAGGATTTTTTGAAATTCAAAATAGTATAGAAGATATAGCCTTCTTTGTCGAGCAAAATCTGCGCTAAAACGAGTAAATTTGGCGTTGCTTCAAACTTTAAACACTTTTTTTGAGCTGGCTGCCACGATTTCTCTAGTTCAACTGGACCGATTTTAATGAAACAAAGTGGAATCAGAGCAGAATTGTCACCATTATGGCGTGAGGCTCAATCATAATTTTAAAAAATTTTTTACTATTTTATTATTTAACTTTTTACACTGAACTACAAAAAAATATACCCGCAATCGATAATGATAATGACATCTATACTGATTATAATTACGTTCTTCTTTTTGATTTCTAACAACTTGGAGACCCGGAATTGTGGTAGCCAGCACTACACCTTTTTTTTGAGCATTCAATTTGACGGTCGAGAACATTTTGAACCGCCGTCACATAAAAAAAACAAAGTGCTTCTTTATTAACTTACATTCATTCCTAATACAATAAAAAAACTAAATTGAAAAAGCTTTTTTTGTTTTCTATCAGGAATTTTTTTTTTTAAAAAGGTCAAAAAACAGCCTCGCCAATGAGACAACTTTCTTAATACTTTTTTAATTCAAGAAGAATTCAAGAAATTGGAGTATTTTGCGGGTCAGCTATTACCACAGTTTTGTTCCCCATGTCTAAGGTTTAAACATTGTCTTAGGTTCAAACATTGGGCATGGGGAGGGAAATGAAATATTAAATGGTTAACGAGATATGATCATAAAAGTACAAGCAAAAAACTGTGCAACTTAATTCTCGGCCAAGCTATTAAAAATCGATTTCAAATTTATCTGTAGCTAATATAGCAAATGTAACGATTTGATACATTAATCAAGTATTTTCGTGAGCTGCAGTTCAAAATTTTGAGCTCAAAAATGTTTCATAGTGTTATTGGACTTTCTTCTTGTAACCTAAGGAGTTACGCCATTGATTCTGTATTCCATCAAATGTGATACGGTATAAGGCGAACAAATGAGAAAATTTGTTGTTATTTGCTTATCCATATCATTGCCGAAGCTCACATATTGTCTCATTAGCATATTAATTTCGAATGCATAAGCAATAAGCTCAACCAGATTTTAATCATTTATGCTAAATAAAGAGTAGCTACGCCTGCGAAAGGAGCAAATAAAATTTGTCATCATCAGAGCGGAAGTCAATTCCGGTGCGAAGGAACAAGATGTCGGCAAATGTGTACAATTCGCAGGAATATGGCAAAACAAAATAAAATTATATGCAAATATATATACACATATGAATGTATGTATGTATGTGTGTATGTATGTGTGTACATATGCAAGAAACATGAGAAAGGAAACATCGTGTCATAGCTTGAATAAATTTCGGGATTCTGATTAAAAGAACGACGTTGTTTGATTTTCACAATGCGATTTTAATTCTGGGCATGACACTCGAACGCATAGCGAGCAGGGTGAACAGGGGAGCGTAGAGGAGGCTTTGCGAAATTCGATTCGAATGCATTAAGCTTTTCTTGATTTACTGATTTTCGTTTATTCGCTTCGGTGAGTTGCCATCCTATGTTTATGGTTATGTTCATGGTGGTCTTGTTGTGCCGTAACCTAACTTAATGGCACGTGTACGGCATACATACATATACACATATTTTCCAAATTATTTAAGAAATTCATTTCCATCTGTAGTTATGGAAATGCGGATTCAATAAGCGTGTAGATTTGTTTATGGCAAGTTTTTGAAAAACATCCGAATGAATTTGCACGTCTGTAATTGACACAGGGAAACAAATAACAGATTCAAAAGGTGCCGAAACATATTTTTTGGGTGCGCATTTTACGCAATAATAAAAACAATATTTTTCTTCAATATTTATTATGATTTACTTTTATTTATTTTTTTGCTGTTTTCTCGAGTCATTGTTGCTGATTTTGTGGAGTGAAAAGAACGATATGCGCTGAAGCGAATAAAATAAACATACATCAATGAGCGTGTTTTAAAACATTTAACAAATTTAAAGCTTTAAAAAGCTATACCAGCCCGATTCTAAATACTCGCGAGGAGTTTTTCCCTGCGAGTTTGAAAAAACAAAAATCTCCCCTTCTAAACACAATGGGAAGGGAATATAACGGAATATGGCGGAGCAAGAATCTCGAACATTTTTGAGCAAAGCTATAAACATTCGTTTTTTATTTACCTTTAGAATGGGCAAACGGCCCTTGAAGTCACACCCTTCACAGGCATTCTGGACAGAAGTGAGGTAGTTTCATTGCTTAAATGTTGTTAAGAGTTTTCATTATTATAAATCCTTGAGAATTACATCCTGTTTGTTTTAAATTTAATGAGCTGAAACCTAAAAAAAGTGGTTGTTACGGGTGTGACTAAATGGAATTCTTCCCCTTTCAACTGAGAAAAATTTCAAGGGAACAAATTATTGGGGAATATTCATTTAGAATACGGCTATAAGATGAAATACTTTCTTGAGATCTAAAAAAAAATGGGAGTCTCGGCCCCGTTTAATTCTGTTTCCGTTCAAGTTTATCATCACGATATCCTCTCAAAATTTTAAAATTTTCATAAGTGGTCTTCAAGGCGTATTTAACAAGGTGGTGGCAGTAGTACAACAACAATGTAAAAAAAACTCGGAAATGTCAAAATCAGTTCACGCTTGTTTGAATTTAGTTCCAATATAAACATTTTTAATTTCGTTGAAAAATGTAAGCGTACGAAATTCAATACAAAATTTTGACAGTTCCGAGTTGAAAAAAGGGAAGAAGAAGAGCAGTTCCTACTGCCACCACCTTGTTAAATACGCCTTGAGTGGTCTTCCCTTAAACGTGTATTTGCCTCGAAAACTTCAAAAAGTCGTAAATCAAGAAGGCTGAGAAAATAATGAACGAAGTTTTGTATGAAAAATTTTACATTTTTCCGTTTTTTCGATCTTTTCACGTTTAAAGGAAGACCCCTATAGAAAATTATTGTTTTTCGAAAGGAAAAATTTCATCAAAACAATAGCAAATGGACCTTAAATCTGAAAAAAATTTAATTTTCTATTAAGAAACATGAAAGAAAACTCGCTAAACGGGGCCATGAAAATGATAAGATTGCGATTTAATTTCACTTAACACTCAAAGACTGCGGGTTTTTGAAAATATTTTTTTTAACTCAAAGCAAAAATCTAAATTACCTACGTTTTCTTCCAATTGTTATCGACTTAGATCAGCTTGAATTGAACTTGATCTTAGCTCGTGCAAATATTTTTCACAATTTCATAAATGTTTCACAATTAGTTTAAGTTCAATAGTAGCGCACCTAAATAAGGTGACCATACGAACAATATTTTCAATGAATCCAGATGAATTGCTTTATGTTTTAATGTGATCCAAAGAAACTACACGAAACTGGGCGGGAATAACTCAAAAATTCTATTAATTTTAGTTGGAACATTAATGAAAATAATCGTATTTAAAAATAAATTACAAAATTATAAAATAATAAAAAACTTCAGTGTCCATCCTTTGATCGATATGAACAAGGATTGAAAACTTAGATGAAAAAAAAAAAAATGGAATAACGACTCAAGTTCTTCAGAGCGGTATGGACACGTCCTGAGATCAAATGAAGACAGCTTGGTAAAAAAGGGCTACACCCTTTCAAATACAAGATACCAGACAACGAGGGTTGGTGTCCGAAACTGCGTTGGATGGACACAATAAAATGGGACCTAGACACTGTAGGACTTACATGGGATGATGCAACCGATAGAATATAGGAAAATATAGGAACTGATCGCGTTTAGTGGACCCCAGGATAGGCCGGGACACTTGAATCACGCAAGAAGAAGAAGAAGAAGAAGAAGTCTTTCAAATCAGCAACCTTAAAATCCAGAATTTTCCCAACGAAACTGAAACGCACGGTCACTTAACTTAAAAAACAAATTCCTATTGTTTTTGAGACAAATACGCAATTATGTAGATAATTGCAAAAAAAAAAATTGATAGCAAATAATAAATCAAGACAAGAAAATGCAAAATTGGAGCACCTTGAATACAAAAAAAAAAAAAAATACAAAAAGCGTACAAATTAACGACATATCAACCACACCGAAAAGATACGAATATCTCCATATGAGAATTATTTTTAATTATAACATGCTTGCTAATAAATGACTTCGAAAACACATAAAGCGAAGGAAAAGGAAAATCTACGAATTTATGAATTAAAGTTTTTTTCTTTTCTATTGACCTTGGCTCAGAAAAACAAACTACAATAAGAAAAAAAATATATATATTGAGACAATGATACATAATTAAGATATATCGCATGTCTTTGAGGAAAATGTCTAATGAAACATGAAAGCTCGATACGATTATGATGAGCCGTATTTAACGAAGACTTGACTGTCATGAATAAATTATGTTCTCATTTAGATGAGAATTCCAGCTGCGACATTAAGCACAGTGAAGCGAGACGCCCTCATTTGTGTTCACCTTTCTTTGAAAAAACACACAGCGTAATGGATGAATGAATGAATGAATGATTGAAGGAAATAAATGAAAAAAAATAAATAAATAAATGAAAGAATCAAAAATAAAACTAAAAAACCAATGAATGGTTGATATTGACAAAGTTTTTCCATGACTACACATGATAATTGTAATTAACGCATGACTAAAGGCTTAGAATTTTTCCTACAAAAGAAAACGCTTTTTCAATGTAAAGAGCATAAAGACGCTTCATGTGCACCATCCCAGGGGGGGAAAAATCGGTACATATTCATGCGTTAACTGAAAAGTTAAATAAACTCATCGGGGGAAGGCATTTAAATGCGACTACGTAGAAACATTGCCGGCACATTAACTATTTCAGGCGGTGAAAAGACATTGGGGGCTCCGAATTAATGAATTCGGAAATTCGAAAGCAATAAGTTGTAGTGAAATCACATCCATTAATAGGCATCCATACACTATTAGAGTTCACAAATTGTCAGAAAATGGTAGAAACAAAACCCATATGTTCTTTTTCTTTTTGGGGGTTCCAGCGTCCCGGCCTATCCCGGGGTCCGCAAAACGCAACCAGTTCCTCCAGTTTGTTCTGTCAGTTGCATCATCCGAGGTAAGTCCTACAGCCTCTAGGTCGGATTTTATTGTGTCCATCGAACGCTATTTCAGACACTCTCGTTGTCTGGGATCTTGTATTTTTTTTAGAGTGTAGATATTTTTTGCTAAGCTGTCGTCAGGACGTGTCCATACCAGAGCGAATAAAACCAATACACTCGATAAACTCTCTATAACGAAGTCCTCTATAACGACTTGCTCTCTACAGCGAATCTTCTGATGCCTTTTTCGCTACATTTTTAGTGCCGATTTTTCTTCTTATAACGAATTCTCTCTGTACGAATTTTATTTCCGGTCCTTTGGAATTCGTTATAGGGAGTAAATAGAGAGTAGACTGTAGATATTTATAGTCGACAATTCGAGATGTAATCATATTTGAACACAGTCTGAAGTAACGGAAATTCCCATGAAGAATCATTGATCGGATTTGAAGTCTCCAGGCCCATAGTTACCTCGGTGTACAGTCCTCTGCCTATAAAAAACCGCCATTTCGTAGAACGTTTACTGAAATGTAGATTCGTTTGAATGAATGATTGCACGCTTTGGGTGATAAATAAAAAAATGTTAGGGGTTTAAGGCGCACCCACTGCACAGCAAATGAATAATTGCATTTGTTTTCGCTTCAAAAACTGTTTTTCGTTTTAATTTGCGTTTTTTCTTCTTCTTTGCTTTTGGTCGTTGGCCATCGTGGAAGCCACAATGAACTGGACAGCTCTGGAATGGAATACTCAAACTGAATGGACTTGAGCTACAATAAAAGCCGCTTTCCGTGCTATTCGTGCATAAAAAAGTAAATAGCATAGCGAAATTTTTATCGCATTTGTTGATTCAAGTGGGTAAAAATGTGGAGAAACAAAGTACGCAAAAATAAGGCCAACTGTAAGTAAAGTAATATCGTTACGTGCCTTTTAGGAGTGAATAAACTGAGAGAACTCTATAGAGTCATGTGGAACTAAAAAGAAAAACACTGGAATTTCGCTGCAGCGTTTTGAGACGAGAATGTGCTTGCCAAACGGACTGATGGAAAATAGGTCAGGTTGTCTCTGAATTATCATAACCAGCAATTTTCTTTAATGCATAAATAAGAAAGAGGTTACGAAGACAAGAAAAGGGTGTTTCTTTTGGTTTCGAGGGATGGAAAAATTATATCTTTTATCGATAATTCGTCGATCAATTAACCACTGTAGCCAATTTTTAAGGGATTAATCGCCTGAATGTCTCAAAACAAGGCCAAAATTCAATAAAATTTAATTTTGAAATCTTTTTTTAAAAAAAAACTTGGTCCCATAAAAATTTCCCTTACCGCTTTTCTGCCCTAAAACTCCACTAAAGATCAGTAATTTTTTTTAATTTAGGGAAGATTTCCCTAAACTGGCAACAGTGCAACTAACCTCGATGAACTAAGTATAAACAAATGAATCATCGCCTCGAATAACGTTGTAAGCGACAAGTTTTTTGAACCTATTTTTCGGACTTCCAAAAATACTCAAACCCTTTAAGCTATCAAAAATGTGTTCTTATTTGGTCAACTCTTGGAAATTTCTCAACACTTCAATAAATAAAAGAAGTCAAAGGACTTAGCTAGTACTGACTGGCATGACAAATATCCAAAAATGTGAAATTTGTCGCTTACAACGTTATTCGAGGCGATGATTCAAATGTAGGTATCTATCAATAAACATTCGCAATCGTCAATCGCTAAGTCCTTCAAGTACTTTACGGACAAGTTTTCATATTCTAAGTAAGTTCAACTGTTTGAAAAAGTTTATTCAGTGGAATCTCCCATAACTCGAACCTCGTTAAGTCGAAATCCTCAGTAATTCGAAAAAAGTGACATTTTTATCCGCTGAACAGCTAAATACGCGGTAGTTATCTCGTTAAGTAGAAAACTCGTTAACTCGATTTTTTTTTTTTTTGCATTTTCCTTGACAATCGAGCCATAGAGATTCCACTGAATCAACTTTTTCAAACACTTGATGTTGCATATTACACATTTGGGCTCATAGTCTCCAGCCGAGTTTAAAGTTTTTGAATGTTTAAACTTTCAGACAATCATTAAATTTTATAAGAAAACTTTTAAAAAATTTGACAATAAAAAACGGATATGATTGAGTTTGATTAAGGGTCGTAGTATTCAACTCAGTTTAAGAACTTGGAAATTTTAAATTATCCAATATATTCTATTTGTCTTCAAGCCAGTTTAACTCAAATAAATACCTCTGCATTATTTGAGTTTTTCAAAAATTTGCATATAAAAATATTAAACCTGGTTTTAACTCTCCTGAAGACTATCATTTGAAAGTTTAAACCTTCAGAAATTTTAAACTGAGTTGAAGACTATGATCCCAAGTGGCATGAAGACTAATAGAAAAAGTTCGAAAATTTAAACTCTCAAAGTTCTGAAGCCGAAATAAAGACTACGACTTTTAAGTACTAGATCCTCTATGCTCTCCTTCTCCTGTGAATTTTGCCAAAAACTCATTCCATCTAAAATTCAAATCGAAAATCAAATAATTTTTCTCCCCTTCAATTGAAAGTTCTCTTTCAGCTTTTCAAACATTGATACACAACATCCGGTTGAAATTTGAATGCATCGGAAGTACGCTCAAAAGTGGGTGGGTAATTTAAGTGGATATTCACCCATAAAACCGCAATACTGCAATATCAATATCAGCAGGAGAAGATGAAAATCTCAAAAAAAAAAAACAAAAAAAATTCATTCATATATAATTTAGTTAATATTTACGGCCACAAATAATGAATGCCTTCTTCGAAAAATTTCGGCATGAATATTCGAAATGTATGTTTAATTTAGTACGGCAATTATGATGTGTGTCAAATCGTGATTTCGGTATTCACAAAGGCACACAGAAGACCTGTTGCTGCTACTGCTGCTGTTGCTGTTTTGGCTTCGGGTGTGCCACGTACACAATAATTAAAGGGAGAAGAAGGAATTCGCCAAAAAAAATTTATGTTCGAAATTGAAATCGCTACTAAAACATAAATGCGTAATAAGGCTGGGCCGAACTGAAATGATAAATACGAATTGATAATACTCTCGCTAATTGCATGTGAATTATTATGTAAGTCTGTAAAATATACATTTCGAAGTGACAAAACATTAAATCAATCTGATTGCGACTGGTTTTCACTTCTGACATAATCCTTTTTATCACATAATTTTATTTTTTGGTTTTTGGTACGATTTTTCTCTTTTTCATAAATCACTTATTGACAATAACTTTTAACTTCAGCTTGAGGAATGGAAGAAGCTAATGAAGAGGATTTGTTTTTAAAATTAAAAAAGAAAGCAGGATTTTGAGTAGTATTACTAAGCACGGGGATGTGAGGTCGATAGATAACAGTGTACTCTCTCTCTCTCTCTCTCTCTCTCTTAAGCGGACACCTACGGGACCGAAAAATGTGTCCGCTTAATAGGAAGCTATATGACAAGCAGGAGTACGAGAGCATTCCCAAAATTTGTCGATTTAAGAGGGGTGTGTGCTTGGGAGTAGTTTCCGCAAGGGCAGAGTACACTGTATTTATTATTATAATTATTAATTTTGATCAATTTCTCGAAGAAAAATTTTAGTATTTTGACAGGATAAAGTTTTCTTCTGTGGACTTATAGCCACTGAAACATTATTGGTTTTACTTCGAATCCCTAAAAATTTTCAACTTCATGAAGGATCCTGAAAACTAAGAGATTTATCACACGATCACGAGTACTCGCGATCACTTCGCTGAAGATTCTCTTAAAATTAAATTGAATCATTTTTGAAGAACCAATTTTTCTTTTGACGGCAATTAGAAGAATTTCCTCATTGTTTGCATATTAAATGTATAATCAAAAGCATATTTTCTCGCGATTTCAAAAGAAACCAAAGCCATTCATTGAAATAAAAATACAAATGCGATTGGAATAAACAAGATAATAACGATTGTTTATTTAATTTAATCGCGCAGCAATTGAAAGCATTTTGAAAACAAGCATCATTCGGCATAATGGATCGAAGAGAATTATAGTAGGTATCTAAGAAATACACACAGAGCAATTGTATAAGTGAATGAAAGCATTTTATAAACATTTAATAAATACCATAATCGATAGTTCGTAGTTTGAAATTTATTATTTTTTTTTTTGGGGAAAACTATTGCGTTCTTTTCACGTGAGCATTTAATAGCCTTGGCTTGTGGGGAAAGTCGGAATGCATTTCACTTGAATTTTATAATTCATTGAAGACATTTGCTCAGTATCAAAGATATTCATTCGAGATGTACGGACAGTGAAAACAGTATTTAAGAAGGCAATATGTGGTGTTACGGATCAAGGACAGTGAGGGTTCGGGTGGGTTGATTTGTATGGAGCGAAAAATCGGACACAAGCGTATAGCAGAAACGTAATCTAGATGAAATTCTAAGAAAATTTTTCATGAAACCCAAATTAATATTTTGAGGTTGATTTGCGCGGGCTAGGAATTAATTTTATTTTAGACCCTAGGTTTGTAGGCAAAATTTTCTTAGAATTTCATCTAGTTTACGTTTCTGCTATACGCTTTTTGGAAAAAAAAATCTACGCACCCTAGTGAGGAGGTTCCCATAGCACAATGTCTTACGAGAGATGTTAAAACATTCCTCCTATTCCCATCAGTGTTGAATTGCCTTTTTCCAGTTGACAAATACAAATGGTCATTGGTTTTGTTCGAAAAATTGAAGAGACAATTTTAGGTTATTTAAGCCTAGTTCCTTTCATTATTTGCCTTTTTTTTTTTTTTTTTTTGTGAAATTAAAACTCTTAACAAAGTCATAAAGCCGAGCATGACACAATGATTAATTAGAATACGATGTTATGCAAGCTGTTAAGCTCTACTTAAAAAGGCTTGTGAATTGTACAAATTGACTTTTCTCATATTGAGAGATTTGCCTTTAATGTATGACAACTTCAAAGCGACTTTATTCATCACGAGCGAGCTGAGTCATGGACAACTAGCATCCAATTTTTCAAAATTTATCACATGAAATGTTCAATTTCTTTGAATTTTTTGTCAATTTTCAAAGCGCCAATGAAACTCACAATTTAAATAGTCATTAAAATGGTAATAGTGTGGTCATCGTTTAAGCCGGGAAAATCAATGAAAAGCAAAATATTAAGGTTTAAATAAATTCCTTACTTCCGCTACGTGCTTCAGCTTATTAAAAAGAGGAAGCCAATGAAGTTAAATTCAATTGAACGGTATTTGAGACCATTGTTGTCTTGCCGGTACAAAATACTAAAAAGAAATTCTTTTTGGGATTATCGACATTGTGATTGAACATTACTTAAGGTAGATCAATAGCACAATATACCCACTATGGGCCGCGGTGCGCACAGCTCCTCCACATATAAATGATAAGGTAGATCAAAAGGAGATTAAAACCAAAAAAAAAAAAAAAATTTAATCAATGAAAGTACCCTAATAACATGTTTTTTAATTGGGCTCCTTGTCTCCCCCTAATCAGGAATCTGTCTTTTGTAAAAAGCTAATATGTTTCCTTAATTATTCTTTTTAAACTTAATTAATGAAAGCATTTTTTCCCCTCTTTCAAAGTTTTCAGACGCATTTATTATTATTTTCTTCTCTGTAAACCAGACTAAGCGGAGTGGGAGGGGCGCATCTACATTACGGTTTTCTTTTGTCTTATCTCAAACGAAAATAAACAATCATGTTAAAATGTCTCATTAAGACAGAATTTTGTACCTTTGAAATCATTTCGTCACACCTTTAAAGTAAATTAAGTTTTCATGTATTCGAGGGTTAATAAAAGAAAGCTTCTAAAATGCATTTTTCCCGCTCATTAAAGCCTTCTGGGCTAAGGTACAAATGTCTAGAGGAGACTGAAATACAAGCCGAGTAGAGAAGTTTTTTTTTTTTTTTTGTTAAGAACCTTTTTCTTCATTAATGGGGATTGTCAATATTGGTTTTAGAAAGCTTCTGATAATAAAAATTTCTTTAAAAATTTCCCCAAAAATAGATCCGATGAAATCTTTGTTTTGTCAGACAAATATTTGGGGTTTTTTGTTCCTCTTATTTACATTTATATACAGCTGTGTTCAATGTAATAGCTTAAAACTTAGCTTTCGACTTTGAAATTTTTTAAAAACAGAGGGACATTGAATTGTTAAGCAACGTTTCTAGATGAAAAGGGATTTTTTGAAGTCCAAAATTCATTAAAAAAATGCAAGCTTTTGTTTATTTTGGCTGGCTAAAAAGCGGGACGGCTGGCAATGTCTCTTCTGAATCGAGATGATTTCCTCGATTTTAATGCTGTAGAGAAGTTTTCTTCGTGGGTCATTTTATCGCACCCATTGCGTTGAACGCAGCTGTATATCTGTGATAGTATTTCCCAAAAAGGGCATCTACTTATTAATTAGGCCTCAAAGAAAAGCGAGAAAGATTATAAATAATCGAGCTAACTAGACCTCTATTCAGATAAGCTTTAATTATATGCCTACATAAAAAGCGGTATTGCCATGTTGATAATTCATTGATGAGCTCGATGAGAAACTCACGAGCGTGGCCCAAAACTGTGTCATCGAGATATGACTGTTAAAAAGTAAAGCAGAAAATCTTTTTTCTTTTTTGAAACAGAAAAAAAAAGCGAAAGTCACACCGAAATCAATTCGAAAGAAAATGAAATACAATACACGAGTCTGTCTAAAGTGTCGTAAAAAAGCTTTTAAGTTCTTTTTACGATTTCTCTTGTGTTTTTCTTCCGAAAATTGATTTAAAAAAAATTAAATAAACGTGCTGCAGCATGAACAACGGAGCCCAACAGCTGGTTGCAGAGTGTTGATTCAGAACAATGGCACTTGTTTTATAATTTCAAACTGTGAAGTGGAAATTTGAGCAATATAGAAAAGTAAAATCCAATACGGCAAGAAAGGAAATAAATAAATGAATAAATAGTATATAAAAATTAAAATTATAATCAGCACAGCAGAATTCTTCCGAAATTGATTCACTTAAATTTTGACTTCATTCTCGGTGAATGAGTTTCCAGCGAGAATTTTGTTTTGTTTTCTTTCATTCGCAATGATCAGCGATTAACCATAAATAAATCCACACATCAGGGTAGCGAACTTAGTGTAAACAAGAGCGTTTCAAGGTTAAAAATGTAATAATTTTTTATAAAAAAAAAAATATATTTATTTTTATGAGGTAGGTACTTTATCGAACAAGTGCTGCAGCAAGAGGGTAGGATTTTAATGAAACAAAATGAATTTTTTCAGCTTCAAATTTATTATCGTAATTAAATGCGTTGGTTTGTAATTAATAAAACAAAAAAAAAAACAAAAAAAAAAAAACAAAACGAACTGTACTTCAAAGGTTAAAAGTTTTCGTAAAATAAAAAACCAAAAATAAGTATCATTGACTTCATGGATTTAATGCTTGATTTTGTAATTTTCCATTTCCAGTTTAGTTTCTATTTAGGGATGCAACGTGAAGGTTTCTTTCGATGATGATACTCTGAGAAAACTATTGAAAATACAGACGAGGGCACTATGTTAATATAACAAATTTTTAATTGAAGTTGCAATGAAATTGAAGTTGAGTTCATTTATAATGAAAACTTAAATTTTCTTGGCTTTGCGTAACCATCATCATCAATAGAACAGAGACGATTAGAGAAAACTTAATGAATGCTATTCATACTCATCGGAGAAGATTTATTAGTTATTTTTTATGTTCAGTTTAGCATCCGGCGACCGATACATCACCGAATAAACTCAACAGATCGAAGGAAGCCTGCTTTATATAACATCATGAGTAACTGAGGCATAAGTCATAAGTCCATTTATTGTTGATAAATAATTTGTTAGCTGCTATTGAAATAATAACATGGAAGGATGTTCTAGTCAAGCCGAGCCTGAAAATTCTTTACCCGACACAGACAAAGGTTAGATACATACGTTTGATAAGTTTTTAAAACAGGCCGCAAGAACGCGACCATCAAGGCAAAGGATCGTATGCATTAAAATGAGATCGATCTCTGACTTGAGTCAATCGAAATCAAGCTTAAATACCCAATTGGGAACTCATAGGCCCATTATTCTTCTTGAATATCAAGTTTGGCGATTGCTCAAAATCTCGAGATTTTCAAGGGAATAAAGAAGCCTTGTGTGTCGAATTTTCTTTAAAATCGCATTTTTCTCACGCCCACTTTTCCAGTTTTCGGAAATTTAATCGGAGGCTAATAAGTACATACAGTGTGCTCTCTCCTTGCGGACACTCTTAAGCTCTTATAGGGCCATTTTTTGGGAATGCTCGTGCTCCTGTTCCTGAAATAGTTTCTTCTTAAGCGGACACCTCTGTTACGCGGACACAATTTTCGATCCCGTAGGTGTCCGCTTAAGAGTACACTGTAACTGCA
This sequence comes from Chlorops oryzae, assembly GCA_020466095.1. Classification (NCBI taxonomy): domain Eukaryota; kingdom Metazoa; phylum Arthropoda; class Insecta; order Diptera; family Chloropidae; genus Chlorops; species Chlorops oryzae. The sequence continues at coordinate 29,838,083 of CM035808.1, forward strand.
AATTCCAAAACTTATTAAAATATCTCAAAAACTTTACATTTTGAAGCAGTGTTTGTGGTGTAGGTACCTGGAGGTACCTCTAATAGATAATGGACCGATAAGGTCAAAAGTTTTGTAGAGGATGTCTATGACGGTAGCTTTAGTTTTTGAATTTGAGGTGTACTCTTACTTATGTCTCCGCCTATACGCATACAGATTTCGGCAAGATACTCAACTACTTTGATAAGAAAACAATTTACAGATAAATGGGAACATGGACAGACAGACAGGCAGACGGAAGGACACGGCTAAATCAAATTGCTTGGTGACCCTGATGATTTCTATACACAATGTCATTTTATTGTCTATCTCGCTTGGTTCTGGGTGTCCCAAACTGTATGCTATGAACGAACACCATACACAAGAGTGTCTATGAAAAGTAATAGAGAAAAGTTTAAGTGACCTCGAATGGGCGAAATGAAAATATCATCAATGATATTGCCAAAACCGAAATGGAGAAAAGCACTTAAATTTTTGCCACCTAAAGAAATTATCGACATTTTTATCGCTTTCTTACCCATCCCTATTGTAAATCTTAGAAAAAATTTAAACATGGAAAAGTCGTAGCCGACAGACTGTTGCAAACTGCGATTTTCACGCTGAAAATCAACGAAAGTGAAAATGTATAAAAAGTACTACGTGGAAAAAATCGAAATAATCAAAAGTGCAAAGTGAGAAAAAATGCTTTTTTAAAAATGCAAAAACATTTTCGACTTGATTAATGACAAAAGTAATGATGAATTTATGAGGAATTTCGCTTTTCGAAGCAACCGAGAAAAAACATAAAAAAGCTTATGTAAAAAATATATTTTTTTTTCAATTTGAAAACTCATTCGATATCCAATTGTGCTGGAAAGGGGAACCTCCGAAAATTACTACTTATTAAAAATATATTAATTAATTTCTTTATTTTTTATGATTCGCGGGCTTTAAAGACATAAGGGTTAATAAATGCATAACAAGGAAAAAAAACAAATTTAAAAAAAAATTCGAAAATTCAAAACAGACGAACAAACAATTGTGATTATCAATTGAAAGTCGCTGATTCGACAATGGATTGATTTTTGAATACAATGTCACGTTTTTTTTTTTTTTTTGTTTATTTGGGATCTTATAGGTTTAGGTACGTTATTTAAATTCCATGGGAGTGCATTTTTGTTAGCGAAGACCCGACCCAACGAATGAAGTTTGAACCCATAAAGCGCTTGGGTTAAAACATAATGCGGAATATTCGCTCTCTGGGTAAACGGATTATTATTTTGTCGTTAGCCCTCATAAAGTGCAATGATGAATCACCGTTGCCTTAAAAGTAAATTGCCATAATAGTCAGCAAACCATTAATGGCCATACGTTGAAATCGAAATAATGTTGAATAGTTTATTGATTATTTTCGTTCGATATTCGATTAGAGGGACTCTATTTCAGTGATTTCAGCCAATCAAGAATGTCGGTCTCTAGTAATGTAAGCTATTGGTCACAGTGTTCTCATACTGAAAGGATAATTTAAAAACGAGAATTGTCTCTCATGATAATGATGATTATACATATAGCAAACAAGTAGTCCTTAAAATTTTAAAAAATAATTTTCAAATTTTAAAGCACTCTCAGTCGATGGTACATTGCGTTTGTGCGAACGTGTGTAAGACCCAGAACCACTGGAGACAGACCATATAAATAATCTGAATTTTTCGAAGTGTATTTCGAGGAAATTTGAACATATTATGGGTATTCATTAAGACCTCGAACTTAATGAACTTTGAGAACTTTTGAAAAAGCCGTCAAAGCTTCCATGTATTTTGACAGTTAACGCAAAGAAGTTCTCAGAGTTCACTCTTTCGAGGGTTCGAATGAATTCCCATATAATAAGGACTTCAATATAGGTATTTTCCTAAACTTGTAAAAGCGGGCATGGCCATGGTCGAAAGATATTGAACAGGAGTAGGTGTTGGAGGATCGTCTTTGGTTTTGAAAATCAATAGAGCACTTTTCTTAAACGGTCGTGGGCTTGTTTGGGCATGTTTCTAAAAATAAACATTCAAAAATATAAAATATTTTTCAAAAATATAAAATACTTTTAACCCCGGATGGGTATTGTTCATCCAATCGATGAAGAGCATATTTTTTGTTCCTACAAATCGTCAAATCCATTTAATAATTTTGATTTAAAAAAATAAATAATTTATCGATTAGCACTATTTGATTTAGCATTTTCTGTCAGCGAAAATATTTATTTCTCTAGAAAAAATTTTTTTATCACCAGAAAATTTGACTTTTAAATTAATTTCATCGATCCGACGAACAATACCTTATGTGTACCAAAAAACACAATACCTTTACAGGGTTAAATACCTTTATAACTAGACATCGGATAATATGCAAATGCATATCTTTAACGGATGATCGGATTTAAATTTTGTTTGCACACAAATTCGTTTGATAAGAAAATATTGCAAATGAGCCCTAATTCATTTTGCATATTTTGCATAAATGCATATTCTTGCATATTCCTGCATACTTCCAATATGCTAAAATATGCAGGAATATGCACGTATATGCACTAATATGCACTCAAAAACCTTATGAAATAATTGTCTTCCACTTGTCTTACGCGAAATACAACTGTTGATCTAGTAGGCAAATGCAAAACCGTTGCAAATATTTGTCATTTGAAACAAAAATTTTAATTTTACTTCGATTTTTAAATAAACGTATCAATTAATATGCGTCAGGTGCAAAAAATATGTGAGTTTTCTTAGTAAACCAAGGAATAAAGTTTGCTCAATTAATATCTTTCTTAAGTAGATAACTTGTGATCGAAAATCGCAAATTTCTCATGCCCATTTTCACAGTGCACACTTAACTTTCCCTTAATGATTCAACGTTGCTTAAGCGACAGAATCAATTTCAGAGTGCTTTAAAAAGTACCGCCTAAGTTAAACTTAAGCCCCCAAGGTTGGCCGCTTAGGCGAAGTTTTCAATTAATAAAAAAAAAGAAATAAACGCGACCAGGGCGGGAATCGAACCCACATACTTCCAAATCGTAAGTTGGCATCTCAGACAACTACGCCACGAAGCCTATGTTATCAATTTTTTTATTTTCCAAATGTCAACGAAAATAAAATATCTCAATTTTATATACAAAATATACTGTTTTTATTCTGCATATTCCTGCATATTCTTGCATATTTTTTTGCATATTCTTGCATATGTTTTTGCATATTTTGGATATGCAGTCTTAAATCAAAAATTGTAGGTCTTTCAAGAAGTCCAAATTCAAAACTTTATTTCATTCTGACTTAAAACAAAAAAGTGCATAAAATCCGCTGTCTATTTATAACCTATTATTGGTGTCGGGTTTAAACACCCTAACTTGTTTTTGGCTACTTTTGATCCAATTACTCGTGTCTTAAAAACATTCACACCAAAATATAAGACCAATCGCCAGGGTTTTGCCAAAAAACCAAACAAACTAACAAATACATATATATATATACATATATATATATACTTTCCAGTTATAGGTTAATGAGCTGATTTGTTGAGCACGTTAACACAAATAATAACCCAAAATATATGACCATAAAAAACCGATTCACCTCACTCTCGAAGCTAATGATTTTGTAAAAAGGCAAGAATGGAACAACAACAACAAAATATTACAATCGAATTGAAAGGAAAAGGCCAATAAACCACGAAAAATTAGTTAACAAGTTCAAACGTAATTTTGCAATAAAAATTTCATTTGAATCACGAAGAGGGGCAACAAAGCGAAATGCAAAAATATTTGCAATTGGGACTTTGACAAAAGGCATGAACATAATTTGGGCAAGTGCCACTTCGTGATAAGAAAGAAAATTTGTCGCCTTTTTGTTGTTGTTGTTCACCTATTCAGTTTGAAAATTAATGGCATGTCTTGTTTTGGATTTTGTCACCGCGTCATCCACAACAATCAACTAAAAAGAAAAAAAAAATAATAAAATAAAAAGAAAATGCCTGCAAATATTTTCGCATAGCACAAAAGTGACGAGGAAATTTGCACAAAGAATATAAAATAAATAAAATGAAGAAAAAATAATGAAAAATAGATACAAAGAGGCGAAAAAATATACAACAATTTTGTGGCCGTGTGGTCGGTTGTGGCAGATGATTCATCTGCAAAAAACGTGCCAGCAGCGGTGAATGCGGTGAAGAATGGCACTTTGCTTTCGTTCTGTCGAAAGAGACGAAAACGAAATTTCGACGATAGAGTTGCCAAGTGTTCTTTGCTTTTATGGAGTGCTAAAAATTAAAATTTTCTCCAAAATTTAATATAAAAATTTAAAATTTTTTGAATTGTGGCCTATAAAGAAAATCATCCTCAGAAATGGATCTGATTGAGAAATATTTTAAGTTCTTTAATACACTCTTTATGATCTTTTCCACTTCAGAAAAATTCCTAATAAATAATAAAAATACGGGAATATTTTTAATACATTTCCATGAAGAGCTCATTGGGAAATTGTATAAATTTTGGAATTTCTATTAGAAGATATGAAAGCTTCTGTTTGTGGTGGCTGCAATTCCACAATCATGTCTAGTTTGTATTGTGGAGGAAAGACACATTGGAATCTTGCCTTTAACAATATTAGTTGGATAAAAAAAATATACTATTGAGCGTTTTTTGTATGCATAATATGCATAATATGCAGAGTAGTGTTTTGATTAGCTATGAGAAAGAGAAGTTTAGCTCATATACTTTCACAGAATTATATTAAATTTCCCGATTAACTGATCACAATTTCAATAATCATATAGAGTTGGATTAAGGTGGCCACTACTGTATCAAGGAATATAAAACTTTAATTTGATTTCTTTGCTTGAAGTGAACCAGTCGAATTTAGAACATCTTGTTGGTGGTGGCAACACGGACGGAACCCTTTTTATGTCTGTCATTTCTTTTATTGTTATGAATCATAAAAAAAGACTCACTTCAATTCTTCGAAAGATAAACTAAATTAATCGTGACCAATGCAAGTCGTAAAAAACTTTATGTGAAAATCACACTTGCCACAAAATTTGAATACGCGAATGTTCGAGCAGCAACCGAGGATGCCAAAAGAATGTTGAAGATAACATTTGCCACTTATTATGACGCATTTTTCTTTTGCTTTTCCTTCTTCTTCTTTTGTTCATTAATAAAGAAAGCCATTACGTGGGTAAGTCATTAAAAATGAACGCATATCGAAATAAATAAAAAAACAAGAACATAGAATCTTACTCTACTTTAAGACATCTTCTTCAAGTTTTGTGATGAGGAGCATAAATGAAGAGTTCAAGCTTACCTGAAAAGACAGAAAAACAAAATAAAAGAACGGATTAGTCAAAAGCTCTTAACTATAAAAGACCATTAAAAGTCTAGAAAAATATTTAAAAAAATATTTTAAAAAAAAAACGAAATATTGCAAAATTCTTTAGCGTAGCATAATCCTTCGAATCCCTTTAAGGCGAACAAAAAAAAAACCAAGAAGAAATAGACTCGTTAAATGTGCTCTCAAATATTGAACTTTAAGGCAATGAAAATTCCTTAATGAGTATTTAGACCCATAGACCCCGATAAATCATATTTTGCAACTAAAAATTGTGTTTTTACGATTAGCAGCATCGCTCACAAAAGGCCAAGTAAACTCGAAAGGAGACGGCAAAAAACAAATCTAGCGAAGCCAATGAATTTTCACCATGGAGGAAACTTTTCCTAAAGCCATGAACAAATGCTGACATTGAGACTGCAATAACTAAAAAAAAAAAAATTTTTTTTTAAAAGTGGAGTAGAAAGAAAGAAAAAATAAAAGAAAAGGAATTCCATTGAATCCATTGAATTGAACGTAAAAGGGTACAACGCATTTCTTTGGCGCTTGGGCAATGCGTTCTCTGACTATTCCGTTTATGGTGCGTCATAAATTGCAGAACGAACGGACGACTTCTCGCTCGTCTGTTCTTTGAAGTACAAAAAATGTTAAAGAACAAAAAAAAAGGAGAAGAAAGAGCAAATGAAAATTGAAAGCACAATTGGCGAAATACTGTAAAAAGATACACAGACATGATGACTAAGTTAGTCAGCTAACGAAGTCTCTTGTCTAATTGCTAAACCACTTCAAATATGTTAAGGTTGCCGTTGCATAAGGTGAATGGCATTTTTATTTAATGCGTGTGGCTCTGCGCTATTACACGGACTGTGAGTCACCAAGAGATGTAATCTTTAGCTTGAACGGTCACATCTTAGAGAGTGATGGGGTGAGGGAGGGGGGTGGTGGTGGGAAGAGGGAGAGAGAACGACAGAGAGAGAGAGAGGAGAGAGAACGTGAGAGAGAGAGAGAGAACGTGAGAGAGAGAGAACGTGAGAGAGAGAGAGAGAGAGAGAACGTGAGAGATAGAGAGAGAGAGATAGATAGAGAGAGAGAGATAGATAGAGAGAGAAAGAGAGAGATAGAAGAGAGAGAGAGAGAGAGAGAGATAGAACGCGAGAGAGAGAGAACGAGAGCACCGTGAGAGAGAGAGAGAGAGAAGAGAGAGAGAGAGAGAGAAGAGAAGAGAGAGAGAGAGAAAGATAACGAGAGACCGAGAGCACGAGAGAGAGAGAAAGATAACAAGAGATCGAGAGCACGAGAGAGAGAGAGGGAGAGAGAGAGAATGAGAAGGAGAGAGCGCGAGAGGGGGAGAGAGAGAGAACGAGAAGGAGAGAGCGCGATAGGGGGAGAGAGAGAGAAAGAGAAAGAGAGCGAACGAGAGAGAGAGAACGAGAGAGAGAGAGAACGAGAGAGAGAGAGAGAACGAGAGAGAGAGAGAAGAGAACGAGAGAGAGAGAACGAGAGAGAGAGAGAGAGAACGAGAGAGAGAGAGAGAGAACGAGAGAGAGAGATAGCGAGATGAGATGAGAAAATGAAGAAAAACCTCGGTAAATTAGAACTTCATAGAACTTCCATGAAGAAACTCAGAGTGTTAAACCCGCCCAAAAAAAAAATTTTCAAGGTTTCGCTTACGCTCAAAAGTTCAAAGTTTCTGAGGTCAATTAACTTGTTTTCTCATCTGTTCAGTCGCAAGAATTTTTCGCCGATAAAGTTTTATTGCTACGAAAAGCTTCTGGAATAATAATTGTTATTTTTGGTGTCCTTGTCGTTGTTCAGGCTTTTCACTTTTAATTACAAAAGCAATTACGGTTAATGGTCCACTAAGTCTGTGGAATGACTTAATAAAAGCTTCATAGGCTCATCATTTGAGATCACTGCCAAAGAAGAATTGTTCTTTGGTTGGCTTGTAGATACAAATTGAGTTTTCAATCACAAAAAAGTACTATTTTCAAATGGGAAGTAGAGTACCTATTCCTCGGATACAATCATCCTCCGCTCAAAAGCATCCAAATTTGTGTCATTGTAATCCTTCAGTATATGAAATCATTTCTATTAAAGCATTCACCACTTAAAAGAACCGATTTTCCGCGCACAATTGATGGTGCTTCTATCCGGGGAATACTGTAGTTCAAAGCTGCAAAAAAGTTGCAAAAACTTCAAAAAAGTCTCATGTACTCAAAGTTAATTAACTTTCCTTAAGATGAGTCAAATCAGACCGAAACGCTTAGGCCTTATTTTCTGAGGTCTTTCAATTCTCTCTAATACTGTTTTGAAGGGTGAATGTTCCATGATTGTTCCGAAAATGTTGCTTAAAAACTTGGCACAAATCCAATTGAACTGTAACTTCAATAAAAACTATGAACAGCAGGATGATAATGATGATGATGGTCGGTGGTGTTGATTCATCGATTCTGTCATTCTTAAATTTTATGAATTTTTCTCAAATGAATTTGGCGTAAAGCTGTTCTTTGTATCCTGCGTTCTTATAAAACGAACATTCAATCTCAAAAGGTAGAAAAAATCATTGTTATTTCAAGTGGAAGACCTACAAAAATTACTACCTCTAATTAAAAGCTTCTCAAGTTAATTTTGTTAATTAAAGCTTGCAATAAAATTCCTGAAACGACATGCTTGACAGTCATAAAACTCGCTGAAACGAGTTTAACGAGTTTAGCTTGTTAATTTTATATCAAGAGGAGAGTCCTCAACCACCAAGTCACTCAGGTATGTAAATTCTTTGCTTTAACTTCTATTCTATCTACTTTTGCTAAAAAATTTCTTATCTTAAGATTCTTTTTTTTTCTATTCAAATAGTCATATCTTGATGATTTCGGTTATATTTATGTACATATTTTATTCCAGTTAGATAATCGGAGTCATGGCTTAGGCCATTCAACGTATCGCCATGGGCAATATTCGCTTTAATATGCAGAGAAGTAGCATTTAAAAACGCAATCGAAAAATATTTTTTAAAAAAGATGTTGTTTTTTTTTTGTATAAAAAACCAGTGAAAATCCAATTGAATTGAATCGAAAAGTATATGTATGAAAAACATGTCATTCAAACCATTGTGAATCTTTTCAATGACACAACGAAGCCTTTGATCTTTTTATAATTAAAAGTATCATTCTTTCCCGTTATCATTTGATCATTTTGTCTCCGTTGTTACGTAGCATATGTACATAAAAATCTTCCATTTCGCTTCAATTCAAAGCGCCCATTGCATTTCGCATCACTTCATGTGATTTATTATGCGACTGTTTATTTACTCGCATTATCAGTGATACTTGTACATTGTACCTCAGGATTACAGCTTGTCCGCCCGAATGAATGTGCGTGTAACTTTTGCTATTAAAAAAAAAATCCATTATCAATTGATTTCTGCTCGCAGGCCGGTGTGGATGAACGTTTTTATGTCAACGTTTCATTGTTTTTAATAAACTGCCACCAAGTTGAGTCTATCTTAAAATGCCACCAACATCGCCGATGGGTCCCATCGATGATTGATGCTCAATCTAGCACAATGAAATGTTGTCGAAGCGTAGTTTTCACTGCTCCAAATGTGCTGTTATTTAGATTCATCTTTTTTATTATTATTTTTATTACAAATTCATTTAAGTTCGTTTGATTTTCTTATTTGATTGCACTGCACTGCACAGCGTTTCATGTAGCAAATGCACATATCATTGGGTCTTCGGTAATTGCTTGTTATTGGAAATGGTCTATAATTGAGTTCAAGTGTGAACGAAATTCATTTGAAGTTTGAAATAATATTTATGCCCATCAACAACGAGTTCGAGTTCCGGGAATCAATTGAATTCGATGTAATCGCGGATGAAATGATATAATTTACAAAGTTTCAATGAAACAAAAAAAAAAAAAATAACACTCAATTTATGGGATTACTTAACCCTTTCGCCATCAAAGTTGCTTATAATCAACTTCCGTGTTTAGCTCTATTACATTAAAAAAAAAGAAAAGGCATTAATGCATCAAGCACTCATATTTGAATGGCTAATAGTTATAGAATAAAAATAAAAAATTAAAAAAATAAAAATCAATATGAACAGCTTTTGATTGATTTGATGGTTTCTTGGGTATATTCAGGCATGTGCTAGAATTCGAAACCTGACGGAATCGGAATTAGAATCGACCAAAATTTCATATAGAACTTTACAGATTTGGTTGGTTCTGGTTTTAGGTCGGAACTGCTATTGGTTGTTAATTGCACAGAGCCCTATTTTATCCGCTTGTCTATGAGATATAGGTAGGAAGGTTGAAGTGGCTGCCACTTAGGCCGTTAATCGGCCAATTGTGATACCAAGGAGATTTTCTTGTGTTTGTGTGAGTGTATGCCTTTTTATGTAGTGTGCCCCTAACATGCGATTTTTGAAAAACCAGTGCTAGGCTTGGAACATTACACTCCGTTCCGCCTGTGCCGGGAATCGAACCTCGGACCCTGGGATCAAGAGCATAGCACGCATCCCCTACGCTATCCCAGAACCACCTATGAGATATAAGTTTATGAAATTTTGAGTTGATTAATATTCCGATTCCGTCAGTTTTCGGAGTCTAGCACATGCCTGATTATCTATAAGTATATTAATTGTATTTTTTATGGTATTCGATATTATTTGACGAATGTCTTCATATCGAATTTCTGGAGTTGCCTTAATTATAAACCAACATTTTCGCGCATTCTTATTCTTGACAAAAAACAGTTCCAGTGAACGAGGTTTTAACCTTTTTCAGTATTCCCATTAGTTCATCAATTTAATTTAATCAATTTTTGCATGGAAATTGTGATGAAAAATATTGTCTACGAATTTTTTCCAAGCATTTGTGCTTCAACAATGAATATGCCAGGAATCGTCTGACCTTTGATTAAGTTCTGGAATAATGAGAGAGGCAATTTTCGCTGGATCGAAAGCGTAAACAACATAAATTAAAAACAAATAGAAACTTTTTTATGAAAAATAAAGTAAACAAGTAAGAGTATCATAGTCAAGCGAACCTGACAACACAATACCCGACAAAGATAGTAGGTTAGCCAAATATGTTTTAATATTGTTTTAACCATGGCCCAACAATAAGGAGCCTCGAATGAGGAATTTTTGCGATTTTGGTGACAGATTCTACCACTAAAGGTACCCGTAAAAATGATCCGATCGGGTCCATTCTCGAAATTAATCCTACTCATGACTTCGCAAATCAGCATATTAAGTTTCGTCAAGATAGCTCAACTCCTTTGATACGAAAACTGCATAAAGACAGACAGACGGAATAACATGGCCAAATCGAATCTCCTGGTGATGCTGATATACATTTCGTATAGTCTATCTCGACTGGTCCCACGTGATATACCCTCGACACAGAGTGTGCCGGGAATAATTATATAAATTAGTCTATCGAATTCATATTAAAGACAAACTCTTTCATACTTTATTGATTTTCGATACGAAGCTATTAAAATTCCTTGCCAACACGAACGACTATCTTTATGCGATTAACATGCACATTGTCGCGCAAACGTGAAATTTGAACTTATATATATTCGAGCTTAACATTAAGACTTTAAGCTTTGCTGCGTAGAGACACTTTTCTACCTCAAAATGTCATATTTTATTTATTTTTTTCTTTCTATCATACGAAAGCTATCGTGCCTAATGCTCTTAGCTCTCGTAGAGCTCGAATATTGAAGCACTGACAGCTATGCGAGGTATTTATCGTCATAGTATGTATATGGAGGCCTGCATTCAGACCTGTCCCTTTCACTGCATGTCACAATGTGAGTAACCTGTCAAATGTTCTGACATTTAATCTAAATTTTTATTGACATCATTCATTTCATCATTCGTGCGAATACGACGAAAGGAGCAATAAGAGTGCCTGCCTGCTCTATAAATTGCGCCTTTTCTTTCTTGCCCGACGTTAGTGATGCAGAAAATGTGTATCCATAGCGACTGCAAAAAAACAACGAGACTAAACATAATCGTGTGTGAGTGTGGATGTGTGCATCACCATCGCAAGTCCCCCATGTTATGGAATCTTTATTTTGTTTTATTGTTTTATTTTTTTTTTCTTTTCTTTTATTCATCATCATAGTTTTTTTTGTTTTTTTTTTGGTTGATTGTGTTGAAAATTAAAGCGGCACTTCGAATGCGAAGAGCCTTTGCAGATAAAAGCTGTGCGTGACGAACGGAAATAAGTGCACACTGACAATATCTGAAATGATTGAGTGTTCTTATGGAACGGGTCGGGGGAAATACAGACATGTGTGAATGTGTACATACAAAACTGTCGATGTGCGATAGGGTTAAGCCAGAACAATGGCTCCTTCAAAATGCGATTGTGGGGGAAATTTTTCGAAAACGAAGAACGGAAGAAAAAAATTGAAGAAAAAAAACGAAAACTGGGGGAAAAAAATTGTCTGACTATGAAAAATGGAGTTGTGAACAAATTCGAAAATTAAATGATTATATGCTCTTGCCATTGATGAGAATAAATTAGAAATTGTACTAACTTAATTTTAACACAGATGGGCGAATGAATGTTAAATTAAGTGACCGACTGAATTAGTTGTGGGAACGTTACTCCAACTTTGAAACGAACCCTTATTCTAATTAGATTTTATGAAATCCATAAAAACCGAACATCTTTAGATTCGTTGCACATATTTAGATACATAAAGCCCGTTTCTATTTTTATTGCTCTGAAACCGTTTTGAAAAGATTTTCGAACAAAATAAAATGGATCAGAGCGCAGATAAGAGGAGAAAAGAACAAAAAAATCATTTTAAAAATTCTAATAAAATGTTGCTTTGATGTGGAACCGCCTTCGCTTTTCCTTACCTCTATGGGGAAAAAAAAGGTTTTTGGAATTTTTAATTTTCCTTCTAGGAATTTTTCCTTCACACACACACATACAGACTCGTTCACACTCCCTGACTCACATGCACATTATACATTCTCATCTTCTTCATTTATCTCATTGAGTATTTATCGATGGTTATCCATGATGATTCATCATAAATGTCTGCCAGAGCCCTTAACTTATCGAATCTCCATTAAAATAATAATAATTATAATCATCAATCTTCCTTGCTTGAAACGAGAGGAAAAAAGAGGCCGACATGAATTCAACTTTTTCTTAAATTCTAACTGGAATCGAGTTATGATTCCGTCTCGCCATACGCCATTGGTAATCGGTTGCATTATTTCCGGCTGCTCATAAACACGCTACTGGATTATTATTTATTTACAAAAAAGACAACAATAAAAAAAAAATTAAAATTAAAAGGAAAAAAATTAATTAACAAAAAAGAAAAAGCCCATTGGTTCGATTGTTGTCGAAATAATTCGCATTTTGTTGCCGTATCAGATTTCCATTTATCTAATTTAAAATTTGTTGTCTTGTAAATTATTGACAACAGACAATCTGTCTTACGGAGTTTGTTAAGTTTTTTATTTTTTTTTTATTATTTTTTTTTATTATTATTTTCTTATTATTATTATTATTTAAATTATCCAAGCAAATTGCTTTTTTTTTATTGTCAAAACGTTTTACATTTAGCTCGAACTTGAACTTGAGAGCGTGTGATTAATTAATTTCGAATGCATTAGACAAAAGCGGATTTTGTCAATTCAGCAAAAAACTAATTTATGGAAGTAACAATTTAACACCTTTTGAGAGAAAAAAAAAATAACACGCTTCGATAAAAGCTTAGCTTTAGTGGGCAGAGAGCAAAAAAAAGGCAGATCGATTTATTATAAAACAAAAGTGTTTTATCTATTTTGTCAAGACTGACCTTTAAACGTCGGGCGAGATTTTATGCAAACTTCAGGCGCTCAGGAAATAGTTTTTTCTGTTTTGTTTATAAATTTTTTTGTTTCTGTCTCGCCAATGAAGGCTTGCTGTCTCCCAGATAACGGCTGTAAAATTATTTACCTAAATTATCTTATTTATGTATACGATTATTTGTCTTCACTTTGATGTACACGTTTCGGATTTCGAAAGATAATGTGCTTTGCGAATGTATTGCGTTACAAAATTTGTTTAGACTGACAAAAAACATTCTTGAAATTCTGTGAGAGAATCAGCCATACATGTTTGTAAGCCAGATGAGGATTATGTTCATGAGTGTAATTCTCAGCTGCTTAAATATTGTAAACGGATAAGATATTGTTGCAATGTTCAAGCTTTTATTCACTCTTTAGTAGGGATGGGCGATATTCGAAAAAGTATCGACTTCGATAATGAGGCCTTTTACACTCAAGTCAATTATTGACGTCCATTCTCATTTTTTTAGGCGAGGAAAATGCGGAAATTTAGAGAAAAAATTAGCGCTTTTTGGTTAAACGTACTTGATTTGAATTTTTTAAATACAGCCCGATTCTAAACATTCCTTGGGAATTTTAACCAGGACATTCTTTAAAATAATGGTATTTTAGGCACACTGGGAAGAGAATATGAAGACAGCGAGGGTTTCGAAAATATTGGAGATTTGGAGAATATTGTAAATTTGGAGAATATTGGAGTTTAAGGTAGTCGGCCTCTGTGCCGTAGTTAGTTCAAATGCCATCTAAGGAAGCGAGAGGCCCTTTCTTTGTATCCCCATTATTCGTGGTACTACAACGGGCCCATGTAAGCCCTAAGTGTTGTCATTTTTGGGGGCAGTCACACTAACTTAACCTAACCTAACTTAACCTAACCTAACCTAAGCTAATCTAACTTAACCTAACCTAAACCTAACTAACTACCTAACCTAACCTAACCTAACCTAACCTTAACTAACTTACCTACTAACCTAACCTAACCTAACCTAACCTAACCTAACCTAACCTAACCTAACCTAACCTAACCTAACCTAACCTAACCTAACCTAACCTAACCTAACCTAACCTAACCTAACCTAACCTAACCTAACCTAACCTAACCTAACCTAACCTAACCTAACCTAACCTAACCTAACCTAACCTAACCTAACCTAACCTAACCTAACCTAACCTAACCTAACCTAACCTAACCTAACCTAACCAAACCTTGTTTTGGGTACCCATTTCGCATCAAACAATCACCTCTTTTTTTATCGAACTTAATGGGGGCCACTTCAAAATATCATCCTTATCTGATATGAGAGTCTTAGTCGATTTTCGATATATTGAAATTAAAAATTTAACTCGAAATTTTGCAATAAATCGATATTATCAGCCCATCCCTACTCCAAAGATACTGATAAGCCTCGAGCAGTAGTAAGAATAGATATGGTCATACCCAGCAATGTCATGAACATGGTCTCAAATACTGAAGACAAATGGATCCAGTTTGGAGAAATTTTTGATTATTATTTTTCAAAGCAATAACTACTTATCATCGGAATTTTTTATAAGCTTTTTGCTATAGAAACCGGGCAAAGGGAATTTTATTTGAATAACTAAAGAACTGAAGGGAATTAGTGAAGACGTCGAATAATTTTGAATAATTCAAAATTTTCTTCTTCATTGTCCTTGGTCTAAGGTCCTCTTCATTAAACTTGCCTCAAATTATCACCACTTTATGCATATTAGACATGACCATTTTCAAAGCCATGGAAGGAGAGTTGAAAAGAGAAACAAATCAGAGCGTATTAATCCAACAAAAGCCTCGAAATATGGAACATACGCCACGACAATTTTCCGGCGACTCAATGATCCTTTTTTTGTTTTTTTTTTTTTCTTCTCTAAAATGTCAACATAATCTTGAACATAAATCATACCGGATCTCATGCTCAGATCTCATATAGGAGAGCCTTTGAGAATTTATCCTTTTCTCGAGTACATTCGTAATTGCGGTAAACTCACCCCGGAATGCACCCCTTGCGCAGCGTGATTCCTGAAGCTGGAAAAATGCATTTTCAACTGCGTAATTAACAGACAAAAGTTTTTCGTTTCCTTTGCCTTTTTTTTATTGTCTGGGCTGAAAATAGTCCTTTCGGTATAATTGAACGCACGCGCGAAGGATTAAGTCAACTACATTATCCTCACACTTTTCGGAAACAAACAAATAAATTTTTATAAGGGAGAGAATAAATTATGCGAATCGAGAGTTAACCATTGAAAAGGGAAATTGAAATGATCATGCGGTTTTTTATTAAGCTTTTTTTTTCTATTGAAAACAAATCGTAGATTATATCCTTACGATTTAACCCGGCAAGGAAGCTGATGAAACTGCGTATTCCAAGGAAAAACGAATAAAACAGCAAAAATTCGTGGCAGCTGTCACTCTTGTTATTGCGAATTCAAGCGGAAATTTCGGGACATTAGAAAGCGCAATAGGACAAGGAGCAATATCTGCAATCTGTCCTTGCGGTAAACACTGAAATCCACTTTCGACACACCAGTAATTGCTGCTCAAACAAAATGTTGTGCTGCTAGTGTAATCCGCAAAATGAATGCCCAAATTGCTCAATGGGCTCGGGCTGAGATTAAATCGAGCTGCGTATTGTCAAAACGTTGACATTTCCGCCTTTTGAGCATGGGAAGGAAATACCTTCTCGTTGCTCGGGTAATATTTTGTTGTTGCTCGAACAATCTAAATCCTTTTATTGAAGGATTTTCGATGTTCACATTTATAAGCTCATATCGAGCGTGTAAGTATATTCTCGGCTTTCAGCAATCAAACTTTGACACATATTGAACGATTGTAATACAAGGATTTATTGTTGGATTCCAATGCTTCGAAAATACATACACATTTCAGATACTTGTGGCCTGAAGAATATTTTTTGACGATTTTCTGCGAATGACGGTTCCTTAAATGATTTCAAAACTTCGATATCTGCCAATCATGGGTGTTTAAAATGATTTCAAATATCGATAACAGGCACTAATCAAAAATTGACATTTGCTTTCAATTGCTGGTGTCAATTTTGGGCACGGGTTCTCAATTCTCATCTATATTTTGGGTATTCAGAAATGTCGGCTAGCAAAATTAATTTTTCGATAGCGATAACGATATCTTTAGAGCTCTCAAAGTGGGCTACATAATGTTCTTTGATCAACTTGTGCTCTTCGACTCACCACTCAATTATACAGTGACGAGCAAAAGTGAGTCCATGTTGGGATCTTCAATTGTTTGCTCCTTCTAATTGCGGTGTAATAAAGATATCCAATTTATATTAGGTGTAGTAAAAAGAAATCCATTATTTATCCAATAGATGGCGTTATTTATCTGCATCTCGCGTTGTATAAGTCCGATCGTGTTCCGCTAGGGGGCATTAGAAAGATGACAGTTCCTACTAAAAAAGCTTTTTTGACACTTTTTTGATTGATTGATTCAGTTTTGTTTGAGAGCTTGTCAAAGATGGACATCAGCAAAGAGAAAATTCGAACATTTTACAGTTTTTCTTCGATAAGGGAGAAAACGCAAGCCAGGCGGCTGAAAATGTGAATAGCGTTTATGGACCTGATACTGTAACAGCCAATCATGCGCAATTTTGGTTTCGTCGATTCCGTTCCGGTAACTTCGATGTCAAGGATGCACCACGCACTGGAAGGCCAATTGTCGAAAATGTCGATAAAATCATGGAAATTATCGAATCCGTCCGTCATGTTAGCACTGTTTCGATTGCAAAAGAGCTAAAGATTGTACAAAAAACCGTTTGGAACCATTGGAATAAGGCTGGATACACAAAGAAGCTCGATGTATGGGTGCCACACGAGTTAACGCAAAAAAACCTCATAGACCGAATTTCCATCTGCGAATCGCTGCTGAACCGCAACAAAATCGACCCATTTCTGAAGCGGTTGGTGACTGGTGATGAAAAGTGGGTCACTTACGACAACGTCAAGCGAAAACGGTCGTGGTCGAAACACGGTGAACCGGCGGAAACGGTGGCCAAGCCAGGATTGACGGTCAGGAAGGTTTTGCTGTGTGTTTGGTGGGATTGGCAGGGAATTATCTACTATGAGCTGCTCCCATACGGCAAAACTCTTAACTCGGATCTCTACTGTCAACAATTGGACCGTCTGAAGGAAGCAATCGCCCATAAGCGGCCAGCTTTGGCCAATAGGAGAGGAATTGTGTTCCATCAGGACAACGCCAGGCCACACACATCGATAGTGACTCGCCAGAAGCTCCGGGAGTTTTGTTGGGAGGTTCTTCTGCATCCACCTTATAGTCCGGACCTGGGACCAAGTGATTACCATCTGTTCCTGTCCATGGCGAACATTTTGCTGGTGAAATATTCGCTTCAAGAGAGGCTTCTGAAATTCGACTGTCTCAATTTTTTGCTAATAGGAACGAGGGCTTCTATGAGAGAGGCATAATGAAATTACCTTTAAAATGGCAACAAGTTATCGAACAAAACGGCGCATATTTGACCTAAATCGGGTCATTCTAACTATCTTAAATAAAGCCCTCAATTTAATGCAAAAATAATGGATTTCTTTTTACTACACCTAATATTTTTGGTATATTTATTCTTGTATTTATATTCCCAAATAATTGAAGAACATACTCAAACAATTTTACTTGGATATTTTTATTAACACCTGAGATATACCCAGCAAATTACGTTTCTGGTAAATTTTCCAAATGTTCTCGGAATTTTTCCAGGAATATCTCTTGGTAAAGCTAAATGGGCATCGGGAACTTTATTCGAAAACATTTTGTGTACATGTAGCAACTGTCCCTCTCTTGCACGTTGGAAATGGCATATGGGTGAGTGAACATCAAAATACTTGCATTTGTTGTTGGTAACATTTCGAAGCATATTTTGCTGCGTAAGGATCAAACAATTGGAGATCCCAGGATGGAGTCTTTTATTGCTCGCTACTGTATATACGGCCATAAAATCCACAAAATGAGTGAATACATCAGAAACCATTGACAGCTGATCAGACACTGTGCTGTAATATTTATATATTTTTGTTCTTTATGGACGCAATGGCCCCTTTAACAACGAGGGCGGGTCTTTTGGCTGCACTTCTTGTGCGAGAGCAATGCTAAGAATAAATCTTCTTAGCAATTAACTTGCTTAACTTTATCGACTGACAGCTGCACTTACATACATATTTACGTAACGTTATCTCAATGTTTTAATAGGACATTAATCCTCACATGTCGTCTATCCTCCGAAATGTACATATACTTATATATTGTTTTATTGACTATTTTCCTTATAGGACATAATGAACATTTGGAACAATAAACGCGCGCACACAGACCAATTATAATCGCTACAAATTGATGATAATTGCCACTTACTTCACAGCAATCTCGTAAAAGTAACTTTTATTGGGGAAAAGAGGGCAATGTCCTCAATGGATAGCGTGTTCTATCGATGATTAATGTCTTTTTGATATAAAATAATAAAACAAAAACGAGAACTTGATGTTTCCTCTCACTTCCTTCCTTCCAGCAATCGAATTGCTTCGCAACCTCAACCAAAAATCCTCAATAGTGTGTCAATCCATCTACATTCAGTCATTCAAAAATGCTTTACAATCGAATGGATAAAATAACCGTTAAACTAAAGAACCTTAATAAAATTTTACAATTTTGATGCCAACACTCCTCGTCTTTCATTAGACACACACTAGCACACATACACAAACACACTTGATTTGCCAAGCCAAGAGAACGCCAGGTTTTTCCATTATTTTTCAGCCAAACTTATTGAAGCAAAGAAACTTCAACGTAAAGAAAATGTTAAAAAAAAAATTGCAAATTTAAATGCAAACGCACGTAAGAGCAAAAGAATTTTTAAAAGAAAAAACAAAAAAAAAATTCGCAATAAAAAGTGTAAAAACCATTTTTATTGATGTTATCACAACAAATTCGGGCTGCTCGTGATTTAACTCGTAAAAATGTCGAGTGTGCTTTTCCAAATTGATTTGCCGCTTTAAGCTTTTCAAAAAAAAAAAAAAAAATTAAATTAAAATAAAAATAACAACAAAAACAAAAATAACTTACATCAAATGGCAATTACGTAGAGCAGGCATTAAGAATACAAAGTCGGTATAAATCAAACACGGCAATGTCAAATCGTGGGGTTCAAGAAACCCATAACCGAATTGGTCTACAAGCGGAAACGTTCAGTTTTGCGAAGCGGAATTTATACAAGAAAATTTAATTAAATTTTTAAAGGCTTTGTTTTGGCTGAGATTTAATAAGAAAAATATAATTCGTTTTATTTCCGCGACGAACGCTCCTCATAAATTTTAGTGCAGATGCGTCAAAATAGAAGTTTATCTCATAACTTTATTTGGTTGAAGCAGTTTAGCTTTTTTATTTTTTAATAATGATTTTTTCTTTCTTGTTTCTTCTGGTATTTAAAAATTTAAAAAAAATTTTTTTTTTTATTTAATTATTTCATCCAAAATTAATTATTAAGTCTGTTCCCTTACTGCACGAAACTTCCCAAAACTGCCCAATTTTCATAGTTTTCAAAAAATTGCGCAGTTTTGGGAAGTTTCGTGCAGTACGTGAACAGACCTATTTTGTCCAAATTTTTTCTTAAGAAGCTCTCAAAAAATCTTTTTTCTAAAATTTCTATAGGAAAATACTGTAAAATAATCGTTTGAAAAAAACACTGTCATCGTTTTTTCAAGGTTAAAAAATTTACACAAGACCGAATTTAACGGTCACCCCTTTATTACGGGCACGAAGATATCGAACTGCATCATGTTTTAGTTTTCTCTATTTTTAGTTGACCGTTTGGTACTAGTGGGACTTGGAGCTACACCATTAAATCAAAATTCATACATTATTCCTATACCTTTCGTATAAACACATATGAAAAGTACAAAAACAATGTTGAGATTTGAATGCATTAGTTTTTTCAAATTATAAAACGAATACAGGTCCTTACTTTTGGGCTTGATTTTGGGCGTTTGTGAAAGGATGTCATCTATTTTATTATTCAGGATAATTCGCTATTCGAGTTTACCTTTTAAGTGCACCAAATTTTCTCAATGAATGTTTCGAGTGTTCGCAAAAGATAAAGCATTTTAGTTAAATACAGCGAATTAAATTATTTTGGGCTGGAACAGTTTGCGATTCTCTCCAATTTTTACTTAGATCATTACTCGGATTCGCCGTATTTGCTATTATAATTGCAATGAAAAGCTACAAAAACAATTAAACACTGAGAAATCATTAGTTTTTCTCAGGATGTCCATAAAAGGACAGTAACAGGTCCGACTTTTAGGGTTGTTTTTTTTTTTTAGATATAATTCATCATTTAAGCATAACTATGATGTATAGGGTCTAAGTTCGCTATTCTGAGGTTTCAGCGCTTTTGAAGTGCCCAAGAATTTTCTCAATCTAAGAGTTTCATGTGTCCAAAATCGATAAACCACATGAGAATTATAATAAGCGAATGTGAAACTAATTTTAGGTGTTCCTGGAATCTATTTCGATCTCCCTTTTCTAGAAACAACTTATGTTAAAATAAATAGCAATTCACCTCTAAAGAGTAATTCGTCCTTTTGCTTTTAATGTTGAGAAAAAAAAAAAATATCAATAATTTACAGTCAAACTTCCATAGCTCGAGCTTCTAAAACTCAAATTTGTCTATGACTCGAACTGAATCGGGTGGCAAAAGCGAATTTTTTATATACGAATTCGTTTCTCTAACTCGATGTCTCTATAACTCGAACTATTGCTTTGGATAATGGTGGTTCGAAGTTCGAACTATGGAAGGTTGACTGTATTAACTTTTTATAGGTATCTTCCAAAAGCCACACCACCCACAAAACTTCGCGCGGAGTTCGTTCTTCTAGACGGACGGCATGGCTCTTTCAACTTGCTGCAGCTTTCAACACACACACACACACGAAAGCAAACATTCGAGAAGTTAAGTAACTAAACAAATTAGAGCACATTCGAGGTCAAAGTTTTGAGGTCTGGTACCACAGAAATTCAAATAAAACTTGCCCAAAGCAGATAAGATAAATACAAATCCAAATACAATTTGTTTTAATTGGAAGACATTCCGATATGAAAAATATGTGTGCAGTTTATGTATGTACGTATATATTTTTGATTTTCCTCACTTTTCCTGCAATAAATATCTTTTTGAAATTCAAATTTTTCCACAATATTTAAAACGACTTGGCTAATTGATAGTTCGCATAGTAATTAGTAACAGCGAACGGGCAATCGGATGAGATACAAAGGCAAAAGCTAAAGAAAACGCATACAAGTGTGTGTATCATCCAGAGGCAAAGATACCTAGTCGTTCGGCATTTGGCGCTGCGCGTTCAGAGATAAAAGCGCATAGTCAAAATGAAAACAGACATTCGAACAATGTTAACCCCGCGCTAACCCCTAATTTCAATTGAAGTATGTATGAATGGACTGAAAAGTATCGTTGCTGTCAGAGCACATCGTAACGAGTCGAAAATAAATTGCAACTTAATGAGCTCAAGTAAGTGTGGCAGCAGCAGCAGCAGATGCAGCGGAATCAGCAGAAGCATTAGCAAGCAGATACAAGATAGACAAGAGCTCAAGCATCAATAGCAAGAGGCACAGCAAACCGCTAAAGATCATTTGCCTGATGCAATAAAAACAATTGTAAATAAATAAAATTAAATTAAATAAATGAAAGCGTCGAGAAGACCACAATTTTCGCCCTCTCGGCTCGGCCCGCATCGGTGGTAATCAAGCAAAAATCAACATTCAAGCTGCCTGCCAACAACCGCTCACGTTCACAGTAGTATCGCGACAGCAACTCGACGAGTCTAGTCGACTCCTCGAATGCAATTGCCATGCGATGCCGAGAGGAGTGCGCAGCGATACGATGATTATCTCATGCGTTATGTGAGGTATTTACGCTGATAATTTCGATTTGAAAAGCCGCTCGTTTACCGCCCGCTGGCCCGCGCTGGCTCGCCACAAAGACGCCCCATCGGCAAACACTTGTGACAGTCGAGAAAATAAAACTCCGATCGTCCGATATGGGGGGGAGAGAAAAACACATAAAACCAAGTTTAATTACCGCTATAACGACTTCGCTTACAGAACAGTTCAAGTGTCAAAGTACTTAGTGCATTTCGCCCGCTTCGGCTTCGAATCAGGCATTGCTCTGCACTCTAGCATTCCCAACAGCTCAACTTTATGGCAGCTTAACCTTGAACCACACACACACACACACACACACACTACGCAATGCCATGTGCAATGCATTTCGGTTCATTTGAATTTGAGTCGAATTGCTGTCATCGAATTTCATCGGACTCCTCCTCGTTTAAAATACATACTTTGAAGTGCAGCAACAACAACAATGTCACATTGCTCAATAACCTTTTCGTGGCTTGACCCTTGTCAAAAAATTCAATTTAAAAAAATTAAAAAAATTCAATAAAAAAAAAAGAAAATCAACGAAATTTCATTAAAGAAATATCGATTAGGTTGAAAGAAAAATACGCCAGATTTGGGTCATCTCGTTTCGTATTTCAATGCAATTGTGCAATTCGTTGATTTTATGTTAAGCGCTCGTAAGTAGGATGGAAAAGGGTCAAGCCTAAATTATTGAAGATTTTTTCTTGCTTTCGAGATTTTCAATTTTGCTTTTCCTTAACATTTTTTTTTTTTTTTTCTGTCGTCAAAGCAACAAGAAAGTATTGCCCCACAGTAGCTGCTGTAATATACACATTGTACGCTGAAGACTCCCTCCAAAGTTTTTATTTATTTTAATTAATTTATTTTTTTATTTACCGGTACCCAACAGCCACGCTCATTAGCATTTTACCCTTTAATTAAAAAAATAACCAAAACGATATGAAAATAAACAAACTAGAAGTTAACTAAAAAAGTTAAAAGCTAAAAGCCCGGCGCGTGCGTATTTTAAATTGTAAATCAGTTATGGGCGCGGAACTCGTTTGAGGAAAAGTTCAAAAAATTTTCGATTTTTACCTCGTTAAAGGCGACTTTGTAGAGCACGAAATACGGTCGTAATGTGGGAAGTTTACGACTTTTATAATTCGGAATTATAATTTAAATTAAAACATTTGGATTTATTTTTCACAGTATGAGAATTTCTATTCTTCTACTTTTTTCCCACTAATTTTATGAAGTTTCAGTCAGAAACGTAACGTCATTGGCTTCTTTCAAGGACCTTTCACACGCTCATTAGGAATATAGTCGAAAATCTCTATTAAGAGCTCCTCTTTAGCTCCTTATATCTCCCTATGTCTCCCCTATAACTCCTCTACAGCGAATTTTCGCAAGCCTTTTTCGCTACAATTTTAATTCCAATTTTTCTCCTTATAACGAATTCTCTCTGTAACTCATTCTTTTCACGATCCCGTGATAATCGTTACAGAGAATTTCGACCGTACGTAGGTACATACATACTTGCTCAAATGTAAGGAATTTTTGGTCTTTCTAAAACAAATAAGGTCATTTAAAGAGTGTTTTAATGAGTTTTCAGTTCTTTCAGTTTTGATTCTATGAGTTTTCCAATAATCTTCTTATTTGCGAGTATCCAGAAATTTATTTAATTAATAGGTACTTTTAGGATTGAGCAATTTCTCTAGTTAGAGACTTTTACTCCTACCTACTTTACTTATACCTACACTAGGGATGCGTATTGAACTTAAAAACATCGATCTTTGACACCGTCTAACCTTGACAAAAAAAAAAAAAATAATAATAATACAGTGTACTCTCATTTAGAAAAGCGATCACAGCTTTTTCGAATTCCAATATGTACTTCGCTTAAGAATGAGATGTCCGCTATATGCAAAAAGAAACTATTTGAGAAGAACAAACACCTAGAGCATTACCAAAAAGTGACCGCTTAAGAGGAGTGCCCGCAAGGAGAGAGTACACTGCAACCGGTATTTGGCACTTTGGTAAAAGCGCGAGATCATCTGCACTTAGATTCCTGCATAAATTCAATACATCGAAGGATATGGAACCATTTCCAATCTACTGTAAAATTGAAAACCATCTTAATTTGACATAAATTGATCATTCTAAGCAATGGTCATACAATGCATTAAGAAGCTTATAAAAACATAGACTTAATTATCATGATTCTCTTAACATTATATTCAAGTTTCCCTTAAAGCCAATTCCTAAACATATGCAGTAGCAAGTCTTCCAAAAGTGTCACGCTTAAATGCAGACTTTAATGTACCTCATTTTGCATTCCTGACTAAAGCCGACACTGCATGATTCTATAGGAGTTCTCAATACTATCGAAGTAAGCTTCATGCAATTACGCTAAAGATTGAAGACAATCTAATTCCAAAAATTGTCAGATCACGCTTTACAATCTGCAAATTATTTACTTGCTTATATATGATTCATTTATTCTTCACAATCTAAAGATTCTCGAACCTTATGCATGAAAGTCTTCAAATAATCAATGTGTTGCTTCATATTTCATGGCCGGTCGCAATAAGCGGTCCATCATTGCAATAGGACCGCACACATTACTTCGAGTGAACGTTATCAATGAATAATTCAGAAAATTTTGGAGAATACAACGCTTTATCAGAAAATTGGCAAATTATTTACTTGGAACAAGGATATATTGATTACAGTTTATTTTGAAATCAAAATTGATTCAGCCTCGAACCTTAGCGAAAGTCTCTACCAAATAAAATGCTGTGCACATGTGTTGCTTCACTTCATTTCATTGGCAGCAAGTGTACAAAAGGCAATTATGGGATTTCCAGAAACCGAAAAACCAATATTGAAACTCTCATTTGACCTTATGACCGAATGATTTTCATTTCTAACTAAATATTCATTGCGTTCCTTTGAAGAGATCATCAACATTTACCATAAAAAAAAAAAAAAAACGAAAATGTTTTCCCATTTTCTAGGAACCAGAGAAACCAATTGGTTCAATACTGCAAACGGCAAAAATTGCTTGCCGCTGGACTCTTCGGCATAAAAAGGTTTGAATGAATTTTCCTACGAATTAATAACGGAAGGCTGAATGGTATTCGAAAATGGAAAACATGTTGAGAACACATGTTCTTCTTCGGTAATTTCCCAAACAGAAAGTGTAGCATTCTGCATGCAACAGACATGCTGGTTCTTCTTCTTCTTAATTTTTTTTTTTTTTTTAGTTCTACGCATATAGATAAAGACTGTTCGACAGGCTAGGGGGAAATCCATTCTCGTTTGAAGTCAATGTCGAAAGTAATGCATACACAAACACAGACGATTAGACACGGCTACAGGCGAAATGCATTCTTTGGCTGGGGTTAAAATGGTGTTTTGTTTACTTTTGCCGAAAGGAGTTACATCACAATATCTGTAAATGAAAGAATAACAAACAGAGCACACGTTTTGTCGGTGCCATGCCATGTCATGCCATGCCATGCAATCGTTTGTTCAGCAGAAAGCAGGAGCACAAGTACTGATGCTTTATTATGGGACCTCGAAAGCATATTGACGAAATCGAGCACGTATTAGATGTGCTTTTTCCAGAGAAAACATTGTTGACAAAAATCACAGAGCGTGAGAGGACGGACAATTGTTAGTGGTGGGAGTGAGGAGGGCGAGAAAGCAATCTAATTTTACAAAGGAAAACATGACTCCATATGTTCGGATGATTGAATATGACAACAGATGACACGGATCAGTCGTGTTGCAACCGTAGTCGCCCGGTCCAAAGACCATGTCAAGATAGTGCTCTGCTCTGCTCTGCTGTGCTGTGCTTCGACCGAACAAAAGGAAAAGGCATAAGTATGTATGAATGTCGGCGACAAATGAGAACGGCAATTCAATTACGAGCAGCCAAAAGCTTTTAAAAGCAAGAGTCAAAAAGGCGAACAAAAAAATAAAAAAACTATATGAAACGAAATGAAAAGAAAAATAAATCAAAAATGTCTTTTCTTCGATGATTTTTCAAAAACTATGTCTTTCGAAGAAAATGACAAAAATTTTATCTTCTCATTTCATTCGGGTTCAATTTAAGTGAAAGTGAGACCTTTTTTTTTCCTTCAATCTCTTCGACTGTGCCGCATTCTATGCGCGACACAATTCGTGTCGTTGCAGTTGAAACATGATTAATTTTTAGCCTGATTTAAGTACAGAAAAGATAAAAGACAACAAAAGGGGAAAAATTGAAATTTTTTCTTGATAGGTCATGCGAGATCAATCCATTTTTTTCACTTCCTTCTTATCAGTGAAAAGTAATTTTTCTTCTTAATTGAAGTGATATCAATCATTTTTGAGGAGACAGCTCGGGCGAACTGACGAAAAATTTATATTTTTGAAGAAATTTTCGAAACGGAGAGACACCTATAACGATTGGCAACTGAAAACATCTGACGAGAAATCATTTCCTCTTAAGATTAAGAATTCTGAATCGAAATGAACGAGATTGACTGGATGTAAGAATTTGTTTTTCTTTAAAGAAGAATACTAAAAATCAAGTGAAATACTTGGAATACGTTGTTCCCTTTGAGGAGGCGTTCCATTATGCGGGATTTCATTGTGTAAGATCAAGATTGTGAGATCTTAAAGCAAAAAAATCGAATCGGAAGAGGTCTCTTGAGTTTGGCATTTAGTAATGGCAAGTTTTTTATTCGAAAATATCGATATATTGCATTGTAAACTGTATACATAGGGGTTGGAAATTTATCGATAGTATCGACTCCCTATGAATAGTTTTCCTGAATCCTATCGCCAACTATCGAAAGTATAAACTGCCAGCCCTAGTATACATTTATCAAAAAATTCTTTTAATTTTTTTTCTAATCTATTCAAAAATCGAAATATTGGGTGCGTTCAGCAGACTCAACTGTTGTGCAACCGTCGGGCAAAATTTTGCTAAAAGATGCGCTACCAACTGAGCTCTCACAGCATGTGGACTGCACGGTCTCTATTTCCAAAAATGTAGACCGCTGCACAACAGTTGATTCTGCTGAGTGCACCCATTGATACAAGGCATCTCCCATGGCCTGCAAAGATTTTCTACTACAAAATCGAGTGACCTCTTTCTGTACCATCTATCCCTCTAGAATATCCTTGAAGCTCTTAAATTTATGGGCTCTTGAGTGTCTGGCCCACAGTGAATGTTATGAAGAAACCGGAAAACAATTTCCTTGAGATAAAAGGATAAACACTAGGTATACATATGGGCATTTCTAGAAAAAGTAACTCCTATGTCGCATCCGTATATGTCTGAGTGCATTTGGAGTGTCTGAGTGGAATCTGTGTAGAAACTTTGATAAATAAATACAAGTCCACTTGAGATGGACGATGGACTTTTTTCCGTATTCTTCAATTCGGGACTTAAAAATGTTATGTAAGTCTCGCGTCAGTGTATATAAATAGTATGTATTTATGATTTTAAATACTAAAATTTCTATTCAGATCCGAAAGGCAAACAGTCCCTTACGGACGCCAGAAAACCGTCACTTTTTCAGGAAATGCTCATATGGGGATAAATTTAGACAAAACTCCTATTGGGGAAAGATTCTATGCTGAAAAATCCCACTGCATAAACACAGTTCTTCGGTCACTTACATCGAGTTATTACTGTATAATCCAGGCCTTCCTAATAAGAACAGTTTATGTTTAATTTGGCGACTTTCCCTATAAAAAGATAACAGCTCTTCAAACAGGATATTTTTTCCTAGGGACTCTCGAAAGAACTACACTTCCGTAAACTTATTTATCCAAAAGGGACGAATTTCAATTAATTTTATTTTTAGACATCCGAATTGTGTGTCATTTATCGTAACGTATGTATGTTGATTTTCCTTCCGTTTGTCATAATAAATTTATTCATATGATTCTTACCAGTTTATTCCCAAACTGTTTTACATAAGTGTTTATCCAATGACACTTCACGATCGGAACGATTTATTCCCAGTGATTGGCATTAACAATTGAAATGAGTTCGATTCTGTTTCTCTTATTTTTTTTTCACTTTTCGCTTCGCACAAAAATAATTTTTTGTTATTTTTAATTCTTTTTGTGTTTCGTTTGCGCTTTTTGCTCTCCTTATTTTGTGAAGGTTCCCCTCAAGGGTCTAGGTCAACAAGCACTGTCACAGTCACGGGTGTTCCAAAAACGCTTGTCACAGTCACAAGAATCGCGTGAGATGAGTGAAGGCGCACTCGAGATTTGATCTTGAAGCAAGAAAAGAAATTTCCTATTCCTCTTTCGACTCGAATTTGTTTGATTTTCTTTTCAGGTTTCTGATTTTTATTATATTTTTCTGATTTCATGCAATTTGAAGTCGTTGCACTTGTATTTTAATTGCGAATTCTGTAAACTTTAGTTTTGACTGTTGCTGTCACGGCTTTTGTCTCACTTGAAACTTTAGTATTCTTCAAGGTTAATCTTTTGTTATGTTTCTAAATATTTCCTGATAGAAGTCTTCACAAACTATCATCAAAACTGCACATCAGATTCTCTTACACCATCACAACATTAAGCGATAGTGTAGGCGCAACAGTTGCCGTTAGGCGTTCTTGTCTCAAACGGACGTTAAACGTTCAGTTATCGTTGAAGTTTGAAAAACGAGGCTCTTTTTTACATTTTCTTGATTATTCACATTATATTTGTTTTTGTAATATTTGCCACTTTGGACAGAAACAACAACAAAGCGCGGATATATGTTAATATATATACGAATAATGGACACGTCAAACTAAACGCACAACCGTTCTCATCGAAATCTCGAAGCGGACTGAATACAGCTGGAAACAGTCACACGGTATCGTATCGTGACGTTGTGCTCTCCCTTCTACATAGAGATGGGCGCATGTCATGCCATACTTTTCGTGACGGAATCTCACTTTGTGCGGGTTCGTGTGTGTCCGTGTTGATTAATGTCGACACCAACATGACAAATTAAAAAATAAATAAATAAAAATAAGCTTGCATTGGCTTAAAATAAAGGAAATCTAAGTGATTTCAAACTGCATAGTGTGAAAAAAGACACGTTTATATATCGATAGTTTGAACTAGTGTTGTTAACTTAGCTCTCTTAACCCACGATCCTGAGCGTTTCAGAGACCAATACATTAAAACGACTTTCAGAATAGGATTAAACTTCCTGTTTCTCTTCCAGCTCGGAACCAATAAACAGTATACTCTCTGCTTACAGACATTCCCATTAAGCGAAAACCTCTCTTAAGAGGACACTTTTTCGGAAACGTTCTGGTATTCCTGTTTCTCAAAAATTTCTTCTTGAGCGGAAGCCTCTGTTAAGCGGACATATTTTCCATTCCCGTAGGTGTCCGCTTAAAAGAGAGTACACGGCATCATTATTAAAGAAAATTGTATTAATACAACACAAGTACAGGAAAATAACAACGATCAAAGCCAGGAATCTTATGAGTAGAGGGAAAGAATAGAAAATTGTGTCTTGCAGAGGTTTCATCATACGTACGAAAAAACAGACACCCAAACAACTGGACGGACATGGCTTATTCGAATCTCCTGGTATCGCCGATCATTTCTATAAAAAAATTTGTATGTCTATCTTGACTTGTATTAAAAAATTCTTTGCACTAGACTATCGGCTGTAAACCTTGTTTAATTGATATATCTAAAAAAAAAAAAAAAAATTTAAAGCGCTTTAGAAAATTTCAAATGTTAAATAAACAGGCAAAGTTGAACCAAACTATTTAATAATAAACAAAACAGCGACATATTATGTATGGAAAACGTCGTACGTGTTCGTGTCGTGTTCGTCACTCGCCCATCTCTAACTACACAAATTCAAATATGCCGACTTTTCGAATCTAGCTAATATTGGTGGGGTTTTTCAGAAACAGCTTTTATTTATACTGGTCGCCCTAATAGCTGTATAGCTATGCAGCTGTATAGAAGTCTTCAAGTGCTGCCTACGTGGCTTTGAAAATCTAGTGGATTCCCATTTTTCCCTGCTATAGCTAACGTACAGCTATTTTTGACTTTATACATACATGGCTGTGAAAACAAAGTACAGCAACGGATATTCTTGATAAGCAATCGAGAACAGAATAAGAAAATGATTCAATAAATCGAACCAATTGGGAACACTTCGTTTAAGAGAATTGACCGCTTAAGAGGGTTATATACGTGCCTTCTCGACGGTGCAATTATCTGGTAGTTCCTCAATTTTATAAAGGCACTTTGTGCTCTAATGAAAAACTCCTCCTTACATTTTATATCCAATTCGCGAGAAATTGATCGCAGAAGAACTATTTGTAAGGAGGCCCATTCAGCGAAGACGACCGGAAATTATTGCATCTGCTCCTGTTTTGTTTTGTTTCATCTCCCTTTTCTGCCTGTTGGTCGTGGTCCCTTCTCCGTGAAGTGTTTCCAAGATAATATTATTTTGTGGCGTTATTATTTTTTTTTGGGTTCGTTCAATATTTTGCCATCTAAAATTGTGATTCTGTGCGGAATGCAACACATGGAAGCATGTGCAACTGACGAAAAGAGATTACGAGGGTGCACTCTGTTCTATCAATTCATCTGAGAATGGAATGCGAGAGGGAATTATGAACACAAGAATGGGCAGGTATATTTTCTGAAGTCAGCACACGCTTATTTACTTTCGGTAGTCGTCCTGCTGTCGTGTCCTTCGTTTGAAACAAACGAGGATCGCATTTAAAAAAAGGAACCCAAAGTCGCTTAGATACATATAAATCTATTTTGGTGTTGAAAGGAACAAATATTTTGTTGCGGTTTTGTGTCGTTAGTACAGTGGGATGAATTTCTTGCAAATAAAAATAAGTAATAAACTGTCTCGTCAACTTGTTCACAACTAATGCCTGGTTTCCAATAGTGCGGGAATCCCTTCTAACATTCAACACATCCAAGCATATGGAATCAGTTTCAATCACCCAGCGGGAAATTATCTCCTGCATGACAAAGTCATCAGTGATATCATCGATGACATATTGGTGACAGTATCATGCATGACATCTTGCGGGACATGTCATCGTAGAGGGATGCTGTTCATTTGCTTGAATCTTATTGGCTACTGATATTTAAATAAGGTTTTAGCGTCATTCGAGCGTTAGCATCAAGTGGCGTAGTGGATGGCCACTCGACTCAGAATCCGAAGATCGCGGGTTCGATCCCTGGCTGAGGCGTGGAAAAATCATTTGAAATAGATATTTTAAAATTTGCAAATTATTCAACGAGATGACAAAGAAGAGAGTTCTTAAACTGGTTTCTGTAAACTGACATTAAGAGATATAAAAAATGTACTGATGTCAAATGATTTTTTCGCCATCGCACTCGCTAGCATGACATGTCATTTTCTTATCCTACGGTGACATTTCACAGGTGACTTCACTGTCCAACTCCTGTACAAATGTCATACTAAATCTCCTATGAAATCGCATGCGTTCCGGCTCCAAAGTCACCCTGACTTCATTGATGATGTCAGAGGGACATTTCCCGCTGGGCAACTACGCTTCGGATTGTAATTAGTTCTATATATTTGTATATGTTAAATGTTTCCAGGAATTAACGCACAGAGATTCCTGTACTATTAGAAATCACGCATCAAATTCATTTAACCAATTTTCCCTTTCAGAAGACACATTCGTTCCACTGTCACTTCCGCTTGGAGTAAAAAATCGCGAAGTGTATTCAAATTACATGAAGGAAAAGCGAGGTACAATTTCCTTCTTTGTTTTTATTATCCTTGTTGAAGGAAATCCTTGAACGCATTTGACGTGAGCCACAACCAGTTGCGTAAGGTAGAATTTCTTCCTGCCAAGGCTGTGCTCCTGTTGCCGCAGCAAGTTCCTGATGTGATTTGTGTGTTGTCTGTTCTCTCGAATCTGTGACGCAAGGAGTGTGGCTACGCAACAGGTTCGTTTGTTGCTTTAAAACAATATTCCATTTATTGTGGCTCGACCCAATGACGCGCGCAAATGCTCTTTTTTCATGTCTCACTCAAAGAAGGGAAATTGAAAAGCGCAAAAAAAGAAAGAAAAAAGAGGAAAAATAAATGGCGATTGATATGGGTCCTCCATTCGCTCTGCTGGTTTGGACATTTTGATATTAAATCGTTTTATAAATGTCAGCGAGCAATGGAATTACAACGTTGTTGGAAGATGATTCTCCTTTTGATTTCAAATAAGGCGAAATGCATCTGAACGGAAAATATAAACTGCCATCGATAAGGTTAACCATGGCGATTTCGTGCGGCAAGGACGATTGAAAGATGGACCATTTTTCGTTACATCTGCGAAGGTACCTACTATAAAAAGGCATTTGTGTAGGTACTTTATGCCGCGAACAAAAAAAAAAATCAATTGAAATGAATGAAGTTGACATTTTTATCTAATCCAAATGATGTCATTTCACAAAGAAGAATGAATGGAAGAAAAACACATTTTGTTGAAGGAAATTTTAACCCAACAAGGTAATACGATGTAATAATTGGTTTCTGGAAAAATGGGTTTACGAATCCGTTGTAGGAAAGTCGAAAGGAATGTTCATGATTTCAGAGCAGAAACGTCAAAAAAAGCAATGGAAAAATTCATCTCCAACATGAGTCGGAAAATTCCCAAACGCTCACGAGTAGAGCAATCATAAAAGAACAAAGAAACAAGAGGGAGAGAGAGAGAGAGAGAGAGAGAGAGAGAGAGAGAGAGAGAGAGAGAGAGAGAGAGAGAGAGGGAGAGATGGCAAAGTCAAAACGTAATAAATAATTCTTTTGTCCAGAGGAAAACTGACTTCACATTGAGGCATTATAAACTCCTTAAGAAAATGAACTCGAATGCAGTCTAGCGGCGCCTTCCTTTAATTTATGATTACATAACGTCATCTTAAGAACGGAATAGATAAAGAAAGAAAAAGTTGCTCTCTTCAACTGGTTTTTGACTTTTGAAAAGTTGAAGAAAAATTATGAAATAGCGTGAGAAAAAAAGAGCTACCAAAAAGGAAGCAGAAAAGTTAGAAAGAAATTATAATTAAAATTTGTTAGATACCCTTCAACCCTTGAAATGGGTTCATGCAAGGCCTAAAGGCTTTGAAATTGCTTTTTTCTTATTCTACTTAAAATTTTCTTAACAAAATTTTTCTTTTCGTTCTGTTAAACAGCTTCAACGTTTCCGTAAATATCTTTAGAATGGCAATCGGAATACATTGAGTCTCATTAAAAGCGTTACGCTAAAAAGCGTCAATAATCTCATTACCACCTGAGACTCTAATGTGAGTTAATTAAAAGAAAAAAAAAAGAGAGAAAAATAAATAAACGTTTGAGTTTTTCTGTCATTTTCAGCTACTTAACGTTCAGTTACAAGACACAAATAGTCGTAAAGCCGTCAATAAGAATCAACTTGAAGGTACTGAAATGCTTCGTCATACCCGAACCTCTATGGCCTGGCTGGAAAATTAACGTAGTCCCAACAACTCGAAGAAGTAGAGAGTGTATGAGGTGCAAAGCAAGAGAAGATATAAATAAATGAAAAGAAGAAACAAGACAAGGGAAAACCGTTCACGTCTTAAGAATCTTAAGCCGATTTTCACAAATTAGAAAATCACTTAACTTTTCAAACGCTCTCCGCGCTCGGATCGCGTTCCTCCCCATATAAAAACTTATATCTCGCCGTTGCAGCATCATTTTCCGTGTTATTAACTCTGTTCTTAGGCATGAATTTCTTCATACTTAATTTTCCATATTCCGAACTTTGCTAATCTTTAGCATTTTGCTTGAATTGACCTCCTTTCCATCAAGACTGCCTGCCTGCCCGCCATCCCACTAGCTGGCCTAACTGAATGATTGAATGGCTGAATAGATGAGTGACTGAGTGACTGAATGGCTGCATGGCTGAATAACTGACTGAATTCGTTAGCTGACAGCAGCGCCACCAAGACGGGAACGGGCCGCCGCCACGCCGCATTCAACAAAATTGAATTATGCTCTTCGAAATGCGCGAAGCGTTACTGATGCGATTTGATTACGTCTTCGAGTAAATTATAGTTTCATTAAGAACCACGAGCTGCTCCAAAGGCCTATGCCATGCACTGTTCCTAATGCTCGATAAGACCTTAGAACATTTCCGAGCGCCGTGGATGCCGTCGTCGTCGTCGCCGTCGCCATCGCCATCGCTGTCGTTGTTGCGTTTTTTCCCCAAGAGAATTTCTTGTTGACGCTCCGAGTAAGTGAATCGCTTAAATATTGAGTTCATAAGCGTTTGTAATTAAAAACATACACACAAATACATTGTGAGTACATATGTACATCATTTTATATGTATATAGTGTATAGTTTTTAATAAAGCATGGCGCTTACAGGCGGCAGCTCATTGATGTATCAAACATTTTTAATGAATTCTCAATGGGAGTAGGTGCCGCAATTCGGTTTTTTTAGGGCGTCGAATACATACAGTAGAATCTGGATATAACGAATCCCTGAAATAATGAACAGCTGAACGCTCTTTTCTTACAGGCACTTTTCTTAATAATCAGGCTTTAAGAGAGGGGGGTAGGAAAGGGGAATTTTCCCCCTTTCTGAAGGTGCCCACAATTGGCATGGGA
Source organism: Chlorops oryzae (assembly GCA_020466095.1). Lineage (NCBI taxonomy): Eukaryota > Metazoa > Arthropoda > Insecta > Diptera > Chloropidae > Chlorops > Chlorops oryzae. The sequence continues at coordinate 29,872,963 of CM035808.1, forward strand.
CTTTTTTTTATTTGGTCGCAAATTTTTGTGAGAGGACCCCCGAAAAGAAATCCTCCAGGCCCCAAATTTCTCTCTACGGGCCTACAAATAATGAACAAAAATTTCAATCTCGCTAATACGAACAATCTGAATATAATATAATGAACAAGACGTGCAAGTTTAAAATCACTATATCCAGATTCTATAGACTGTATGTCTATAGAATTTTTTTTCAGTGTATAATAATGCAATTTTTGATCTCTGTTGTATCCATTTAATTGATCTTTGTATAGACTTAAAGCTTCTAAAATGTTTCGATGACATATTCCGCTGTATTACAGGATTGGTTCGAGTTTCGACTATCGAGTAATGACTTTCTGGGAAAACTAATGATATTTCCTTTGTCTTGACCTATGTGTATCATTTGGGGCCAATGGCTGGATGTACACCAGTTCAATCAGAATTTTGCCTAACTTACCCAGCCAATGTGAAGCTCTATTTATGCCGTGTGCCAGGAATTTTTCAATTTTGAAAGGGATAATATTTAGACTTCTGTACAGTCAGTGAATAGCCTCTAATTCTAGTTGGCTCTATAAATCCTACAGTCGACCTTGTCCTATCAAAAAATTTTGTTCTATCAGCATTTTTGGTATAGTAGATGCCAATTCCATGCAAGACGGTCCTAGGGACGGTCCACAACCGTCAGCCATTCTGAGCAGAAATATTTATTTCATTGCTTTCAAAATCTCAAAATCCTTGAGAGTCACATCCTTGTTTTTTTATAATATTATGAGCTAAAACCTAAAAAAAAGTGTGCGTAAAGGGTGGGACAAAATGGAATTGTCCAAGAATAACTTGTACAAATTTTTCAACCGTTCTCTTGTCATTTTTTTTGGAGTTTGAATAGTGGAACCTAACCCTAACCCAATCAGCACTCTACATGCAACTTTTCATAAGGCCGTAATTTAAAGAAAAATTCTCAGTATGATTGATGATTTATTATCGAGTCGACCTTTGTCTGTCAATTGAAACCCATTCTAATGACACTTCCTGGTTTTTCAGCAGATTTTTAAGCCCCCACATCATTTTTTATGTTCGTTTGTCTCCTCTTATACCCTTAGAACGTATCCTTCATATTTTCATCTTTAATCGTTGATATCATATGACACATATCAACAGCGATATATCCGCTCCATATGCATTTGAAGAAGAAAATTGCACTTTTTTCCATGAAGTTCATGACTTCAATTGTCCGCGTGTTTGCTTTTATCGACATCAATTGTATGATTTGGCGCACCAAAAAATAAAGAATAGAAGATAAAAAGAAGATAAAAGGAAATGCAAATAGATTGTCTATGGACTTGCCAAAGGCTGATGGCAGCCATGCAACGCGCTGCGGTGAGCTGCATTGGACATTGCCCCGGAGGAGACAACAATCCAGACCACCCAGACTGATTGAAAGCCCTTCGAGTGTTTGTGACATGCGCAGCACGCTGTGATCTTTTTTTATTTTTTTTTTAGCGTGAGTGAAACCGAAATGCGGGCAGACATTGCTTTTGAGATTTAAAAAGGGAAAATGCAAAAAAGAAATAAATAAATAAAAGCAGACTTTCAAATCAAAGACTTGCAATAGGATTTCACATGATTTCACAATGAGCTCAATCGAAAAGAGCGTTCTTTTCCAGTACAGGAAGTGTCAATCAGTGACAAATGCAAAAACATAGGAGAAAATAAAATTGAAATTAAAATTTATGATTTTTTTTGCTTACCAACAAAGAGTTTCGGGTTCGAAATTGAAATTAATTGAAAGAAAATTAAAAGAAATTATTAAATTATTAAAATTGAAGAGTGAAATGTGAAATTCCGCAAAAGCGGAAATGAAATCGAAATTGATTTATCACAAGTTCACGCAGCGAAACATTACCGTCACCACCGTCACAGTCATGCCGCCAATAGTCACAATCAATATACAGTAATCAATAGCGAAAAAAATAAATAAATAAATATAAAGTTCATTGTAAAAGTCATGCGAGCGTTCCGAATCGCTACACATGCGAGCATACATACATACATACATATGGATGTCTACTCGAATTAACCCTATCTCGATCCACATATGATAGCAGCTTCTCTCTGCTCTTCGCTCGCCTATGCGGCGATCGCTCCATCGCTCCATCGACCATCGATTTCTGTGATATATTAGAAGGCGTTAACCTGCGCTCACACGATCTTTCGCGACGATCAGACGCATTGGCAACGAAGAGACGAAATGAGGCGAAACACAAACAAAAAATATATTCAAAAATCTTAAATCAAAGCAAAGTCCGACCCGCACCGTGTGCGGTAGGTCGTAAGCTGTTGTTGTGCGGCGCATGTTGCACATGCGCAGTATGCAAGACCAAGTCCAGTGCTTGTTATGCTCGCAATAAAAATGTCATCCAACTAATATAAATTTAGCCTTAGGGAATGTTTTCCGAGACGCTCTCATATAGCATGCCTAAAATGAGATGAGATTTATGGGCCTGCTGTTTGGTCATTTTTATCGAAACGTTTTCAAATGTTCGAATAAATAAATAAAAACACTCGTGTATAAGGTAGCGGTAAACATATGAAGTTTCGTTGGAGGGGGCCAGGTAGACTTTTTTTTTGGGCTTTCAACAAATAACAATATGCTGAGATTTCATGTTACGAATTTATAAAGATTTTAATTTATACTTAATTATTTTTCTTTTAATGAGAGACACAAATGCATTTTGTCAAAATTGTTTTATGGAGATTCTCAAATTAGTGGGAGGAGAGAGAGAGGAAATTTCATAGCATGAACGATAGCAATTAAAACGATTAATGATGCTTATCGAAAGTTGATTTTTTTTTATCCAACTTCAATAAGTTATGACAATAAATATGATGTGGCCATTCCCGGAGAAGAAAGCCCCATGGCTGGTTAGATCGTGCCTGATCGTTGGGAGGCCTCTTAACAAAGTTTCATTGCAGCTGTGGTTAATGATGAATGAAGGATGTCCCTTAAGCTTAACCAAGGATTTCGATAATGTCGATAGCCACATCAAATATTGAGTTGTTACGCTGTGCAAGCAGCTACGCCCCCAGCCGTCATAAATAGGTAAGCACTCAGTGCCATCGAGTTAGGCCGAGGACAGCTATCGAAGTAAAACAACACTCCCAAATATGATGTGACAATTGTCATGAATTCGGGAATAGAACAGCACATAGTAAAAGGAATTTTTTAATTCATCTCCCATTTAAAATGCCCTTTTCTAGAAGGCCTCTCTTCAATCAATTTCTATTTTAAAATCACTCAAAATAAGGTCACAATTTTGACACCATTTCAAGTCCATAGCAATAGACGTGCATTAATCCTGTGTTCTTGGGATTTGATTTGAGTTGAAAGCCTTTCAAAACAATTGCACGACGGTCCCTTTCGGCTTAAAATTTACCGAAATTTTCTTTTCATTTCCCCCTTTTTTTCTTCTTTGAAATACATTTCCATCTGCTTGAATTTTTTCTGCTCTTTGTACTGTTTTTTTTTTTTTTTTACTGTGACTTGTCGCGTGTTCTTTGTCATATTTTCTAACAATAAGTAGATTGCCTGCGCATTTCAATTTCCCGTTGGAGCGTGCGCTGTTCTCAATCTCCACAGCTTCCTACAACTCATTTTGAGGGAATTTATTTCTTTGAAATTGGTCCGTCTTGGGTCTGTTGCATTCTTGGGCTGGAAGAATATTCTTATCCATGATCTGATATTGAATGCTTAAGTGAAGCTACTCTGAAGAAGTGAATCATTCTTATCGATTATTGCTGCATTTCTAAGAGTGCCAAAGTGATTTTTATACATACATATTTCAATTTTGAAGTAGTTCGACGCGTCGTCTATTTGGAGAAATGTTCCTAAATGCACGGGATAATATTACGAAATGAAACGAGTCTGGTTTTCGTCTTTCTAATGATGGCATTATTCAAAAATGATGCACTTTTATCGGTCTTCCTCCATCAGGCGCAGCATCAGACATAGGAATGAAAATAGGCAATAATACTTAAGATACTTAACGCCCTAATTAAAGTTTTTCATATGAGAATTTTTAATGGAAATTCATTTCGAAATATGTACATTCATATGAATGTATGTATGTATATCGAAAAGCCTTTTCATATTGCATTTCAATGCAGTTCGATTTCGTAACACATGTGCTACTTTTTCTTCGGAAGTAGAACAACAACAACAATAAGAAAAAATTCATGGAATTTCGAAAATTCTTTTCCATTTATTTGGTTTCTTTTCTTTCTTTCGATTCATTGGTGTTCATATTCATTTTAGGGAAGATATTCATTCGAACACTTGTTGATAGAAAGGATGCAATTGAAAATTGTCTGAATTGTCAACAAATTCAAGCGATTTCACCGGAAGTCAGTGAAACGGAATCGTATTTTATGTGTCCCGAACTAGATTTATTCTGAGAAATATGACAAAGATTTATAGAATTCAAATGAACAATTTTCATCAAAATAAATAACAATTTTCGATGGGCTCTTGAATGTTTGTTCAGAAAAAAGAGAAAAAGAGATAATATTAAAATGAAGTTCGGTATGCCGTTCAAAAGTAATAAATCTTGAAATGTTTTTTGAAAGTATGTTCCTCAATGACAAGAAGCAACACGGTTAGATAGCCTCAAAGTTTCGATTCGTTTCCCCTGTTTCTTTTTAACGTCTATATCAATGCTCACATGTAAGCTGAATAGCGCCGGAAAGCCTAAATAAATATTCAAAAGATTTATTGAGAATTTTCATAAACGAAATTATTTTCGATCTTTTCGAAATAATTAATTTTTAACCCACTTGCGAGGACAGAGCTGTGAGCGCAGGGATTTTGATGTTTTATTTATTTAAACATATCAATTTCGAGAGCCTTTCGAAGAAATCCAAAATGTTGCTGTTACTCCTGCATGAGTGGTCTGTCTGTCTGTCTGTCGTTCTGGCCGCATGATTAAATGATGGCACAGAAGCCTGTTCGCTTGTCCGCTTCACCTCAGAACGTATTTTCGTTGGGTTTGACTCCTTTGCATTTGTCTTCTTGTTCTCATTTATTATTATTTGGTTTTTTTTTTTTTTTTTGACCACACAAGATGGGAGACGGTCGCACCTTCGACCAGCAGAAAACTATCATTCTTCGTGGTGGTCAATGGCGTTCAAGAATTTCACCAAATCTTATCAATGAATATTTTCTTGATTGTTACTTATTCTAAAGATTGGTTTTAGGGATTGGAATTTTTCAATCAGAATCAATGGAAGCTGGAAGGATTCGAAGGAAAAGCTTAAATCAAAAGCTCATATGAAGTGGGTAGAGTGCTTTAGATGCCATCAACTAAAACTCATATTATCATTCAAGCTACACACATATAGACATTAGATAGAGTTACTTAAGAGTACAAAGGCGATAAGAGGAAAAAATTGCTTAGAAAAAATACAAAATTTTAGTGATCAAAATGAAGGACAATCGGAAGTAATGGGTTAAGTTGAGATAAATGTTTGAATAAATATCTGAAAATATCATAGCAAGACTGTGTTATGTTAAGTTATGTCATAACTAGCTGAGTTATATGTATGTAGGATAGACCCAGTGGCGTGTCCAGAGAAAAGGTGCTTATATTTTCCACAGTGGTATATTGAACAATTGTAAGACATTAACCCAAAAAAAATTTGGGGGGGCTAGAGGAAGTTTAGAGAGCTGTGGACCAGTTGTGGAACCTAAAAAACCCGAAAAAATTTCGATGAAAATTTATATAAAGACTAAGCGAAAATTCGAAGAATCTTAGCACCAAAATTTGTTTAAAAAACTGGTCCTTTTTGGACCAGTTTGGAACTAGACCAAAACTAGACTAATTGTAATCCGTTTCTTGAAAAAATTTTGAAGCCAAAATTTTTAGCATTTTTTACTTATTCTATAGATAAAGTTTCATCGAAATCGGACGCCATGAATTTTTCGGGTTTTTTGGGTTTTTGGTCCACAACTCTCTAATCTTCCTCTAGCCGTTTCGCAAATTTTTTTTTTTGGTCTAATGTCTTCTAATTGTTCAACATACCACTGTGGAAAATATAAGCACTTTCAAAGCACTTTTTTCCTGGACACGCCACTGGTTAGACCTACTTTGTACAGTCGAGTCTGTATAGCAAGAAACCCGGGTATCGCGAGGACATGGATTGATTTCAGGGCCATGGATTTTGAGAAAAAAATTCTCAGAATTTGTCATAGATTGCGAGTTTGCTATACCATTTTTGATTTGTGTTTTTTTTTTGTATCCATATTAATCGACCCTCCTTACTGTATATATGTATGTAGTTTGGCTTCAAATAAAGAAATTTGAATCAACAAACTTATCACTTATTGGCTTTTCCTGCATAAATTCAGGGAATAATCTCTAAAATTACAGTAGGTATCTCTAGTCAAGTCGATTTGCATCGAATAGGAACAAACAAACATCACATAAATAATATCACACATATTATACCCCACATGTGCCTAATATTTCAGCTCCTGATTAAATAGACAAATTTCATTCACGCTTACATATAACATGAAAGGAGCAAATTGTTTGGAAATTCGATAATCGATCATTCCATTCGATTATCTAACTTCACGCAAGACAATCGTTGTATCGGATAACTCGAACCCCATAAACCGTTCACATCGTTCCCTTAGGACATATCGCGTAAATTCGTATGTATATTGAGGGTGTAAACAAATCTCCAAAAAAAAAAGTCTAAATAAGCAACAATTTCAACAATTTTCACGGATTATCAAAATCGCTTGGAGTTTTTTTTTCTTCTTCTTCCATATTTAAAGGTGTAGACGTACGTCAGTATTAAATCATTCATTTTTGCACTCCTACATACCCAAAACAGAAATTTCGCCTTCATGGATTTTTTACCAGAAACTTACCTGCAAAACAAAGAGAAAGAGAGAGAAATGTGTGTGAGTAAGAGGTAAAATAAAATTATAGAAAATATTATTTACAAAATTGTTTCTTAAAATGTCTCGAAGCGACCAATTGCAATCGGTGCATGATTGCATGGCACACTCCGCGCACAAGTGATAATTTCCCCAAGTGAAATTCGTAAGGAAAATTTTTGGAAACGCGATGTAACGCGAACTCTCTCATATGATACCTACCTACTATTTTAAGAAGTTAGCCGAAAACCGAAAACCAAAATGCAAAAAATATAAAAAAAAAAAACAGTTCAAAAAAGTAAAACCAAAAATTGAATGTACTTCTTTGAAGTTCCCAACTGCACTTGCCACGTTCAGGGGGAAAAAACTTTTTTCTTGAGATTATAATTTTGCAGAATTTTTTCGCTTCGAGCGATAACGATTTTTAACTTTTTTTTATTTTGTTTTATTTTTATTTTTTATGTTTTTTATTTTTTTGTTTTTCTTCTGTAAATTCACGGAAATCATCAATTATTTTCATGCAATCCAAAAATTTACATTGTTTGCTGTCATAAAGGATTGTGTTGGTAAGAAAACAAAAGCTCATGCGCATGCGCAGCCTGATTTCGTAATTGTTGGGCTGAGCATGGCTTTAGTTTTTCGGTGTGTGTCCTTCGGCATTTGTCATGAATTTTTCATGATTGTCAGTTTGGGTCTCGGGTTTAAATTTTTTTCTTTTACATTTTTTGTTCATATTGAAGTTTTCGTTTGTAAGTAATTAAAATTTCGCTCGACTCGCCGATTGCTGTGAGTTCTTCTCACGTTTCGTTTTTCAAATTTTTTTACGTATTTAAAATGTTTATTAGGGTTGAACAGGTGCGTGGTATTGTCTATCGTATACTGAGATGGATACTCTATATAAAAATATCAATGATATCAATCTATAAGTCAGCTGGAAGGATATTTTATATACCTATGTACTTAAAATGGGAGAAGCCTAACAGTGAGCTTGTTGTTTGAAGAAAAAGGGCTCTAAAATTTAGCTTAAAAATCGGTTTTGATCACATATTTAATTTTCCCATCTTATTTACAAAAAATTTATTAGACATATGGGGTACCAAATTGAAGGAAATCGATCCAGTATTTTGAATAAAATAAAAAAATTTGGTGTTAATTGGACACTTTTCATTCCAAAATGGCTTCCAAAGTAAAAAAAATTGAATTTTTTTTTTTAGAATTTTTCACTTTGACCGTTTATTTTTCATTCAGTGGGTCAAATTTTTACCATCAATTTAATTTTGCCTAAAAGCACATACAATTAGATTTCAAACTGTATTTAAGTTTTTTTTTTACGATGAACCATTATCGTGGGAGAGTAAATTTTCTCGACTTACTGCCTAAAAACTTTAAGGCCCTATAAATCCTCATTTGCACACCCAAACCCCCCTCCCATACGATTTATTGTTAGTTCTGACCTCCTCTATCAGCTCCCGAGCGGTTGACCTTCACAAACGTAACACCCTGTATATATATTAGGTGTAGTAAAAATAAATCCATTATTTTTGCATTAAATTGAGAGCTTTATTTAAGATAGTTAGAATGACCCGATTTATGTCAAATATGCGCCGTTTTGTTCGATAACTTGTTGCCATTTTAAAGGTATATTCATTATGCCTCTCTCATAGAAGCCCTCGTTCCTATTAGCAAAAAATTGAGACAGTCGAATTTCAGAAGCCTCTCTTGAAGCGAATGTTTCACCAGCAAAATTGTTCGCCATGGACAGGAACAGATGGTAATCACTTGGTGCCAGGTCCGGACTATAAGGTGGATGCAGAAGAACCTCCCAACCAAACTCCCGGAGCTTCTGGCGAGTCACTATCGATGTGTGTGGCCTGGCGTTGTCCTGATGGAACACAATTCCTCTCCTATTGACCAAAGCTGGCCGCTTATGGGCGATTGCTTCCTTCAGACGGTCCAATTGTTGACAGTAGAGTTCCGAGTTAAGAGTTTTGCCGTATGGGAGCAGCTCATAGTAGATAATTCCCTGCCAATCCCACCAAACACACAGCAAAACCTTCCTGGCCGTCAATCCTGGCTTGGCCACCGTTTCCGCCGGTTCACCGTGTTTCGACCACGACCGTTTTCGCTTGACGTTGTCGTAAGTGACCCACTTTTCATCACCAGTCACCAACCGCTTCAAATGGGTCGATTTTGTTGCGGTTTAGCAGCGATTCGCAGATGGAAATTCGGTCTATGAGGTTTTTTTGCGTTAACTCGTGTGGCACCCATACATCGAGCTTCTTTGTGTATCCAGCCTTATTCAAATGGTTCCAAACGGTTTTTTGTGCAATCTTTAGCTCTTTTGCAATCGAAACAGTGCTAACATGACGGTCGGACTCGATAATTTCCATGATTTTATGGACATTTTCGACAATTGGCCTTCCAGTGCGTGGTGCATCCTTGACATCGAAGTTACCGGAACGGAATCGACGAAACCAAAATTGCGCATGATTGGCTGTTACAGTATCAGGTCCATAAACGCTATTCACATTTTCAGCCGCCTGGCTTGCGTTTTCTCCCTTATCGAAGAAAAACTGTAAAATGTAGCGAATTTTCTCTTTGCTGATGTCCATCTTTGACAAGCTCTCAAACAAAACTGAATCAATCAATCAAAAAAGTGTCAACAAAGCTTTTTAGTAGGAACTATCATCTTTCTAATGCCCCCTAGCGGAACACGATCGGACTTATACAACGCGAGATGCAGATAAATAACGCCATCTATTGGAAAAATAATGGATTTCTTTTTACTACACCTAATATATATATACATATATATATATTATATGAATGTAGTCCGATTGAGTCTCTAAAAATGTTAATAGTCGGAGTAATCGTGTCGGTTTAAAAACTTCGAAAGTGTAAATTTTCAAGCATATTCTTTTTGTTTTCAGGCCGGTTTAACTTAATCACATACTTTTTGTATATTTGAATTTTTCAAAATTTTTAATAGAAAATTTAATGGTTTAAGCTTCATAACGACTATCATTTATATGTTTAAACCCTTCAGTATAAATTTTTGAATCGCTTGCAAAAGTCAGAATGAAAAGGTTAAATTTTTGGGCTTGAGCAATTAAACTCAGAATATTGTAAAATGTTCTCATAAATCCCCCACAGTTAGGGATTCCAATCCCGGGATCCGGGATCCCGGATCCGGGATCCCGGACGTTTTCTAGTCCCGAAAATCCCGGGATTAGTCTTCGTTAGTCCCGGGGCATTTTTGCAATAATTTTTAACTGTCGAGGTAGAAATATCGAAATATAATCAGATGAAAATGCTTTAAGATATAACGTTGCAAGTGGTGTAATACGTTAGTGGACATAAAAATCTATACGATGGTTATTTTTGTACGTTTAGTACATTAAATGCGATAACTACATGTTTTACGTAGCTGCAGTGTTGTTAAATGTAGGTACAATTCCCTCACGACTTTGACAGCTGGGTTTGGTGGTAAACGAAAAAACTGATTAGAAAATAATTTGATTTGTGAGAGAAAATTGATTTTTGTATTTTAAACCATTAAAATACGCAGTCGCCAGACTATTGTAATTCAGCTATGATAATGCAAATATAAGTAAATAAAATCGTAAGGATTTTTGTAGGGAAAAATTTGTGTAAGCAAAGGAAAAAGTAGTGACTTTTTGGGGCTGTGTAGGGAATATCAGAAAAAGAATTTAACATCACTGATTCAGCTGTTATGCTTCAAATAACTGGAATGTTATTAAGTTTTTGTTTTTTTTTTATTATTGTTAATGTGAAACATAGCTCAAATAAAAAAAATTTATTCGTTTTAAGCATTCTTTCTAATCCCGGGACCGATCCCGGGATCCCGGGATTGAAATTTTGGAATCCCGAAATCCGGATTGGCATTTTGGCCATTTTTTGGAATCCCCCTACTTCAATATCACACTAGCAATTAATCTCTTCCAATGGAACCGTCAATTTCCTGGCAATCGAAATTTACATTGTTGCTGTCATAAAGGATTGTGTTGGTAAGAAAACAAAAGCTCATGCGCATGCGCAGCCTGATTTCGTAATTGTTGGGCTGAGCATGGCTTTAGTTTTTCGGTGTGTGTCCTTCGGCATTTGTCATGAATTTTTCATGATTGTCAGTTTGGGTCTCGGGTTTCAATTTTTTTCTTTTACATTTTTTGTTCATATTGAAGTTTTCGTTTGTAAGTAATTAAAATTTCGCTCGACTCGCCGATTGCTGTGAGTTCTTCTCACGTTTCGTTTTTCAAATTTTTTTACGTATTTAAAATGTTTATTAGGGTTGAACAGGTGCGTGGTATTGTCTATCGTTTACTGAGATGGATAATCCATATAAAAATATCAATGATATCAATCTATAAGTCAGCTGGAAGGATATTTTATATACCTATGTACTTAAAATGGGAGAAGCCTAACAGTGAGCTTGTTGTTTGAAGAAAAAGGGCTCTAAAATTTAGCTTAAAAATCGGTTTTGATCACATATTTAATTTTCCCATCTTATTTACAAAAAATTTATTAGAGATATGGGGTACCAAAATTAAAGGAAATCGATCCAGTATTTTGAATAAAATAAAAAAATTTGGTGTTAATTGGACACTTTTCATTCCAAAATGCTTCCAAAGTAGAAAAAATTGAATTTTTTTTTTTAGAATTTTTCACTTTGACCGTTTATTTTTCATTCAGTGGGAAATTTTTACCATCAATTTAATTGCCTAAAAGCACATACAATTGATTTCAAACTGTATTTAAGTTTTATTTTTTACGATGAACCATTATCGTGGGAGAGTAAATTTTCTCGACTTACTGCCTAAAAATTTAAGGCCCTATAATCCTCATTCATTGCACACCCAAACCCTCCGTCCATACGATTTATTGTTAGTTCTGACCTCCTCTATCAGCTCCCGAGCGTTGACCTTCACAAACGTAACACCCTGATATATAAATAATGATTTTTTATATATAATATATATATCATATAATCATGAATGAGTCCATTATCTTAAATATGTTAAATCGAGTAGTGTCGGTTTAAAAACTAAAGTGTAAATTTTCAAGCATATTCTTTTTTTTTCAGGCCGGTTTAACTTAATCACATACTTTTTGTATATTTGAATTTTTCAAAAATTTTAATAGAAAATTTAATGGTTTAAGCTTCATAAAGACTATCATTTATATGTTTAAACCCTTCAGTATAAATTTTTGAATCGCTTGCAAAAGTCAGAATGAAAAGGTTAAATTTTTGGGCTTGAGCAATTAAACTCAGAATATTGTAAAATGTTCTCATAAATCCCCCACAGTAGAATGGGGCTCAAATCGGCTCAAACTGGCTCAAAAAATAACGAAAATGCTAAATTGAAAAATGATGTTAAGAAGCTCAAGAAAAAATGCCAAAAAAGTTCAAAAAGTATTACCGAAATGACAACTTTAAGTTGTAACGAAAATGGGTACAAGGATTACTGCCACGCAAAACGAAAAGAAATAAAAAAAATAAACAAAAAAGCGCAAATAAATAACACCTTCAAAAGAAAAAAAATTAAAAAAAATAACGAAAAACATCACAAAATACTGCAATTCAATGCAATTCAGGTCATCTTAAGACCCACATACGTTATTGACACACTCAGAGTCCGTGCCGCAAAAGTCCACTTAAATACGTTTCAGTGTCTGGACTTTTGAGCGGTTAATTAAATACTCGAGCCGCTGTTATCAATCAGAGTGTATTAACAGTTTTTTGTTAACGTTCCTTTTTTTGCGATTTGATTTTCAGGCCGAAAATGCAAAACAAAAACGAAACAAAAAAGAAAAGAAAACTTGAATTTTTTCAATTTCAGAATCGGAGGAATGTGGCATTTAGTTTTTGGCCCTCTCGGCCGTAGTAGAGTGCACGCAATTCAGCGAGGCATTTTCCATTTTTGAGTTTATATTTATTTTTCAGAAATTGCATCTGCTACATTTACTCGTTTATTTTTTTTGTTTTCTATAATTTTTTTGCTTCTCTTTTTTTGGGGTAAGTGCACGTGAAGTCATTCGAAAGACCAATAGAGACTGCAATTTATTTTTAGTGATGCTGCGAATAGGAAAAATGTGAGAAAAAACAAGAAAAGTGAGCGAATCTTAGAAAAAGAACAAGGATAAAAAGGGGCGAAATTAGCATTGGCTGCCGTTGTGCTTCCTCAAAAAATGCGAGCACTTCTTCTTTGGGGGCACATTGAACTTTTTTAGGTGAACGATTCATCGGATCAACAACTGTGGGCATTAACTCATCTTGGCATTCGGGCATGCGCTGGGCTATGAACTTGAGAGCTACTCATAAAGGATTTTGAGACTTCATTCCGATGAGGCGAATGAAGAGTTGTCACATTCATTTTCACACTTTCTTTTCGCAATAGAGCGACATGAGAAATAATTTAGATTTTTTTTTTTCACCGAAAAACCAAAAAAAAATAAATAAATTATTAACCCGTTGGTCATATTTTGGTCCGGTTTTTTCTTGACAAACACAAGCGAGCGTCTTATAAATTCGTCAAAAAAAAACTGTTTTTTTCTTCGGCTATGACTATTGAACAAGTGCAAAACAGCTTGTGACACAAAAAACCAAAGAATTTGGATCACACATTTTATGCTGTCCATTTTCAAGGGGTAGGAGAGGGGGAGTGGCGATTTCATGTTTGTATGCACGTTACAATTTTCTTACATTTGACATTAGCTTGTATAAATATGTAGAGTGGACAGTTTTTTCCCTCTGTTTTGTGAAACTGAGACTTTTGAGGCGTATGTGGGTGGGTGGAGAGCATGTCTGTGCATATGAATTTTTACGAAATTTCATAAATAATTGCAATAAATATTTTTTGTTTATGAAAATGGGCCTTATTTATTCAAATGTGAAATGAGTCAAAAAAAAATTTTTTTTTTAAATGCTTTGTGAATGGATAAATGAGGGCGTGCACATTCTAATTGAGACTTACTTTTGATCGCTTATATTTTATACAAACTATTATAATCTGTATATAATACTAATATTTTTCGAAATATTTTGGAGTTTTTGCATTCAATAAAGACGGATTTCTAAACGATTATCTTTGAATTATTATCTCAAAATTTCGAAGGCGTGAGCACTTTTGAAAAGATTGTGATTTCGAAATTCCTTTATGTGCATTATGGGTCGTAGTCTTCATGTTGGTTAAAGAGCTTTGAAAATTTTAGTTTTCAAAAATGTTGCTTTAGTCTTTATGCCAGTTTTACTTAGTCAAAAAAACCTTTGCTATATTCAAATATTTCAAAAATTTTCATATAAAATTTTATGACTTCCTGGCAGCAGTTCTCCCGCAGCTATGCCTTAAATTTTCTTGAAGACTATCATTTGAAAGTTTTGGCCTTAATAAAAGTATGAAGTAGAATGAAGACAAAAAGCGTCAGGGTGGGCAATGAACTATAAAATAACATAGTTCCTTTAAGAATTTGAAGAATGTAAATCACAAAGATTTGAAAGTGATGTGAAGGAATGCTTTTAAAGTATTTAGTCATCTCAAAACAATCTTTAATCAAGAAGAACGTGCGAAAAATGAACTCAGATCGAAAATATTTTTGGCTAATGATGTCACGAAAATTGATTCGGAAAAATACTAATTATTCGGTCACATGATAATAAAGTTTTCAGAGATAAATCAGGATAGTCTCAAATATACCTAATTTACTTCAAGGATGCCATTACATGATTATTGAGTTAATAATGAGGAAATATTCGATGTATCATGCCTCACATTGTGTTAAAAGTTCGTATCAATACTTAATATACTATCTTTATGGGAAGAGAATAATGTCTTCCTTTTTCAGCAAAGTGCAAGTGAATTGAAAACTTTAAGGTAACTTTTCTCAAAATAATTTTTTTGGAGATACCTATGAAATCTTTGAAGTAAATTTAGCGATATGTAAAAAATTCTTCGCAACGAAAGAAACACATTCCCAAAGGCTGAGATTAGGCTACTCGCATCAATATTGATATTTCAACCCAGAAACCTACTCAGAGCAGATAACGTTGCTCAGCCAGTTTCACTCTTAGGTAAGACGGGGTATTGTTTCTAATAATGAAATCGGCTTTGTACCTTCGTTGTCACTACAAATTAAATATATGAAAATTTAAAAATTATATCTTTGTTAGAGCTTGAGGTCATAATGGGATTTTCGCTTTTATTTTTGCAATAATTTTTAACCAATATTTCGTCTTCCATTAATTTTTGATAAATATCAGAACTTTGGCAACAACCTAACGTCACAAAATTCAATCTCTACAACAACCACTGAGCCATTTAAAAGACAAGAGACTCTCCAATGTATGTAAGAATGATCACATAATTCTTAGCAACTTCCTGTTTCCTGCTTCAATTTCAACCCATGAGGAGTTGACCAAGTTTTTTATACCTCCAAATCTATTTGCCACAAGTCTATATACTTGCAGCAAAAGATATGCAAAAATATGTAAAAGAAATCAACATGAGCAAAAATAAAATCAGCCTACAATCTGATAAATCACATTTCGGCAAACAAGTCAACACCTACACATTATTATTTTTTTAGATTTCAAACATAAATCAATTTAAGACTCAACGAGAAAAAAAAAATAAATAAATAAATAAATAAAAAGAGCATCAAACATTACACGAACAATTTCATTAAAAAAATCTCTTTTTTTGTTTCGCCATGAATAAATCTTAATTAAAATGTTGAAAAAAAGAAAAAAAATTAAATTAATTCAGAGATTTGCATATTTCCCATTCCGATAGATGCACTTGCCTCCTCTCCTCCGCCATGGTGCTTTCAATCGGCTGCGATTACCTGCAAATAAAATGCAACAAGCCATTTCGGCATTTGCCGTTTGTCACCGCTTCGAACTCTTTTCGGAGTTGGCCCCGGATTTCTAGTTAGTCGCAGCGCGTAAAAATTTATTCCGTTTATGGATCACAAGCAGAATCGTTGGCGACTTTGGCACTTTTTTTTCCTCTAACGATGTTTTCATATGTATAAGTTTTTTTATTTTTTATTTTTTTTTTTACTTCGTTTTTATATTTTTCGCTGCGGTTTCGAAAGAAAAATGCTCGGCATTCGATTTGTACGGCGTCACGTTCGATGTTAAACTGACGCGCGCATCGAATGGCGCGTTGCATTGCAAATATTTTCGCTAATTTGAATTTAGTTTGCAGTGAATTCGCAAACCAAAAGAAAAGTTTTTATTTTTATTTTTATATTGTTTCTTTTTTTTAATTTTCTTTTTGCTTGAACTGCATCGTGTTACACACATGTCGCATCGTGTTAGTGTTTGCCATTAGTTTTTTTTTGTTTTTTTTTTTGTTTTTTTTTGGGGAAAAAGTGTATGCAATAACAACGAAACTGAGAGCAAATGGTATAATGAACTCAATTTTATTGGTACTTCACGGTTAATGGGCACTCATGATTGCGGGAAGCGTAATAAATATTTGATTTTTATATTGACTTGTTACTCTATTAGCAATCGCGTTTATTAATAGTGAGAAATGGCATATTAAAAAGTAAAAGTCAATTTGTTGAAATTCGATCGCAGTCAACGGGGAACAAGGAACAGGGAACGGTGAACAGCGATGGCGGTTGTGAGCGTTCGTTCACTTTCGATTCTGAGTATTGATAGTGGGTACCAATCGAAATGATTTGAAAGCAAGGCGATCAGAAATTGAGAATCGGTACTAAGAATTCATCGTTTTGTCATGAGCATTTTTTTCGTCATCATTTTTTCAATCATTTTAACCTTGATTCTGTACAACTCCGACGAATTCTTTGAGTTTTTTTTTTTACAAAACAAAGTTTCACTTACTGTACCCACTAGAGTCTTAAAGTAATCGAATACTTTACAGAGTGCCCGATTCTTAAAAATATCGATTTTGCTGATCGTTAATAGAAATCAAAGGGGTAAGGCGGTATTTCCTTGCTCTGACAATATTCTTTGGTGGCCTTCGGAAGTTTTGGTTGAGCATACTTGCTGTGGTTCAAGGATAATGGCTTCGATCTCTCACAAAGACGACCGGTTTTGTCAAAGAAGAGGGATGTCTTTTTAGCTTAAATGCCTTCAATTGGGATTCTACTTACGACTGTGGGTTCTTTTCGTTTCTGAACGATCAGTCCAAAGTGAGAGAACTCTTTGGTATTATTTCAATGACATCTAATTTACCAACTCTCAATCTCAGCAGGGTTTATCAGGGTTGGGCGGATCTTGAAGCACCTAGAACTATGCTCTGAAGGGGTACACATAGGTACATATGTATGTAAATCTTATCAGCATTGGAATCTGAGTCGATAAAGACTTGTTCGTCTTTGGTTCTGCTTCCGAACAGTGCTGCCAGATCGGTTATGAAAAATTCTGCTAGACTTCGATTCAGTTTCCGCCCTTAATTCAAAAATGACAGTTTTCTTCTCAGCTAAAAAGTTTTTAAAGACCAATTTTCATTCATTACTATCCGCGATAATGCATTTTTTCCGCTCCCCAATTAAAAAATCAACTTGAATTAGCAGAAAATCTGCTGATCTGGCATCCGTGCCTCGAAAATGGCTGAAAAAATCAATTCGAAATTTGATACTTTGGCATGTCGAGCCCAGAGGATGATACTAAGTATAAATAAGAACGATACACCCACTGGAACGACCAAAAATTAAATAAATGTGAATAGAGGGCAACCCTAATGACTCGAGAACTATTTCACTGATATTTGGCACACGGGTGAAGGACTAGGAGATCCATAGGTATCCCCAAAATAATTGTTGTGTTCCTCCCACAGCCACGGCCTCAAATCATGATTTATTGTTACTTCCGCTCGGAATGGGGAAGAAGCTTCAAAGCCGAAGCTTACTTAGGAAGGTTGTCCATCCAGTGCGTCAATCTCGTCGGAAGCTGAGTATATTAAGGTCGGGGCTAAGCCGACTTTAGCTTTCTTACTTGATTCGCTTTCCAATTGGGCATCAGAAATAGTTTCTCATCAAATTCGAATCGCTCAATCCACACGATTTAAGCAATGCAATTCTGTCGCATGCAACAATTTCACAATTTATTTTGGTTTTTTTTTACTTTTTACACTTTTACTTTTAATTTCGCTTTCAAATTAGAAAATTTAAAAAAGAAAAAAAAAATATATATATATATAAATGTGTATTTATATAAACTAGCGTATAAAGAAAAGAGAGGAGAAAGAAAAAAATGGAAAATGTTTTCCACGCGAGACGCGATAAAAACTCTCAGTGTCAAATCTATGGCCGTGTGAGTACATTTGCCCCACGCTGTGTGTGCCACAAGCAGCGAAATATGTGTCGCAGCACATACTGCACATAATGCATACAGCATCCGCATCTCATCGTGCGAGGAGATGTTCATTTGCGATATGATGTTGCTTTGCATTTAATAGCATTTAAATCAATAGACATGATGCAAGGAGCGCGTGGCAATCGGTAGCCATGTTAATGTCCATTATAACAAGACGTGCCACCATTGCCTGGCCGAGCCGATTGCGCCGATGCCATTGATAGATGACATCTTTAAAGTGTCTGAGGATCAGAGAAGTTAAATGATAGTGAAAATTTAACGATTTCATGCAATGAATGGTGGAAATAATTGGACGCGTTGTGATTTTCCTCATGGGATCTTAGAGGATGTCCTGATGTATGGTATATAGCAGTGTATGTAGGTACATATGGGATAGGAGAGAATGGTAAATATTCAAGGGAAGATTTCGAAAATGAATTCACGAAATATCTTTGTTATATGATGTAGAGCTAACCTGGCCACCTATAGAGCTTCTTCACCGCCTGCTGTGGTAGACGTTGAGAGGTTAATCTCTCTTTAAATGAGGCATTGGCAAGAAATATGTGCTACTCTCAAGCTTGTATGGAGTTCTAAGACGACCTCTGTGCCGCTGTTGGTTGAGATGCGAACGTTCGAAGCGAGAGGCTCTGGGTTCGACTCCCAGCTAAGGTCATGGAGGTTTGTATAGTATTTTCTATTTCTGTTTATCTTTGTTTTACCATCATTCGGTATAACAACGGGCCCAAGTGTGTCTAGACTAGACTAACCTAACCTATGGAGTTCTTAAGCATATTTACTTCGAACCTTTTTCACTTCCCTTTTAATTAACATCCTAATTTTCACTGCAGTGCAATTCAAAGAAGTTGTATTTAAAAAAATTTTTTTTGTCAAATATTACAAAATTCTCACTTCCGCGTTTCGAGGCGATTATATATTGAAAGCGCGAGAGAGAGCGAGAGAGAGAAAATGAGCTCCCCGCAAACGTAACAACAACGTTTAGTCTCTTAAACACGCATTAATGGTCAACAGGTCAAAAAAAGCCTATTCACCTATGTTAACCTTTTCCCATTTATCTCAGCAAAAGCATTTTTCCAGCAGCTTCCATTTAGCTTATTATGTTGACTTATATGGATATACCATGATACAATAGATTTACTTGTATAATCCGCAACGTTTTCATGCTAACGCTTAAAGTAGGAACTGCTGCACAGTTAAACTGCAAAAGCTCCACTTCGCATCGACTCCCACAAACTCCACCTCGAATGCATGTAACTACAACATATTCACATTGCCTATGGACACACCATACATACATACACACATATATCGGACTAAGGCTCAAGCGGTGGCAGAGTGGTGGCTTGGTGGCGTTTTTGTCACCGATTGTGGATGCCTTTTAGATTTCGTTGACCCGTACTCCACTATCGTCCTTTAGGCAACGTGTAAAACATGAAAATCGTGAATCGACATCACTTTTTGTCATCTAAGACCATAAAAGACAAAAACGTAAAGACAAGAAGAGTAGGAAAAAAGCACACACAAAAAAAACACACACAAAAAATAAGTAAAATGGAAAATGGAAAATAAAATCAAAAGGAAAAACAGTTCGTGCCAAATCTATGAAATAGAGACGAGTGACTAGGAGAGGGCAAGGGGGGAGAACAGCGCGTGAAATGCAAGCAATTCAACGGAGCCTTATGCATGAAAGGCTAGGAGCAACTAAGAGTGAAAGTGCAGGATTAGCATCGCCAAATATCGGTCAAAAATATGTTACGACAAAGTTAAGCTACGTTTGGGCAATGTATTCCAAATCCGATTCAAAGCACTTCAGTCTCAAATGCACAGAGTCCACACAGCCCAAAACTCAGCAATCCGCACAGTTTCGAGCAGCAAGAGGACGAACGAAGTCAACAGCGCGTATGAGTAACGTTTAATTAAGTTGCGAATATAAGATTTGAACTTTGATAGGAATGACCTAAAAGGGGAAAAAATTAAATGAAATGAAAAATGGAAAGTTGGAAAACTTGACTTGATTATCAAAGGGATGAGAGATTCCCGAAGATGCGACAATATTTTTTATTTCTTTATTTTTGTTGCAATTTTTCTCTTTTATTTTTATACCCAGCGTAAGCAGGGTAGGTATATTCGGTTTTTGCGGATCTTGTAACCGCTAGAACAAATATATATATTCTTGATGAGGATCGAAAACTGAATCGATTTAGATATGTCCGTCCGTCCGTGGTCGGATCGCCTTATAAACGGCTGGACCAATCACGTCAAAATTTGGCACACAGAAATTTTGGGCTTCGAGAAAGATCCTAAGTGAAAATGGCTGCGATATCCGCCCACTGCCATGCCCATTAATGGAGAGTTTTTGTAACTTTCGAAAAAAAAAGCGTAGGAGCTTCAAATTCGAAACATATCTCGACCAAGAGAAATGAAAGGTCCACGGAAAAAAATGATAACTTCCGCCCACAAACATAAAAATTGTCTAATTTCCGTTCGGAAAGGCAAAACATAGTGCGCCAATATATTGGGGAGGCTGGGTATGGCAATGTTTGTATTTGTTGTAAGCCTCCTTGAATGTTTGGATTTGTTAGAAATTATGACAAATATTTCGTTCTTATTCAAATGACACTTCATTTGCTTAGCCTAAATTGTAAATCTTCTCACAAGCAACTCTTTAGAAAGGGATCAGAAAAGTAGCAAATGAATTTGTGCCAGCAAGATCACAACAGCAGCCAAGAATATATATTAATTAACGAAAAATGCTAAAAACATCATCCAAAATTAGCGGAAAATGACTTTAAATAACCAATAAAAATCATCTATAAGCCGTCGAAATGTTTCTTTTTCGTTTGTTCACATGAAACTCAGCCACATGCGTTAAAAATACACATTAAGTGAGAGAGCAGACATTTTTCTAAGGCCTGTCTGGTTGCCCTAATATCATTGATCATGCGACCGACTAGTCCTATCCGGAACAGACGATAGCTTTGATGACTTGAAATTTCTACCTTCTCATGACATTCTCGGCTACACTCGTGACCCAACGCCAAAGACATCATATATGTACATATATAGTATGCAACGTATGTTTATGAACGTAAGTCGCATGAGGGAAATTCACAAAATGATTTCCCTTTTGCAAACTTTTCTTTAATGACACAGAAAAAAGACCAAAAAAAAAAAAATAAGAAAATAAGACACTGGATTACTGGATGCTACCGGCTATTATTGCTTTTCCGCTTATTTGGTATCGTGCCTCCATGTGCACTATACTTAGTCTAAAACAAAAAAAAAAAAAAAAAAAAGAAAGAGACGGAGACGGAGACGGAGAAGAAAACAAAAATTAAAGAAATAAAAAAAAAAGAGAAATAGGTAAGCAGATATGCCTATTGCCACAATAGGTCTACACACAATAAATCAATGTTAGCGCAACCTTTGCGCATGCGCACAATTTGTCTTTGTGGAAAACAAACAAACTTAGTAGCGATTGTGTGCCAATAGGCGAAATGCTTGAGAAAGACGAAACATGTTTTCCCGCGCGCAATTGCACTTGACTGACTGACTTTTACGGTAGCGATTGCTGTTACGGTAATTTGCATATAATCAAAGAAAAGCCAAATCTTCGAAAGCTTTTAACCGCAGCCTCAAGACCGAACACTGAGTACCGAACATCGAAAATGGAAGACCGAATAGCCGAATGCCGAATGATAATCAATGGTGTCAGCAAGGCAATCGGTAAATGTTGCATGACACATTTGCATACTGCCATTTCGATATAACGATTAGAGAGACAAACCATATCGCATATGTACTTATATATATGCATGTATGCATATGTACGAATGTACGTCAGCAGGAAATTTTGCAGAGAAACAAGAAATGGTGAAATGGTGAAAATCATCGACAAAATGCGACAAGCGCCGTTCAGTGTGCGTCAAAATTTGACAATTGCCCATTATTAATGGCCCGACAGCGTCGAAAGCTACAAACCGATTAACATCGGAAGGCGCAAGTGGTTGTGTTTTTCTATTTTTCAAAAGGATTTATGCCGATAAAAGTATGTTTAGGTGGGATAAATACCATTTATCATTTATTGAAATGACATGTGGGAAAGAGAGCGAGAGACAGAGAGGGAGAGGGAGAGGCAGATAGTGAAATCTTTAGAAACTTTTTGACAGGCATTAAATACGCTTAAATGAAAAATTAATTAACAAATACAATCTGTCATATGCCCGAACACTTCAATAGAATGGGACAAATTCAACGTATTGGAACTAAATAGTTAAAATCAAATCCGCCGTTGATTTAAATTGGTTCCATATGTTTACATGTGTTGAATATTAATCGAAATTCCTGCACAGATATTTCCACGTTATGGGAGACCAGGCATAACATTTCAACGCATTTATTGAGCCTGATTCGAAATATTCCCGGGGAGTTTCTCACTGTAGATTTGAAAAAAAAAAAAAAAAATTCTCCCATTCTAAGCACACTGGATAGGTGAATATGTTTTAAAGGAAGAAACTATTGTGAACATTTTTAAGCAAAAGTCATCAGTGGCTTTTTTTCTTGATTCTTAGAAACTTCCATTGTCCGCGGGTCAATGTTGTTCCTAGGAAAAAAAATTTCTGGCGAATATTTATTTTGAATACGGCTCTATGTATATATTCGAATGAATCGAATTGTGGATACCAATTCCCTGTTTTCATCTATAACGAAAACCACTTTGTTCCATTCATATGCAATAATATGAAAAAACTATAAACCTATAAGCCTTCTATGTTTAAGGAAATATAAAAATTTTAAAAGAAATGGATAGAGTGAACTAATTTTCGCAAGGCTTGTTCATACTGCATAGGCTCCTCACAACATCCACAATCGATTTTTGTATGATAAATTTGCTTTATTTAGTTCAAACACGAGCACAAATTAACATGTACACAAAAACAAATCTATTGTATAAACCTCCAGTCCATGTGTTCACGCCACCAAGGTATTCACTCTAACCGGGTTTCACACTATCCAGGCTCGACTGTATATATTAAAAATCCCAAAAGACTGACAGTGTGATCTTTTAAAATAAGTTAAAAGCTCATTTCTTATTCAGAATCCTTGGCAAATATTTCCAGCAGAACTAGAAATAAGAAGAAGCCCAAACCCTCGACAAAATCGGCGCCCAAGTAGCCACTGAATGCATTTGTACATTAAACTTATCATTGCTTGCCCTAACGCCTATTTAATCGAATCGGAATACTTATGTTTATGTCTCTGTTTAATTGCTTCATCAATAGAGGCCCGAAAGCATCTAACACATTCTCAGATACTGAAATAAATTTTCAAAGGCAGAGAAAATTGTCTGTCGAAACTACACAGAATGGAAATCTAATGTTTCATTGGCCAAATAAATAACCCACATGTAAATAAGTCGAGACCATTGCTGGTTATTCTGAAAAGTTCAATTCAAGCGTCAAAATTTAAGATTAATTAATACTTATCTGTTAAATTACATATTTGCCCTTTACACATGTGCGAGTGATTATTGGGCAAAGTTTAACACGAAAGAGCAACAAAGAAACAACAGTTTTGTTTGAATGTGAGGCAAAACTAACCTCACTCAATGTTGAACACAGTTTAAATGGCTCTGAACGAAGCTCGAAGATGCGTAAATTCATTTGACCCAACGAAGGGAGAATATTAGCATCGGCAACGCAATTTCGATGTTCTTTTCACGCTCACATGCATTCGTCTATGTTTGTATGAATTAAGCCCTGTTAAAGCTTTGAGCTCTGAATTCCGATTCAATGCTTCGATGACAGAGGAAACCAATTCTCAGTTCGTTTCCATGAGCTCGGAATGAATGAATGCAGGCAGAAAAAAAACAAGGATTTTAATTATAAAAAATAAATATGTATTTTTTTAACAATGGCAACAATTTTGATGGGCAGACGGCTATACAGAAAGTTCATTTAAATAATTGAGCAATCTATTAAGTTGGTCTTGGTCGCATAATGCGTTCGCTACCTTTTTTTTATGATACGGTTAATGGCATGTACACAGTTGCTTTAAGATCAATTGCAAATCAGTTTTCTTTCGCTCTTATGCTCTGCTATCTATCTATCTCTCTTCATCCTTCGTGCCTACTCATCTACTGCACTTCCGGCTGTCTCGGCCCTTCTCTCCTCTCTCTCTCGGCTCTCTCCTTCTCTCTCGGCCTCTCTCTCTCTCGGCTCTCTCTCTTCTCTCTCTCTTCTCTCTCTCTCTCTCGCTCTCTTCTGCCTCTCTCTCTCTCGCTCTTCTCTCTCTCTCCCTTCTCTCTCTCTCTAGCCTTCTCTCTCCCCTCTCTCTCGCCTCTCTCTCTCTCCCTCTCTCTCTCTCTCCTCTCCTCTCTCTTCTCTCTCTCCTCTCTCTCTCCTCACTCTCTCTCGCCCTCTCTCTCGCCCCTCTCTCTCTCTGCCCACTCTCTCTCTCCCTCTCTCTCGCCTCTCTCTCTCGCCCCTCTCTTCTCTCTCCTCTCTCTCGCCCACTCTCTCTCGCCCACTCTCTCTCGCCCACTCTCTCTCGCCCACTCTCTCTCGCCCACTCTCTCTCGCCCACTCTCTCTCGCCCACTCTCTCTCGCCCACTCTCTCTCGCCCACTCTCTCTCGCCACTTCTTTTATTCGTGGTATCACAACGGGCCCATTTGAGGCCTAAGAGTATCTCCCTTGAAGGCAGCCACACTAACCTAACCTATGGTAAGAACAGATTACTTGTGATCCAAAATAAATAGTGTTTCATCACTTTCTTCCCGAAAATCTAAGATTCATAGCTTGCATTGACAACGTTTGCCCTTTGAGTGCCCAATTTTGTCCTGGACACTTTATAGAAATGTTCAAATAGACGAAGGGTCGTAGTTTTTAAATCGGTTTAAGAACTTCGAAAATTTTTCGAATATATTCTTCTAGTCTGCCAGTCTCAATCCAATACTTTTGCTATATTTGAATTCTTCAAAAATGTTCATATAAAATTAATTAACCTTGTTTAGGCACTCCTGATGACTATCATTTGAAAGATTAAACCATTAAAACCTTTAAACTAGGCTGAAGACTATGAGCCTAAATCTAGGATGCCCTCCTTAATTACCTTCTATATAAATAGGTTTATATATTGAGGACTTGTTACAAGATTTATAAAAGCTTAAAGTTTATTGACTCAACAAATAGGGTATTCAAGAGTTTTACACAAATTTATGTATTTGCGTCGCTTTGACTGTTGAAGCTCTACTTGATGAGCATTCATTATAGAACGCAATAATTTCTTATATGCCCCAACAAAAACCACATATGTATGTATGTCTCTGCTGTATATTCAAGGGATCAACACTTACACTCATTCCCGAGCCTGAGCTGCGTTTTTAATTTCCTAGACAGCGCGGCGGACGCAAAATACGCAAATTACAACAAAACTTTATGCGCTGCCCTTCATACTTTAAAAATTGTGTTTTTTTTTTCTATAAAATTTACATCGCACACAAACAGATTTACCTAGCCATACATATTTACGCATTTTCAACCTCAATTTGAATGTTGAATTGTGTTTAAGAATTCATTTAAAAAATTTTCTTTTTCTCTTCTTATGCGTATATAAATACCTATATATACCTACATATATATTTATTTATTTTATTTTTTTTTTTGCTGGAAATTCTTATCATTTTGGACTTTTATGAATTTATTTATTTTTTATTGTATTTGCATGTTATTGCAATGCACTCGGGCCACTTTAGTCGCGCGACAAATCTTGATTGAGCACACAACAATGAAAGTGCAATTGGAAAAGAGGTCTGACCCTTTTCACAACTGATTTATTCATTCGTACTGTTTGAGCATGGGCCATGAGCATGCTTTAGAGGAACTTTTGATTAAAGAATAAAGAAAAACGAGGGTGGCTAGGCACTGGCAAAGCTAACAACTTCAATTCAGTTCACGCTTTTCATGCAGACAAATGGTGGTATTTTGAGTCGAATGAGGCAATTATACAGAGATTAATCAATGTCATTAAAGTTGAAAGACATTTTGTAATGGTTTTTCTTTTTAGAATTTGTTTTTTTTTTTTTTTTTTTGTCGAAAAAGATGGAATTTTTTGAGCTTTCATAATTATAATCAATCTATGTCTAGAAGTTAATTTATTCCGTTTTGAGAACGAACAGATGAAGAAGCTTTTACTTCAGTTGGATTTGGTCAGATGAAGAAGCTTGGATTTGGTCTATATTTATCTTTTTCTCAATTTCTATCTCGATCTCTCTATCTCTATCTCGATCTCGATCTCGATCAGGGTTCGGACTATACTCCGATCGGAGTAGATCTACTCCGTTTTTTTTAAATTTTGGAAATCTACTCCGCCACTACCCTTTACCTGAAATCTACTCCCATTTTTTCACTTCACCAAACTCAAAATAATTTTGTCTATGTCGCGATTTAGACGTAATGAGAACGAGTCGTTCGCAAACAAATTGTTTTCCATACAGATGTCTCTGTATCTAAATCTTGACTTATGGAGATAAAAAAAATGTAAGTAATATGTAAATGTAAGCTATAAATGTTTGCTTGAAATAAATTGTTAACCTTTTTTTTTTTTTGTGCGAAAATGAGAAATTCCAATTTACTACCCAAAATTTCATTTCTACTCATATTTTTGCGGTCTTCTACTACCAAATGGGATTTCCGTAGTCCGAACACTGATCTCGATATCTCTATCTCTATCTCGATCTCTTTATCTGAATCTTGATCTCTCTATCTTGATCTCTCTATCTCGATCTCTCTCGATCTCTCTCTCTCTCTCCTCTCTCTCTCTCCCCCTCTCTCTCCCCCCTCTCTCTCCCCCTCTCTCTCCCCCTCTCTCACCCTCTTTCTCTCTCCCCCTCTCTCTCGCTCACTCTCGATCTCCACCTCTGTCTCTATCTTTATCTCGATCTCTATATCTATCTCTATCTCCATCTCTATATCAATTGAATGTCTATATCTATCTATATTTATCTCTATCTCTCTCTATCTCATCCTCTATCTCTATCTCTATCTCTACCTCTATATCTATCTCTATCTCTATCTCCATTTCTATCTCTATTTCTATCTCTATTTCTATTTCCATCTCTACCTTTACGTCTACCTCTATCACAGCTTGGTCTATATCTATCTGGATCTGTAAGTATCTGTATCTGTATGTGTATCTTTATCTATATCCTTGCTTTTAAAAGCATCAACGATCATAAGCGTCTCTTGAACCATATAATCGGAGTTCGTTCATTCTATTGTCAGTGGAATGACAGGTCAAGAGGTCAAGAACCATGGAGCTAACAAAACATCTAGAAAACTATTTAGGAAAACTTCACACAAAAATCTAGTTGGCAGTCATACATTTTTACAAATTCATTATTGAAAGTCATCCAAATATCTATGATATATTCCAAAAATATATTCAAAAAGAGGCAAAAATTAAAAAAAATAAAAATTAAATAGAGAAATGGAATTAGAACCTGATCAAGATTTAAAAGTGATCGCAGAATTGGAGAATACTTTCAATGCAGCTGAAGAAATGAAACGCGAATTGAGAGTTGAGCTGATGAAAATCTGCGACCTAGTTCCCGATTGTTCGTGTTTCGATCGGAATATTTGAAAGAATCGGTTCTAGACATAGCTGGAGGCACGAAAAAGCCCCATACGAACGTTCGGGATATGATTTTTCCAGCTTTTTGTTTTCTCCTAACATTCGCTGCATCTGCTTTAATAAAGTATATATATTTTAATGCCATGATTTAATGAAGTATGTATGTATGTATATCGAAATTATTGTTTTTGTTTTTTAAGATGTTTCAATTGTATGTTCAACAAAATAAAAGTATTAAAATAATTTTTGAATTTTTTAAACTTTTCGTAGATGACATTTCGTTTGGATAGCAGAAAGGAACAGTGACATTTATCATGAGAGAAAAGTATCTTATAGGCCAGGAATTCCTGCAAATATTCAACAAATTGTTCATTTCATATTGTTCAATTCAAAGGTTTGGAATTAGTCAAAGTGAAATCCGCCGCTCGATTTTAATTAGTTCTATATGTTTGCATGCAGAAATTCCTGCGCAGATAGTCTCACGTTTTTGAGGACCAGGCATAAGCTTTCAACGCCTATATTCAACCTGTTTCGGGAAGAAGGAAGAAACTATTTCGAACATTTTAAGTCATCTGGGGCTATTTTCTTTTAATAGGTTTGTTCCCGTACTTCACGAAACTGCCCAATTTTTTGAAAACTGTATGAAAATTGGGAAAAATTGGGCAGCTTTGGGCAGTTTCGTGCAATACGGAACAGACCTATTGACTCTTACGAACTCCTATTATCTCCGGAGAAAATTTTCTAGGGAACAAATTTCTGGGGAATATTAATTTTGAATAGGGCTAAATACCTATGGTATATTTGAACAAATCGAAATGTGAATAAAAATTCCCTGTTTCCATCTAAACCGAAAACCACTCTATTACCTTTATCTGTATGCACATATGGGCATTTCCAAACGGACGCGACACTTAAATGTGCAATTTTAAGCCCCGAATTCAAGTACGCGGTAAATAGTACTTTTGCTTTTTAATACTCTCGTGCAGCTTATGCGGACTTTTATATTTTTTAAAGTTTCTATGCAGTCCCGAATGGTAATCAGCTATATACGGACGCGACAAAAAGTTTACTTTTCCTGGAAATGCCCATATGTAATGGTTTGAAAAAACTATAAACCATTTTATAAATTTTATTTTTAATTTGATTAAATTGCCTTCTAGCGTGAGTGCAATAATCAAAGTTATATCAAACATTCCTACAATGTTTCAATAATCGAATTTCTGAATAAATTGTGTACACTTTGTAGTCTTCAAAAGCTCGATTCACAATGCAATTTGCAATCAATTGATTTTTGTGCATTACAAATTGCATTATTTGTCAAAATGCAAATCTGTATACTTCTATAGGTACAAATTTATATTCAGTTTTGTTTGTTTATTTCGAGTTTTGTCATGCTAAAGTCGGTTTGGGAAATGGAAGCATTTTAATTAAATTGTAGACCATCAAACAGAATTTATGACTTTTTTCAAAATAAAAGAAAATTAAAAGGAAAAGTTTGCGTCTCACTTTGGAGGCAAGTATTTGATTGCATTTCCGAGAAATATGAATTCAAATTGTATTTAAATGACTTCAAAATGCACATGCAAATGAAAAATACACGATTTTTTTTGAATTTTATTGTCGTGATATGCTTTCGCTTCAATCAAATGTTAAAGTGATGAAGTTATAATTTAAAGAAAAGGCAATTAAAAGCTAAGTCTTTTTAATACCTTCTTTCCAAAATTATTTGCTTTTTCAGGTCCATGTGTAAATACTACAACCACGCCCATATAAAATACATCTTTTTCTTTTGTTATATTCTCGTAGGTACATCAAAATTTTGAAAAATATACGACTGTGGGTGTTCTCAGCGTTACACATTTAAGCAATGCCACCGTGGACTGCAAAAGAGTAAAGCAGAAAATTGGATGGACGTGTCCAAGAATGAAATTGGTAGAATGTTTCTCGAACGACAATGGCAACGCTGTAAACACATAATTTTTTGGATTTTAATTTTTTTCTTGACGATTTTCATCTGTCAAAAATTTTTAATAATTTCAACCAATCAGAATACTTTTAACGCAACATCACGCTATGCACATGCGTAGAAGAATCAAATTTTGAACTCTGATTGTCGCAACCCTATAATCTATCATCCTTGGACGAATCAATGAGCAGACATATTTAAATCGACTCAATTTTCAATATCGAACCAACGTAACTTCTTCTACATATGTACATAATACTG
Source organism: Chlorops oryzae (assembly GCA_020466095.1). Classification (NCBI taxonomy): domain Eukaryota; kingdom Metazoa; phylum Arthropoda; class Insecta; order Diptera; family Chloropidae; genus Chlorops; species Chlorops oryzae. The sequence goes on from CM035808.1 coordinate 29,903,124, forward strand.
TGGGCAAAAAATACCGGGAAATTTGCATTTAAATTTTATGGGGATTCTGATAGGGACAAATGTTTTTATTTTTAAGTTGGCACTACTATAATTGACATCTGTGCCCAACAGCACGTCAAAATATTCATTAGTGTTTGAGATACGCGTGCTTTTGTAAACAGCTAAAAGTGAATTTTTCGATTTTTATAATGTCTGAAATTATTCAACAACGTAGTTCCATTAAATTTTGTGTTCGGAATGAAATTTCTGCTGCCAAAACGTTAGAAATGTTGCAGAAGGCCTTCGGTGAGCAAGCTCTATCGAAAACAAGAGTTTATGAGTGGTACAAAATGTTCAAAGAGGGTCGAGAAAGCGTTGAAGACGAGGCACGGTCAGGACGGCCATCAACATCAACTGATGAGCTACACGTCAACAAAATCAAGGAATTGGTGCTCCAAAATCGTCGATTGACAGTCCGAGACCTTTGTGAACTTGTTGGAATATCCGAAGGATCAGTGAAAACCATTTTGAGTGACCATTTGGGCCTCAGAAAAGTAAAATCTCGATTGGTACCAAAAATGCTCAATTTCATGGAAAAAAGGCGCCGCGTTGATGTGAGTGAAACAATGCTTTCGGACTATCAAGACAAAATGGATTGTATCATAACTGGAGATGAGACTTGGATTTACGCTTACGATCCGGAAACAACTGATCAATCAAGCGAACATCGTGCCAAAGGTGAATCGAGACCAAAAAAACCACGCCAAAGTCGCTCAAAAATCAAGGTCATGCTGACTGTTTTCTTCGATTACCGTGGTGTGGTGCACTATGAGTTCCTTCCGCCCGGTCAAACTGTCAACAAGGAATATTATTTGAGCGTTATGCGTCGTTTGCGTGAAGCTATTCGCCTAAAGAGGCCAGAATTATGGGCCAATAACTCTTGGTTTTTGCATCACGATAATGCACCATCTCACACTGCACTCATTCTTCGTGACCATTTCGCCAAAAATTCCACTCATATTGTTCCGCAAGCACCGTATTCGCCTGACATGGCACCATGTGACTTCTGGCTGTTCGCTAAACTCAAGAGACCGCTCCGTGGACACCGTTTTGATACGATAGAGGAGATTAAACGTGAATCGAAGCGCGCTCTGATGGCTATACCGGAAAGTGGCTATTTGGCATGTTTCGAAAATTGGAAAAAACGTTGGCATAAGTGCATTGCATCCGGGGGGGACTATTTTGAGGGGGATGATATGAATTTAGAAGAATAAATAAAGATTTTTTGATTTATACACAAATTCCCGGTATTTTTTGCCCACAGTAGTAACTCTCATAATCTTCAATTGACTGCAGTATATTCAACGAAAAAAACGGCAAAAAAAAAATTACTCATGTTTCACAAAAAGCAAAAGTGAAAACGATTCTGCCAAAACAAATAAAAACCGGCTGGAACGATAATCGCCAAATGAAGCATCGTTAACACAATTTCTAAACAATTCAATGCAACAAAAAAAAAAGTAAATAAAATGAAAAGAGTGAATAAACGAATAAAAATCTGCGTGACTCAATTGACGACGACCATTCCGAATCAAAAAGTTTATATGAATCATACAAAAAGTTCACATAAAACAAGAGATATCCAACGTCACAAGAAACTCAATCCACAATCAACCGCTTTGAGGCTTAGCGAACATGAAATGATCAAAACATAAAACTCAAGTCGGAATTATTTATAGACCTTAAAGTTCACCTGCACGTCTGATTCGAAGTAATTAAATCAAGAGCCCACTGTGCTCAGTAATTGAGAAAGTGTTTAACGTCACTTTCGGAAAGTCTTCAAACCGAGCATAGCACAGCATAACGAAATGAAAAAACATTAAAAAAAATAATTAATTTAAACAAAAGTGATGGCAATAGCGACAGCGTAGGTACATTGAACCTGTTTACCCGGCAAAAGTTAAAACAAAAAAAAAAAAACCTGCTGCTGAGAAATCAGAGAAGTTATAAAAAAAAAACATTTTATACCTTTTTAAAAAATGATCGTATATTTTATGATTTAAAATTGTGACAGAAAAATTTGTCTTGCGATCATTTTTGACCCGATCAATGAAGAAATTCATTTTCATATTTTGCATAAAATAACTCTAAATGAAAATACCTAAAATATTTTCCATACAAATTACCTTAAATTCGATGGATATACTCACATTTTATTAGGACGACTCCATTGCTATGTTGATTGTGATGCAAATGATGATGCAGGTGACTATGCACCGTGCTATCCAATGCAGATTTTATCATTTGGAATGCCATTTCAATGGATTATAAATGTCACCACGTTTGGAAAATGTATCATTATCCGGTAATTTTTGAATGTTTTTGATTTTTTTTTTTTTTTTTTTTTTCACTCTTCAATCAGTAGGTGGTTATCTTCATTCGATCGAAGTAAGTCTTTTGTGACAGTTATTTAAATCGAAAATGGATAAAAAAAATTCTTGTGACTTTTTCCGTTTGTTCTTCATCGAGAGCGAGAGAGTATAGAAATAAAAATTTTCGTTGAAATTATCACTGAGAGCGATTGAACTTTTGAGGGCGTTTTCCAAAAGAATTAAAAAAAAAACCAATTCAGTCTCAATGTTTACACAAAGGAAATAGTATTTTATCGCGATATATAATTTTATATTGTGTAAATTCATTTTTTATGTCTCAATAAACATGAAAACATGTTTCAAAGAACTCAATGGGCCAGTCATATCCCAAAGCCAGACAATGGAAGCCCATACCATGGTCAAAAATGATTGTTCAGTCGTTCAAAATATTATTAAGTAAAATAGAAAATGCTATCATTTTTTTTTTCTTTAAACTAATTTCCTAAGCGTATAGTACGGACCACCTATACTCGTCTGGTAGGCCCCTAGGGTCGAAATGTGTCGAACAGTAGAGTCAATATGGTAGAGAAGATGAAGGGCTATCAATCTATTGACTTGTTCAACTAATGGAGAGACTTCGAGCTAAAGAATTGTGTATAATCTTATTCAGTTCTAGTTAAAGAAGTTCGACTATGTGTACATTTCAGGAGAGTATTCAAAAGTGATCCTACAGCCTACCCTACAACTCAAAAATATTTTTTATACAAATTTTACTTAACATCATTACTTTTTCTGCTATTATATTGAACAAACATGTACCTATATATATCATCCTCCAATGAGTGATAATTTCCATTATTCTTAAATGCATTCGAAAATGACAATCGAAGGTGATATTTATAAATTGAATTTTGAAAAATTTTAATGCCTTCAAATACACATTTATACTTTTATATTGTATATAAAGAAAAATTCTAATTTTAGACTGACATCAGCCCTCTAAACTTGATTGTCTTATCACAAAGACAAAATAAATGGGGAAAAAAAGAAAAAATAGAAGAATGGAAAAAGCAACTGTGTATAGATGAATCTCTAATGATTGCTTTTCGATGTTTTCTTTTGAAAATTCCAGTTCTGCTTCTATCTATGCCGCAGCCGATGCAATAAGAAAAATCGGAAAAACTGACTCTGCCCCAATAAAAATGCGATGGCGCAATACTTATTTTGTGATACAAAGTTGAAAAAGAAAAGAAGCGAAAAAGAATAGAGGAAAACAGAAAAAAAAGAATGCAGACGAGTCTCGCAAGAGTAACGTGTTCTATCTCGATTATTCAATATTGATCATGTGGTTTCTACCTTAACCATTCACTATTTTCTTTACAGTATATAATTATGTTTTTTCATGCTTTCTCAATGTTTGGTTCCATGCTGAGATAAACAAACAAACAAGCAAACCAACGCGTCAGATAAGATCCGATCCAATCAGATCAGATCGGAGCGGAGCGGACGTGACGGGAAGAGCAAGCAAGGAAATGGCTAAACGATTCTAAAAATATTATCCACAAAAAATGATCACAAACGCGATTCGGAGAAATGTGCTGAGGTATCTCGAATAACCCCGTACCTGTGTCTACATATATTTTTTTTTTCATAAACAAATTGATTACAGCTGATCGCTGATCGGTGATTATGTTTTGCACTTCTTATGCAGGAATTTATAAAAAATTTTCTTTTCTACTTTTTTTTTTTTTTTGAATATTTCACAATTTCGTTTTTGTTTATTTGATTCGATTCACTTTGTGCAATTTTCCGCTCCTATAAAGAGTCGCGTATCGCTCATGCCGACAAGATCGATTCTACTAAACTAAACTAAAATCGGACGTGAAAAAACACGCGAGCAGTCGCTACTCGCGGCTCGTTTTGGAGCTACTCGAAAGCAACAAAAAAAAAAAAAATCAAATAACAAAAAATGAAAAGCATAGGGAAAAACGAATAAAAGGAAAAAGAAGAAAAAAACATATACGCTCCATGGGCTTTTATATAGATACACAGGCGCTCCAGCAATGGAGCAATAGAGCCGCAAGAGCGCATGTGGAGAGGAATTCAAAGAGTTTCGTGCGAGTCTTTCGGATCCGTGCATGCTTTTCATCAACTTTTTTGCAGCTGCAATCGACTTATTTACTATAAAATTGTATAGTCTGGAGTTTTCAAGTGGTCCTTTTCGCCTGTTTTGTTTTGATTGACCCTTTTTGTTCGCTTCTATTTTTTTCCTTCTTTTTTTCTTTGTTTTTTTCTTCTTTTTTTTTAGCAGGTCTAAGGGTTGTTGCTTTGATTAAAATGGATTTATTGCTTGTGCTTAAAAAGGTTGGCAAAGTTTTTATTTGATGCGATCGGTTTGTGTGATGTTTTTTCAACATCTTTTTATTTATTTTTTTTTTTGTATTTTTTCATATTTGTTTTCATAAATTCATGCCGAAAATTTTATTGAACGTAGAAAGTGCCAAAGCAATGATTTATTGTCTATACGCCATTTTCAAGAAGGACACCATTTAGAGACTCGAGGACTTCTTTGCTCAGTCGAACAGTTGTCCCTGCACTTTTTCTCGAGATTAAATGTTCTTCAGCAGGGCTGTTAAGTGATGGGTCCCTCATTTTCCTGGGTTTTTCTTTTCCCGAAACAAAAGATTGACGAAAAAAGAAGAAACGTTTTCCGTAGTCGAGGCCCACTTTCTGGATAAAACTGTGAAAAACCGAGTGTGTCCCTCGTATATTCGGAGCCTCTTTCACTAGCTGGGGCCCAGTTGATTGCAGGTATAATTACTTATACCGATCAAGAGAAGGTTTCGAGCTAATCACAATTTTTTTCTCAAGACAGGACTTATTTCGAGCCATAGATCAAAGGTTTGTGTTTCTCTCATGATAACCATAAATTGAATAATATTAAATAAAAAATTTTTCTAGCGTTTTCCATCTTAAAATAATCATATGAGGGTTAAAAAAGCAACGTTAAAATGTTTTCTTTTGTTTCAAAATATTCAAGAAGGCAACCAATAAACGTTGATTTTTTAGAACTTTGACAATCCTATGACAAAATATATTGGACAAGGATGATAAGTAATTACTTGAAAATGAAGTCATTTTATCATTGTGACAACTTATGACCTTAACGATGGAATTTGAGAATTATAAAGAATCATTTCATAGATGTTTTGATTCTTCGAATAAAAACTTCTGCACATTTGGAAATATTATTTTGCAGATAAATACGTTTTCAAATATTTAAATCATACATTTTTAGTTTTTAATCTAATGAGTACAAAAGCTGTCATATAACTGTTCTGAATGCGTCAAAATTTTAAGTAACTTGATAAGTTAACGACACCGAGGCATCTAAGTCACGCGACAATTACTTGGCGAAGTTTTACCTCATTCAAAACGAATGCGTTTAGCGAATGTCGATTCGAATACTATCGTTGCAGAATTTTGGAAATCATTTCAATGTGAGATTTCGAAAGATCTAAAAAAAATTCATTTCCAAATCTTTTCACAACATGAGTGTCTTCATTTCGTAAAAATGCTCTTTAATAGACGTTCGTTGTTCTGAACTAATGTGAATTATACTTGGAGTTGAATTTTTCAAAACATGATAAAAACTTAAAAATTCTTAAATTACATTCCTTTAACGGGTTAAATGCATCGGAATTTAGCCATTGACCACTGCTTGTAACAATCATGCACGATTTCCAATTGATCACGCAGATTAAAGTTTTGTGCGTAGTCTATTTGGTGATGGAACTTATGTCCGTGAAATTGGATCACTTAATAAGGTATAACAATTAAACTCGTTGAATTGTTGATTTCGAAACCTGATGCATTTGTCATATGCGACACGAGGATGGCATGAATTGAATCGAGAGCATATTTATCAAAGACACACCAAACTGTTCGATTCATTTTACACCGACGAAATCTTTGTTGCCTTATTCGAATGGATTTTCCTTTTGCTAAAATTTCGAAATACAAAATTCTCGGGTAGCATTCAGGGTAAGATTAACCTTGAACTTAATTTGGGTGATTTTTAAATTAAAATAATTCTACTTATTTTGGAATCTCATGATCAACAGCTGACAATGAATGTATATTGTTGATGAACTCATTTAGAAAATTCATTAATAAATGTATGGATCAATTACCTGTTGTCAAACCGGTGCTGTCAATGCTCGAAGTCGAGGCGAAACCGGGGAATTTACGCCACCCCTTGCGATTCCAGAAACTTCGTGCCTTTGATTCAGGACGCGGTACAGTGGGGCCAGGATCTTCGGCCGCACGAATTTTGGCACAATTCAGAATGCGACGACCGCAGGAGGCACGCGTTAAGAAAGCACATTCGTTCGATGTTGTTGTCCCTTCGTGCGGTTTCTGTTGTCTCTGGTTGATTGTGAGTATCGTTGGTATCGTCGTCGTTGTATTGGCACGTTGGAGCGTGCGCGAATGTATCGATGAGGAGAGTGTAAACGAATGTAAACCGGATGCGGTTGTTGAATGTGGTTTGCATTCGCCAGCAAAAGAAGATCCTTTCGCATTCGTTTTGTGGAGACGTAAAGTTCCAATGCTACTGGCGCCGGCACTGCTGCCACTGAAGCCACTGTCGAGATCAGCGGGCTGAATTGGTGATATGAAATCATCCGCTGGACCCGTATAATTGTACGGATCACAGATATTGTCCGCCGACGAGGACGACAGCCGTAAGGGCAGTGCGGAAGAATTCAAAATCGGTTGACCAGATGCCGCTGTCACACAAACAGTCGGCTCATTTGGTTTCGTCGGACTTAGAGAAGGTGGACTCTCCGGCATGAGCATGGCTTCGACGGAAAGATTTAATTCGCCTAGAATTTTACGATGTCGATTCTGAACACGACGTAGCTCTTGCTCGACCAAAGACGGGCCGAGGGCACCAACCGATTTCGAATTGGACTTTGTGTGCGGCATACAATGGGGACTTGTGTCGTTCGAGGAGATCTCCTCGTAAAAGTTCTCGCCACTACCTGTTTGACCAGTGGCGCTTGATGTTGCCGCTCCGTGTATTAAATCGCCCATCGTTGCGGAATTGTATGGCATTTGATAGCCGTGGCGCAAGGAAGTCGTTGAGAGCAGCTTGTTTTTTCTTCCTTTGGAGAGTAGGGCGCGCATTGAATTGGGCGGCGGTGGTGTGGGATTTGTTTGCACTTCCGACAAATTCGCGGACGGCGATGATGACGAAGGCACCACCCCCTCCGGCGGTGGCACATTCGCATGGCGCATCGCGGCCCCCGGCTCATAGTATGCATACGAGTAATCATGTTGATGCTGATGTGGATTTTGTGCTGCGTAGTGTTGCCGCTGATGGTGGGTGGAGTTTTGGTGCATTTGTAGCAATTGAAAATTTACATTTTCCGGTTCCCTGCTCCATTTTACATTCGCATGAAGTAAGTCACTGCGAGTCCGATGACCAAGTGTCTTGAATTGCCAGTCTGTCGATTGCGCGTGTGTCGGTTCATGTTCGTTGCAGACTTCGATGGCATCCGGGTCGGGGTCGGGATAGCGTGGTGGTGGCACCTGTCGTCGTTCGTAGACTAAAGTCGAAGACGAAGGCAACGGCAATGCAGCAGCAGCAGCAGCAGTCGTTGGTGAGTTTTTTGATAAGGAAACTGGTTTCGCATCATTTCCTGTTCCATTGCCGGGCGGTTTTTTATCAATTTGTACTTTGAGTGTTTGTTTTTGTTGCTGTTGGTGTTGGTGTTGCTGTTGCTTTTGGCGTTGCTGTTGGGAATGTTGTTGCAATTCGGCTACTGAAACAATTGTTGACCCTTGACTTTGTAATGCTGTCGTTGATGATTTTGTTGTTGCTGCGGTTGTTGCCGTTGGACCCGTTGGCATTATTGGCGTTGCAGCAACTGTTGGCGTCGGTGGATACTCCGGTGGCGGTGGGAAGTGCAGACAATCGGTTAGAAAATTATTTGGTGGCGTTGCGGGCTCCTTGGTGGCTATCGCTGTTGTTGTTGTTGTTTCGCTCCTCGTTGGCAATCGTTTTTGTTGCGTTGAGGTTGGATTTTGTGTATAGTAGTTTTGATTTGGCGGTTGAAGCTGTTGCTGACTTTTCAATTGCTGCAGATCCTTTTGCTGTGCTTTCATATTTCGCCTGTTGCCACCCAAACAGTTCTCCATGTTGCATATTGATTTGATTGAAGGAAATTGTGACTCCAAGGGTGCTGTGTAAACTAAAAGGATGTCGTGCCAACTAGGACCGGATGAAAAGATGATGGGTTTTCGCGCTGAAAGAGGAAGAAGAAATTTTCTTGTTAAACGAGGAAATCGGAAATGAGGAGAAAAAATTGGGTATAAAGTGGATTAAGTTCCTTAAGTTAAAGTGACTTCTTTGACATTTTTTTTTTTTTTCATAAATTGAGCACATTTTCTAAATTTTCCTTTAAATCAGGATACTGCTCATAACGAGTAACCTGTGTGTCACGGAGTTTGGGTGATTTATGATTTTTAGGACAACAAAAAAATTTAAGATCAAAGCCTAAAGATATGCATTTATAAGCGGAACTTAATGAATGATTTTAAAAGATCCCACGAATTCCCAAAGGCCTTGATCAAGATGGAAATATTAGCAACAGAGGGTATGCAGGTTGTACTTTTGGTGGTTCATGTGCCCTACGAAATGCGAGGAACCACAATAAGTAGGACAACAGAAAATATTGAATCACCAGCACCCAAAAGTATGCATTTAAATATTCAGAATATTTCCGATAGTGACAAATCTGGTCACTTTTATAGGTTAGTCCATTTCATCTCATTTGGAGGAATGGGTTTTAAAGATGTGCAGATATCCTTAATTTAACCTTATTTATAAGGGCTTAAAATAATATCAATTGTTTTTTAAATATTGTAATGTATACTTTTAGATGCCGAATTTAAATATTTTCTACTGCACAATAACCTAGCCTACTGAAATACTCCGCACGGAGCTCCTAAAGACTCCTTTCGCGGAGCGCAAATGCTCCGATAGGAGCTCTAAAGGAGCGTTTTTCTGTAGCAAAGAGCACAGAGCCTTACATGGAAAAAGTGTTCTCTTTGGAAGCTGAAAATTTGTATTTCATGATTGCTAGAATGCTCCTTAAGAGTCTGTTTGGATCCTCTTTCAGCTTTTAATTTAAAACAATTACTCTTTTGGTCTTCCCAAATGCTCTTAGGCGTTGTTTTTTTTTTTTTTTTTGAAGCTTCGAAAAAAGCACTACTTCGAAGAGCTCCGTTAGAATTTCTTTTACACTCCCATTCGGAGCACTCCTAAGAAACACATCGTCCGGGTGCTTTAAAATGAGTCCTTTTACACTCCTATGCGGAGCACTCAGTATATGGTTGGCTGAAAGTTTCTCAATATAGGATTTTTCCCAAATATTTATAAGCATTCTTTTGGGTGGAAAACAAAATTAATGATTTTCTTTTGTCTTTCAGATCGGATTCTAGTTGTGCCATCAGCAGAGTGAAACCTTATTGTGAATCTAAATCGAATGTAATCAAATCATACATTCCACTTTTAGGGTCTTTAAGGTCCACTGAAAGAACAGTATTTAGGGCTTTAAAAACCTAACTAATTCCCTTAAATTCACTCTCTTTAAGGGTCGTTTTCTATTTTTTTTTATCTGTAAGTTAAATTATCCTGATGATAATTTCATACAAATTAAATTAATATGTCAAAGAAATTGAAATTAAACTGGCAGATAGAGCTTAAAAGTAGGATGAGAAAACGGCCCTAAACGATCCATTCTCCCTTCAAAAATTAAACTTTTATAACATGTATTGTTAACTGAAAAAACTTTTATAAATTTTAAAGCTATCCTCGCATTCCTATGTTATTTATATTTTCAATTAAATTTTTGTATCAATTTAAGCGATGAATACTCACATGACCTCTGCAACGAGTCGTAATCGCTTATAAACGTTTAGAATCTAAAAAAATTATATTTCTACACAAGTTTCCCAAAAAGTCATAACCAGTGACTAATTATGAACAAGCATTTTCCAACATTATTTGCTGGGGTATTAAGTATTCCCGAAACGAGGAACTTTGCCCGTCAGCCACACGTCCGTGAGGATAGTTTTGCGGAAACATCGAAGCATACAAAATGCAAAGTTTACGCAAATTGTGCAAAACAGAAACGCAAATAAAAATAAAAGAAAAATCTTCACATACATACTGCATGCGTAACGCAGAATGTTGAGCATGCAGCATGCAGCATGCAACATGAAGCAAATAGCTCTCGAGTGATTTGAAGCCGTAAGTTGCGCAACTGCATGATGCGATGCATATGTACAATGTACATACATATGTAAATGCTTATGGAGTTGGTAAGCAACGAAAAAAATAGAAAAACGCAATGTAAAAATTCGAAGAGGAATTTTCGTACATTCATATATTGTATATGGCGTTCCCCTCCGCCCCATCGCACTAAACATGCCATTTGCATGTTCACAAGTCGAATGATGTCGCCACTTGCGTTAGAGTAACTGCTGCACAGGGCAGCCAATTTCGAGCGAAAGTTACGAAGTTCTTTTCCGCTCTTTCAATATTTGCTATTTTCCTTGGGTCTTTCCTCTTTTGAATAGAGGAAATAAAAGATTTCCATGGAGGCTGCGTCAAGCATAACGTCTGACATACAATTCCATTGCACTGTATGCATGTTCAGACGGGCTTACAAAAACGAAATTCAAATCAGCTTACTTCACTGGAAAAATTCGCTAGTGTTACAAAAGACTTCGAAGTCTTCTAATTAACTGCAATTAATCTTGGATGGAATTCATTCTAAGCTGAGGGTGAAGTGTGCCAGGCGAATGGAATCAGAAAGGCAGTTCTATTGTATACATTGCAAACGGGTCAGGCGCCTTTTCAGAAGGGCCCCTCAAATTGTTCGACGAAATGAAGGAAAATTATGGGAACTCCAATATACATAAGAGCTGACTGAGCAGTAATTTAGAAATTGCAGGAATTTAGAAACAAAGAAATTTGAAAGAAGCTTAAAGAGGCAAACTTCCTTGGAGAAATCTTATTAATGGCCTTTTATGATAATTCGCATTATTACCCCAAGAAGGAGCAAAAGGAAGACTTAGTGTATTGAGCAGGACAGAAGAATCCAGCCAATCGAAAGGACTGCTCCAAGAAGAAGTGTAAAAGGACTCCGAACGGAACTCTTCGTAGTAATACTTTTGCAAAGGCCTCAAAAAAACACCACCTAGGAGATTTAAGGAGACTAAAAAACTCTTTTTTTTTAACTTGTAGCTGAGGGACTCTCTCCAGTTCTATCAGATTTGAAAAACTTCACATAAAACCACTTCCGAAATTCTGATTCATTTCTGAAGCCTTTTTTAATATGAAGTTTATCATATTTGACAGAAACCGAAAGAGCCCCTGAATGAGTGTTCATACAGACTCTTAAGAGCATTCTAGCAATCATGAAAGAACAATTTTGATATACCTAAGAGTACACTTTTAATCCGAAAAACAAAAAACGATCATTTAGAGCTCCTTGCCGAGCGTTTTAGGATTTCATTTGCGCCAAGGAAAAGGGACTATTGATAAATTACTATGCAAAAGCCGAAGTGTTGTAAGAAGCAAAACACATTGATAGCGCCGTGCTGAGTCTTTTGGTAAGCTGAGAAAATATTTACATTTAGCACCCAAAAGTATGCTTACAATATTTTCGACGGTGAAATATTTTTTTTCCTTGTAAGTACTTCTCTTTAGAGAAATCTGGAGCAAGGCTTTTGGGAGTTGTACAGATCTTCTTAAAGCCTTATGTAAGCTAGGTTGACAAAAAAGAAAAATATTAGTCTTATATAATGGCAACAGTAAATAATTGAATTCAACACCTAAAAGTGTGCATTTGGGTATAAATAAATCTTCATTCAAATGAGCATAGTTAAAGCTCTAATAAGATCTTTACAAAGTCTATAAAACCTTGCTTAGGATAAGTATAAACGAACTCATTTTTAAAGATGAACATCTCATTAATATCAAATATATTCTCTCAAAATATATGCTCACTTTTAGGCGCTTTTTTGTGTCGCGCATTATGAGAACTTCAGAAGGAAAGAGAAGGCATAACACACAGCATGAAACATTTCCCAAAAAATTGACTTTTAGACTGATTTGTGGAATTTTATTCTTTATGCAACCATTCTAAAAGAAACCAATCACTTCCGAGGCCCTAAAATTCTAACAGCCAGCACTGTCCTCCAGTTAAATATTTCGCTTTGCCCGAACACCATGTACGCACGTTCACTTGGCGACCAGTCGGCACTAACGATGTCCCGACAGAAAAAATCATCACAGCCACCGCCGTTCGCCGCGTCACCGCGTCACAATGACAGCTTTGCCCATAAGCTGGCTGCAGCGCCACAATTTCACATTGTGATAAGGACAAATTGTTTTCATTCATTTCAGCGTACAAAATATACTCCAAAGTGGTGCTCCAGCGCGACACATTGCGGGGACCCATTCAGGGGCGGACTGGGCGGTCAAAGGGCCCCACGGGCCTTTGAAAAATGGGGTCCCGTTACCTAAGAAAGAAAAACCTAACAGCTAAAAAGCACAGCGCACTGGGGGCCCGCCGGTCATTTGCCCAGTCCGCCCCTGGACCCATTCCACGCAGCAGTGTTCTAGGTCCGCAGTGTGTTCAATGCGTTGAGTTGAATGGGCATTTTCGCCTATTCGCCGCGCATGTACGTATGCAATTTTTGTGACTGCATTTGGATGTTTGTGTTTCTTTTTTTTTTTTTTTTGTTATTCTTTTTGCTCTTTACTTTTTGCCTTTCGCTTTTTTCTTTTTCCTTGTACTTGTAGTAACTTCTGTTGCCTTTCAATTCGGAATCCACTTCTTGACATCTCGACAGCTGCGGTTTTGATCCGCATTCTGGTCGTTGGTGCAATTAGCGGAATTTATGCTGCATGCAGCGTTTAGATGGACTTATAAGCGCGTTGAAATGTAATTGTTGCAATCGTCGAATTCATTGTCGACTGGGAGCGTGAGCTCGGTTCGTAAAAGCCTGCCTGCGCGAAGCCTGCCCGACAGACCTGGCACTGCAAGACTCTTGGGAGTTTGCGGCCAAGGCGTGGAAAGGCGGAAATGCGAAAAAGACCTTTTATTTTATTAGCAATGAATTGCATAAATATTTGCTTGCGCCGCCAATTAATGAAGATTGCACTCAATATTTCTGATATGAATTCTTTTTTTTTTTTTTTTTTGCTTTCTTTAGCTTCCTTATCAACAATTGCAGGTGCATGGAAAAATGAGAGAAGGACACTGCAACATTTATTCAATATAATTATGTTGATACGCATTATGAAGCTGACAGGACACTTTTAGTTGGACCGTGGATTGATAAAATTAAACTATGTGAGTATCGTGAGAGTGTCAACGAATTCAATACACAGTTATGGGTATCTAGAACAAGTTCAAAATCTCCAATATTCCAGAAAAGTTTTAACGCTTAACAAAATATTTTTCGCATTTCATAGGGCCAACAGCAATACTTTTAGGGAATGTATGTATGTATGTATTAGAATTTAGGCCACAAAAAAAAATTAAATGGAATATTTCCGATGCTGAGAATTTGTTAGTTTCTTTAAAGCAGGCATATTTATATAAACGCTCAGAAGGATTTTATAGTGTTGTAGGGGATCATGTAAAAAGCTGTAACTTAGCTCCTCATGTAAATACTCTTGATATACTTATGTGCTTTTTGTTAAATATTGGCATATAATAATCTCTGTGTATCTCTGTATCGTGGTCTAATTTTAACATTTTATCTAGGACAACAGATAACAGAAAATATTGAAATTCAGCACCTAAAAGTATGCTTTTAAATATAAAGAATGATTTCAATAGCCATAATTCTGTTCGTTCAAAGCTACAAGTCCATTTAAGAAGATCCTCAGAAAGGGTTTAGAAGTTGTGTGGACCTTCTAAGAGGCTTAATTATTAACCATTGGTAAAAGCTTATAATTATAACTAGGACAGCAAAAAATACTTAAACTCGGCACCTAAAGGTATGCTTTTGTATATTTCAAAACCAAATAATATTGTTTTAAGCTTTTATGAATAGAGCTAATTTGAGGCTTTAAAGATATCCTCATCAGTGCGTGCCTTTTTTTAGTAGTATTTTGTGGCATTTTGTAGTACTTTTAGGAAAGCAAATAAAATGGGTTGGAAATATAATATTTAACGAATCTCTTAAAAACTATTTCCTGGATGGAACATAAATGGTACTACTGTAAATTTTACGAAATTAAAAAAAAAACTTAAGGAATATTGTATAGTTGTCTTTTTTCATTTTTGAGAAAAATTTTTTGATGGATACCTGTAATCTACTATACAGAGCTGCATTTTTAGAGATATGTAGTAATATTTCTATTTTAGTAGTATAGTAGTACGGGTGATGAAATTGTAGTAAAATACTACAATTCTAGTAATTCCGACAGCACTGATCCTCACATCTTTTAAAATCCTTCCTCAGGATGCGATTAAATGGGCAAACCTTCAATAATGAACAGATGAATTATCGGAAATATTCCGAATATTTAAATGCATACTTTTGGGTGCTGAATTGAAATATTTTCTGTTGTCCTAACAATAAGTCAAACTATTAATTGACTATGAATTTGAAAATTTTGCAACTCAACTCAGTTTTTCCCAGTATTTTTCTCTTTTATTTTTTCTTGCTCAAAAAATCAAGATCTTGCGCAAAAAATTGGCCTTTATAAAAGAACAGTCTGCAGCTTGAGGATCGAATTTTCTCAACTTCCCATTGATTACTGTACTTTTCTATAATTCATTCCTCGTAAAATTAAAAACTAAAAAACATTTAATCGATGAGTAAAAGCTCAATTTTTAAACGAAAGAACTTCGAATGACTTAAAATGTTGTCACGCCTTTTTGTAGTCATAATTGCGTCCCTGTAAGGCTTCTGGAATTAATGCCCAGGATATCTAGAAAAAAAAACCCCCCATTTGTGAATCTTATTTTCTTCAAATTTATATCGCAATTCTTGCGACTCTCTTCTTCAATCGCCTGAAGCATGCGCAATAATTTTCATATTTTTATGATTTTAAATGATAACGACACATGTTAACCATGATCTGCGTTTTAGATAAGACGAAGCACGGCAAAGGCTCGTACTCTTCACTAACCATTGGCCGAAGAGATGTGATTGGATGTGATGAGAACGGAGGCGAAGAGAGGCAAAGGACACCGAGGACTGCTGCAATACATTGGAGTGGATTAAATTATGCTCTACATAAAAGATGATCGTTTAAGGTTCGGCGTAATCGCATGCTTCGCTGTCATTTTTATGTTACGTCGATAACTCCGCCAGGTAATTTGAGCCTTAAACACAAAATTTCAGTTTCATCGTAAATTCCCGTACGCATTTAGGTACATTACAGCATTGCTTTGGCAACATGATACCCAATGACTCTGTCTCTGGCTCTGGCTCAATGCTCAAGTTCGTGTACCAACAACAAAGAACATGCCTCTCTATTTGAAAGCCCAAGAGCTTGACAAGGCACAAGGCTTTTTGTGCCTCAATTACTTTTTATACCCAGCGTAAGCGGGGTATATTAGTTTTGTGCGAATCTTGTAACAGGGAGAACTAAGCTCCGGAGATATAGACATATATATATATAGAAATGATCAGGATCAAAAACTGAATCGATTTAGACATGTCCGTCTGTCCGTCTGTCCGTCTGTCCGTCCGTCCGTGGTCGGATCTCCTCCGAAACGGCTGGACCAATCAAGTCGAAATTTGGCACACAGGTATATCGGGATCTGAGTATGATCCTAAGTAAAAATGGGAGACATCCGCCCACTGCCACGCCCACAAATGAATATAATGTGTTTTCAGTAAAATGCTTGTAACTTGCGAACCACTCAACACATTCCATTGATATTTGGTGTACTGGTAAACTACGAAAAGGGACATATGCTGAAAAAAAATGGACGCCGCCCTCCGTGAGCCACGCCCACAAATAAGCCCACAAATAAGGGCTTATCGTAACTTGTGAAGTAAAAGGCGTAGAAGCTTCAAATTTGCAACATAGGTTGACCGAGGCGAATGAAAGGTGTGGGAAAAAAATTTATATGGCCCGCCCACTGCCACGCCCACATATGAAGATTTTTCGTTACTTCCGAAATAATTGGCGTAGACGCTTCAAATTCGCAACATAGGTTGACCAAGGCAAATGAAAAGTGTAGAGAAAAAATTTAACTGGCCCGCCCCCTGCCACGCCCACAAGTGAAGATTTTTCGTAACTTGTGAAGTAAAAGGCGTAGAAGCTTTAAATTCGCAACATAGGTTGACCAAGGCAAATGAAAGGTGTAGGAATAAAAATTTATGTAGCCCGCCCACTGCCACGCCCACAAATGGAGAATTTTCGTAACTTGCGAAGTAAAAGGCGTAGAAGCTTCAAATTCGCAACATAGGTTCACCAAGGCGAATGAAAGGTGTAGGGAAATAATTTATGTGGCCCTCCCACTGCCACGCCCACAAATAGAGAAGCAAAACATAGTGCGCTCATAATGTCGGGACGCTGGGTATTTCAAAGTCGGGCTTGACCGACTTTAGCTTTCTTACTTGTTTATTTTTATTTTTTCTTTTTTTTTAACTTGGCGGTTC
The DNA here is from genome assembly GCA_020466095.1 of Chlorops oryzae. Classification (NCBI taxonomy): domain Eukaryota; kingdom Metazoa; phylum Arthropoda; class Insecta; order Diptera; family Chloropidae; genus Chlorops; species Chlorops oryzae. The sequence goes on from CM035808.1 coordinate 29,920,187, forward strand.
TCGGCAATGTTGTGTGAAAATTTTCACAAAATTTTGCAACTTAACAGTTTGTTGCTGCGTGCACAGCTGGTGAAATTTACCTCTATGTGCATACAAAAACAAAACAAAAAAAAAAGAGGAACTCAATTTTAGTTTTTGAGAACCCACAGCCATAAGTGAGTTTTTTTTGTATGAAAATTTATCGTGAAAGTACAAAGAGCCAGAATGGGGGAAAAAAAATATTTTTATGCAAAATAGCTTGCTGTGAGAATTTACATAAAATACCGAGCCTAAGTGCTATTAAATGTTAGTGAACGTTAGAGTGTCCGTATTCGCTTTCGCATTCGCGAATGTGAAAAGAAATGGGTGCAATTAAATTCTTATGCATCTTTTATTTTGAGCGCAACGGCTTATTGATTCAAATTACTTTTTGGTAATAACATAGAATCAATTTACCTTACTGCCCATCAATTAAGAATAAAGTCAATTAAATAAGAAGGGAGCTATTGCGAATCTCGTGCTGAACTTCGAGATGAGAATTATGGCAAGGATTAGGAATCGTACCGCGCATTTGAATATTAATAATAATAAAAAAAATTTGAAGAATTTTAATCCTTTAGCAACGTAGCTTAATTAAGGCTTTGACTATCTCTCCGTACAACTCAGAAATGCTTTGCTCAAGATCTCTTTAAAAAGACATACAGACAAACTTCCATAACTCGAACTTCTACAACCCGAATTTTCTATAAATCGAACTGAATCGGGTGGCAATAGCGAATATTTTATATATAAAATTTCGTTTCCCCAACTAGAAGTCTCTATAGCTCGAACTATTTCTTTGGATAATGGTTGTTTTAGCTATGGAAGTTCGGCTGTATTCACTTACAACAATGGATTTATTTATATGCATAATTTTATGAGCTGAATTTCAATATTTTCTAATGCCTAGGGCAACAGAAAAAATTTTAATTCGACACCTTAAGGTATGCATTTGAATATTTAAAAACCAAATAATATTATTTTAAGCCTTTATGAATTATAGATTAATTAGGGCTTTAGAGGTGGTATCGTAACATCTTTAAAACAGCATCCTAAGGATGTGATTAAATGGCCCAACTCACAAGAAAGAACAGATCTGTCATTATCGGGAACATTCTGAATATTTAATTGCATACTTTTAGGTACTGAATTTCAATTTTTTCCGATGCCCTAGAGATTATGCGAAAATTAAGTTATATGAACAAATATAGTGAATATCCTTCGTTCGATCTCTGTTTCTTTAAGTACGAAGTGCTACGGAGATTCCCTTCTCAAACCTTTTATATTTAAAAAAAAATAGGTACCAAAAATAAGAGTTTTGACTGACTTCGAAACTCTTTGCTATGTGAAATATACAAATCAAAATTTAAACGCAAATCCACTTGTAATTTAATCATGAGCCTTTAAGGATTTCATCACATCGCATCGGGTAACGTCACATCTTCAAAATGTTGCTAAGCACTTAAGTCCCTCCATAATCCTTTACTTAAAAATTACTTTTCCTTCGTTCAAAGTTAAACAAGAAACTAAAAAGCAGTCTTCTTTTTATCATCTCGATAGAGTTGCCGCTGCTTCTATTGAGACATTGCTTTGGCGGTTAACTTCATATCTCGATGATAAAACACTTCAAGTTTAATCATTCGCCTCTAAGGTTTTAATAAAAGCTCAAAATGCAAGCAACGACGACAGCCACGACGCATTCCTTGAGTGCCGCAGCAAATCAGGATGTCGGTATGTGGCATCCCTTATAGCAAAATCACTTTCTTTCGCCGTCCCGTTGGCTATGAACTTCACGGCACAATAAAGCAAAACTGAAGGATGCTCAAAAGATGCTTAATTGAAACATACCAGTGTATCCATACATATGAGAAGAGATATGTATGTACGTAAGAATAAAAGGGTTGGGAAATCAAAAAGAAGCTAATTAACCGCTTTGTTCCTCTTTTAAAAATTTTCAGCTCAGCACGTTTTTATGCTCTGTGCTTTTGGTGTGCTCTTGAGCTTGTTTTACCGGATTTGCGGGAATTCGCTTTTTTTTGTTTCTGTGAATTTGCTTCTCTGGCTGCATGGAAAATACTGAAAGATTTGTTGTTGTTGTTGTTGTTTTTTGGATTTACTCGTGTATGAGAGGCTTAAAACGTTTTGGTCGTGTTTGAGAACTTCATAAATTTTTTATTTCTCTTTTTTTTTGTGATCAAAAAATGTAAAAGAAGGATAATTTCATAAAGAGAAACTTAATTGAGTACATATAGGGCCCAAAATTTATATTAAAATTTTTGTTTTTTCCACAAAAAAAAAATTGGTATTTTTTGCTTGCCCGAACTATGCCATTTCATGTACTCGTTGAGTTGTGTTCAACATAATAGGAGTGTCTTCTCGAGCTCAAAATTAGAATCACAATTTGTAAATCGGGTACAAATCGAGAGATCTCCTCGTTTGGCAACGGGTTCATCGTGAAATTTAATTTATGGAATCGAAACTATTTTTTATTTTATTGATGAAGGTCCTACTGTGAACCACATTGACTGATCTGTTACTATATTCAGCTCATTTGATGGCAGCTGAAGCTATTCAAAGTCTCTCCTTTTCCATCTTCCTCTCGCTATCTTTCTCTCTTAATCTTTCGCTCCTTATTTTTCTCTTTCTATTCTTCTCGCTCTATCTTTCTCTTTATGGTTTTCTCTTTCTCTCTATCCTTCTCAATCTATTTGTCACTGTTCATCTTTATCTTCCACTTTCTATTTTTTTTCTCTATCACAGTCTCTCTATCTTTCACTCTCTTTCCCTTTCCTCGTTTTTGTCACTCTTTTCTTTTTCTCTGTTTTTTTTCTATCTTTCTTTCTTAATCGTTTGCTCGCCATTTTTCTCGTTCTAACCTTCTCGTTCAATCTTTCTGCATGTCTCTCTCTATCCTTCTCCCTTAATTTGTCACTTTTCATTCTGTTCATCTTTCTGTTTTATCGCTCTCTATCTTACTCTCGCTCTCTTTCTATCTCTCTCTCTAGATTTCTCTCCATCTTTCTTTATTATTCTTTTTCTCTCTCTCTAGCTTTCTCTCCATCTTTCTCTATTATTCTCTCTCCTATCTTTCGCTTCCTCTATCCTTCGAAAGGTGAAAACTTTAACTCTTATATATCTCTCTCCATCTTTCCCTCTCTTTCTTCCGCTTATCTCTCTCTCTCCCTCTATTGCTCTCCTCCTTTATCTATATTTTTCACTCTCTCTCTCTATTTCCCTCCTCCTTTATCTATCTCTTTCACTCACTATTAGTTTAATTCTACCACTTCTTTTCTCCTTTCTGTATCTTGTTCATGCACGTTTTCCCTCTATAATCCTACCTCTATCCGTCATTCTTTTTTATTACTCTCTTTCTCTGTCATTCTCTTTGTTTAACTCTTTCTCTTTCACTCTCTCTTTCTCTCTCTCTTTCGCTCTCTCTCTCTCTCTTTCTCTCTCTCTCTCTTTTCTCTCTCTTTCTCTCTCTATATTACTCTCTCTCTCTTTCGCTCTCTCTCTTCTCTCTCTCTGTCTTCTCTCTCTCTGTCTTCTCTCTCTCTCTTCTCTCTCTCTATCTCTATCTTCTCTCTCTTCTCTCTATCTATCTCGCTCTCTTTCTGACTCTTCTCTCTCTCCTCTCTCTCTCTCTCTCTCTCTCTTTCTCTCTTTATATTTAAGGTGACTGCTTTTCTTGTGCTCTTTCGCTGCAATTCTATTCTTTGAAATGCAACTGTAGGTGAAGCGAAAAGCTTTTTCCTATTATTAATTCTCTGAAAAAGAAACTCTATGCAAAAGCGACTTCCCTTGTTGGCTAAGTTGTGGAATATGACTACAGTTTCAACTTCATTAAGTTCATTTATTTCATTACTGAGTAATTGCACCCAAATGAATGCACTCAAACGAGTTACAACTTTCAGAAGAGAGGAATAAAGTTTTCAGACAACAAACTTATTAAAAATTTATTTTCATTACGACCCAACAACGTTGTTGAGATTATTAAACGCAACATTAAGGAAATATTCATAAGCATTCTTCAATTTGCTTTAAAAGCACTTTTTTTTTTTGTTAAAAAACTTCTTTCGAGTTTTTATTTGAAAACTCTGATAAAATTTATCTCGAGTTTCAGTGATTCCTTTTGCTGCTTGAGTGAATCCAACGATTGATTTATGATCAGCAGGTGAAGAAAATTGAGTGTACTCCTCGATCAACTCTTTGCGTCGAGTCTGACACCTTCCTGCGCGCTTCCAAAGGCATCTAAATTTTGCAATGCACGAGCGCTTATCATAAGGCGCGTGTGGAGCACGCAACAGATAGAATGGCTCTTCTGATCTACGCAATTATTCCGTCCAACATTATCGGCGACAAGATCCGATCCCTTCAACTGCTGATCATCATTATCAACATCGTCGTCGTCATCATCATCAGAGACTGAAGAATCGGCGGCATTATAATCATCATTATAGCGTTGGACTAATTGATTTACTCCCTTTAACTTAACGACACGTAATTTCTGTTGATGTGCATGCAACTCAGGCGTTCGTTTAAGGCAAATAAGCTCGCACATTGACAGCCAGACCCATTGAATTCCAACCTTATGCATGCCTCTTAAATAACAAATAACAAAAAAAAAAAAAATTCACCAAACAAAAAAAAAAATCATAATAAAAATACAAAGAACGAAGGAGCAAATAAAATATTTTGTAGATCCATGATCTTGGCTTTGTTTCTTTAACCTTCATTTCAGGTTTCTTGATTATGATCGGTGCAAGGAGTCGATATGCACACGTCACGTTCGTCATTTAGGTCTGAACTTATGCCTGTCTGCGCTTTTAACTGATGTCTTGTCTTCGGAAGACAAAGTGATTAGTGCTTTTGGCTAGAGAAAATTGAATATTATAGTACCGAATGAAGTTGCCCAAGGAAAGATGGAATAATTCTTTCAAAAAAAAAAAAAAATTGTTCTTTATGTAGGTACATTCGTACATTCGTGACAATGGAAAAAGGAGGCTGTCGTAGATTTTCAATAATTTTTTGAAATTTTTTTTTGTTCCTTTGATTAGCATCATTGAACTTTATTGGTTTTCTATTAATGAAGTGTATTTAAACATATCTAGCTCTGCTCTGATCTTGCATGGTTTTTTTTCTGCTTGATAGGGAACTTACAGTTATAGTCACAGTCAGATGACACTAAGATTTTTATGAACTTTATTCGAAGAAGTGTTTGAGTGCTGATCAAAAAACAAGGGGACAAGATTTTTTTTTTTTTTGCTAACCACAATCTGAAAGTATTTTTATTATTTTTTATTGGTACTTACTATCTAGAAGTGGCTCTGGAATAGCGTAGGAGATGCGTGCTATGCTCTTGATCCCAGGGTCCGAGGTTCGATTCCCGGCACAGGCGAAACGAAGTGTAATGTTCCAAGCCTAGCACTGGTTTATTAAAAATCGCATGTTAGGGGCACACTACATAAAAAGACATACACTCACACAAACACAAGAAAACCTCCTTAAGGAGGTACCAATTGCTATCACAATGGGCCGATTAACGGCCTAAGTAGCAGCCACTTCAACCTACCTACCTATTATCTAGAAACGCTGTAGAAACCGATTTTAAGGTTCCTATTGCCTAATGTCCTTGAAATGTTCTTGAAAAACACTTTTTCGGTGAGCCCTTTTTCAAAATTTTATGTCCTAAAATCCAATTTAGTTAGAGATGACTCAACAAGGAATCAAAAAAAAAAAATTTTTTTTATTTTACACTGAGAAAAATTTTGCACAGAAAAGAAAATATGTAAAACTTTAAAAATTTTTTAAGTGTGTTTCCAGTTTCTCGCCACTCTCTGATATCTGTACTAATATCCAGTACAGGAGAGTCTCCTGAGGAGACGACGTTTGGCTTCCAGAGCCGGCAAGACCCATTTTAATTTAAAAAACAAAAAAACCAAATATATAAATAAGATTTTTGTAGCTCTCTTGTAGGCTTTTTAGAGGAAATTTCAAGTTCTCTTGGCGACCTCATCATGCTTAAATTTTTCGTTTTATCTTATCTTTCGTTTCAGAACCCACCGTATTTGAATTTGAACAATTTTTTCACGTCTGAAACGCCTAAATATAATATACATAAATTTTATCTAAGTCTTAGACGTATAAGTTCGCATTCTGATCAACCGTCTCCAGAGTTTTCAATAGCTCAGTTTTTTTTTTTTTTTTGTTCAGAGTGTAGTTGTTTTTTAAGGCAAAAATTTACTCCTAAATTTTTAAGACTTTAATTTATTTAATTTTTTTTTAATGGTTCATTTTCAAGCAAAAAATTTTGGGAGAGAAACAATTCCTTAAGCACGTTCCTCAAAACTTGAGCAACCATAAGCCATATGTATACATACGAGTTTTCGATTATATTTAATTTGGATATGTTCATGAGTGTTACAGGACAAGAAAGTTTTTGGAACCTAAGCCAGTGATGCCAGATTGTGGGTTTTTCCCCATATTGTGGGTTTTTTCATTCAAAAAACGTGACATGGGGAAAAGTATGGGTAATTTTATATCGAAATTTATGCTACATTTAAGGTATATTTACTACTACAATTTTAAGTTACTTTTATTTTTTTTGTTATTTTCTTGATACTTTTATTAAAATATTGCGTTTAAATCCAATGTTCAATTTTGAAATCGGTACGCCCATATTTTCAAAAAATCATTCTGGGTTTTTTCGTGGGTTTTTATTTTTTGAAAATGGGGAAAAATGGGTTTTTTTCCAATATATGAGGGTTTTTTTATCGATAAAATCTGGCATCACTGACCTAAGCCTAAGAGTTGTCATCCCTAATAAACTTGGGATTCGCTACGCATTCCTTACACTTGTTGGCAAACGTTGATCAAAGCTATTTAAAGCGGGATAAAGGCTTGATAAACTCTCTCAAACTATTTATAGGCATCTCCATCTAGGAAAAGGATTAAGAATCGCCAATCCATTAGAGGGTGGCAGGCGCGCAGCCAGGGGGGATTTTGGGGGTTCAAACCCCCCCCAAATTAAGGAAAAAATACACGACACAGCTTACATTTCTACATCGCCGTCCTACAAACTCTTTTATTAAGTTTTATGATGCAATAATTTTAGTTCTTGACCGAATTTCCTCTTGGAATGATCAAAATGTGTCAAGTCAGTCTAATTTATTAAAATGTGCCTTACAAAAAGGCGAATTTCTTATATCTCTTCATTGTATAAACCAAGTTTTTAGTTACACATTTGTTCTATGTAAATATTTACAAGGTAGAAACCAGGGTTGGCAACCGTAACCGAAACCGTAACCGTAACCGTTTCAAAACCGTTTCTTTTCCGATACCGTAACCGTTACCGTAACCGAAATAAAAAACATATCGGTTTCGGTATTACTTTATAAAAAAAATTTACGGGATACAAATTTTATCAATATTTTTATATGGCAAGTCTTTCGACTCTGCTAGTATGCATGCTCTTGTCTCGTGTAATGTCCCAGTTATGTTGCCATGAACGCACAAAGAAATCGTCTGGATGCTGAAAGTTTTTCCGCTGTTATGGTAATAAGAAACAACAGTCTGCTTTGCACAAAAAAAGGATGAAAAGTTCTAAGCTATTTCTTAAAATGCCTTAAATTGCGTTCAGAATAAATGTTAAAGCTTAAAAAGTATTTTTGAAAAAATGATGCGAAAACAAAATTTTAATATTCAAAAAACCGTTTCATACCGGTATAACCGTAACCGAAACTTAAAATTAACCGTAACCGTTACCGTAACCGTTATTCGTTTCGGTTGCCAACCCTGGTAGAAACATTGATCTCAAATATGCTGTTGTCCTAGCAGATATATGCTTAGAGAATATTCAAACCTTAAGAAGTAACGCTGAGGAAGAATTTCAGAAATTGTTTAAAAACGCTGAGAAGCAAGCTTTATCAAGCGGACTTATTTTGCAAAAACCTAGGCTCGCACATTCTCAGGACCACGAAGCACATTTTCATACTAAAAGTGTTGAATATTATTATCGTATTTCCCTTTATTTACCTTTTGTGGATGCATTTATTGTCAACTTAACCAATCGCTTTTCAAAACACAAGGATATTCTTCTTGGTTTTCAAGTTTTATTTCCTCAAAGCGATACTGAAAAAGTTGATGATTTTTTAGACAAATTTAAAAAACTCTTTCAGTTTTATCAAGATGATTTAGAGGGAAATTTTGATGATTCAAAAATGGAGCTCACTATTTGGTATAAATTAATTAATAATTTAGAAAAAAATGAAAGACCAAAAAACAGTGTTTGACGCTATAAAATTTTGTAAAAAAGATATTTTACCAAATATTTTTATTTTATTAACTATTTTGGCTACTCTTCCAATAACCACATGTGAAAATGAGAGATCGTTTTCAACTCTCCGCCGACTCAAAACTTATCTTAGATCTACAATGACAGAACAGAGGTTAAATGCCTTAACACTACTCCACGTCCATCGAGATCTTACTCCCAGTGTAGAGGACATACTAAATAAACTTGCTGAAAGCAAGCGCAGACTTAACATTGCACTTTAAATTGAATAAGTTCCTTCGAAAATACTTTTTTTACTTTGTACACCTTATAAAAATGTAAAATATTTATGTAAATATATTTTAATTATATATTTTGTAAGCTTTTTACGAAAATAAAAACAAAAAATATTTAGAAAAATTTTCTGCGAACCCCCCCCAAATTGAAATCCTGGCTGCGCGCCTGGAGGGTGGCTCTGTTTCTTTCGTGATTTTTCCTTAATGTTAAATAGAGTGTAAAGAATGATGACAGTTCTCATATCAAAAACGCATTTCAAACATTATTTTTTTAATTTTTACAATTTGTAATAATTTTTTTTTTTTTTTTTGTACTGCTTGAGACGATTTTCTGAAAATCTCCAAAAATAAAAGTTTTCGTTTCTTCGATTGTATTCAATTTTCGTTCCCACATTCTTTTACTTGTGTTAAATTTCATCTTCAATTGCAGCTGGAGCAATTCAATAAAAAAAAAAATATTTAAAAAAACAATAATAAAAAAGGAAAAAGAAAATCAACGGCATAAAGAGTAGGAAAGACCGATTAAACTCATAAAATACGAGTTAAGCGCGTCACGAATTAATATTGTTGAGATTTATCTGAATATCACTATAACACCACGTCGAGGATTCCTTTGCTTTCTTAACACTATAAACTGTAGAATGGGCGGAGTATGAACCACAAATTGCAGCTTTTTTCGACAAAGCTGGCAGCGCCCTCCGGTCATATTATTTTTTGTTAGCAGATGAAACAAGTTTTAAACGAGAATCTCATTGCGGAGTCTGATATGTTTGAAGTACATGTTCCGAGGGAAAATTGGAAAGCGCTTATTCAAACGGATACACGCCGCTGTGGCATAGATGTGTTTCCTTATTCGTTTATTTTTTTTTTTTGGCTTTTTTATCGCCATCGAACTTCGTTACGTGGAAGAACTTAAGGAGTGTTTTTGGTTTTTTCGAACTAAAATGAATGCTGTTACGAAAATTGCTCTCTTTGATGGATTCTTGACTGATTGAAACTAGAATGAACAACTGTAAAAAATCTCTTAGATATGAATGGAGCTCCTTAGGTAGGGTGCCGCACAACCAATGCCAACAATATCGGGCTTGAGGAGAACTTCCCCAAAAAAGAAATTCTGTCAAATTTAAAAAATGTTCTTTAAAATGATAAAACTGAATACCTGTATTTCCTTCATATACATATGTCTCTCTCTTCTATCATTCTCTCTCTTCTCTATCCTCTTTAATTCCTCTGTCTCACTCATTTACCTCTCTTTTTCACCGCTTTTCCTCGCACTCCTCGCTGTCTTTTATCTCTCCCCTCTGTCTCCTCTCTCTCGTGTCTCTCCTCTCTCGTGTCTCTCCTCTCTCGTGTCTCTCCTCTCTCGTGTCTCTCTCTCTCGCTTTCTCTCCTCTCTCGTGTCTCTCCTCTCTCGTGTCTCTCCTCTCTCGTGTCTCTCCTCTCTCGTTTCTCTCCTCTCTCGTGTCTCTCCTCTCTCGTGTCTCTCCTCTCTCTGTCTCTTCTTTCTCTCCTCTCTGTCCTCTCTGTCCTCTCTCTCCTCTCTCTCCTTCGTCTCTCTCTTCTCTCTCTCCTCTCTCCCCTCTCCTCTCTCCTCTCACTCCTCTCTCTCCTCTCTCTCCTCTCTCTCCACTCTTTCCTCTCTCTTACTATCTCATTATTTCACTCTCTCATTATTTCACTCTCTCATTATTTCATCTCTCACTCTTTAACTCTTTCTCGCTCACTCTCTCACTCTTTCTCGCTCACTCTCTCACTCTTTCTCGCTCGCTCTCTCAGTCTCTCACTATCTTTAGGCTTTTATTTCGATCAGAAAAAGCATACCAAACAAACGATAAAGTACATCAGTTGTGTCACAAAATGCTGCATAAACAAGAAGGTCCTCATGAGTCACAAATGCCTTGCCCCGTAGCATCTTACACTACTTTCGTTTCATTTTTTATATTTATTTCGTTTTTTGGCTTTCTTCTTATATGATCTTCTGCTTATGTTGTTGCTCCTTTTTTTCTTTCTCATTCAGAAGATCCTAGTCGCTTTATGGCCACTCAACTTAACGCTTCTACTTATGTATGTATGTATGTTGTATGTAGGTTGCTGAAATGAGACTTACCAACTGCAGCTACTAATTAATAATCCTTTTTATTTGAGTTCACTGGATAAGAGTTAATTCCATTATAAGCGGCGGCGCCGAAGAGTAACGACGTAACGACAAAGCAGGTACGACTTTTAATCCACAGAACACTTTACGTTACACTTGTACACGCCAATTATTGTTACGAGAATTTCAGTTTTTTATCACCAACACATTTTGCATTTCATTCGATTCTATTGCCTCGGAAAAGATATTTCCTGGTTAAAAGAAAAGGCTCACATTAGATTATACCCTAAAGGAGTGTAGTACTCTGTCAGACGTGGTCTGTATGGATGTATGTATGGCTTCTTATTGCCATGGGTTATAAATTGTATTTAGCTTTACAATTTTTCGAACGTTTTTATGCGAACGCGGTTACTTTATTGCCGAAGGATGTACACGTTTAAGCGTGTGTTTATCTTTAATATGTTTTGTTTTTGCATCGAAGATATTTGAACTTTTCATCCTTCGTAACGTCGGCCGAGAATGCTGGAACTTCAAGTAATCTGTAAGCTTATTTGGTTTGATTTTTTTTTTCTTTTTTTGGCTCTTGTGATTGTCATAAAATTTATATTTCTTGCATTTCTTCACCTATTCAGATTACGGTCTACATTAAGAGCTCCAATATGCGAACACCGATTTTTGTAAAAAAGGGTATAGCCGACTACGGCCCCCAAAAAAGAATATTAAAATTTTTTCAATTCATTTTATAGGTGCTACAGTCGAAATTCTCTATAGTGAACTCTTCTATAACGAATATCTATCTATAGCGAATTTTTATCCAGACTTTTTGGCTATATTTTTAATGTTTTTTATCTCCTTATAACGAATTTTCTCTCTCTCTCTCTCTCTCTCTCTCTCTCTCTCTCTCTCTCTCTCTCTCTCTCTCTCTCTCTCTCTTTATAACGAATATTTTTTTCGGTTCGTTATAGAGAGTTTTGACTGTACCTAGAAACACTGTAGAAACAGATTTTTAGATACAAATTGCCCAGTGTCCATAACATATCCTTGAAAATTGCTTGTTATTAAGTCCTTTCCAAAAATTTTATATCTCAAAAACTAAATTGGATAGAGCCATGAAACAAATGGCGACAGATATTTAATAAAACAAGGCATCTAAAACAATTTTTTGTAAATTTTACACTGAAAAAAACTTTTGTACAAAAAAGAAAATTAAAATTAAAATTTTTTTCAGTGTATTTCCGGTCTCGCACTACTTTCCGACTATTTAAAAAAAACTTTCACCAAAAAAGGTTTAACAAAATCAAAAAACTCTTTCTGGGATATTTACAATGAACACATAAGTGTACATGTGCCGCTTCAGGCTACAGATAAGATTTGAGCTGACCGGAATATAAAAGCTAAAATATTTTGTGCGATTACGAAAGGCTAATATATATCGTTCACTAATAAAAAAATGGGAGCAGCTCCAAATTTCGAATTTCTTTTAATTATTTTTAATTAACTGCTGCATTAATTTATATGAAAGTCAATTTTCTTGGTGTTTTTTCCTGGATTAAATGCAGTCAAAAATGAAAAATATTGATTTTTGAAAAATTTGAATTTTGCCGGTCTTGTGATACGTGTGCGATATTTTACTGTAAGGCCACTCAAACAGAGATTATTTGGGATAAAAATACTCTTGCTCTAGAAAAAGGCAAATAATTTAATCCGCTTTTAGAAATATAAACGAATTTCGAGCTGAAAATAAAATCCTTTTATAAAGTTATTAGTATGGGACTAATTAAGGACTCAACGTTTTTCGTATTTTTGGATTTATGCTTCACATAATTTAAATGGCTCATGATTTAGGTGGGTGTTGGACAGTGGCGTAACTATCGGGGGTGTTAGGGGTGACAATCTCTCGGGCCCCTAACCCAGGGGCCCCACGCACTTGTGTCAACTGACTGTGTCAAACGAACGATATTTTAAAATATCGCACTAATTTCCCCCCCCCCCCCACATATTTTGAATCAAATTCGAGGATATATGAATGGGCCTTCGATAAATCTAGATGTATTAATACGAGTTAATAAGAATTCTTACCTATTAATAAGTTTTTATATTTAAAATAAACATTATATAAATGTTGTTCTCTGGGCCCCGCAAGGTGAAGTTACGCCACTGGTTTTGGAACCATAATAGCTATTGAACATTGAAATTCTTGTATAGTCGAAACGAAGGGAATGCTCCCAAATTCATGTAATTTTTTTTGAATTTTTTATGAAGGAAACTTTATTGCAATCAAGGGAGGTTTTGTTCATTGCATTCTTTTACATATGTTAAGAGAATGAATAAAAGAATTCCAATGAACTCACAAACCGACGGTAAGGTTGAGACTTCGAAAGAGTTTCCATTGAAATGGTTCTTTTTTTGAGCCACTGTTTCTGAATATGACTGATGGAGTCACATGGTGAGCACTGGAGTCTTTTTCAGGACATTAGAATACTATGGAAAAACAAGCGGGCCTGAGGAAGGCTAATGAGCCATGTAAGAAATTTCATGAGAATTATATGCAATGTTTGGGAAGGATAAAACCATATTTGCTCACACGACAGACAGTGATCACAATAACTTTGGGGGACGAACAATCTAATCTAGTGTTTTTTTTCCAAAGCCAATATTCTTACTAAAGGGACCATTAATAAAGAAAATTACTGGCTTAACGTCATCTTTCGTTTCTCCCAGAAAATTCAATTTCTATTCAACAACTGATTCATTGAAGTGGATTCTTGAAATATTTCTCCCTACTATGTAACTATCGTGTCCTTGATATGATTGATCTCACAATTCACTTGTCGTTAGGATTTGTCACTCCTAATTGAAATCTTAGTATAGGCTTAATATTTTGAATATCTCATCCATTTTTTTATTGAGTTTTAAAGTTGAAATTATTTTTTGTATTTAATTGTTTTCCATTTTGAATTCAAAACAAATATTCCGGACGAAGATTCGTTTGGATGCCAATTTGTAATGGTTTATTTGAAACAAATCCACTTGGCTCGACTTCAAAAAATCGGACTATAATTGTAAGATGCCATTTATTTATAGTTTAGCATTTAAAGCACTTCAAGCACTCCTTAAAAAATTCCAACAAAAATATTTTTGTTTTACCGCCATTTTAATGAGACCAAAAATTACTTCATTTTTATTTGTTCTTTGGAAACTTCTCACAATTTAACTTGTCGTAATTTAATTGAATTAATTTTCAAAATTTTTCTAAATTTTAATTCATATGAAATTCACTTTAAAAAGAATTAAACACCTTAGAACGTCAGGTTTTAAAAGAATTCCAGATAGCGATTCGCGATCGAAATAGTCCGCGCGACGTGGAGCAACACGTGCTTCTGAGGTAAATGCAAGAATTTTACTAACAACATAAAAAGTTGGCGCAATAAGTTCACATCGCAAACTCACATGAAACATGTAATACCAGAAAAATCAAGCAAAATCATGCAAAGCCACAGAAAGTCAAACAAAGTCAGTCAAAGAAGAAACTGGCATTTTTTGAGAGCGAAAATTTCTGCAAACGAGAAATGCATTTCTTTGGAGTTTTTTTGTTTTGCCTTTGCACTGAGAGTCAGTTCTGACTGATTGCAAGCGGCACTTGTACCCAATTGGAAAGGACATCATCCAGTGTAGTCGCAAAAAAAAGGCATAACTTTGCTCTTGCAATTGCTTTTATGCTCTCTCACGGTATCACAGATGGGGGGGAAAAAATAAAAAATAAAAAGAATTTAACTTAAAAAATGAATCTTCTTTGAGACTTGTTCTCTAAAGCAGCTGTTTTGCTACTCGTAATTTCCTGTTCCAGTATTTTATCGAGCCTGTTTTTCGGCTGCTTTTTCTTTTTATTTATTTATTTCTTTTTTGCTTTTTGAATTTCTTTGCTTTTTTCACTGTCTGCATTAGTTCCAGGTTAAATGATTTTCGGTATTTAATGTTCTTACATCAATTTTTTCTCAACCAATTTTTTTCTTCTTCTTATTATTCTTCTTCTTCTTGTTAGATCCCGTCATTTAAAATATACTCAGCTTAGGGACTTTTTATGATCCAGTAATCCTTTTAGTCACATTTGATCCTATTTTATCCAGCTATATATATATATACTATATTATAGTTTCAAAAATATTTTATTATGTTTTCGAATTTTTTGTGGTCCTGGTGGTGCATAGATACTTCGGATTGTCTTTAATCACATTTTATTTGACATGAGCAGCTTTAATTTTTACTTTGAAGAGCCTCTAAATCTTTTTGTTCTAAATAGACGGTTAATGGCGGTGGATTTGTGGAGCACATCCAATTTTGTATGGGATGAATGAAAGTGCTGAATGATCCTCGTGTTATAAGCTTTTTCCATTGCTCTTATTTGAATTTCTTTTAAGGCGTGGCAAAGGTCCTGGAGTCATACTCATGGCTGTTGTTACATATTGCTTTAATGGTTTTACTTTACAATACATATTTAATTAAAACTTTACTGTAACTTTAATCGATAGCAATATCGATGCACCCCCTGGGGAAATATGTTAGATAATGACTTCAAGTTTCAAGATATTTGTCGAGATAGACGATACAAAATATATGTATATAGAATTGATCAGCGCCACAAGGAGATCCGATTTAGCCGTCCGTATTTCTGTCCATGTCTCTGTATAGAGGGCCTGTCCAGTTTTCTTTCCACTCTAGCCAAAAGCAATATTTTCTGCCCCTATGATGGGGGTAATGTGGTACTTTTTTCACATATTTTTGTGAAATTTCCATGTCTCAAATTGCTACTCTGAGCATTCGCCGGTCTTGCCACTCTCCAAATCGGGGACTGTATTTATATAGTTATCTTATAGAAGGAGAGATGAGTAAGATCGATCAAGTTCAAGAACGTTCTTAGAGGTACCTCCAGTACTAGGGTCTGTTATGAAAATTACAAAAACTGCTCGAAAACCCCAATTTTTGAGATATTTCGATGTTTGACATGTGAGCATATTTCAAGGCATGGACATAGCAAAATGGCGGCTTTCATAAAATAATTGAAAAAAAGTCGGCACATGACGCTTATTTATATCCTTGAAAATCTCCAGAATACTTTGTCATAATGGTCATCGTCTTGGGGCCTCTTTTAAAAAAATATTTATACATTTAAAGCTAACCGTTTATCTGTGTGGGGTATTGTAGAAGATTTATTGTCACGAATTAAATCTCAATCGAAAGTCTTATTTAATTAAAAACAAAAAAAAAAAACCAAACACCCAGCGAATTCAAAGAATCCTAGAAACTCCTATCTAGCGATATATTTCAAGGTTTGCTCAAGCGAAAAAAATCCTCATTAAAACATCCACTCCATGTCTAATTATCTGATAATAACTGAACACACGTTCAACTCAGTAAAATTATTATTGTACCTATTTGTGCAGAAAAAATGGAAGGAAAAAAATAAATAACTAAAGAAATCAAGCGCTAATTAGTTCTCATTTTGGACAAACTTCTCGGTAAAAGTTTTATTAAAGCGGACATCTTGTTTCCGCAAGACGCTGTTGCTGTTGTTGCTGCTGCTGCTGCTGTTGTTGCTTCTTATAAATCACAGCGAAATTCCTTCGTCCATCCCCATTGGGAATTGCTGCATGAATTTCGTTTTTCATTTTGCATTGTTTTATTATAATGACCGAAATGTTTTGTGTTATTCCTTAGAAATGGCGGCGGTTAACGGCCATTGCTCTGTCGTATGTTGTTGACTTTCCTCAAACCGAGCGAAATTCATTGTTTTTCTTTTCTTAAATGCATTTCGCTGTTAATTGTGTTCTGTCAGTTTCGCGAAACAGAGCAACAAACCGATTTGGTTTTTTCTTTTTCAATTTTTTTTTTTTTTTATTGCGGTTAGAATATTAAAAATTACATTGTCGACTTAATTACGAGGAATGGATTGCATGGAGGACATCAAAATTGCTCTTTGCTATGTGGATGATGTCGCTCTGATGCAGTCATAGTTTTAATCGTAATTTTTTTAAATTAAATGTCCCATGCGGGAGCATTTTGGCATTTTGTAATATTATATCTTCGTGAAGAGTTTTAACCACAAAACAGAGAAAAAAGAGCGCGGTTGTACGATATTTCGAAGAACCAAAAAAAAAATTCGATTAAAAGAAAATGACACACAGTGTGCTGACCACTCGAAAAGCAAATGATTTGGCAAGTTGACTTAAAAACATCTTTTAACAAATAATTAGGGATCGTAAAAAATGCCCTAAAAATGACAAAAAATTGCACTGAAAACGATAAAAACATGACGTTAATGTGTCAAAATTAATACATCTGGAATGCTTAAAATATTTGCCTAAAGTAAAACGAAATCATTTCAAAAAATTTTTTCTATGTATTAATTAATTAATTTTTTATTGCAATTAATACGAAGAGACCCCCTCAAATTAAAATATTTTTAAAGCATTTTAAATCATAAAACAGAGACCCTACGGACATTTTTCAGAGGAATGAGCTTGCAGACTTTACCTGAATTTTTTCATTGGTTTTAACGCTTTCTTTTTTGCCATTTTTGGGGAATTTTTTTCCGAGCCCTACTAATAATGTTTTCATGTCCGTTTTAAGTTAAGAGTGGGCACAGGCTTATGCAAAGGTTCAGAGACCCTGAACTGCGTTTTTTTTTTGTAGGTTACAATTTTTATAACACCCAAAAGAACCCCGACAATATTCTCGACAGTAATTCCTCAATCCAGTGAAATATTTCACAGTAAACATTCTAATCTTAACCCTTTAATTCCCATGTCCAAGCTAATGCAAATTCTCCTGCTCCTGCTTTTCACTTAGGGCCAATATTACCAAGCATATTTAAAAAAATTTTTAAAAATAAAATCTGATTTTCATTTTCACCAACGAAATTTTTAAAATATTTTTTTTTTAATTTTAAGCTACCTCAGCAGGTCGTTTAAGTTTTTTTTAAGATATGGTAACAGCCCTGTTTTGGGCGGTAGAAAAACAGCTGATTACATTCATTCTAAAATTTTACGGAAAAATTCTGCGCAAAACGAAACAAGCAAAGCTTTAAATTTATGGATTCGGATTACAGCGATATGAGACTGATGAAAAATCGCGCGCACACGGCTCCATGCTCTAAAATAATATTTCAATCATTTGTGAATTTGACTGACTACCCTGACAGTGGAGCGTGCTGCCACATTTTGCTATACTTAAAAAAGTTGCATATTGAAAATGAAATTTAAAATAAAAAAATTTTGAATTTAATTTAAAAATTTTTTTAAATATGTTTGGTAATATTGGCCCTTAAATGCCTAGAATGATTTGTTGGTGACAAAAATTTTAGATGTACATATGTACATAAAAAATATTGAACCCATTTTATTTCCCGCTTACAGGCATATATAGAAATAAGACAATTTAGCTCTTTCGCGCCTACTGGGACAAAATGTCCCACTCAGTTAAAAATTGATTTTTTCTATTGGGACATACATATATACATATGTGTCCCATCTAAAACTGTTATTGGTATTATACAATCCCAGGATAGCCGAAGGACATTCGAAATTTTTTAGTATGCAGAACTTATTTTTCTTTTTGTTTTTTTTTTTTTTGGTCCTTTTCTGCAATCAGTTTTTCAAAAAAATGCTTGTCTTTCGAGAAAAAATTCCGGCACGAAAGGGTTAAAAATATTATTTTCAACGCTGTAGCAGTAATGATTAAATTATAATCATCATAAAATACATCTAAGGACAATAAACAAGTACTACATAATTATATAAGCTAAAGTCATGAAAAATTAATTAGAATTTTTTAAAAATTGGCACATGCCAAAAACAAGATTCATCCTGAGAATCCAAAGAATCATCCTGAGGAAGGCGGAAGCGAATTCGCCGAAATACGTATAGAGCAATATACAAAATAAAGCGATTGAAATGAAAATCATAACTCAAAAAACCGATTTTACTTGCAGACGACACACGGAATTGAAGGGTTAAAGGGTAAAATTTACTGGTATTTTTATAGGAAAAACATTTTTTTTTAAATCTTGTTTTTCATAAACTTAAAAATGAAAAAAAAGGAAAGAAAAAAAAAATCGTTCAATTCTATTTTGTTGAGCCCTTTCAAAAATTTGATTTCAATTTCCATTTTAATTCCCAAAAATAATGTCTCTGGTCCATTAAAGTTAAGCATAAATAAGTGAGGAAAATACTTGAGCACTTGAAATGCAAACGAGCGCATTCAAATCTTGTGCAAAAAAAACAAACATTGAAAAAAAAATTCAGCAGACAGAAATCTTGAAGGATATCAGATTAACACCAGAAGCTTACCTTTCAACACAAGAAAGAGCTCTTAGAAATTCCTTCGCAAACTGAAGTGTACAAAAAAAAAAAAAAAACAGAAACGAAAAAACAAGGAGAAGAGAGAACACCATCTTCAGAACGTGTTTCTGGTGGCGCCGAATCCAAAATTAAGCAGCAGCATTCAAAGAAATAAAATTCAATTTGTCGAGACCCATTGTTTTCGCTTTAGCGGCCTTCGTTCAGCGTCAAACCGCCATTGAGATTTCAATCAAAATTGGCCACAGAGTACACTAATCACCGTGCAATCGAAATTCAAAACTAGTTCCAGTGGAGCCCAATCGTCAAAGTGAATTTTAAAAAATGATATACTTAAAAGAAATGTTAATAAAAAGGAATTCGAAAATGTACAAAAAATAAAAGGAAATACGAAAGACGAAATATAAATTGAAAAAATGAAGTTGATTTTGAGCATTTTTTCCATCCGGAACGCCACAGAAGGAATTTTTGTATTAGCGCAAATTTAAGTGAGCTGAAAGCACTCTTGATCCCATATCCAAAAGTTTTATGAGAGAAAAGCGAGTGCTTTGCAAATAAATAAAAAGGATTTATATCCTTTGGCTTGTTGCTAAGCGCTCCAAGCGCCTCCATCATGCGCCGTTATATTCCAGCACCGTTTTGGGGCTCTCTGGCTAGTGACAATCTTGAAGTGGATTCTTTGAGCATCAGGCGAGCATTTCATCGCATAGTAGTATATTCACACACTCGAAATATGCACATACACATGTATGTATATGTAAAAAAGGCACATATGCACATACAGTGTGCAACCACGTGCTCCACACGCTTACTCGCATTCGTAGTCGTGTACAAACAGTTGAAAACATACTTCAATATGCAATTAGTAGGGTGCAATGTACTTCTTGAAATGACGTAATTCTTTGTGCTCAAATCACTTTCTCCCCTTACTCAGAATTACACAGAAATTCTGGCGTATCCTTGGAGCCAGGAGCCACCAGCCAAAGAAGCATGGATGCGGAAAAAGAATTTTATTTTTCAAATCCTTGCATTGGAGTCCACCCACAGCCACAGCCACACCCACACCCACACCCACACCTTGGCAGGTACACTCTTGAAAAGATGCTGTTGCACTTGTCACAAGACCACGAGTACGAAGTGTACCCATGTATGCCGCATCGTAATTATTTAAATAGAAACCCCTAGTTTGTTTCTTCATACACAAAAAATAATGTATATTAATTTGAAGAGAGAAAAAACTTTATGCATCCATGTGTATCCGTGTGTACATATAAAAATATACATACATATATACACATATATATAGAGTGTATATATTCTTTCGATTCTCTCGTTGAACATATGGAGAAGTTTGCCTCAAGGGAGAAACAATTTACAGTGAAATTTTATGCTTCCCAAGGCAAGGACAATGGCACGGCACCCTGATTGTTGCATTCGCGCCAAACTCCTTTCGCTAAGCTTTCGAGTCATATCAAGTCATATTGAAATCTACGACGTGTAGGGAAAGTAGGATATGTTTTGTCTTTTCCTTCCGTTAAAGTCTTAAACTGAGCACGATAGAGGCCCTGCCTGCCTGCCAGCATCATCTCTCGGGAGATAACAAAGAAGTGTACTTAAGAGCAGAAGCTATGACAATTACTTCCCCTTTATTTTACATTAGGTCATTCACTTGTCCCAGACCCTTAAAAGCTTCGAGGCTTCTTCGTGACTTTACTTCCACTTTCGTTCAACAACGGCAAGACTGAGAAATTTATAATACAAATACGAGATATAGCCTTCTATGCCTACTTTGCCTCCCTTTTTATCTATCGTAAGACTGAGAGAAGGAAGTGAACTGAATCACATTTATATCTGCAAGAAATCTTCTTTTAGAAATCCATGCTGAATCAATGATTTTAATGAGAATTGCGTGTAAGTGCAGTTGCAGCTGCTTCGAATGATTAAATAGACTTCAGATTCTTATTTGATTGTGAAAACTTTGAAAGACAACGTTTGTCTCTCAAACTCTTTAAACGGATATCGAGTTTTTCAAATAAGTTTAAATATATTATGGTATTTCTAATGGAAATCTTCAATTTAGCAGTCATGGCAAGTTGGCAAGTCCTACATTGCGTACACACAATCAGATTGAATGCCTATAATATTTTCATTGTAATAACAAAAACATTTTCCTTGTAGAAAAGGACATGAAGAACATACATATAAATACATTAAAATTAATTAATAAAGGGGAATCCCTTAAGCAAAATTATAAAATATGACGGTTTCTAAAAATGGTTTTCTTTGAAATATCAAACATATAGAGTTTTTAAATCGTGCTACATCGGATTGAGTCGAGTAAAGACGGAATCGTTTTTTTTTTTTTTTTGTAGACCGTGTTAAATAACAGCGGTACAAACAAGACTATTTAAATATTACTAGTAGACCGGATGTACTAAACTAAACAGACGAAGTAAAAAAAAACAAAATGATAAATTAAAGATAAATAACAGAAACTTGCAATGATAATGCAACTAAACTTAAATCGCGAAGCTTCATCTGGGTTTTAATACCAAAATTCATCTCAATTGTATAAATAAAAGAGTTAAAATTAATAGATTTTCTCCAAACACTAACATTGACATATGGCATTAAATATAGCCAAAGATGTAACATCGGACATAGTTCTTTATTCTGGTTTTGTTCAATAAAAGATTACATACCTTTCTAATGTTTTCAACGATCCTTTCCTAATTTTAACGATCCTTAAAGATTTCTTCATGTGATTAGGAACTGTTCTTGCTAGAGAGTTTCCATATAGGTATTTCATTTAAGTGATTTTTCCTGATTTTGAACTCAATCGCTGAATTTGATAAATAATTTTTCTATTTGCAAAGATGTAGCCATTAAGGTATTCTATGATTTGTGTTCCAATTAAAAGATTCACATACCTTTCCTAATGTTTTCAACGATCCTTTAAGGTTTACTTCATGTGATTAGGAGACTGTTCTTGCTAGAGAGTTTCCATATAGGTATTTCATTTTTAGTGATTTTTTCCTGATTTTATTGAATTCAATCGCTGAATTTGATAAATAATTCTTCTATTTGCGTTCCGCAAGGATTCACCGATCATTTAAAACAAATATTGAAAATTTTAACAGAGCACATTATTCACGCCAACTTCTCTAAATACTAATCAGAGCGATTTTAAAGCGCCTCGTACAAGGGTACTTTAGTTTTGGTCAATAAGTTAGTATCACCCATATCGGCATTGTAGCCCTTAAGGTATTTCATGCCAGGCGCCTGAAACGAACATTTGTTTTAAATTTTTTTGAAATCGGATTCAAAAGTAAAACAAATCGACTTCTTACATTGAACCAAACTTCGCGCCACACCTTGGAGTCGTCCGGATCACGTAGCAGTTCGGGTACATCGAATCGTGGTATGCTCATGTAGTTCATTAGCGAATGCTTGTCATTTCCAAACTTGATGCGTGCTTCGCAGTATTCTGCTTCGAGTGGGAAACGCCAGTCCTTCATTTTCTTATTATGGCGATCGATTTCGAAGTCATCAAAATTAATTCGTTCGATATCCTCGACGACAACTTCTGTCTCGCCACCGGCTGTCCAATCATAGATAAGCAATTCCGCATGGGTGCTAATGGTGTTCAGGAAGTGCTGCTTGTAGTAAAATTCCATATCTTTCAGGTATTGATCGGTAAAGACTTTGGAATTCACTTCATAATCGAGATTACGTGCCTTGATGCGTTGCTGCAAAGAAACGAAAGTTACGCCAAGAACATTCAAATCCATCGGAGATTATCATTATTTAAATTATCTCAAACCTTGACGACATTGACGGGCAAATCCAAGTAGACGACTAAATGCGGTTTCAAGAGCTCATGAATAGTATTTTCGCGTATATCATGGTAGACATTATGAGCTCCTTTGGACACATAGCCATTCTTGTGCATAGCCTCAAGGAAAACTAAATCAGAGTACGGGCTACGATCGAGCACAATGCCTTGTCCGGTGCTCAACAAGTGATATAAAGCATCCACGTACAATTCGTAGCGAATCATGTACATTTGAATTTGGAAATTGGCAGCTAATTTGTTAGTGGGCTCGCGACAGAAATTCGAAACGTCATACGAACGACATCCCTCTGGCAGTTGCGGATCAAGTTGACGCATATCGTAACCATACGAATTGATATACATCATATCCATATTGGCCTCGGGAACATAGAGCATGTCCAACTCTTGCGCTAGCTCTTTGGCGAATTTGGTCTTTCCAGCACCAATCGGACCTTCCACACAAATCACCTTGGAGTTCTCGTCGAAACGCTTGGATGTCTTGTCGATCATCGATGTTAGGACGTTGTAATTCTTCTCCTTGTAAGGAAAAGGCTTCGCCTTGGGAATTCGGGGTCCGCCGCGCATCGCTCGTCCCATAATCGTGCGGCATGCTTTTTCTGGAAGGCATCGAAAGGTTTTTGAATTGGTTTTATAACAGTAACAGTACAGATCAGCTGTTCGCACTTACCTTCCCCTTTCCGAACTTGCAGAAATCCACCATTGATGCCGCACAGGCGAACTAAACCAACGCGGAACACTGCAGCCATGCTCTGTTTGGTGAAATAAGCATTCGCAATTTGTTATAACACGAGAAATTCTTTACAATTGTTTTAATTACCTTTTAAAGATTTTCTTCTCCTTAATATTGAATAATAATAGACCTGTAGAAAAACTGATGTATTCGTTACCGAGTAATTGGTACTCCATCTTAAGGGCCCCTTATACGGGAGTATATGCTCACGATTTTAGCATGATACAAAGTGTGTCATAAAAAAACTTATTAGTGGGACTCATGCAGTTACGCAAATTGTGGGAAGTGAGAAATTTGTCACACAACTGTCAAAATTTATATGAAAATTTACGATGGGAAACGTTGCGATGGCATTTGCGAAGCTGCATGAGTACCACTTTTGTGTTTACATGGACGAACATGTCATATAACTTAATTTCGTTATAATTTTCAGCGAGAAAACATGGCACGCACATTAGTATCAGCACTTATTATCGACGATATATTAGATATTATACATTATAAAGCTCGTTCATCACACCGACAGAAAAATAAAATATTTTTGAAAACTGGCGAGCGTATTGTAGAACTTGCTTTCTTTGCGTTTACACATTCATACTTTTCATCATACCCAACAAGTCCACGGACATATATGACCGTATAAAGGGCCCTTTATACCGAGTAGCTAAGCATTTCGATACATGCAAACTCGTTATCGAAAGCTCACCATTAGGAGCCATATAATTTGAAGGCTTTTTACATTGCGCCCGTTTAGACGTATGATCAACATCGTTCAACAAATTATCAGACTCCCTTTTCATGTTTCGTTCGTGTCCACACAGCCAAAATTTGCTTCGTTCAACAAATGCTTCAACATTTTATATTTCGACGTTCCCCTCTTGTACGTAGGAAACGATGTTAGAAATGAAAGAAAATAAAATCCTGATGCATCTCTCAAAAAGGATTGATATTCCGAACGTATTGAACGCAAATACAACAATGCAATTTCAAAAAAACAAAAACTATTTAATATTGCTTGGATATGTTTTTTTTATTTTCATCTAAATGTATAAATAGGAGAGATTGTAACAGTTATAAGTTTTATTTTAAAAAATCAAAAATAATCCTTATTGCTTGATTTATATTATTTTTCGTTCATAAATAAAAATCAAATTTCGAATTTGAAATTATAAAAAAGCTAATAAAATGAAAAATTTCAAAAAAAATGCAAAAAAAATAAATAAAATTTTAGCGAAGGCATTCGAACCTTTCCGCTCGAATTACAAAAATATGTGAAGCAAATGTAAAAATCGCACAGGGGTTGTTTTCAAGTTTCACGCTAAGAATAGGCACAAAGAGAATAGCCGAGTACTTTCAACAAAAACCATCTTCCTCTCCCCGCTAGCGTCTCTCCGACAAACTGCGTTTTGTTGAACGATGTTGACGAACGTCTAAACGGGCGCATTAGTCCATTGTTGACTAATCCTATCGGTATTCCCTTTTGGAGTTGCATTCGCTTTTACACTTACTCGAAAGGATTGATCGTCAATTCAAAGTCGTAAACAATTGGTCACGTAGTTTGGACACGTTCCATAATAACATGCAATGCTGTGTCCACGAACAACGCAAACGAATAAAATAAATGTCAGATATATGCTCCCAGCCATCGATAAGTTCGATAAAGGAAAGGCAGCAAAGAGGCCTTTTACATTAGTCAATAGTTGACCGTCAATTCTCATTTTCAGTACAAAACGATAACATATCGTTATCGAAAAGTTGAGCGTTTTTTGGTTGCACGTACTCGCTCAATCCGTCTTTGCTCTCTTTCGTTTATCGAACTTATCGATGGCTGGGAACAAATTTCTGACATTTATTTTATTCGTTTTCGTTGTTCGTGGAGACAGCATCGCATGCAATTATATGTTATTACTTATTTTTCTTGATCAATATTTTAGGATCTTACATTCTTGTATGTACCGAAAACTATAAATTGAAGACTAATTTTTATGTTATAAGATATGAAGAAAAATGTGATGAATATAATTAAAATTTAAGGCGAAACTCCATTAACGACGGAATGGACGGTTGTTGCGGTATTCGCGGCAAAGATGAAAATATTTGTGCTGCTTCCATTGAATCAATGTATTGAAATGTATTTAAATGGAAGCAGCTACATTTCTTCCGCCTAAAACGCTTGAAATGTTACGTCGTTTCTGGAGTTTCGCCTCTATTCTTTTAACAATATGAAACGCGCCTAGATAATTTACTCCTACAGATTGTATATAGAATTAATTTTCAAACATAACAATTTTACAGCTACTCACTAAATATTGTCTTTTTCAAAAAGACTAGCATTAATTCAAGCATTTTGAAATATTCCTTGGTATTAATAATTAAATTCAATATAACAAAACAGGTAGTGCTGTATTTATGCTTCTGCTATCAACCCTTAATCAGAGATACATAATTTATTCTGCTTGTATTTTATAAAATATCACCCCTGTGTCAAAGAGGAAAATGTCATAAAAGGCAAACGAAGTAAGAATTGACGATCAATTCTTTCGAGTAAATGTAAAAGCGAATGCAACTCCAAAAGGGAATATCGATAGGAATTGACGGTCAACTATTGACTAATGTAAAAGGCCTCAAAGACGGTACGAGCGCGAGCGAGTACGTGCAACCAAAAAACACTCAACTTTTCGATAGCGATATGTTATCGTTTTCTACTGAAAATGAGAGTTGACGGTCAATAATTGACTAATGTAAACGGCCTCTGGGAGAAACTTTCGAAAGCTGGCCATTTGGGTGTTGTCTTTGCTAAATATAACCGAAGTCACTAACCTTTTCCCTTTACAGTGAACTACGGATAATTGATACTTTTCCATATAAACAAGTTTTTTGGCTTTTGAAAAAAATGTACTAATTCTAGCGCTTGAAAAGCTGAACTGAAAACTGAAAATACACGAAGAGCTCTCAATAGGGTTGCCAACCATACTATATAATATAGTATCCTATTTTATTTCTGATCGATATAAATACTTTATACCTTCATGGAATAATGAAGTATCCTAAAATACTTTATTTTTAATATATACGGCAGTTTTTTCAAACATACATCATGTAGTTCATAGAACTAAATAAATACAGTCGACACTCTCTACAACGACCTCCTCTAAAACAAATTTCTGTCTATAGCGAGCCTCAAGACTTTTTCGCTACATTGTATTGCATTTTTTCTCCTAACAATAAATTCTCTCATCGACGATATTATTTTTCAGGTCCATTTAAATCTATTATAGAGAGTTTCGACAGTTTTAGGGTTGACTACATGCTCAATCACAAAAATCGTAATTTTGGCAACTTAAGTGTATAACTAATTATTAAAATGAATAGTTAATTATAATTTTAAAAAGGTGAAACAACTGAAAGACCAACTACAATGTTCTGCAAGCAGTAAAAAGTGTATATTTAAGAACAAAAGTGGACTAACTACTAGTAAGTTACTAGTGCTTCGCTGTGAGAGATAATTAAAATTGAATTTATGGTAATATGAAAGCATGTTATTTATTTCTATATTTGCTATGTTCTGTTTTTTTAATTAATATAAGGATGTATTTAAAATTATATTTTATTTTTTACTAAAATACTTTATTTTATAATTGCTAAATAAACTTATGCTCTATTTTGCCCTTAGAAAGTTGGCAGCCCTAGCTGTCAAGCTAAAACACCTTCGTGCAAGTGGAAACGGTAGTGTTTTATCGAAGTGTTAAGCTAATACGCGCCTCCCTAGCCCACAAAAAGTGTGTTTCATTATCGAAATGTCTTAACGTGTAAATGGCCTCTAAAGGCTCAGTTACTCTTGATTGAACGTTACTTGACTTAACTTATAGAAATCTGTTTTCCACAGATTCTTATCTTAAGTCAAATTAAGTTTTCAGTAACTGCTCCCATAGAAAATGTACTAAACACATCAAGTCAGCTGATTAAATAAGTAAAGTCAAGTTACGTTCAATCAAGAGTAACTGAGCCTTAAACACTTCAGAGTTAAACACCAAAAGAGGCCATTTACACGTTAAGACATTTCTCTCTTCCCCCTGCCTCCCTTGCCATCGAAAATTTGTTTCATTATCTAAATGTCTTAACGTGTAAATAGCGTATAAGGAAACGCCCTATTTGGTGTTGGTTGTTCCAATCAGTAAACTATCTATAGTAATATAAAAACATCGATAGTTTCAAAAATTTGAAAGCATCGATACTATCGATAGTGCCATCGAATGTTTTCCAGTTCTAGTTTGAAGCCTTTTTTATGCGATCTCACGTAAATATGTACGGATTAATGCAAAGAACGCGTGAGTGGAAATTGATTCGTGAAAAACACGTGAATACAACCAGAGATAGCACAAGCCCTATATAATCACCACTTATTATCCTTCCGAATTATAATATAGGTATGTAGATATATAATTATTATATAACAGTAGAATCCTGATATAGGGACCAGTGACACAGTGTCATGCTAGCCGGAGATCGCACAAAAAGGTCGGGAGGGTCGGGTTTATAATTATGAAAGCAAGATTAAGCTCACATCGTAGTCGCTTAAAACGATTCGTCGTCATAAGCGAAATCGCATGCAATTGACCCATTGTCCATTAGGTCGAAGAACTCCTAAAATTGATAAAGATATTTTTGTAAAATTTTCCGACAAATTTGATAAAAAGAATTCGTCTATCATTTGAATTGTTTATGGCATATAAATGGTGAAACCATACGTAAACGTGTCAGTATTTCGCAACACATTTGGGATCCCGCTTCGAGATGAAATTCTTTTCAATTTTAATATTTTGTATAGCTTTCATTGCTTGTTGCAGCGGCTACAGTTTCGTCATACCAGTCGGTAAGATCGCAATTCCGTTCTTCAGGAAGAATTTTAGATTTTTTATCATTCCCAGCACATAAGCATCCTGGCGTTTGTTTTTATAATGGATTGATGCTTAAGATGGGAGATAACTCTATGCCATCGACATGCCAGAATGTACGTTGCAACGAGGATGGGTCCATTTTGGTTCAAGGGTTAGTTCACTTATTGGGAATTACAATTTTTCCCCCCAATGACGTTTGGAGTTTTCCAGTTGTGGGCATTTCGATATGACGGACTGCCGTGTTATTGATCCTGTTAATTTACACAAGCCCTATCCGGAATGTTGCCAAATGAATTTCATGTGCACCGAAAAAGATGGGACCACAATTCAAAAAGAAGTCTCCCCATTGGATCGTAAGGTTCTTGCTTAGGATACATTGAGCTATTCGTAAATTTGAATTTGTGAGTAGATGCTGCTCTCGAACTGTGACAGCGTTTCCCATACTTGTTTTAATAGGGGAATTGTAGGGATTTCGTAAGCTATTTTCAATTCATATACAATGTTTCCCAGCATGATTGCAGGTAAAAAAAAAGTCTGGACTGTGTATTAAAGAGACATAGGATTCTTTTAACAAAGAGTTCTTTTGACTGAAAAACCAATCCTGATGCGAAAAAAATGCAATAAATGACAATAAGATAAAATAACAAATAACTCGGAGCAGTATGAAATTATTCACAATTTAATATAGAAGCAAAATCAATATGCCTATCTTTTTTTGAATATGTATTTGGATAATAAATAAATAAATAAATAGTAAATAAATAGTTGCGTAAGAAACTGTAAAACACCTAAAAACTCCTTCCCGTTTATCGAATTCGAGAGGCTCTAAACTTCCTTTTTCCCAAAGTTTTCAAAGCCTGTCATATCCTCCTTAAAACTCAAATGGTCTTCGCTGTCTGCTAACATAGTTGGAAAAATAAAGGAAGATCCAGCACTGGCGCGTCGCCTTGCGAACCCATCATCGTCGATTGCGTTCCCAATTGATTGGTGCCTTTTTTCACCATTCAGTGTTTCAGATTTTCCTGTTGGTTTCGTTATATTGTATTTATTCGGCTCCTCTGTAGCTATTGATTCAAAATTGGCTTTACTTGTTGTTGTCGCTTCAGTTGTCGTCGATGGGCCGAAGCTAGTGGTCACTTCTGTTGTGTTATATTTTTCCGTCGTTGATGCTACGGTCGCATTAGTTGCTGATGTTGTTATATAAACATCTTCCTCGTCTTCCTCGTCTTCTTCATATTCCTCGTACTCATCATCACTATCTTCATCGTCGTCTCCATCTTCATCATTGTTGCTGTTTCCATTACTTTGATTGACTTCCTCTGTCTTGTTGATAGTGTTGACTTTTATGTCCTCTTTGGTGTCGACGTGTGCGATTATAGTGCGAGGCGTGGTACTTTGGGGTTCCTCTTCTTTATCTGGCAATGGTGGAGGTGTTATGCGTGGAGCAGCCGTGGATGTTAAAAAGAATTCATCAACGATCTCACAATTCTTTCCCAAATAACCTTGTTTGCAATGACAACGATAATTCCCGTCAGCTTTGGTCAATGAGATGCATTTACCGCCATTTTCACAGGACTCCGGATGGTCGTCACAATAGCCTAGTTCTGAAAGGGAAAATACTTCCTTTATTAGGGCTTTGCGAGAATGTGAAAATGAAGATCTCGATATTTGAGAAAAATTATCCCAAAAAGGACCTGTAATACATAGTACGATGTCAACGGCAGGAATACTCAAAATCGCGTGGTCCCATCAATCTACAGAAGATGATGCTTAGCCAAAACAATAATTACACCTTTCACATCCCGAACCTCATCTACTCTAGTGACGATTGCTGGATGCACCCCAGAGCTCATGAAAGTACAAGAGCATTTCAGTTATATCTCATAAAAAAAAGTTTATTAAAACTTTGAATACAGTTAGATGCTGAAAAACCCCTTTGTACGATGATGTGGTGATCGATTTTTAACATAACTTGGAATTTCCATCTCGCAGAACAATGGTAACTTTTATATAACACTAAAATTAATATGGCCAGTCAAAATGAGATGCTGCTCCGCTTGCTGCAGCCCCTTTAAATCCAAACGACAGTCCATACAACGCCAGGGTAGATTATTAACCTTAAGATTCGCATATCTGGGTGAATATTTCATTGCTCGCACTAAACGTTTAGCCTGGCTAAATACAATACTCTCATCCACGGGAAATATCGTTACGGGTGCCTCGTCACGTCCAGTTGTTAAGTAAAGCGGTTCAAAATAGCTTCCATCATAGAAAAGGAAACACCGCAATTGATAATTCCGATCATCTCCAAAACGACGTACGATCGCACTGCGAGTATCCAGTATATCTATCTCAATGCAAAAATAATTCGTAAGGACATATAGTTCGACGATTCCTCCTTTCGAACCTGGTAAACGTAAGTGATCGCAGTACTTTTTATTAGATTTTCCAAGAACTTGCTTATTGTACAGAACGTCATCGGACTCAATTTCATCTGCAGCGATTTGACGTAAAGTCTCTGGATCGAAACATTCACAGTCCCCAGAAGTTAGTAGAAAATTTAGGCAAAGAAATAGATTCGAGTCATCACCCTTGGGTAGCTCATGTTTTGCTAGTATACCAGGTAGAATATTGTTGGGTTTTTGCGGTATATAGATATCGTTATTCCTTTCGATGGGCATTTTATTTGCATTCTTTTTGGGTAAACTCTTTGCTGGGACTGGTGCTGACACTGGGCTACAGCTTCTTTCTTTCGATTTACTAATTTCATTCCCCATGCCTCCGACAACTCTAGATAGAATTGAACCTTTTTGCTCCTTGGGTGATTCAGCTGCGGATGGATTTGATGTTGTGCGATTCTCTAAATCGGCAGCAATCGCTGACTCTAAGTCGTCATCATTATTTGGAACGGACCTAGAATCTTTTGATTTTCGAGAAACAACATCATTATTTGGAACGGACCTAGACTCTTTTGATTTTCGAGAAACAACATCTTGTTGACCCGGTGTTTCTTTGCGTCCCTGAATTGATGTCCCAAAATTTGGAACATTTATTGGACCATACCAACAATTGACCAGCTTCTGTACGTAATTTGGTAGCGATGAATTAGGCTTTCCGTTTATGTTTTCTCCGTTATATTCATTGTGACTGTCCTGCGCATTTTCGGAAACCGTCACCATCTTTTTAATCGTCTCAATTGATGTGCTGATTTGAACGGTATTAATTGAATCGTCATTTGAATTATTCGCCGAGGTGTTCTCGTTTGCCAAATTTTCCAGTTGAATGGGAAAACTTTCAGTCCCAGGTCCATTAGTAGGCTGCGCTAAAACTTCTTCCTTTGTGTGATGGTTCTTCGGAATACCTTCTGAAGTTTCGTTGCACTTATTCGACACTTTTGGGTTGACCTTCCAGATTGCCCTCCTCTCAGGAGAGCATTTTAGATAAGTCATATTGTAAACCTGTCTCGGGAAGGTACTAATCATCTGTTCATTATTTTGTAGCCAGTTGTTTGCCATTCGAATGTTTGATATATTTCGGCTACATTTTACCTTGAGTTTTTGACTCGAAAAAGAATTCGCATAGAATAAATAACTGGGTCTCGGAACTCTAGCTTTTTCATCCATAAAATGCTTTCGATATTGGGCTAATTCTTGAGCCCAAGGAGAACTTGAAGGCGGACTGGCGGTAAAAAGCATCGGGTCCCTTCTTATTGCTTTTGAACGATATAAATTCTGCCTAGAATGTCCTCCAATGGGTGGTGAGTAGAAACCAGGATAAAAGAGCTTTTGGCCGGAGCTTGGAAGGCTGGGCACACAGTAGTACAATTGAGAATGATTTGGATAACTCGGTTGAGCTTTGTTTTGCTTATTTTCGATATTCTGAGGATATATATATGTGGGCGTCATATAACAGCTACCATTGAAACTGATATGCGATGAATTTTCACATTTCGTTTTCGTATTTTTATTCGTCGTTGATTGACATCCTACAAAAGAGTTACGGTCTTGACAATACATAATGACTAAAAATTTTGATTCAAAATTTTACCGAAACTTTTTTCAATTTTGTTCCTGAATTCAGTTTTTGTTAATACATTAATTTTTTGAGTTTTGTTTTGAATATATACTACTTGATTCAAATTCAAATTTTGAAGTTACTAATGAGAGCTTTTCCAAAAAAAAATTCAATGTTTTTTTTATCATATTTTTATGGTGTTTTTCCTGTTATACTAACAGTGTTCTCAGGATGTCAATTCGGCACAAATCTGTTAAAGAACATTTGTGGATTTTTAATGTTGGATCCGAATCTGTTATCAGATTTCATAGGTGATTTTAGAAGTTATGATATGTTAACTCAACGACGTAAACTAAATAGAGGAACTATATTTCTTATTACTTTACTTCTGGGAACATTATATAAAATCTATAATATTAACACACTTTTATATACATGCCTATGGCAATGAACTACATTTCGTCCGTTATATTGACTAAAAATAAGATCTCGGTTAAAATTAGGGACCTAGAGGTAGGGAACTTAGTTTTTAACCATGGATCTAAGCAAAGAAACCAGCCTTTAAGCGGGTCATACCAACGCAGTTTCTTTAAAGAAAAATAACCCGTGGAACCTCCTCCAACAAATCCGATGAAAGCAGTGCCGTAGCAATTCTGTTTTGCGTGGTGCGGCAAAGTTATTTTTTTAATTTGCGTGGGGGGGAGGGGGGAAATAATTTTTTCAATTTTAACGTCTATTTTAATTACAACCACATTACATACACGCTTTCAATGCATGTTTATTCGATTGTCATTTATTTAATCTCCTTTTTTAATTTTTTCCATGGGCAAAAACAAAAATGCGTGGGGGGCGAAGCCCCCTCTTGCCCCTATGGTTGCTACGGCACTGGATGAAAGTGTAAGCAACCTAAATTGGTCATATATTGAACGCAACTCAAAAATCTTATCTTCCGGAATCCAAACCGTAATACATCGTTTAAATATTTAAAATCGCTAAGTAATACTTAGTAGTAGTATACTTAGTAAGTATACATATCCTACCGTTATAATAGAATTAACTATATGAAACAAAAATAAGAGGAATGTACTCACTTTCGTCACAGAGCATGCCACCCCAACCAGGTTTACAATTGCATTCCCATGGAAGTTGACAATCTCCATTGACGCAGCCTGGATATGGAAAGCATTTGTCGCAATTTTCCCCAGTCCAGCCAACTTTACAGCTACAAATGATATGAAATTTAAGCAACCATTTAAGCCAAAGATAATTTAAAATATTAAACCGCAATCGTTTACCGGCATTCTCCGGGTATTTTGCAATATCCGTGCTGCTTATGACAAGCCGCGGTGCAAATGGCTGAAATAGAAATTCTGTAGTTACTAATTCTTGAAATCTTCTGGAGTCAGTTAACACTACTTACGCGATTGACAGAGCATGCCTGTGTAGCCTGGTAGGCATTTACAATCGAGAGGCTTGGAACAGGTTCCATGCACACAGCCTGGTAAAACCGAACAATCCGAACAATTTCGTCCAGTCCAGCCAATACGGCAGCGACATTCTCCCGGCGATTCACAATAGCCGCGTGTGCTATGACAACCTTCACGACAGGTCGCTATACAGGGATATGGGCAGAGTGATCGACAGAAAGAGTGAGAGAGGGAGAGAGAGAGAGAGAGAGCGAGGGAGGGAAAGAGGAAATGAGCGAATGGCGAAAAGGCATAAATTTGCACAAATTAAACTCAGGACTTTCCGTCATCGTTCAATCTAACTTACGTTCGGTACAAAAGAGACCATCCCATCCGGGCCTGCAAAGGCATTCGAATGGTTTGGTGCAGTAACCATGCTGGCATCCAGGCAATGGAATGCATTTATCACAGAACTCTCCCGTGAAGCCGATGCGGCAACGACACTCCCCTGGACGTTGACAATACCCTAAAGGACGATAATATGCATAGTCGAGCAGTTGTGAAAATAAGTTAAACGTAAAGCCTCGCAACAACCCCGAGCGCGTGCCTAAATGGATTAATCGTGACTTTCAAAGGGCCAGTGGCCACGTAAACTCGTCCACGTCCATGTTATTCGGTTGCTCTCTCTACCGTTTTTATTTGTCATCGTCGTGAATTTAATTATGTGTGGTCGGTTGGACAACGGACAGAGAATACGTTTCATGGAAATCGTCATCGCCATCGCCATCGTAGCGCATACTCCTCTTAGTCCTATTCCTGTTCCTATTCCTATTCAGAGTCCTGTTTGTTTATCTCATTGCCTCAGTTCGTTTTCATTTTGTTTGTCAGTTTGTCTATCCGTCTTTTCAACTTTCCATTTGGGCTTTTTGCTTGTGTTTTTGCGTTTTTGTGTCTATTTACCGTTCATGGGATCACAGCCCTTCCGACACATGGGCACTTGACATAGGTCTCCCTGCCAGCCAGGCAGGCATTTCACATTGCCCTTATCGTCACAAATGTAGTGTGAATTTCCTCTATTCTTTTGTGCCTTCTCGCAGGCCTATAAAACGAATGCGAAAACTTGAAATGGAGTTCATTAATTTTATAATAAAGTAAAATAACTTGAAAAGGTAGCAATTGAATAGAGATCCGGCAATTAAAAAGTCTTGATAGCTTGCTTAAATTAAGTCGTATGAGACTTAAAGGCTCAAAGGATTTGAATTTTATGAATTTGATAGTCCAAATGCGACTTTTCAGTTTAGTAAAAAAAAAAAAACTTATTACTCACCCTTTGTTTCCATTCCGGTATGTCGGAGTTCGTGTACCTTGAATCGTAGTTTCGTTTATAGCAATTGACATTGCTCTCCGTAATTATAAGCACCAGAATTAACGTCGTAAATAAAAGCGTATCGCTGAAGGATATGCATTTATGATGCATTCTTTCTCTGCGCTAATTTGTCTAAAGGAAATTCATGTGTAAAGGGAATGTCAGTTCGAGTTAACCAAAATACATCTAAACTACCATGTGGTGGATTGCACATCTCACCGTTTTTATTTGATTATCATTTCATCATTGTCTTTCCCCTTTCCGTTGGACTTTTTAATTAGAAAAATGCACTCATACTATTTACGATCTTTTTGCAGAAATCGTTTTGCTTCTTTGAAGTTCAGTTCTTTGACGATTCAATCAACACATTCCATCAACAAAATATTCCCGTAGAAGGAAAGAAAATTGACGTGAAGAACTTAAAGCAAGCATAAGAAGAAAATCGTATATCTACGAAAAGAAAGGAAATGACTCCATTCAGATGATTTCCAAAGGAAAAGGGAAGAATATTTTTTGTTGAGAAACTCTTCGAATTACGAAGAAGAGCAAAAGAAGATATGGAAAACAAAAAAATCAGTGCACACACATAACCATAAACAAACGAACGAGCAAACAAACAAATTGACTTGACGCGAAAGCACTCAACAGACAACTGTCAATAACAACAACAAAAACTACAAAGCCTGATGGCATTGGCAACAACACTGAAAGCAGCAAAAGCAGCGGGCAAAACGAAAGAAAGCTAAAACGCACGCCGCCACTACCCTCATCGCGCTGATGACCGCGTGTGTGTGTGTGTGTGTATTCCATTTTTTCCCATTATTCGAGTGACGAGCACTCGCTGGCGCGTTCAATTGTGTGATCAATGGTGACAATTCGTGTTGTCGATTGCATCTGTCAATGGAAGCTTCTGTCTGCAAGGATACAAGGAATGCCCATTTAAGTATGAATGCATTTCAATCCGTTTCGTTGTTGCCATTTAGTGTTAATTTTTTTCTTTCTTTGGTTGTTTTTTTTTTTTTCAGTTTTCTTCCGCCAGCGGGTGTTGAAAATTGATAATTTTTAAACACTCATTCAACGTGCGATGATAGTCTATTATTAACCCATTAAGAACTGATGCACAATGGAAGAAAATAGCGGTATTTGCGGTGAGTAATTTCTATTTCATTGAACTATTTACATAAGCAACATGATTTCAAGACTTATAAGGGTTATTCAGAACCCTGTTGGCACGGATTGAAAATATAGTTATTTT
The DNA here is from genome assembly GCA_020466095.1 of Chlorops oryzae. Classification (NCBI taxonomy): domain Eukaryota; kingdom Metazoa; phylum Arthropoda; class Insecta; order Diptera; family Chloropidae; genus Chlorops; species Chlorops oryzae. Next base: position 29,956,747 of record CM035808.1, read on the forward strand.
TGAATGAATAATGTGCAAACCGGGTGTTCTTTCCCAGTGCGTGACGAATTAAAATCGAAAATATTCCGACGTCAACATTTTCCAACAGAATATCAACCATACCTGTGAATACCCCTATAGTCTTTATGCTTGTTTAAACTTTAAACATTCAAATGGAAGTCCTAACGAAAGTTTAAACCAAATGGCTATGGCTACTGCCCGACATGTCTGCAGTTATAAAAATTTATATGCAACTCATTGAAAGATTCGAAAATAGCTGTTCGAAAGCTTAAGTTTTTGAAGTTCTTAACCCTAGATAGCTATTAGCTAACCCGTCCGTCGAAACGATCGGTGGCGCGAAGTAATATCGCAGTTTCGAGGTCGATGAAAAGTTACAGTTTACCTATTCTCAACCCATTTTGTGACCGACAACAACAAATAGCCATTACTTTTGTTCGACAAATCGAACAGCCGAACCAAAATGGGTTAAACTTATTAAGTGACTGTAAGAAAAGCGATGGATTCAATAACTTTTAGATTTATGATAAAAAGAAGGTGATTTTCTCTTACTTCTCGTTCCGACGGATGGTTCGCTTTCATAGGGTACTCTAGAAGTTTAGCTATCTAGGATTAAATCGACATGAAGACTACGACCTGAATGTTCAGAGATCATCACCTTTAAAGCCGCCTCAGAGTCGAAATTCACAACGTATTTTAGGCACTATTGGTGTTTTTTCCATTATCTAAGGAATGTCGATTTTTTTTTTATACTCCCTAGGCCTTAAAAGAAATCACTAACAAAAATTCATATCTTTTAATTAAGGTCATTAGTTTAATCTCTCTAAGTTATTTCAAAGAAAAGTCATAAAAAGCTTCACATTTTGCACTCAAAACCTGACGATGTCGATTTCACTTTCTGAGTTAAGCCACGCACATTTTACATATTTTTACACATAAGTGGCAAACAATTATTGAACAATTTTGTCGCTTTGTCATAGAGACATTTCAAGCCTCAATGCAATTGACAAGCTTCGACGAGTACGATAACGGCCTATACACAGGCCAGTGGCTCAATAACTCCTCACAATTCAAGCACTTGACTTTGGTGTGGATTTCTTTGACACAAGTTCCTAGAAATTCTTTTAAGAGCTTCATCCATTTCCATAAATTTAGACTTAAGTCTTAAGAATTTTTATTTTTCTTAATTGAAAGCCTTCTTGAATAGTTGACTTCAAATGAGTATTTCGCTCGCTCAATAACGTGCTTTGCATGTCAAAACATTTCTTAATTAACATTTTATTCAGTAGCTATGTACTTCCAAAGAAATTGGAGCTGAAAATTATGCTAAGCCAGTCACCTTTCGATGCGTTAACCGCTTAATTAATGTGTTAAAAGCTGAAGTCGCGCGAAGACTGATTTTTTCAAAAGGCATCGCAAAACCGGTTGAGAGAGATGGTCGTCAAAGAAAGAAAAGAAATGTTGAAGAGAAAATTTTTCGAATGAATTGAAGTGGGTTAAACGGTTAGGGAAGCAGCTGATATAACAGCTGTGACCGAGCGAACAAGTGTAAATAAATAAAAGAATGAATAGCCGGTTAGATTAACTTGTTCGACCAGACCTTGTCCGCATATAACACCTAGTCTTTGATCGATCGTGTCAATCCATCAAGCAGTGGACTGGCTTAGTCTGTATGACTGAGTGACGGTAAGACGAAAGATTTTATGTTGCAGATTAACAAAGCTATTTATAATATAATGCCTTCTAAATTGATAAGATTCAGCTGGCATGAAAAACATGGATTAATCAAAGTGAAACAAATTAATTATCGGATAATATTAGAGTAAAGAAGAGCTTTTATTGGGATTGTTTAACCGAACTGTACGTTCAAGATCACAGGAAGTTTGTTGCCTGCTTTTGGGAGTCCTCCTTAATTGCAGGGACCGATCCAGCTTTTTTACAACTCCTATTTGCCGCCCCTATGATGGCACAAATGGGGTGATGCTTTCACATATCTCACAGGGCAGATCGGGGGCCTGCTTTATTGAGGGAACTTAATAATCATTAGCTGACACTTGCGGAGACAAATCTTTGGAAGGAATTTCAGGGGATCGTTTTTTGGTTTTCAGAAGCTCTCAAAATATAATCTAGGGCAATTTCGGCATAATTTTGAGACATTGGGGCGAATGTTCATTTAAAAGGCTGTAAAAGAAAATTTCACAAAGAATTAATAGGAAAACTTCAACCCCATATCGTACACCCTCTTCTTCGGTGACACAACTCAAAAATCGTCAATTTTGAGTTAACATATGGAACTTGATCAGGGGCGGACTGGGCCCGGTGGGCTCCCAGTGTGCTGTGCTTTTTGACGCTGTTTTTTTTTTCTTTCTTAGGTAACGGGGCCCCATTTTTCAAACGACCGGTGGGCCCTTTGACCCCCAGTCCGCCCCTGAACTTGATCATAGCTACCCTCTCTACCTGCACGAAAAATTCTATTCCGTTTTTGTTATTATAAAAATCCGAAAAACCCCTTCAATGTCTTTCTTCTCGCATGCGATGCATTTTGTTTTTTGCGTTTTCTGAAAAATGAGAAATTTTGAGTTCTGTCTCCTTAGAAAAGGGAGTGCGATATGATCTATACTGTTAAAAATTAATCCTCTTTGGAAAATAATCTAATTTTCATTTAAAGACAAAAAGTCCTTTTTAGATAAACTTCAATTTAAAGTACAAAATTTTGCCAAAAGAATTCGCCGAAAGCTCTTCGAAGCCATTATATTCGATTTTCATTTCAACGAGCGGACTTCTTTGTATCGAAAATTCACTAATTCCGTTAATTAAATTCGATTAATTGGAATTTGAGCAAAGACAACTCGTCTATGGACGACTCGCTTTCGTTAAAATCAAAGAACACATTTCTCCGAATTTAGAGTTCAACGTTTCAATTAGAACATGATTCTGCGAGATAATTTCCGACACTCTCATATCATTTTCCATCCTTTAAAGCTCAATTTCGACAGCGGAGTGTTCAAAGGCTTTTAAAAAAAACAAAAAAAAACATCCATGATCAAATCGATTTACATTTGCTTCTACAAATCCCCGCACTCATTAAATGGCTCAAATGTTAAAGTGTACCAAATGTAGACACCGTCATTCCGTTTGTAGCCTCTTTCATACTCCTTAGCAAATATGCGCTTTGATTTGCCGAAGCCCAATATTTTTAAACCGTTCAAATATGTGTATTGATATTTGCTCTGAGAATATCCTCGTACGTATCGTATACTCAATAATACAGAACATGTGTATGCCTGATGTTCGTGATTAGGTACCTACGTATGAATGTCTTTCAGTAATCATACGCACGTGCTCACCTCGTCAACTTATGCTCATTGACAACGAAAATACTGTAGATACCGTTTAAATATGACTTTATGATTGTTCAAACCTGCTCTCGAACTTTATCTTCTCAGGTAAAACCATGCCATATGCTTCTGTATATTGTGCGAGAAAAATCCTTGAGAGTAAACGTGTGGCCTGCATTCTTCGTCGATGTTATGCGACATAAGTGGGAGTAGTGCATAAATCGATTAATTTCTTTTAAACGATAACTGGTATGGTGAACTCCATTAACTACCCTGCAGTCAGTGGAGCCCCCACAGGAGATATCGATTTTACTGTGTTTGTGTCATTGAAGGGGACGGGTCGTCCTTTTATGCGCCACCTTTAACCAGTCATTTCGCTAGCGAAAAGAGGTAGGAAAATGGCCTAGCACCAGCGACGGAGAAAATTTAACAATTTTATTTTTTGTTTCGACTTTTTTATTTATTTATTTTATTAACTTTTATATTTTTTTTGTTTATCTATTTTTTTTTATGTTACATCTTTTTTGTCATACTTCTCCTAAAATTTCTCGCCTCCACCGAGCCTCAAACCGCTGACCACCAGATCGCTGGGCGAACGCCTTAACCATTATGCTAAACGAACGAATTTAATTTCTTGGTCAAAATGCTCACTTGAGTTTAGCGTTGCTTAGTTTTTAAGAAACGTATTTAACGAATTTTTTCACTCCAAAAATTTTTTACTTGAAAATGAACCATTAAAAATAAATAATAATAATAAAACCTTAAAAATTTAGGGGAAAATGTTTGTCTTCCAAAATAACTAAACTATGAACAAAAAAAACTGTAATTTATTAAAATTTATAAAAAAAGTAAAAATTATGCAAAAATTCTTGCCGCCAGCGGGGATTGAACCCCGAACCCCGCGGCTGACGATCACAGTTTGAAACACTGAGCTATTGAACCCTTGATCAGAATGCAAAGTTAAAGCCGACAACAGCAAAAACAATCATACGCAGGGAATAGAAAAATGTGAACTGAGCCCTACCTACTCTTTCAGGTTCATGTGGTAGGAGAAATGGCTAGTCATTAAGGACTGGCACTTTGCCATGTCACAGATATCGGGGGCGACTTACTGACTACAGGGTATTTATGTCGTTTATGGATGGCACATACAGTGTAATCTCTCTTAAACGGACACCTACGGGACCGCAAAATATGCCCGCTTAACAGGGGTGTTGGCTCTACACTAAAGCATTCCCAAGCAGGGTCCGACTAAGGGAGGTGTATCTGCAAGCAGAGAATACACTGTACATCTATTTATGTACATATGTAATTTCAGTATCAGGCTATCAAAACATTTTGAAGGGAGGAGATAAGAATTCCTTTAGATCATCAATTTCTATTTCGCTTAGCAGTTTTCTTAGAAAATGTAATTCCATGTCATACAATGTAATGTAGCTAAATGACCTCAAAAACCTTGGCATAGAAATTTTTTCTAGGAATCAATCTGCGCTTTTCAAATATTTCGATTATTGCTCTCAACATTTATAAAAAAATACTTTGTGTTTTTCTTTCATTTCTTTTTATTTCATTGCATGTTTCATGTGCCAATGAATTGAAATAATCTCGAACGAAATCGAAATTAATAAATAAATAAGCGAATTTTGTTCGTTCGTTCGACAAAAGCAAAAAGCCATAAGAAAAAGAAAACAAAAAATTATCGCTAAATGAAAAATGAAAACAAAGCTTAACCTTTAACCTTATCCAGACCGAAGATTTCGATTTTTTTTTTTTTTTTTTTGTATTCTACTTATTCTGTTTGGTAATTGCGCCTCTTTCTGCCTTTCTCCATTGTTTGTGGCTACGTTGTATTCTCCGATTTGCTTACCGCTCCGGTAGCATCTACGTCTATGTAATACGGTTCACCATTCGACTTTTTGCATTTGTACTTAACGGCACAGCACTCGGGGTAGGGTTTGTTGACGTTGATGCGCTCACCGCGATTACAGTTGTCTAAACGAAGTTTGCCACAGCTTGAAAGAGCAAAAAGGAAATAAAATACGATAAGTAAAATATGTATGCTTCAATGTTGTATGTTAGAAAGTAAACAAAAGCAAAAGCGAGTGAAGGAAATTTAATTTATTTATCCTGAAAATTTATGGTTAAGGAAGGGACCAGTGACATGCAGAGGGAGTGACTCGAACCCCCTTGGAAATGTAAAGAATCACGAAGCAATACGAGAAAATAGTAACGTTCGAATTAGGGTTTTGTAATGCCTACAGGAGCGAACGGGGCCACCGGACAACCGGCCAAATGCCCGGTGGGCCCCCAGTGCGTTGCATCTGGGATCAATGCTCATGGAGTAAGGATTTTTTTTATTTTTATTCTTTTTTCGGGGCCCCATTTTTCAAACGCCCGGTGGTCCCTTTGACCCTCAGTCCGCCCCTGAATGCCTACAACCCCTTCCGAGAATAATTTGCTACGTACGCCTCTACAATAAACTTAACGTTATTTAAAGCTTTTCAAAAGTTTTTGTTTTGATTGAAAGCTGTTTGAATTGAATCAAAAAGGCAAATAGTGGAAATTCAATTATTTTTGAATGTTCTTAATCAAGATATTTTGAGTAAATGAAAAGCACAACAACAAAGCCCTGCACGAGAGTTAGGGGGCATTTACACATTGGACGATTTTCTTAAAATAAATAAAATAAATCGGATTTAAAATTTTAAAACGATCAATTTTGACCCTTAGGACGAATGAGGGTAAAATTTTGACGTCCATTATTTTTGATACATTTTTTCAAATGGATAAATGCTCCTTTATGTGTATATGATAGGTGCATGGATGTAAATGTGTTGGAGTGGCTGCCACTGAGGCCGTCTACGGGCCTTGTTTTGGTACCACGAGGGGGTTTTCTTGTGTTTATGTGAGTGTATGTGTCTTTTTATGTGCCCTCCAGGAAATGCGAACAGTGTAACTGTAGCGTTTTACTAGTTCTAATTTCCCCAGTACTAGTGCTTCTTTATATCCCAGTCAATGCATTCCTCAGTAGAAAATTAACATCGAGTGATGAAGGAAAATCACCAGTCGTAGTACAGAACTACCGCTTTTCTAGTACTGTATGATGCCCTTATTATGTATATTTGTATATGGTTAATACGAAACTCTACGCCGATTTGTACGAGTTCTTAAGTTTCTAGTAAAGCACTGCTGGCTTTTAGAAAATTGATCCCATATGTCCTAGAGGGTAGTGTACCGATTTCTTGAAAAACCAGTGCTAGGCTTGTAACATTACACTCCGTTTCGAGAATTTAGAGAATTTACTTTGAAAATCAATTTGGAGACATGTCTTTTTTTTAAATCAATATTAAATATCAAAGTTTAATGCGTGTTTTCTATGAACTAATTGCTTTTAACTTGATTCGAGTCCTTGACACGAACGTCTCTGCAACGTTTTTTTTTATGCTTAAAATGTGGTAGGTACTAAGGAGAACTTTGGGAAGATTTATTGTAGAGCGGGAGTTTTGAACACATGGCGTGACTTCGATTGTTGCAATTAGTTTTAATGCAATTGCATAAAAAAAAAAAAATCAATTTTATAGAAGACTATAAAAGGAAAGGAGATCCCAGATGGCAGGTCAAAAGGTACGCCAAAAACAATTTCCGCTTATGGATTTCTTTCTCTTAAACTTCGGTTGATTACAATTTTGGCAGATTAAACAAATTTAAATGTTGTTCTTCCACAACCACCTTTCCAGAAAACATTCACCAAGCCAATGCAACAAATATGGGGTTCTGTTGATGAAAGATGGTTTAGCTCAAGTAGTGCAGCAACACTTGCAAAGGTTACAAAATCAAAACAGTAAAATCCCCCAATTTTTTGACTTAAGGGAGGTTATCTCCTTCGCGAGGCTGTTGTTGGACCATTTTGAAAAAAAAATTCCTGACAGAAAACGTTAATGTGGGGCAGTTCAAAATGTTCTCGGTCGTCAAAGTGAAGACTCAAAAAAAAAAAAAAAAAAGGTGTAGTGCTGGCGGTTACGATTTCTCGTCTCCAAGTTGTCCGAAATGAAAAATTAAAACGGGGGTATAATCAGTAGGTATAGTTGTAATTTTTGCGTGAAGCTCGAAAATTTTTTTTCGATTTGTTCCGATAAATTACCGACCATTGAAAACATTGACAAATCGATTTCGGGTATATCTTTTGTATTTCAGTGTAAAAAAAATATTTAAAAATTTTTTAAAGTTTTGATTGAAGGTCACCTGCAAATAGTGACAATTCTGCGTTGAATTCCATTTGTTTCATTAAAATCGGTTCAGTTGAACTGGAGAAATCGGGTGTTCCAGTTAAAAAAAATCTTATTTCGAGATAAATGCGTACAAAGTTTGAAGAAACCGCAAAAATTACGCGCAGACCTTGCTCGACAAACAAAGCTATATCTTCTAAACTATTTTGAAATTCAAAAAATCCTTTCAGCTGGCTATTCTCAAATATCTAATCTATAAAAAATGCAAAAAAAGGGACAAAAATTTTTTGTTGAACGAGGCAACCCTCTTAAGTAACTTTAAATTAAATGAAAAACTTTGTTAAGGGCCATTAGAGCAATTAGACAATGCGACGGTTAATGGTCACTTATTGACTGATCGGTTATATTTGATTGATAAAGTTCATTCAACCCAGCCTCCTCCCAATCCTGGCTGTGGCGAAATATCCAAATAAACAAAAAAAATTCTGCTGCCTCATGCCATGACAGACAAACCTTCGCTCATCAGAGAGTCTTTCTACTTTTCATAAATTATTTTATTTATTCATTTTTGTTTTGTTATTAATTCAACCTACCCTTCAATTCGTATGGAACCATCCTCATTGCATGTCAAAAGCTGACACGGTGCACTAACATTTGTCTCCCCGACCTTCAAGATGTCACCGCGATAAACACATTTACCGGGATTTTCTAAGAATCAAACGAAGAATATACAATAAATTCCATGAAAAAGTTTCCATAATTCAAAGCTTAAGCTATGAGTCCACCAATCAATTGCACACCTGGATCCGCAGGTATTAATCCCGTGTAAGCTGCTGCGAGAGCTATGCACAATAAAAATATCACAAATCTTAAAGCGAAATGTTCCGCGTCTCGTCGATTCATCTTTCGATCGAGTTCCCAAAATTGCACTGAAACGTTCCTCGCGCTCACAAGCTGGACGCAGTCTTCGATGAGACGAAACTTGAAAATCAGCAAATTTATTCTTTTTAATTCCATTTCATTTGATCACATCACATGGCATCGCATCGCATCGCATCTCAACTCAACTCAACTCGAGCACAGAACTGTGTGAGTTGTGCTGAAATTTGTCATTGACCAACTATGATGAAGAGCAACGATCACTAAACAGTTAGGAGGCTTCTATTTGTTGCTTATTAGTGTCGTTGAGGTTATCATCGATGACATTATTTGCTTGAAATTGAAATGTTTTCATCACGATTCGATTTGTTTTGGATTTTTTGAAACTCTTTTTTATTTTATTTTAATTTTTGTGTTTATTTTGAAATTTCTTGTAATTTCGTGACTCAATTCGGTGCGATTTTCTCTTTAAGGATTTGCTACAATTTGATTTATGACGTGGAAGCTGTTCTGTTTAACATACCCTTAGAGAACCCTTAACCCTTTCACGCACAATGGGTAAATTTATTCCCACGTAAGTTTAACGTTTTATAGTATTGTTGTAAATGGCACTGCTATAAATCGTGAAAATTATGTACGGAAAATTTGTATCTCAAATTAAAAGCTGATTTTTAGATTAGAAAATTTTTATGGTCGAAACTTTCTATTTTGGTCTGGGAAATTTGTCAACCATTTTGAAAGCTTAATATTAAAAACCTACTTCGAAATTTCAACATTCTACCCAAGAATGAAGCTTAAAAAACTTTTCATGCCAATCAGAATTCATACTACCTAAATTTTTGCTACATTTTATGGATAGGGCGATTCACGATTTTAGAGTTAAAATAAAAAAAATGGTGAAGAAAATTATTCTTATCAATAATGTCTTCAAAATAGCAAAGTGGGTGACAATGTGTTAACCCTTTCAAACCGGATTTTTTTTTTTTCAAAGGTGCAAGCTTTTTTTTGATGTCGATTGGTTGGTTATGGCTCAAATAATGTGTCACAAGGTGGGTTTTTAAAAACTAGTCAGGACAACATGAATGTGCTGGGACAGGGATGTCCAATCAGTAAAATGCTATGGGACATATGTATACGTACCAACAAATGAGAAAAGTCAATGGGACACATGTGTCCCGTCAGGTTCGAAAGGGTTAAATCGATTTGGCTTAATTTAACTCGATCAAGCAGCTGCTAGAGATTCCTATTAAAATAATTTCTCAAGTACTTAACGTAAAGTATGCTTAACTCTTCAGATCCCAGTGTCGCCTGCAGGTCACAGAGGCTTAAAATTTGTTTGTGTGCCATAAGACAATTTTTTTTGTTTCACATTCTAATCAAATTTTCATTACAGTTGCTGAGTTAGTTAGAAACAATATTTTATTATTTTTCTCTGCCAATACAAACCAATCACAATGTGACATCTGAGTCGTCGGCTGTCACGACTATAACTTCTTCATTGCCTTCAGATGGATCTTATGATAGTAGTATTATCTTTTAGCATCATTGATACTGCGTTGAAATTAATATTTTCAAATTTTCATACATTTAAAATATCAGGTGTTGCTGGAGGAGTGCCCCGTGTGAAAATAAAATGGGTTAAATGTTTTTTTTTATTTATTGTTTGCTACCAACAAATCATCCTATGTCATTTTAATGAAAAATGAGAGTTATATTTGCATTAGCGAATTTAACATGACAATTGAAGGGTTAATATTCAAAAAATAATTTAACCACATTCAGCGATATGGGATTAAAGAGCTCTTAAGATTTTCAATAGACATTTAAAAGCCACATCGGAATCAGTGTCAATGGGTAGGAAAAAAACAACAACCGTTGAGAGCATGAAATATTGACATATCATCTGCATATTAATGGTTAAAAAAATATTGAAATGCTCGTTATTCGCCATTTTTTTTTTTTAACAAATGAGCGCTTAAGCTTCGAATTTCGTTGTGGTTTTTCCTGTCAACAGACGCAGCGTTTTCTCGTGGAAATGTTTACTTAACTTTTTCACAATTTAAGCACAACGTGATGGAAATATAGTTTTAAATAAGAAAAAATTTTGTTTGGCCCACCAAACGAATTTTATTTGTTAATTTTAATGTGATTTTCAGTTCAACGAAATGGGCTCAATAAATATCCTTATTTTGTTATCCTTCTTTTGTTTAATGTTTTTTTTTTTTTTTGTAATAATGTCTATTCGATTATCTTATCGATTCACGATATTGTTTTATGAAGGAAAGAAAATTCATTTGACATCATAGGAAGCTGCCGTTCTTTCGAAAATTTCCAGCTTTAAATTTGCGTTTATTTACTCTTAGAATGTAAGGTGGTTGGCTGGCCGGGTCATGGATTTTTGAAAGAAAAAAAAAAGAATTTAAAAAAGAGTGAATTTTGAGGAATAATATCCATTTTTCATTGTAAAATACCATCAGTTTTTCTTTGCTTCCTTGATCTTGATATTAAATTTTCATGAAAAATTATTTTCGAAGAATAAGTCAACAAATACTCATATTGCTGGAAAATATGTTTTTGCAAAAGTTTTTGCTAGACATTGAATCCTTCAAGCGTAAAAGGAAGAATTGTTTAAAGCTTCAATCATTCAGTTTAAGGCATTGGTTGGCAAATATTTTTGTGACTAGTTGGGGAGTAGTTGAATTTTCATTCCGATTCTCAACGTTGAGCGTCATAAAGATTAAAAGCATACTTTGCGGAAATATCAGGTACCAACATATGAGAACGTGTTCGCGAATGAAAATACTAATTGAATTAATTTGCAAGGCCATCCTTTTATATTGAGAACGACTAAATAATATTTCTTATAAAATCATCTTAAAGTTGTTTGCCGATTGAAAAGATTTATCCCACAAATCAGACCACATTTTCCCTGAAAACTGCTTTACTCTCTGACAGTAATTTCGGTGCCAAACCAGGACATCCACCAATTCAAATTTCGAAAGACCATTTTTCTTCGTTTTTATTTTATTTTATTTTATTTTATTTTTAATTGGAAATTATTCCTTTCAGTAGCACCAACATTTTCGTCTTTCCATCAATTGAATAGAGTCGTTTGAGGTGGGCATATCCCTTTGAGGAACTCCGTTTCCCACAATTCGGTTGCTTAGCTACAAACTGAAAGAGCTTATAAATAAATAGATGACCCAACGGAGATATGGAAAATTCAGACCGAATTGATTTACTTTTATAACTTGACATCCTCTATGATTTTTGCTTAAAATGCGTCAGAAACTAGTCAAATCACTTTTTGATGAAATCGAATAATACCTCAAAGAAGCTCTCCCAATTTTAAGCAAAACTTTTTAAACGCACAGCTGCCGAGGAAAGAGAAAAAGTAATCAATGTTTTCATATGACTTTTAGAAAACTATTTGCAGCCCATAAAGAAGATTGCATGATGAAAAGAGAAGATAAAGCAACAAAAAAAAAAAAAAAAATTATGCATTTAAAATCAATTTCGCATCAACTTCGCCGTAAAATCTTCGCAAATTTATATTCCTCTATTTTTTTTTTCTTCTTTTTTTGGAAAAGAGCTCCCCAAAAAGTTAGCTCTTTCCTTTCCACACGCTTATCCAAAGAAGTTTTTCATTTAAAGTGCATTTTAAAATAACTGCGCAGCATAAACAAATAAAGCAAACCTGACTAAAAATGTTTCCTCCTTCCTTTCTTACTTCAACTGCAGATGCGAGAAGAGGAAATACTCCTTTTGCTTTGGTTCTTAGTAATTTTTTTATGGTTATTTTTCTCTTTTTTTCTCTTTTTTTTTTGGTAATGAAAAGCTCATCTAAAGTGGATCAATTACTTCAGCGGTGAGGAAATATTGCTTATGAATGACGCACAGGGAAATGAAATAAAGGTTGTCAAATGTGTATGAAGTTGCTTTACCTGGAGGTACTCATTGATTGTCTTTGGAGCGGATATTTATGCGTGACATAAACTTTCGATGACGCAGTAGAATATTGTGGAGAGGATGCCATTGGCTTTTATTATAATTTTCAGTGGCTTTTCTTTCGATTTAAAGCTAACTGCTTTTGTTCACGGTGAAGGGTTTAAAAGAGAAGAGGAGAAATATGTTTTAATTTCTTAGCTTGTGTTTCAGTTAACCCATTCAGACCCTAAGTTTGGCTTAGTCTGACTCTGACTAAATGAATATATTTCAAAGTTTAAACTTTTGAAGTTCTTAAGCCGAGTTGAAGTCTTCAAATTGAAGACTACGATTAGAGTTGCAACGGATATATGGCCACTATCCGGTATCTCCGGCCTATTCGACCGCCTTAAAATTAGTATCCAGCCGGATACTGGATACCATCTATATGCGGCCACCGGATACCGCACATTAAACATTTGCTATATTGTATTTGTACTTCGAATGCAGATTTGAAAATGGAGCCATTGTAGGAAACCGAATGAAGTTCCGCTAAAATTTTCACAAAAAATGTCCATTTTTAGAGATTTTTTATTGCAGTTTGGTTCAACCGCTCGAGACAATCATTACTAAAAAGTGTGCTGTTTTAAAATATAACGTTAGAAATTTTTGCTTCCAAACGACAACGCTCAGGATCATTTCTACGCCGTTCAATATGGCTTTAAAACCAAAAAATATATAACAAAAAACAACAATTCAATATCCGGCAGCCGGATATCCGGTTATCCGGCCTGGCAATCAGCCGGATATCGGGTATACACTATCCGTTGCAACACTAACTACGATCGTAAAACTCTATAAAGAATTGTTATTTCTAAGCGTGGCTGAGCAATTGCTTCGCCTTTCTCAATGATCCTTAATGAGATCGGCCGCTTGAAAGGATTTGCTTCAAAAGAAACACAAGCATCCTAACAGTACGAAAGGACTTACTCTAATTGGAGCGATCTGATCAAGAATACGTTGATATGTCTATATCCGAAAGTCTTCATTCAAGCTATCAGAAGATGCGCGCAAATTGAATGCATAAACCCCGCTGAAAAGCTTTGAATATAAAAAGGTCTGTTGAAGAGTATACGAAAGGGGATATTATTCACATTATTTTTTTCAATTTTTCCATTATTCCATTATCCGGCCTTAATTGCGGTATCCTTGCAACAGTTTTCGTGCTATTTGAATTTTTTCAAAAGATGAAAATTACTTAAATTAAATAAAAGAAAAGAACTTAATCGAGTTGTTAAGCCTTTCATAAGTCTTCGCTCTTATGCCATTTGCAATAATTTATGCCGGTTCATTGACTTTGCTTGATAAGTGAATTCTCTCTCAGTCCTCTGAAAGGAGATTTCATCCCGTTGACAGTGTTTTCTTCTTCTTTTTTCTTCTTTTTTTTTCATTGCTCTGTATCTGTTTTTCGTTGAAACTTTTTTCCATGTTAATGCAGCTTTCGCAGACTCGCGTTTTTAAGTTTTCGACAACGTATTTCCCCCTTGAGTGCGTTTTCATATTACTGCAGTTTTTAATTACCGCGTACGCTGCTGCTTTATGTGTGCTCCATTTTAAATGTAGTGCAATGTATAATTAAATTTCATTGCAATCCACAAAAAAAAAGAAAAAAAAGATACTGTACACAACTCAAAGCCCCGCCATTACGTGTGAGCGCACTTAAGGCGCTTGAGAGATGTGTCTCATTTCGGATACGCTGCGAGTATGGTGCATATAATATGGTAAATAAAACTCAATGAAAATGAACTCTTGAGATCACATAATTGCGATGGTCGTTGAGGAATGAAGATGACTGTGAATTAAGTCCGTACGTGATGCTTGAAAGTTTATTGAACGCTTTTCAATTTGCATGGAATCTATAACGTTAAAGGATTTGAATGGGTAAAATGGTAAAAAAAAGCTATTCAATCCTTAGTACGTACTTCAGCCCTTCCGTGGTGATTGCGCAATCAAACAGGATTAAATGGATTGAAAAACAAAAAGAAAAAAAAAAATAGAAAAATCTAATTGAATCATTACGTTAGTTGGTTAGATAATCGTTGAGGGAATACATGAAGGATTGTGTCGAGATGAGTGGAAATCGAATATGAGACTTTTATTTACACTTCCGATGTACTTATTCTTCAAAAGGCTCTTTTAACCGTTTATTATGCTCACCATTGATGTCCTTTAAATAGCTCAGTCTTTTAATATCTCATTCTTTATATACAGTCTACTCTCTCTTAAGCGGACACCTACGGGGCCGAAACATGTGTCCGCTTAAGAGGAAACTATTTGAGAATCAGGAACACTAGAGCATTTGCCAAAAAGTGTCCGTTTAAGAGGGCTTTCCGCAAGGAGTGACAGTACACTGAGTTCGGTTCACTTTGGCAATTTCTTAAAGCAATAATTTTTTTTTTTTGCTTTCCAAATTCATGTTCCTTTCAACAACTTCTATGGAAAATGGGCAACATTAAAATATGGGTCTTAAGTGAGGGCTGTGTGCACTTAAGGACAAGAAAATTACAAATAAAATGTCACATTAAACAAGTTGTCCGATACGTGCTCCTTTGCTAATATCCTTCTGTGTTGTCATAACCTGAATGCATTCCTTTTTGCATGGCTATATGAAAGAATCTTTTTTAAAATTCCTTTTTCCATTTCTTAGTTTTTTATTTTATTTTAAAACATTTTTTTTTTTTTTTTTTTTTGTTCCCGAGGATGTTACACAAAAGAAGGAAAGTATTATAAATGCAAAAAACTTCGGCTTTTATCTTAGTTACTGGAGAATTTTTCTTAGCTTTTACTTATGCAAGCACGCATACATATTTTGAGCTGCTCGGACATCGCGTTCAATCGCATTACTGGCTCACTAAGCTCATTACACGACAGAATCGATCCCGATCGTTCTCGTTCGTTGCAGATATGTCTACTTGAAATTCATGTTATTCAGACCGTAGTCGTTTAGCAGACTGCCCGATGTCGCCTGCTGTTGCTGCATGTTGAGCAGCATACGATGCCGGATATGCATTGTCCTCAAGCGTTTCATGCGTCGCTTGAGGTTACAATAAACCGGACAGCAGTCCGGAAAGGGTTTATACATCAACTCCTCCTCATCGCCTTGCTCGCATTGATCCGGCAAAATGTCCAGACAGCTAAAGTGAAAATAAAAGAATAAATTTTTCTTTTAGATTGTTTTTCTTTTCCTTTGTTAGTGTTGGTTCGTTTTGGATGGAATTTAATAGTTGGAACAAAAAATAAATATATATGTATGTATGCATATAGGTACTATATAAGGAAGGTACTACGTGTGGTTGCAACTAAATGGGATAACTACTCGTTGGGTCTAGACTTCTTTTCCATTACAAATATTGATCTAGAACGTGAAACCAACTGATTATTCTCGCAGAATAGATTCGAACAGAGGCTAAGCAACACCAAACGTCGCGGCAGAAATTTCGTTTGCTCCCACATACAGCGGCGATACGAACCTGCAGGAGAAAATGTTCATAATAATAATAATAATATTAACACATAAAATTAAAAAAAAAGAACAAATATTTTCTTACGTGCAACACTATTATCCTCTTCACTGGATGAATCCATATGCCGTTGCTGATAATATCGCATGTGGAATTGCCCAAATGCCGCGCACGTGCCAATTAGGCACATTAGAAGAAAATAGATTTTCATTTTGGGTATTTAGTTGAGATTTAAAGAAATGTTTTTTTTTTTGCTTGCTTTAGCTTTTATATTTTGATTTTAAAATTTTCCCGATTGCATTTTCGAAGAACAAAGTCCTTATGTGAAGCCCATTTTTCGTTTGATCTTTTACAGACAGACGGACAGTGAACTGCTTTCGCGCGCAAATTTCACATCAAACTAAATTTTCAAACACGAAATGTTAAACACCGTGTACCCATTTGACATTCGTTTGCGCAATATTTATCATGATACACTGAGAGAAATTTTTTAAAAGTATTTTGGATTTTTTTAAATATTTTATTTTTGTGAGTGTTTTATTCGAATTTCACATAGGCAAGAGCATGTTGCTTTAACGACTGGCCTTTAGATATTAAATTCTGTTAAGGGGGCCTAACTTTGAAAGATTAAAATGTACTCTCTTTTAACCGGACACCTATGGCATCAAAAAATGGGTCCGCTTAAGAGGAATTCATTTGAAAAGCAGAAACACTAAAGCGTTACTAAAAAGTGCCCGTTTAAGAGGGCTGTCCGAGAGAGTACACTGTATTTCGATTCTTAAACGAAATCGGGTGTGAACGGTTTTCTGCTTTAAGAGCGCACAATGAAGTAATCTGATATTCAATCAATCACACTTAATGGACTACAATCAGATACCCAAATACCTCCGTAGTCCGTAGACCGGAAAAAAAATTCGTTACAGAGAGAATTCTTTATAAGGCGAAAAAAGGCACTAGGTTAGGTTAGGTTAGGTTAGAGTGGCTGCCCCCTTTAAGGGGACACACTTAGGCCGCATATGGGCCCGTTGTGGTACCACATGGGAAGACATGCCTCCCTAATTACCCGTTTGGTGAAGCCACTTGGACTCATTAATGAAGCGAGCTAGCCCGGGCAGTGGCACATGAGGTGACTCACCGTTTCTTCTTCCTCCTCCGATCTGCAACTTCTACAGAAGTCATTGTAAGGAACGCCAAGGCGTTCTGCGTGTCTGGCACTAGAGGCACTAAAAATGTAGCAAAAAAGCCTTCAGAAGGTCCGCTATAGAGAGAAATTCGTTGTAAAGGATATCGATATAGAGAGTGTCGACTGTAAAATACATTATTAAAAGCGCAGGGTTGCATTCGACTTTACAGCTTTGCTTCGTCGGAGAAATTAACATGTCAATTTTAATGGAAAGTCAATTATAGAACAGCTGACTGCATCTCATTTGCCAGAGTAAACACGTACATCGACTTTGAAAGTGTGAAATTTTTGGCATATTTCGAAGAATTCAAAAAGTGTGAACATAGTTCTTTCTCTAACATCTTATGAGGTTGTAGCTTATTTACATCCTTACCTTTATTATTTACTGTATATCTGAGTATTGCCGATAAAGATGAAAATTGGTATATTCAAACAGCCGCTATTGTAAACAAAAAACAGCTGATTTTACAAATCCAGTCGTCTTCAATTCCCTTCGATAAAAATAAAGAAAAATTTTTTTTATCTGTTTCAAAAAATCCCCAAAATCTGTCCGTTTCAAGCGTATAATATCTCTCAGTGTATCAGCTTGTATGAAATATTTTACGTGTGCGCCTTCTTGATCGTCTAACCGATGTTTATGTCCATGGATGCATATAATCATGAAAATTGTATTTATCATATCTGACACCTCAAGCTTCTGGTGTTATGATCACGACCCAGCGCGATTTACTCTTGATTAAGCTAAATTAGTTTTTCTTGTTATATTTTTTTTTTTTTTTGTTCATTTATTTATTTTTATATCTATTTCCATTTGACTTCATTTGAAATGGCTTTGGTGTGAGCAGCAATTCGACTTAAATTGCGATTTTCTTTCTAAAAATTATTCGCAACTACGCAGTAGAGGACGTTTGAGGAATAGTATGAAAGTTCGCCCATTCATGCAGTCGCTTGGAAATTTTAGAGGCAAAATGAATGAATATTTTGCAATTAGTTCATTTTAGATGCACGGAAACTTTCAGCTCGAAACTTTGCAACCGCTAGACATTTTGACTTTGTCAAATCAAACAGAAAAAAAAGAAGGAAAAATGATTTCCACCACTGACTTCAAAGTAGAAAATTCAGCTCCTCGCATACAATGCTTTCACGCTCGACTTAAGCAAAATTTGTTTCTATTAAAAAACTAAAGCGAAATTTTGCTTCCCTCAATGCCCTCAGCTGATTCAAAATGTGTGGCATATGTGGGAAATTTTCCCTCTTTTTACGACTTGTCACAAAGTCTCGCGAACAATTCAATGATGTCAAGTGCAACTTGTGAAATTTTTATAAAAATTTATAAGGTTTTCCCTCGTCGCTTCCGCCACAGTACCGCTCAGTTTACCAACATTTACCCGGCGAAAGTTCGGACAAAGGCTAAAGTCAAAATTTGTGGTTTTCGGTGCATATACAACGAGCACTCTTTCCCAATGGCTTTGTGTAATCTTAGTGACTTTTTACCTCTTCCCTCTCTGCCTCTCACATTTACACTCCCTCTGTATCTTTCTCTCCCTTGCATCCCCATGGGATTGACAGCGCGAAACTTCACTTAACACGCTTAAACATACACCGAGAGAAAAAGGTAGTTATATTAACTGAAAAAGCAGGTTAAAATAACCGAGTTCACCGTTAATTCTTAGCTTATGTGTAGTAGCGGTCGATTCAACAGTACAAACACAGTCAATAGGGATATAACTACCTGATGGTTGATATAACTGTCTCGCGGTTAAATCAACTGTCACCAGCGACTGGGAAAAAAAAATTTATTTTTTGCTTTGACTTTTTTTTACCTTCTTTTATTAATATTTTTTTTTTATATTAAATTATTATATTTTTTCTTTATTTATTTGTTTCTTTTTAAATCTTTTTCTCTTTCATCTCTTTAAATTTTCTCGCCTCGGCCGAGCCTTGAACCGCAGACCACCACTTCGCTGGGCGAACGTCTTAACCATTACGCTAAACGAACGAATTTAATTTGTTGGTCAAAACGCTCACTTGAGCTTATGGTTGCAAAATTTTTTGCTTGAAAATGAACCATTAAAAAAAAATATAAATAAATTAAAATCTTAAAAATTTAGGAGAAAATTTTTGCCTTAAAAAACAACTCTGAACAAAAAAAAACTGTAATTAAAAAAAAAAATCCAGAAAAATTCCCGCCGCCAGCAGGGATAGAACCCCGAATCTCACGACGGTCAACTCACAGCTTAAACAACTGAGCTATTGAAAACTCCGGAGACGGTTGATCAGAATGCGAACTTATACGTCTAAGTGAACGAAAGCGAATTTGAACATAAAAAGTGACTATTTTTCAACTGTTGATTTGACTTCCTTTTCCAGTGCATTTAACGGGGAATACAGTTAATTTGACCACTCTTACTTTAACTGTTCTAAGTGGTTGATTTAACAGTTCTTATTTCCAGGCACGGCAGAACGGCGTTTACATGGGGTAGTTGTACCCACTCGAGATTTTCCGAGTGGGTATTTTACCCACTCGAAATTTTCCAAGTGGCTATTTTACTCAGTAAAAATTTCACGAAATTTTTGGAATGCCAGTTTTGACAAAAAATTTTTTTCCAATTTTTTCATTTTGAGTTAATATGCAATGTTTCCGTAGAGCCTGTATCTTTGCGTTAATAAAGAATGCAAAGCATTAAACGACATACGCCAAAACTACCAAACGGAAGTATTTGGAAAATACTTGGCCGCGAAAATTTAATACGTAAAAATTTTACCCTAATAATTGTCTTTTTAAATAAAATGTTATTCTATTATTTCGGAGGCATTTACTGCATGTATGATATGTTGTACATTCCAAGTCGGAAGTTAATACGTTTGGCGGTTCAAAAGTTATAAGTATTTTTTTCATTTTTGGAGGTAGGAGTGGGCGGATCACGCCCATATTTTGCAGTAATATCCCAATGAGTGAAAGGTATGTACGTTCCAAGTCCGAAGTGAATATGTTCAGTAGTTCAGGAGTTATTAGCATATTTCATTTGTGGGGGAAGCAGTGGGCGGATCACGCCCATATTTTTCAATAACATCCCAATGGGTCCAAGGAATATATGTTCCAAGTTTGAAGTGAATATGTTAAGTGGTTCAGAAGTTATGAGCATTTTTCTATATGCGACGGCGCGCCTTTCCAAGAATGCTGAATGTATTCTATGTACAGTGGCGGACAAAAGTCTACATACGAGCCCTACTTTTGCTACCTGACGTGTCCAAAAGCCTTTTGCGAAAAAATAATGATGCAGTTTTGTTCCAAATTTATTTCTAATAAAATATAAAAAAAATAAAAAATTTTCAATGCAAACGCAAGAAATTATTCAGAAAAAACTAAAAAATTGAATTGACAAAAGTCTACATACGTGTAGTATGTCATGTTCTATGTTGTTGTGTGTTGCTTTATATTAACGGGGAAGTACCGTTTTCTTTATTTTACGCATTCGCTTAATGTTAGGCTTCGCGTGAATTGTATTTAGTTGTATTCTAGTCGGCATCAAGAAGGGATTGGTGATGACAATGTCTTCTCGAAAAGAAATTTCAACAGACGTCCGTAACTTAGTTATAAAGTTTAGAAACGATAAAAAATCTTTTGGTGAAATATCAGAGTTATTGAATTTAAGTAAATCAACAGTTCAAACCATTGTTAGAAACTATAAGGACACTAACACTGTAGAAAATAAGCCGCGCAGTGGTCGCCCAAAGAAGCTCAGTCGCAGAGATATCTCATTCATTTTAAAAGAAGTAAATAAGAATCCAAAAGTACACGCCACTAAGCTGGCCACAGAACTTGCAATAACATCCAGCACAAGTGTGCATCCACGTACAGTAAGAAGAGCTCTAAATAATAATGGTTTTCATAGCCGAACTCCACGCAAAAAACCACTTATAAGCGAAAAAAACCGAGAACTTCGTTTGGCTTTTGCAAAAAAATATATAGGAAAAGGAATCGATTTCTGGAAACAAGTTTTGTTTACGGATGAATCTAAATATAATATATTTGGAAGTGACGGGAAAGCCAAAGTTTGGAGAAAACCCAATACAGCAATGGACCCGAAACATTTGATTCCTACTGTTAAGCATGGCGGTGGCAATGTTATGGTTTGGGGTGGTGTCGCTGCGTCTGGAGTCGGAAACTTAGTGTTTGTCGAGGGCAATATGGATCGTTTTCAGTACAAAAAGATTTTGGAAGAAAATTTGATGCCGTCAGTCCACAAATTAAACCTGGGAAAGAGCTGGATCTTCCAACAGGACAACGATCCGAAACACACCGCCCACATTGTTAAGGATTGGCTACTGTACTATGCCCCACGTCAGCTGAACACACCACCTCAAAGCCCAGATTTGAACGTTATTGAGCACGTTTGGGAGCTTCTGGAGCGTAAGATACGGGAACATGTAATTTCTAGTGCTCCAAAGCTAAAAGAGAAACTGCAGGAGGAATGGCAAAAAATAACGCCCATCGAGATTGAAAATTTGGTTCAATCAATGCCCAGACGTCTTCAGGCAGTCATAGATGCTTCTGGTGGGCCAACAAAGTATTAAAATAAAATCACAAATAACGTTAAGTGCCTTACTGAAGTCTTTTCTGTTAATTTTGATAGCGTATGTAGACTTTTGTCAATGTATTTTTTTTAGTTTTTTCTGAATAATTGTTTAAGTTTACAGTATAAAAGGTTTTTTGTTGGTTATATATGATTAAAAATTCATTTGAAACAAAACTGCATCATTATTTTTTCTCAAAATGCTTTTGGACACGTCAGGTAGCAAAATTAGGGCTCGTATGTAGACTTTTGTCCGCCACTGTATGTACGCATGTACAATATTGCATCAGCTTTTCTTTCTAAATGCTTTGCGGTAGCATTTGTTTACATACATATATAAAAATGCTCGTAACTTCTGAACCACTGAACACATTCACTTCAAACTTGGATCATATATACCTTGGACCCATTGGGATGTTATTGAAAAATATGGGCGTGATCCGCCCACTGCTTCCTCCACAAATAAAATATGCTAATAACTCCTGAACTACTGAACATATTCACTTCGGACTTGAAACGTACATACCTTTCACTCATTGGGATATTACTGCAAAATATGGGCGTGATCCGCCCACTCCTACCTCCACAAATGGAAAAATACTTATAACTTCTGAACCACAAAACTTCGGACTTGGAATGTTGTATGTGTGTACATATAGATGTAGGTACATATGTACATATCGTTAGCTTCGGATAGAAAGGGCGTATCATTTGTTTTTTCAAAAATAAGATTTTTAATTTTACTAGTGGTCCACTCTGAAATGCACCCCCAAAAAAATATAAAACCAAGCCTAAAACACAATTTTTTGTATTTTTAAATTGCCATTATGCTTAAAAAAAATTTTTTAAACACATATGTTGCTTTTGAGTTTTATGGAGTGTTTTCCTTCTCTTGTGAAGTAACAAAAAAATGAGTTACATGGTCGCCGTGAGGGGGTTACAAGTGGGTGCACTTGCGTCAATGTCAAATGTCAAAGAGCGAACACGCTTGCTCATTAATATATACAAGAAAGAAATTTTTTAGTATATTTTATTGTACTTGACTTTGTAACGAAATCATGGGAATGTTCAATTTAAAGCTAAATATGGAAAAATAACATAATCTTAAGCTCGATGAGATATATATTTGGCTTTTAAAATTTAACAAGAGGCCGAAAAAATGCGGAATTGTCTTTAAGTTTTTAATTTTTTTTTACATGAAGTGCGTTAATTTTTGTTATTAAATGTATAATATGAAATAATATTTTTTGTATATTTTATTTTACTTGATTTTGTAACGAAATGATGGGAATGTTGATTTCGTGGGAGCTTTGTATACTACTCCAACGCAGCAATACACCACCCTTCCCCCTTCGAACTACTACCCACTAGAGGTGGAAAACAATCAATGTTAACATAATGGTAAAATTAATAAATAAATGGTAAAAATAAATTCCATTAAATTAAATTCTAACAAGCTTAGTAGTTAATGAAAAACAATAGATTGTCGTAGAACACCATCAATAGGGTAAAACATTTAAAAACATCGTCGATGTATCCCACAATCGTGCACTATTGATGGTTTCTGATAACTAACAATTTTTTTCCATCAACTAAGGTTGTTAGAATTAAATCAAACTTAATCTATTTTGCATTTTTAACTTTCTTTTCATTATTATTTATTTTAACTTAAAAACATCGATACTATCGATGTATCGATGTTAACATCGATTTTTTCCCACCTCTACTACCCACTCGGGAAAAATCTGTTCTGCCGTGCCTGCTTATTTCTCTCGGTGTATTTTGGCTGTAATATACATACATGCGAATGTATCCTGCAGCGTGTGAACTTTGTCTTCATTGGCAACATATGCACATACAGAGCCGTCTTTAGGCTATGCGGGGCCCCTGGCCCTAAAGTGTGTGGGGCCCCCCTCCCCAACCGATATAGTGTCATCAAACAAGCAGTTTCATAAATTTCAATATGTTCAGAGAAGACTTTTATGAATTTCATAGGAGTCTTCTCTGAACATATTGAAATTTATGAAGCCTGGTTACTTAGTTAATTGATTCGGCCAGCACTTTTAGATCGCTACCACATACATGAATCAAACAAAGCAAGATTATATCTCAATTTTTTCGCAGAGACTCATTTGTCCGCTCGGGGCCTCCGGCGCGGGCCCATTGGGCCCGTGCGTAAAGACGGTACTGTGCACAAATGGAAGGAGGACTATAGTAACTAACCATTTTATTTTCATCTTCTACGACATTGAAACTTCAAAACAAAAAATAGAAACCAAAAAGAAAAAAAAACAAAAACAAAAAAAAAAATACAGACAAAAAACCCAAAAAGCACACAAAAAACAAGTAAGAAAGCTAACGTCGGCCAAGCCCAACTTTGATATACCCACCGTTCTGACCACTGTTTAGGGAAGTCTCCCCTAAATTAAGATATTTATGATCTTTAGCCTGGAGTCGTAGGGCAGAAAATTGATCAGGGAAATTTTTATGGGACTTTATGAGCCAATAGGGGTATTCACAAAAGCGTGTTAAAAACGTTGGAAAGTCGGAAAACTGCGACTTCTTAAAATTTTTTTAAACGTTTTTGTATCTTGCACACATTTTTGAGCAGTTAAAATCCGATTTTCCGACTTTCCTGTTTTCCGACGCCTTTGTGAATACCCCTCATGCTTTTGTTTTTAGAAGATTTCAAAATGAAATTTTAATTATTGAATTTTGGCCTTGTTTTGTGACATTCCGGGAAATTTTCCCCTAAAAGTCTGGCAACAATGGTTCCGACAATGTTGAAGGACTATGTTTTGCCTTTTCGTACGGAAGTTGGCAGTGACGGATATCACCTATTTTAACTTAGGATCATCCAGCCGCTTGGAAGGAGATTCGATCACAGAAGGAGGAACAGATGGACCGACGGACAAATGAACAGACAGACAGGCCGACGGATGGACAAACCGATGGATAGACACAGTGGCGTAGCGAGACATTTCAGCGCCCGGGGCCGGATGGGGGCACAATGCAGTAAATGCCGCCCCCTCCAATCGGGCACAATAAAAATACCTTCATTAAAATTTGAAATATGATTTGGCGCCCGGGGCGACTGCCCCCTTCGCCCTTCCCACCCTCACTACGCTACTGGATAGACAGACGGACATGTCTAAATCTATTCAGTTTTCGATCCTAATCAAGATTATTCATATTTGTCTTTATCTTTGGAGCTTAGTTCTATCTATTACAAGATCCGCACGAAATTAATATACGCTGGGTATAAAAAATTAAAATCTTAAATAAGCAAAACGAATTTCTTGCCTCAGCTCAATTTATTTATTGCTTCGATGAAGTTTTAAAACGCCCATTGTTTCGAGTACTTACATATATTGTGTGTATGTTTGCATGCCATTCTAGTACAGCAATTGAGTGAGAGTGACTTTAAATGTTAAACCAATAAGCCAATAAAGTTCCATTCCATTCCATTCCATTCCGTTCATCAGCGACATCATGATGCATCTCCCACAGAAGAACCCAATTCAAAGTCCATTATCTACGCTCCGTTGCCAGCACATTTTGTGTTTTCTGTTACATTTTAATTACACATTTATATGTACTTTATGAATTTCGCATGAGAGTGTCAGTGTCGCTCTGTAATTCAACGCATTCGCTTGATAAAAACGCATTAAATTAATTGCAGCTAATTTAACGTTTATGGCACCCCCAGAGCAAAAGAAGACATACGACTTTTGTGCTTAGAATCAACTCTGGAACGGCGGGATCGCATTTAATTGATCTAATTCAAGAAACTTTGTTAATTTCGAATTCGTTTTTTTAGGTTCTGCCTTTCTCCCTTTTTTTATGGGGCCACTAACGTGCGCTGTAACCAAACAATGTACGCACGAATGATCGAAATAAAATAGCCTTTAATAAAACTAAAAATTTCCAGACATTTTCCCTACATAATAGTTCCATAATCAAAAAGGTGCAAAGATTAATGGCTGGTCACATTTTTTCCTGCTTTTACATACGATTTCAACAGATTTTGGGGGTGTGTCATGGGGCTTAATAGGTTAATTTCCCTTCTTCGCAATAATTTTAATGTATTTAATGTATTGGAGGAATATTCCCCTTAAAAACTCGCAACAGTGTGCACAGAAAGATTTTTGTGCGCAAATACAACCAATTTTTTAATCAATATAACAAATTCGTTGTTAAAACTCAGCATATCACACTTTTTGTTATATTAACAAATCGTTTAATTGGGACAATTACTTGAAGTATTAACGCTCAATAAACATTTTCAAACAACGACTTGTAATATCACCAACCAAAGGTATTAAAAATCAACCAATTATTTTAAATAAATAAAAAATGAAAAATGCCATATCTACATATTCCATAATAAAAATTTCAATCTGCAAAGTCAGTTTACGGAAGATTTTTATACATTATAACATCATAAACATATGTGAGCTAATTTTTGATTATTTTGTCCCTTCTTGTATGCAAGTCCGCATAAAGCTAATGAGAATTTTACAAAAATTTATATATGCAATTTCAAAAATTTCAAACAAAAGTTTTGTCAAGTGTTAATACCTTCGGTGTTCAATATTACAAAAATTTCAAGCAAATGTTTTGTTAAGTGTTAATACTTTTGATATTTAATACAACAAAATAATCAACCAAATTTTTGTTCAAAATTTCATATTACGAACTTTTCCCGAATTTCGTGATTTGATTGAAATTTTTAATTGGGACAATCAAAAAACCGATGAATCGAGTTTAACAAACGCCATTAATTGGAATTTTTCGTAGCCAGTTTTTCTGTGTGCACAAGGCTTTCTCAGTTCAGGAGCTTATAATTTTTATTACTCCACAATATTCCTTTGTAATTTCTTGAAATGCAATAAAATAAATGCCTTTAAGCGAGGATTACACTACCGAGCAATTCACCGGTTTATGTCAATTTTTTGCGCGTTTTATTTAATTTTTCAAATTTATTACATTTAAAACAATATTTAATTTATATTTATTTATATACAAAAGGAGTTGATTGAATTTGTTGGCTTCATCGTTAGACAAATGAAAACGTTTCGTTACATTGTATTGTATAGCAATCGGGAAATGATGTAAAGTGCCGGGAGAGCCTTAAATCGAAAATAAATTCACAATAAGGAAAGCTGAAAGAGAGGAAAAGAAAAGGCTTATTTATGAAGTATATTTTAATATTTCTTTAGTTTGTAAGACATGGAGTTAATTTCTCGAGCTCTTTACAATTATAGCTCGGTCAATGTTGAGAACTTTGGATCTTGATAAAAAATCCATTCAATGTTGTAGAAAGTGACAAATTTCAGTATATCAAATAAGTAAAAGCTGTGATACTACCATTCAATTGAACGTTATGTTTATATGAAAGCTCTTCAATACTGTTAAATCCCTCATTAAAGATACGATTTTCTTAAGAGTAGGTCCTTGTAGATCTTCAGGTGTGTTTGATATCGATTTAAATGAGAAATAAGTGAATTGTCTGCATTATTTTGCTCCTTTTGACAAGACGACCCAATAGATCCTACTTAATGGGTGTTATACTGTAACTGTTATATTTTAAGTCCAACAAACATTTAATTAATTGAGCTGTGATAGTCCAAAAATCAGACTAACTTGTAATGAATGGTTTCTCCTTGTTTTTGCCACGGGGAATCGATATGCATCATTAGTTTTTTTTGATTGATTGATTTATTCATATTATTTTTACTCCAGTTTTGGACTCATATATTATATATGAATGAGTTAACGGCATCTATGCCGTAGTTGGTTGAGATGACAATTTACGAAGCCAGACGCTCCGGGTTCAACTCCCAGCTCTGGTCGTGATTGTTTGGATCATTTTTTCTGTTTCATTTTCTCTTTGTTTTCCCATTATACGTGGTATCAAATAGGTCCAGTTGGAGCATAAGTGTGTCACCCTTGTTGGCAGCGACACTAACCTAACCTATGTATGAGTTCAAAAGTCGTATTCTGGACTAATCCCAAAATGTACCCTTAAGACTCCCAAGCTTTCTTCCGAAATCACAATTTTGATAAGATCCCGCATCTAAGAAATATTCACGCTATAAGTTCAAAACTTTGCCAGGAACGGTGCCAGATATAAGAGGGTTAATTTTTAGTCTTATTTTTGATTTTGTATCGATAAATCTTCAAGTTTTGCTTCCTTTCGATGAACAACTTACTTAGGTGGAAACCATAAAAGGCATTGATATGTGCATAAAATGCCATATGGTCGCTTGAATTCACCATCAGGCGTCTGAATAGATCCTGAATTATGTTTTTTCCAGCATTGTGCACTCCAACCTAATTACCAAATTAAATGCAAAATTTTTTAAATTTTCGCACAGAAAGAAAGAATAAAGCAAAAGAATTTCAAATAAAAAAACAAAATTATTTCACAAATCAGAAAAGGAAAAGGAGATTCTTGAACCTACCGCCCTCGTTTTGAACACAAAAGTTGCAAAGAAGTAAAAATAAAATGGCAAAAATTGATTTTGAATTAATTGTTTTCATTTCCATTATAGAATTTTAATCGATTTCACTTTGGATTTCTTCGGCCATAGACAGAACATAGCATATTATTGATTTCGATTTTTCGATATTTCGTTCTTCTTTAATGTTCACGCATCGCGAAATGGAAAGAGACTAACGAGATTTTAAGGTGCCCACCCAAAACTGTCCCGCTCCAAACACGACACAACTCAACTCAACTTAACGTGACAATCAGTAAACAGAAAACCATCCATCCAATCTATTGTGCATTAATTTAATAAAAATAAAAATTATTCTTAAAGAGTCCTTAGAGCAAAAATGAACGTAGCACAAAAAAAAAAAAAATATATATCAACAACAACAACAACTACCCGAATACGTAAATTACATGAAATTGTTCTATAAGCTGTGATAAGTACGCGTTTCTTGTGAGCGCCTTAATCAATTACGAGCACTTGAGTCGTTTAGCCATCACCTCTTTTCTTGCATGACATATTTACGTTGTAGAAATATCTCACACATGCATAAATATGCTATGTACACATATGCATGTGTGTGTGCGCAATAATTTTGATTGTTATTCGGCTTTATGATGGGCCCACAAAGTTATCCCTAATTGAAATCCCCTTTTTACGACGAGCTGCGATTCTATTTTCATCGCTTCCAATTTGATCTGATCTGATTTTCCCTCCATTGTTGCCCACACCATCGCATAGGCCCATTAAACGGAATGTATCAGATAACGTTTTCGGGTTTATGCGAAATAAATTCTTTGTGCTCTCGCTTAATGTTCATTTCGATTTCATGAATATTTAGATTTAGTCGTTTTATTGATGAATGGAAATCGGAAATCTGAAAGTAATGGATAAATTTGATACATAAAATCTGGATACATACAATGTTATGAAGATGATTGCAAAGGAAACTTAAGTATTTTGTCTTTAGCATAAATATATTTGAATTTAATTTTAAACATATGTACAATGTACATATTATACAAATAAAAAATCAATCACTTTCAAATATGTATGACATTCGATCAGAGCTAGGTACAGCAATCGATCCGAGACCGAACCTCTTAAGCCCTTCTCATTGTATGAACTCTAAAGAAGCTTTTCTAAGGAATTTCTGGAAAATATATTTAACCCCTCAAATGAAGAAAACAAGGGATCTGATCTTTCAAG
This sequence comes from Chlorops oryzae, assembly GCA_020466095.1. NCBI lineage: Eukaryota > Metazoa > Arthropoda > Insecta > Diptera > Chloropidae > Chlorops > Chlorops oryzae. Next base: position 29,986,101 of record CM035808.1, read on the forward strand.
ACTGAGCAGATCAGACATTAGAGTCATTATTGGATGTGCAGATTCTCTGAGGAGTAAAAAGAAGAAATCTCAATTCATGTTAAAGCAGAATGTCCAGCTCTACTTCATGAGAGAAAGAGAACACCGCTCAAGGAAGTCACACAGACAAACGAACTGTTTGGACTACACATAGAAGAGATTAGATCTTACCTAATGAAAACCGGAGTGATGCATGTCCTCCCATGAAAATAACCTAGGGTATGGCACAAAAGTTCCTCTAGAAAACGCTGTACAGCGAACAGTTGGTGTCCCGAACTTTTTCAAATAATAATTATAAGCCCTCAGATGCACTGAAAAACTGCCCCAAAATTGGAATTTTTTGAAAAACTTTGAATTTGAGTGTGAATTTGAGCCGCCGATTAGACTTCCAAAACTTTTAAAAAGTGGGAATGGCAAAGATATTATTTTGATAAAGAAATTGAACAAAATTCGGTATATGGGGCGCTTCATGGCCTTCAAAATCTCTAGAATATTCTTTCTCAATGGTCCTGTTTTAAAAATTATCTAACCATGTGTGTCTGAGTCTGGTATTTTATTGTCAGGCTCGTCCTTTACGCCCATACTTATTTAATTCTTACTCTTTGCCTCTTTATTTATCGCTTTTGATTCCAGCTGTATGGAGTTTGATACCTCTACATTTTTTTTTTCCTTTAAACATATTGAATATTAATCATCAAGGAGGCTCGAAGGTTAGGTTAGGTTAGTGTGGCTGCCACCAAGGGTGACAAACAACGAAAAAAATAAACTGAAAAAACACTACAAACATCCCCGATCTCAGCTGGGAGTCGAACTCAGGGTCTCTCGCTTCGCAAATTGGCATCTTAAGGGCTCGAAGAACACTCATAAATGAAACTTCTAATAAAACAATCTTCGAAATGCTATCTGGATAATAACAAAATATTTGCGAAAAAGTATTAAAATCCTCAAAACCGAGCGTCGGTATCAAGGGCGTATTTCAGGAGACAGGGAGGGCCATGATAAACATAAAAAGGCCCCCCCTTCATCATAGGCTAGATACGCTATTGGTCTGTATTGGTATTAATGAACCTTCCTTAGGCTAACTAATTTGACGGCACAATAAAATTTGGTGAATATTTTGTGTGAAATTTAATTTTAAATTGCCCCAAAAAAAAAAACGAGTCGTCGATACGTTTGAACTAGTGCTTCCAGCTTCTACTACAAATTTTTCCCTCACATATCAACTTTCATCGATTATGACAAAGGGTGTTCGGACGGAGAACTGCACTTAAAGTTCGAAAAGTTTTCATTGATAAGAATAGGCAATTCGAAAACCTAAAATTTTGAAGTAAAATCATATTCCCTCTACTAGTGCAGGCTACGAGGAATTCTTTGTGGTATGTCAAACCCCAGTGGCTCAACTATTCCATGAAGCTCCTCTTGTCATTTGGGAGCACCGCATACGCATTTCCACATGATTTTGAAGTGGAATTTTGAACATTTGAACAATTTGCCAATCAAAATTAAACTAAAAAAAAAAATTTAAAAAAAAACATCACAAAAGCACCGAAACAGCGGCTCCCACGGAAACTACGCGTCACACGCAGTTTGAAAAAAAGTAAATATGGACGAAAAAACAAAAAAACACACAAAATGTTCGAATTTAACCCACAAAACCCAACGAGCGATTTCGTGCCATACAAAATGCACTGCAACTCGCCATGATTGCGTTGGCCTTCAGCGATCAATGTCATTTCATTTAAACAAAAGCACTGAAATTCGTGTCACTTTTTCGCTAGGATTAGATGAATCTCACCGAAGGGGACACACGAATGTTCCAGTGTTACGAAAAGATTGCATTCGAATGATCTCACAGTTGAATTAGCCGTAGGGGGTGCATTGATATGTGTAATTCGACATACACGGAAGGCGCAAAACGAGAGCTCAGTAGGGAGCACAATAGAATACTCGTGAACGAAAATTTGTGAGTGCAGATTCTTATTTTTTTTTACTGAAAATATGTACTAAAATATTCAAAAGAAATATTCCCAATTTCTCGATGAATCCCCCCTTTTTCCAACTATCGAAAACGGAGTACCAATTTCCGATTACCAAACACTCATTTCAGGCAATATCAAAAGGCATCGGAACTTAAGTAATCATTGTTCGGATGTAAGTTTTTCCAACAGGGTCAGCATGTGACGCCATAAAAATAACGCCAATCTAGTGTGTAAAATATATAACGTTTTTTATTGTTTAAATCACTCGAATGATTGACATTTACCTACTTTAAGCAGCGAAAAAAAAATGGGGGAAAAACAAAAACAATAACAATAACAATTTTCATTCTTTTAATAGGAAAAAACCTGCAAATATTGAATAAACTCATTTTCAACGACCCCTAAAAAGTCATACGAACGTCCACATTTTATCGCTAACTCGACCGTTCTGAGCATAGATCGCTTCGCTTCCTTTTCATAGCTCGAAGCACATTCGATTTTGGTCGTCGTTTTCCGGCAGTTGGACGAGAGCGTTGGTTTGTAAAAAATGTTTTCAGTACGGGGGAGGCTATCGCAGTGCTTGAAAGTGATCACACCGAAGGTGTTTTCGCGTAGGAAGTGTAATAAAAAAACTAATAATAATATTAGAAATATATACCTATAAAAATTGAAAGAAAATCTGCACAGAAATTAAAATTTTGAGTTCAATATTTTGACCAAATCGAAAATTTCTTTTTTGGGAGTATTTTTTAAAATAAGTTTTCGGTCCTTCTTTTCCAACTGGCAACCGAAAACTGTTGAAAGAGCATCCCAAAAAACAAAAAAAAAAAAACCAAAATTATAATAATTAAAATGGCGAAAATTGTGACTTACATATTCCTAATTAGTTCAATTGTACTTTGGTATTTTTTACTATTCGGTGGAAGTAAAAATATTCGAGGTGTTGCCGCTATGAACGGACATGGAAGTCCTTTGGAAGGACGCGACCGTCATCATCACGAACGTGGTGGTCATATAAGACGTGAGTGTAATAATATTTGACATTCTGAATGATTTATTAAGCTCAAAATACGTTTCGTTTTCATACTTTTCTAGGAGACATCAATCACTGTTGGCGGCGATACGATGGCTATAATCTTCAGCAGACTCAAGTTAATAAAAAGGAACAAATGAAAAAACCATATGGAATTCTGTGCAATTTTAAATGCACTTGGTTTTTTACAATGAAGTAAGTTGAATGATTAAATCTAGAGGAGTTTCAAAAATTAAAATCAATTCGACAATTCAAAGGTTTTTTAAAATCCCTTTTAAATATATACCCTGCTTGAATGAGTGTTTTTAGCTTTGGGATAAGTTTGAAAGGGATTTTAGAAGACTTTGTGAATTGTGTAAATATTTATTTTATGATCATAATTAATTCAATTATATAGCATCCTGGCAAAGCAGAGCCCCATTTCGTTCATAGAAGACCTTCATGGAAGGCCCATGCTTGCCATAGGGACCAGAATGGTTCTACCGACCATATGTTTTTTGTTTTCTCAATTGAGGAAATCTTTGTATTATTTATTATTCCTTTCTTGTTTTTGGTTCGACTTGGGTCAAGGTCCTTTTCCTAACCAGCTTAGCTGTTGTTCAAATGCAAAAATTCTATGGCATGCAACGATCAAAAGGACACTCCATATACTATAAAGATTACTTATATTGCTATTCATCATTATTCTTGCTATTCATCATCATTCATTATTAATCCAATTTGTATGAATTTATTATCTGGATAATTTAACCCTCTACTTCCTGGCTCCGTCTCTAGACGGACTGGTATCGAAGAAATTACAAAAAAAAAAAATACTAATAATTTCAGATTCATGTTTTTATACCCGAAATTAGTCTAATCTGAACTTTTCAGTGAAAAAAAAATTGTGGCATTAGATCATTACAGATAAAAAAAGATGAGAAAACGGTCCTTAAAGTAGTCAAATTTTTCTAAAGGACATATGTAGCTCAACAAAAGAATTTATTTTCATCTTTTATTTTCAGCTTCCCGACCTGTGAATTTATTTATGATTACAAATTATCATGCTACTTATTTACGTCACTGCCGGATTGTACGTCAGTCCAATGTACGCTTTTAACATATTTTAGTTGAATTGTATTTTTAATAAATAAATAATTATTTTTTAAAGTTATTAATAAGCATTTTACAATAAAAGTTTAAAACAAATTAAATTTTTTATTCATTTTTTATGAACTAATGAAACGAAAAACGGACTGATTCACATATTTGGGATAATATGGTTGTGAAAATGCTTAACCCTCTCTAGACTTAGAGTAAGAGAGACTAATTGAGGTTGATCGCGCCCACTTAAATCATTTTTGAACAATGAACAATAAAGAATTCTTATAAATTGCTAGCCTTTTACAATTCTTCAAACAAAAAATTAAGCAAGCCAAGCTTTAAGATTTCTATGATCATTTCCAGTAGTTTTTAGGACATATCTCTTTTTTGGAGGTGAAGATAAACTTGTCGGATCGAGCCCATTTTCAAACTATGTTGTATTATATTTTAGTCCATCTCCAAACCGAATTATGTCAAGATAGCTTGCCTGCTCCGAAAAGTCCATAAAGTGCATAGAGACAGATGAACGAAGAGAGAAACAAACCAAATGCTAGAACTAAGAACAGAAAATAGTGGTCGAATCAAACCTAATGAAAATACTCATCATTTATGGAAAATCTCTTTTTTTAAGACCTTTCGATTGAGATCTTTGACGTTACATTCGGCCGGACAATCGCAAAAAATCTTCTACATATAGTTTTGAATTATTTTCTTCCAATCGTGTTGAGGAAAAATTCGTGTTATAAAAATCAATTCACATTTGTCCCACTTAAGGACTTTTATAAGCTTTTTAAATTTAAGCTCTTGTTCGTTTATATCGAGTACAACTTTACGGAATCGCAGCAATCTACAAAACGTAATTTGAACAAAGCTGGGAATATAATAATCAAAAACACTGAGCAAACATTTGCTCCCCTTCTCTCAGTTCCAATCGTTGTCAGGAGGAAGTTCAATTATTTTGGTCTCTCCTCTTAAGAATTCTGGTGCTGCTTTTATAAAATAAGGAAGGACTGAAGAAAGTATGAAAACAATAAACAAAAACAAAAAAGAAACTTTTGAGATAAACAAATCCGCGCCGAAGTCGATCCTTATAAAGGATTTCAAAAAATACAACGAAGCGAAATTTATCGCTGTAAAAGTGAGTTTGGAAGGTGAACGTGCCAGCAATAAATATAATTCTTTTTGTTTTGTTTGTTTAATTTCAACACATGCGAAAAAAATGGAAACAGTTTTTTTCAAAGGAAAGCGGTTTTTAAATGCTAAGGATAAGTTTAAAAACATGCCATCACGAATTCCATGACCTAAAATCTTAAAGAAACGAGTTGCAAGAATAAGAAAACTAGAAAGGGTGTTATAGTAATGCGAACCTACCAGTAAAATACTCCATATATACATACATATATAAGTATGTATGTACATAGAAAACATATTTGGAGTGCTCAGAAATATGAATCCAAAATGAGTACGAAATATAAAAAAGGCACATACGAGGCTCATATTTATGAGTCTGAAATGATTCAAATATAAGTGGAAAAGTTTCCCATTTTTGGAGGTGCCCCTAAAAATGAGCCCATTGGTCCCTGGTCATGCCCATCGAAATTGGTATACAGAATTCCCTCAGAGCAGTTCCACTTCTTTTATAAGAAAACTTTATAAAGATCATCCGTCTTCCTGAAGCAAGGATAGTAGATTATAAGGTTACGACAATCAGAGTTCAAAATTTGATTCTTCTGCGCATGTACACTTGTGACGTAGCTTTAAAAGTGTTTTGATTGGTTAAAATTATTGAAAATTTTTGACAGATAAAAGTTTTCAAGACAAAAAATTTAAATTAAAGAATTTATGTGTTTACAGCGTTGCCACTGATGTTCGAAAAAGGTACTACCAATTTGAAACTTTCACAAATCCTGGTTTTTACATACTTATACATATATTCCTTAAAATAAGATACTCTTGTAAAATAATTAATTAACAAAAATCATTTAATAACTTGAATTAATAGTAAAACTAAAAAATGTTCACAAAAGTATATTTAAAAATTTACACATCTTAATGGCAGCACCAAAAAAACGTCAAAAGTGCTCAAATAGAAGTAAAATCTGTGCATGTCGTAATCTTATATTCTATAATTCTTGGTCTGAAGGCTATGGCATTGTCTAGGTGAAATTTCCAGAACATTTCTGTATTTATTTTCAATGGTCCACCTCGAATGGTTCTTGGACGTTATGCACGTACGCACGCACACAATATACGTACTCCACACAGAGTGTGTCGGCTAAAAAAAAGTAACCGTTAAAAATGAGTGTGAAGCAAACTTAAAACGTATATACGTTCTTAACCCTCTAACCTTTCACACGGCCTCCAGGCATAACTCACAAAAGTCACTTTTTGAACACATAGGTAAAGTTATATGATATCAATATAAGTATAATAGTGTTGCTAGTACATTTGATGACATTTCCTCCTGAGACATCATATGCAAATGACGTCCAGTTTGGCGCCTATAGCCATTAGTGTGTGAGCATCCGTCAAATCAACACCGCATTTTCTAAAAAAAAATTTGTGCTTTTCAACACAATATATCTTTTCAACCAAACAAGTTGTTACCGTTTGATAATTTTTTTTTCATAAAGGTAAGTTATCCAACTTTAATTTCATATATGATTTGATTCGAAAAAAAATTGTTTTGTGCGAGTTTCTTGGAAAAATTGAATTATGCCTCAAGGCATAATTGTGGGTTTACGTGATATTTTTTCCCCTTGATGCAGTTGATGAAATTGATGCAGTTGCCTCAATTTCGTGAACAAATTGCTGCTGGCCTCATCAAATATAATTCGCACACTGTTGGCCGACGAAGAACTCCACGTGATCCATCATCACCTTCAACTTCACGACCATCAACTCCGGTACTTGGTCATGTTGTTCCTGTTGGTCATCGAGCCATTCATCCAGTCGCTGATGTGCGCTATGATGGCTTCAACCATCTTCCGTTTGGCTACCGAAGGCAGGTGGTAAACAACTTTGTAAAAATGCCAAATGCAAATCACAAACTCAATGTTTTTGCAAGGTATGCAACGTACATTTGTGTTGCTCTACCTCTAAAAATTGTTTTTTTGATTATCATTCAATAAAATAATCTTTTGTTTATTTTTTTTCACATCTTAATCTCTTTTTCTAATAAAATCCATCAAAATGAAAATTTCTATCTGATTGTATTTTTTCACTTAAACCGACAATTATGCCCCGAGGCATATTTATTTTTCTCACCTGGAGGCTAAACGGTAAGGTAAATAAAAAACTAATAATGCAGAAGTGTTTAGAATGTCGTTTTTAGTCTAGAAAAAATTATTCCGGCTCCTTTTTTGCATTATTTCAAAAAAAAAGGTTAGAGGGTTAAGTTTCATTTTTCTTTCGACATGCTCCATGTTCAGCAATTAATTAATTCCCACCGTTTGCGCCGACCAACTCCAATCCTATGTGCGCTCTGGATATCTCGGTGAAGCTTTTCCAGCTCTTCCGCCTGCCATGGACTCACACATCAACGTTTCCCGATTAAATTCGTTGACTGGATTTTCTTTTTGAATTCTCTCAAATTGTGGCTGCTGTGGGGTCATATGTGGCTGCGGTATTCACCTCCTTGGATTTCATTGCTGTCTTGGCATTCTCCATTTTTGTTTTTCAAATTAATTATTTTTGGTTGAGATTATTTTTTCTGTTTTTTGTTAGTGCGTAAGCGTAGTCAAGAGTCCATATAAATCAATGTGAAACAGGTGCTCAAAGTTTCAAGGCGTTTTATTTGGCAATCTATTTTCGAAATTAGGAAATCCATGAAATTTTCTCTCATTTTTTAAATGAATGTTCTCTTCCGAAATTTTCAGCAACACTGTTAGATATCTTGGTGAGCTATTACCGAATGAAAACCATACACGTGGGTGAAAAGAGCCACGAATCCAATTCTAAAAGATTATTATTATCGAAAAGTGACCGGTTTTTATACCCAAAACTCTGTGTCGAGGATATATTGCGTTTGTGCGTATATGCGTAACGTCCAGAACCCCTTGAGATTGACCATATCGCACACCCTCTTCTAAGGTGACACAATTTTTGACACAAAGATTTTGAGTTAACATATGGAACTTGATCATAGTTCACCTCTCTAACTGCACGAAAAATTCTATTCCGTTCTGGTTATTATAAAAAGTTGAAATACCCCGTCAATGCCTTTCTTCTTGCTTTGATTGACATTGCGACGCATGTTGTTTTTTGCGTTTTCTGAAAAATGAGAAATTTTGATTTGTGTCTCCTTAGAAGAGGGTGTGCGATATGTATAAATAGAAATGATCAGTGTCACCACGGGATTCGATCAAGCAATGTCTCTCTGTCTGTATACAGCTTTATTATCAAAGAAATTTAGATATCTTGACTAAAATCGGTATGCATGTTGGTGGAGACATGCTTTAAGTATGAGGGGAAAATGGAGTATATCGGAACATTTTAAAGGGTACCTCCAGTACTGGGGTCTGTTATGAAAATCACAAAAACTGCCTGACTTTTTTGAAATATTTCGATCAAATTTGATATCTGGAGGCATAAAATGTAATTTCTAAATATTAGAAAATAGGCGTGGAAAAAATCAGTTTTTCGAATATTCAAAATAAATTTCTTTTATAATCGTAGAAGTTCTCCACAAAAATTCACCTAAAGAGTCGATGTTTGAGGGTACCTTCCAGGGTAGTTCCAGGGTCTGCCACAAAAATAGCAAAAATTGCTCAAACATAAGAATCTTTGGAGATATTTCAATGATATTTTGAAATCGGGATTATATTTAAGTCTCCGATTTAAAAATATACCTATAGGTAACTCTTTATCTGTGTCGGGTATTGTATTGTCAGCTTGGCCTGACTTTCGTGACCAACTGTACCGATTTTTCCGTTATTGTACCGAATTTGGAGCCAAGATACCGGTGTACCGAAGCGTAGGTTCTATAATACACTTACTGTTTTTTTTTTGTTTTTTTTTGCTTTGAAAATAGCTCAAAATAATTTATATCGTATGAATAATTTCTCAAACCCCCTCCCCCATTCCTTTTATTTAGAAAACTTATTCATCTTTGTAAAACAAAGTCAGCGAAAATATGAATTTTTATTTAAGACGAATTATTTTTTCTTTCTTAAATTGTTCAGAATTTTTCGAAATTTTGCAAGAAAGTTTAAACTTTAAAGCAATTTAAATTTTTCCAAGAATTCCTGCGTTAATCGGTTTTAACAAAGTCTGAAAGTGTTCGCTACTCTGATGGAGACAGTGTGTTTTGATCCAGGTCAGTTTAAAGTTTCTGGCACAACGAATGATTTGAATGACTTTGATATTTACGACGTAAAATTTGAACAGAATTTTGACTCCAGTTCGTAAAAGTTCTTGATTAATGAAGCAAATTCTTTTATTTGATTTCGCTAGATTCGCTACCGGATCATTTTAAATTTATATTGAAAAGTGAGGCCGAGAATTAAGATGAGAAGCTTTTGCCTTTTACTCATGTGTTTATCACGTAAACCGTTTAATATTTCAGTTCCTTCTCTAAAATGAAGTCCTAGCCCTATGAATGGAGAAAGTCGGCGATTGTGCCTTAATTGGCTAAGATGCCAATTAATGCAGGGAGAGGCCATGGGTTCGACTCCCAGCTGAGGTCTTGGATGATTGTGTCGTTTTTTAGTTTCACTTTTCCCATTATAAGTGTTATCACAATGGGCCAATTTGGTGCCTAAGTGTGTCACCCTTGGTTGCAGCAACACTAACCTAACCAAACCTTTCCTTCGAGTCTCCTTGATGATTAGGGAACGTGTCCAAACTACGTGACCCTTTTAGGGGCGGCAGGGGGGTCCTGAAAGTACTACACTTGGACAAATTGGTCACTTAAATTATTCTACGGATTGTCACCGAGGGGGGGGGGGGGAGGGGGGTAAAAAGTAGTAAAAAATGGTTCACGTAGTTTGGACACGTTCCCTTAAGTCAAAAATTATTCTAAGATAATTTTTTTTTTTTTTTTTGTTGAATGGTCGAAATGATGCACTTTTGAAGTAGGGTGAAATACAGTCTTACATGACTCAGCCAAATGTTTCCATATTTTTTGTGGAATTATTTAAAAAAAACTATACGAATGAATGAGGTGAAGATAAACCTTATTTTAATAACTGTTTGGAATGTGAACTCATTAACATTTTGTAGAACTGCCGCAAGTTCCAACAGGTACATTTATATATAAATAGATATAATATGAGCATGGTCAGGAATTGTTCGAAAGCTATCTTATTGAAATATTTAAGCATGTGGCAAGCGGTTTTTTTTCTCGCGCCTATCTTCACTTTAGCACAGTACGAAGAGTACAAGAATTACAATTCAGCCGTCACCACAGTTGGGGTTGAACCATCAACAGCATCGACACCATTGCATTATCGGCCAGATTCGCTATCATGCATGCGTTTTCATCAAGCCAGTAAGCTTTATTTTAAATAAAGAATGTTTTCTTGTAATTGAATCCTTATAAATTTTAGTAAAGAATAATATTGCCGAGTGCAAAAAATCCCATATTCTTCATAAAACTTCCTATTGCAGTTTTTGGTGCGATGGCAGTTATTTGAGGTAGATCAAAACTTCAATTAGTATCCTTGCTTCGTTTTATTTCTAAAATTTTCATTTCATTTATTTCCCCTTAGAATTGAAAATTGTCACAGACATGATCACAATAGCTCGGTGTTTCCATTATGTGACGATTTAGTTTGCAGAGAAGCTAATTCGCCGGGTAAGTCGACAACAAAAATGCCCTCTTTTTTTTTTATCATAATATATAGAGCCAGGCCCGTAGAGAGGACTTTCAAGAACGAGGAGAATTTTAACGTCGGCAGACTTCTGGATTGATGCGAAAAAATTAAAAAAGCACCTTCAGAGATGGTAAAACATAAGGGATCCCACAAAGTCCTTTAAAAAAATGTTGGGACCCTAGCTGATAAGTTGAGGTAAAAGCCTCGGCAATTGTTAAAAGTGCGCCCAAAGGAGCTCCCACAGCATCATTCTTTCAAGGAAATTCCTCGCATGTTGTGGACTTTTTCATTTTTCATTGGCAGGGATCTAGTCTTTTCTTTTAACTCCTCTCTACATGGCTGCTTACAGTGCTTTCTGATAGTCGTGTTGAGTCACTGAAAGAAACTTTTTATTTGCATATTAAAAAAGGGACTTTTTATGACGACAGACGGCAAAAGATTCGCCATATTTTATATTAAAAAATGTCCTTATATTTTTTCTTGTAGACTTCCCAGGTGCATATTGCAATGAGTTGCCTGTAAATGAACATTACGTGACGACTTCTGATTCGATATTTTAGACATTCTTTCAGTTGTCTGTCTTTGTACGATTTTCTCGGCAAATAACTAAAACTAAAATAAAATAATTGATGCTCGAAGAATTTTGGTTTTCTTTACATCTTCTTATCCATTTTGCTTCAGGTCAGTTGTAGTCCACGAAGAGGATTAAATAAGAAATAATAAATAAATTAAAAAATCGAGATGAATCGTATTAACCAATTGCATTATATTCGTATCTGTATATCTACTGAATAATGAAAAAATTTCGTTAACTTCATATTTCAAATAAAATGAAAAAAATGGAATTTTAGAAAATAAAAATTTCTCAAAAGCTTTCAAAAAATTCCGATCTTCGACGTCGCATATTTGTTGCAAAACTGCCCGATCGCATTTTGAAATATTCTATTCGTCTACAAATTGGAGTGACTTTATTTAAAAAAATTTTAGCTTAATATTCTTAAATATGTGACAGCTTCCTTTTTATGAGACAGCAATAAAATGGCACTAAAATAAAATACTCTATTCTCGTCTCGAAAAACTTTCTAAGTTGAAGTTGACAGCGGAAGTGTGAAATAGAAGATAATGCCTTCGTGGGATCACAGCTTTAGAAAATATAGAGATTTGTATGCAAATTGAAAAAAAAATTTTTCCCCAATAGAAATGAAAATTTTTTTTTATAAATCTTACATCAAAAAAGATTATTGAAAATCAATTAGTCTTGTTATCGCGTCAACCATTTCAAATCAAACGTAATCAGGATAAGAAATTTGATTACCCAGCAAACATTTGGAGTCCTAAATGTGTCATTTGTGAATCCTTATTCGGATTGCGAGCCCTCATAATGAGATCATTTGGGAGTCCAAAATGAACCTGCCTCCCTTCTTGTGAAGGTCGTCCTATATGAGTCCGAAATCATATACCGAAGGAGCTCATATTAGAGTCGTATAAGACTCTTATTTCACCTGATATAAGAATCATATAAGACGTATTTATAATTTCAAATATTTTAATTTTTTCAATGTTTATTTCTCGTCCCTCTGTGGGATTTGAACCTCGGAAACCTCACTTTCTTGTCTTACCCATCGACGCCGTGTTTGCCAAATCAAAATCGTATTATTTGTTTCGTTTATACGTAACAGGTTGGCTGATAAGTCCCCGGTCTAACAAAGAAAAACACATTTTATTGTCAAAATTCGTTTTTATTATTCAACATAGTTCCCTTCAAGAGTGATACAACGATTATAACGACCTTCCAATTTTTTGATACCATTTTGGTAGTACTCCTTCGGTTTTGCCTCAAAATAGGCCTCAGTTTCGGCGATCACCTCTATCAATTGCAGCACAAATTTTTTCCCTGCGAGCATCCTTTTGAGTGTCTGAGAACAAAAAAAGTTCGCTGGGTGCCAGATCTGGAGAATACGGTGAGTGGGGAAAGCAATTCAGAAGCCCAATTCATGAATTTTCCACGTTCTAATGATTGTGACGTGCTTTCTTGATGGAAAAATTTTTCGTTCTTCATATGTGTCAAATAAAATGTGACATAATGGCCAATATTTAGAAAATAAAATATTTCTCGAAAAGCTTTTCAAAAAATTCCGATCATTCGATATCGAATTTGTTGCCATCAAACTGCCCGATCGCATTTTAATATCCAGTATCTTACAAATTGGAGTGACTTTATTTAAAAAAATTTCTAGTCGCTTCATACTTCTTCAATTGGATCAGCGTGCTTGATTAGAGCATTTATCAATTACATATCGAGAAAAAATATTGAAATACTCTATTACATCGTTCGAAAACCCTAAGAATATGAACAGCGGAATGTTTTTGTAAATAGTAAGATAATGGCACTTCGTTGGGACAAGCTTTTAATAAATATATAGAGATTTGTATCAAAGTTCTTCATATTTTAAACATGCTAAATTTTTCCCCAATAGAAATGGAAATTTTTTTTTATAAATCTTACATCAAAATAGATTATTGACAATTAATTAGTCTTGCTATCGCGTCAACCATTTCAAATCAAACGTAATCAGGATAAGAAATTTGATTACCCAGCAAACATTTGGAGTCCTAAATGTGTCATTTGTGAATCCTTATCCGGAGTTGGAGCCCTCATAATGAGATCATTTGGGAGTCCAAAATGAACCTGCCTCCCTTCTTGAGAAGGTCGTCCTATATGAGTCCGAAATCATATACCGAAGGAGCCCATATTAAAGTCGTATAAGACTCTTATTTCCGCTGATATAAGAATCATATAAGACGTATTTATAATTTCAAATATTTTGATTTTTTTCAATGTTTATTTCTCGTCCCTCTGTGGGAGTTGAACCTCGGAAACCTCACTTTCTTGTCTTACCCATCGACGCCGTGTTTGCCAAATCAAAATCGTATAATTTGTTTCGTTTATACGTACCCAAGTTTAAAGTCAAATTAAATTTTTTTAAATTTTTCTACATATTTCAGACGCTTTTCGGACTCACATTTCTGAGCCGATTATATGTATATGTTTGCTGGGTAGGTAAGTCCCATCGCGTTAGTCCGGGTGGCCGGAGCGGGTGTTTCGCTAATTGGTTTGCTTTTAAAATTTCAAATTCAATTAGATGTAACGTGTAGCCATTTAAAGCATTGAAGGTCTATGGGCGAAAGTTCCATTTACACAGTGTACTATGTTCTGCATTAACCTCTTTGGGCTATTTTTCTTTCCTTATGGCCGTACATTTCTTGTCCGCAAACAGCTTAGACAGCGTTATGAAAACTGATAATGACGCGCGAAATGGCGCACATCAGAACTAATTAGTTGGGCTTCTGTTTTCTCTATTCTCTTTTGCGTTTTAAATAGGATGATTTTTTTTCATCCTTCCTTTTCTTCGATGATGTTGGAGAGTTGCCCACGAGTTCGAGCATAAGACGATGAAAGATTGAGTCTTTGAGCCTTATAAATAATGACAAGCTTGTAGTCCTTTTTTTTTGTGTCTGCTTTTTTCGGGATTCCCCTACACAGAGTTGTTTAAAAAAAGTGTTTTTCCACGATGCCAAATTTTTTTTTTTTTTTTTGTGAGCTAGTGTAATTTCAAATATTCTTGAACGATAAATATTTCAATCTCACAATCCAGTGAAGACGTTTTTTTTTAAAACCTACGATTATAAATATCACTCAAAATTGTTGAGTTTTTTAAACTCATGAGTCTTATTTGACTCTAATATGGGCGCCTTTGGTATATGATTTCGAACTCATATAGGACGATCTTAGCAAGAAGTGAAATTCGTTCATTTTGGACTCCCAAATGATCTCATTATGAGGGCTCGCACTCCGAATAATGATTCACAAATGACACATTTAGGACTCCAAATGTTTTCTTGTATTGTCCCATATTTTCAACGGTTTCCATTAATCAACAATAACACTACACCCATAAAAATATGAAATTCACTAACCCATTAACAGCCGCTGTAACCCAAACAGGTACAACCGAATGGTCGTCAAAAGATACGCATTCATACAATTTCCTGCGCCGAATCTATCCCAGCGTGTTGAAATTACACCAAAACGAAACGATCAACCCAAAGATACTTGTTTAAAGCATTTCAAACGCTTGCTCGCGACCTTAACCCATTTACGCCGCCTATACCATATAAACGACACCATTTTAAACTTCCATGAAAAGTATACTGTTGCTATTAGAGTGAGGTTGCTGGTTTCAACAGAACTGGTTTGAAGGATTACGTTTTTGTGTTTTTTTCTCCGGCGTGAATGGATTGAGTTTTTTTTTTTTACTTTACTTTGCAATTTTTTAAAGGACACGTTCGATTTGGCGAACTTTCATCTCTGCTTTCATTTTGGTTGCACCTTTTTCCCTTCGCTTTAGCTTTAATCTCTAATGGTGTTTATGTGAAGTTTTTTTTTTTCTCTCAATTGTTCATACAAAATCATTTCCCGTTTATAGCATATTTTAAAGTTTTCCTTATCTCATTTCTTTTCGGTGCGACATTTTCTTCGCCATTTTCCATTTACTCCCATTTTGTGTCAGCGACATTTGTCATTCCTTTTTTCTCTCTGTCTATTTTACACTTTAGTTTTTATTGCTGCACTGGGACACTCAACGTGAAGACGGAACGTTTACGCAACCATTTGCAGTCCTGTGCACCTATCCTTATGCTTCTATCTATGTTCAAGGATAGCTATAAATTTGATTTTAATAAGCGTCTTGATAAAACTCTCACAACAGTTTTAGTCCCAATTGCAGTACACTTTAACTTTCAGGTTTACTGCATCGTGTCCTTAGCCGAAGAATAAAACATTTTTGCTCACTTACTGCTTTCGCCCTGTCTCTTTCTCTACGAGAAGAAACGACAACAGACGCCATTGCAGTAAATCTTTCGTGGAATTTTTGCAACGCTTATCACCGCATTCATCAATACTGTGAAACGTCGATATACATTCCCCAAATAAGCATCTCTCGTTTCGCTCAGTATTCTCGAGCTGATTAATGTCCTTCGTCTATAGTTGTTTTTTTTCATTAGGTTTTTTTTAGAAAGCGATCGATAAAGGTTTCACTGTACTTGTACTTTTGAATTGTTATCTGGCAGGTATGAACTTGCGAGCATATTTAGTTTGGTTCAGTGGCGTCCTTAAGGGTTCGCCAACGTACCTCACATCGTACCTCGACCTCACATGCGACTTCCCTAAAATACGGCCGAACTAGCAAAATAGGCCGAAAATTGTTAAATTCTTACCTATTTTAGGGCAGAATATTCAGGGGTGTCACAGAATCCGATAAATATCGGAATCGGAATTAAAACTGATCGAAATTTCATACAGAATTTAAAAATTTTGTTGTTTTTGGTTTTGAATCGGAACTATTATCGGTACAGAACCATATTTTATCCGGCTGTCTATGAAATATGTAACATATATATGAAAATTCAGTCCAATTCCGACAGCTCTCGGATTCTGTAACAGCCCGGATTGTTACACTCTTCGCTTACATACGACATTATTATAAAGTTAAAAGTAAAAGTCGAATTCCAATTCGTCAGAAAACTCACGTTCTTTCGTGTGTTCTTTTTATTTGTTTAAGAAGGAACTTCTCTTTAATCAATTAAAAGTTTTCGCATGGGTAATTTGCTAAATGATTTGGCGTAGACAATTTGGTCATGTCAACAATTTGTCATTTTGCCTAAACGAACGATCAACGACTGTCAATCAACAAACAAGCCACAATGTTTACTCAAAATGTTTAGTTTTAGTGGAGAGAAAATTACCCAAAATGGCCTTTAGAAAAAAAGGAGCACAAAGCGAAGTGAATAAATAGAAATTAACTTGAAAGCTCGCCTTTTGATTTTCCTTTCAATCCTTAAATTAGCATTTTATTTTAATTTTTCATTCATAGTTAGTTTTATGGGCTTTCAAGACAAAAAAAAAAAAATAATAATTAAGGGTGTTATTATTCAATTATGCCTGATAACACTGTGATAGTATTTTCCAAAAATTTAAAAAGACAAGACCGAATGTAATGGTTTCCCCCTATTTCGGGGACGAAGATTCGAACTGCATCATTAGTTTTTCTGAGTTGCCGGTAAGCCTTCATGCAAAAAATTTTTTTAAAGTTTTTTGACCACTTTTTAGCCCGTATCTATGTATGAGTTGAAGTTTGGTACTCTAAGCTAACACCAAAATGTACTCCGAGATATACCAAGTAATTCTTCCCAAAACACTGTTATGATAAAATGCCGCATTAGGGAGCTATAACCGTTAAAAACTCAAAAATCATAAATTGTTTGTTAGCATTTTTAATATTTCGAAGCATACTTCAGGGATTTTTCATATAAAAAATAATAAAAAAATTAAAACAAAAATGTAATGATTTTTGAGTTTTAAATAGTAACAGGCACTGTGATATTTAGAACAAATAGTAGCTGTATTGGAGCTAAACGAGAAATTGTCAGATCGAGTCCAATTTAAAACTTAGTCTTGTTTTAAGTATTTCCTTCCACCCCCGTATCGGATTCGGTCAAGATAGCTTACCTCCTCTAACAATTTTATAAACTGCATACAGAAAAATGGACGAAGAGACGACAGGCTGACTGATATACCGATAGCCAGAAAATCATGGCCCAATCCAACCTTCTGAAAACGCTGATCGTTTATGGAAGATCATTTTTTTTTTTTTTTTTTGAAATCTTTCGAATTGAATCTCTGACGTTACACGCGGACGCACAATCGTAATCAATGGTCTACACAGGGTGAATTGCATCAAATAATTTAGAATGCGTATTTACAAAATTGGGGTAATTATTATAGAAGAAAGTTTTCCTTTCTTACTATGTCGGATGCACGCATGTGTTGCAGCACTTCAAGCGTTCATCGTTCAACGCAAAAGTTAAAAATAGTTGAATCAAAATAAAACAAACAGAAAAGAGACAAAGAAACAAAATAGAAAATCGTCGAAATGTTTTGTTTGAACGTTTTTTTTATTTTTTCTTCTTCTTTGAAACGTCTCACGTCTAGAGATGTTTGGGAAATTCATATGAAAATTTCCTCTAGATGGGAAATTTATGTTTCCCTTAACCTTTCGGTGTGTCTTCCACATTTCAAGGCAGATCTAGATCGTTATTCAAAACATAAAAACATTTATCGTTTGAATGAGCAATTTCAATGATTGAGACATTCAGAGAGCAACAGAAAAGTCTCCAAATTCTATTGCAGACGTTTTAGAAAACGCTTACATATATTCAAAAACACAGGTGTGTAGAGGGAAATTTCAGGCTCACGGGAATGTTTTCTTCGGGCTCTTTTCAATGTTGAAAGAACTACAAACAAAAAATAAAATTCCATGAATATTTGGAACAAATTAAAGAAGGCAGCCTCTTAAAAAACCGCTGGCCAGTTGAAGGTTTTTTGAAGTGCTCGTAGGAAGTGTGACAAGAAAAAAAAGGGCGTGAATCAATTTCGGATGAACTGCTAAGGAAAACACAAGGGAAATCATTCCTCGTTTAATTCCCTCATACAGTGTTGCATATACATAAAATATTAACGAATTTTGAAGGAAAGTAAACATCCGCATGAGGCCGTGTTTATTCCTCCACATTATAAAACATTCAACATGCTAAAAGGGCCCCGATTTCGGTTGATCCACCACTGTTCGTACGCACGTCCAAGTATCCAATGTTTTATCATATATCACCGACGATTTTCTCAAACGATCTCAGTTGCATTTCAAACGTGACGCCTGCCAAAACTTTTCGGTCTTACGCGGAATAAGATTTCATTTGAATTTTTCGATAAGAACTAAATAATTTTCTATTACATATATATATTTAAATTTTTGTGAAAGAAAATGCCATCAAAGAAGCAAGTAAATAAATATGTTCCCGATACATGGACATTTTATCGTATTGTGATAGCCTTTCACAAATATTATTTAACCCCAACCATCGAAAATCGCTCAAAAGTCGTTGTTTCGCAAGTGCACCAATAATTCTGACAATGAAATTTGAAAATTCTAAAATTAAATTCAAAATGAAACTAATAAAATCAAATGAAAATTCCGCCGTTTTTCGGTTGTTTACATTTTGGTTTTTTCATACATAATTTTGAATTTTCTATGGAAAGATTTACAGACGCTTTTCGTTTGTTCGTATGCGAGAGCGCAGACGGAAAATTGCTTTGGACAAATTTTTATACCCGACACACTGTGTGTCGAGGGTATATTGCGTTTGTGTGGTTGTGTGTAACACCCAGAACTAGTCGAGATAGACCATACAAAATGTATATAGAAATGATCAGCGTCGCCAGGAGATTCGATTTAGACATGTCCGTCTGTCTGTCTGTCCGTCTGTTTGTATACAGTTTTCTTTTCGAAGGAGTTAAGCAATCTTGACAAAATTTGGTATGCGTGCTCACAGGGACATGAATAAGAACAAGTTCGAGTATGGACCCGATCGGACCATTTTTAGGGGTACCTCCAGTACTGGGGTCTGTTACGAAAATCACAAAAACTGCTCTAAAATCGAAGTTTTTGAAGACATTTTGATGAAATTTGATATTTGATCATATATAAAGGCCAGTAGTATTATTTCCAAAAATTGAAAAAGTGGGCGTGGCAGAAGGGCGGTTTTCAAAAATTGTCTCGTACAACCGAAATTCAAATGGGACTTGAACGAAATTTGGCACTTATGCTTCCTTTGTAGCCTTAAACATCCTTCCAAAAAATTTCCTTGATCGGTCCATTATTAAGAGTACCTCCGGTACTAGGGTCTGTCACAAAAATCCCAAAAATGACTTAAAATCGGACTTTTTCGAAATATTTTAATGAAACTTAAAATTTGGGCGTATATTTAAGCCTCCGATTATAGTTTAACAAAAATTGGAAAAGTGGGCGTGGCAAAGGTGCAGTTTTCATAAAGAAATCTATCAAAAGTCGGTATATGGGGCCCCTTATGGTCTTAAACACCTCTTGATATTAAAAATTATTTGAACATGTGTGTATGTGTCGGGTATTTTATTGTCCGGCTTGTCTGACTATAACACCCTTTCGTGCTTTTGTTGTTGTTTTGTTTGCTTTTGTTTTAGTTTTTTCGGTTATTAATAAGAAAATAGTAGGTAGACCGAGCGGAAAATTTCCGAAAGAAAAAACGAGTAAGGGTGTTATCGTCGGGCGACCATGGCCATAAAATGCCTGACACAGATACACAATTAACTGTATGTATTTTTTTATATATGTATTTGCTCATGTCTTCGCCAATACGCATACCAAATTTCCTTAAAAAAGCTCCACTCCTGCGATTCTAAAACTGCATATGGACAGAACGACAGAGGAATGGATGCACGAACATGGGTAATCTGAATCTTCTGATGACGTCAATAATTTCTGTACATATTTTGAATGGTCTATCTCGAAATGCTCTGCACACGGCTGCACAAACGATATGTACCCTCTCCACGGAGTATTTGTGGAATGAAATGAACAAACATACATATGTATGTATGTATGCATGTATGACAACATTGGATACATCAATTGGGAAAGAAAGAACAACTATAAAAAAAAGATGAAATCAAAACTTTTAATTTAAATTTTCCTGAGTCTCAAATTTTCCAACATATTTCGGACTCATTTCGAACTCATATATGTACATATATGCCCACTCATAAAATTTTTGCTGCGTGTTTTATGCACATAAAAAAAATTTTTTTTTCATTAAATGACCAATATTGACAGAATGTAACACAGCTTATCATAACTTGAAGGTCTGTTACCAAAATCGACTTAAGTTTTCAAAAACTTTTTCCGTACAAAATGTAGAGGCATTGAATGATTCGATTCATTAACTTTGGTCAACACGCACTGAGCCTTTAGTTAACAGTTTTCGATGTTATAATGCTTGAATTTCAATAGCTCAGGAATTTCTGCAAGCATTCAACACCTGCGAACATAGGGATGCAGTTCCAATCAACTTCAGATGTGATTTTCATCGAGATTTGAGCTTAAGCTGAAAGTGTGATTGTTCCATTTCGTTGAAAAATACGTGAGGAGTTTCGGTGCGCTATTCTTCAAGGCCTTCGAAAGACGAGAGATCAATATAAAGTTTATATTATAAACGCATCAATGACAACAAATCGTATCGTGCATTCAAAAGAGTCACAATTCAAAAATAAATTTCATAGGTTATATAATTTATTTTTATTATTTTTATTTTTATTATTTTTTTAAATTTTTATTTTATTTTTATTTTTATTATTTTTTTAAATTTTAAAAAAAATTTTATTTTTGTTGTAGGAAGCAACATTTACGAGCTTCCCTCCCACCTAGCGAATATGCAATAGTTCTAAGAAAACATTCAATTTTGTATTGTGACACTTTGGAAGAGGGGGTGTCCGATTTACGGGTAATGAATGAAGTTCCGGCTGAGAGCAGTTTTTTTTTCTTCTAATAATTTCAGAACATTTCTCATCGCGTTGATTCAAGAGAATTTTTCAGTCTCTTTAATTTTCGTTTATCTAAATGAGGTGCTAAAAACTAAAGCACTTTTCATTTATCGCGCTCAGTGGGAGGGGATTTTAGTCTTTTTCATTATTTTCTATTTTCTATTTTATTGTTTAGTGTTTCGGTTTTCGTTTTTCTGTTTGTTTAGACTACGCATTCTGCGTTTAATTCATTGAGGAGCGTGCCAAGAGTAATGCCAAAATACCGCCAACTAAAATAAGCGACATCAAAACAGACGCTTTAGAATGTTGCCATTTCACGGAACAATTAAACGAACGAACGAACGAACGAAGAGCGGAAAGCAACGGAACAACTAATGACACCTGTTGTCACCACATTCTGTCAAGTCACGTCTGATGAGGCGAAAATAGTAGGCCAGCACACATTTGGTCCTTAGCAGAGAGCTCTAATTTCTCTCTAAATAATTCTTAATTGCTGGTGTTTATGCTTTGGCTTATGCGATCTTATGCTTATGTATCCGCGGTTCCCCCATGCTATTCAAGGCAGACATACACCACATACATTAATATATTTATATGTCCTCCTCTGATTGATGACGTACCAAAGTTGATGGATATATGTCAGCTTTGAATATGTTGGGTGAATCCATATGTGTAAAAGCATTTCCAAGGTCATAAAGTTTTGTCATTAAGTGGCGTTTCTGACAAAGGAGATTGCTAATTAAGGAGCAATTTCTGTGAGGATTATGCATGGATAATGTTAAATTTGATGTGAATAAGGGGAACTTTTAATATGTTCTTACCGTAATGAATTCCCATGTAATGTGATTCGCTCGGCTTTAAAATCCTTTGTCGCTCAATGTCCGTGTGTTTGGATGTGTGTGGCGCGTGCGTGTGTGTGTGTTTTAAAAGGGCTATAAAATATTTTAATGGATTTTCAGCTTAACGATCCACGATTGCACGAATTAACGTAGCATAAAAGATCTTCTAAAATGGCAAACAATTAAAAAAATTAATTTTTTTTTAAATTTAAAAATTTAATTAGAAAAACCGAAAAAAACATCATAATGTTCCGCATAACAATAATCAGCAGCTAAAGGGACCCACATTAAGTCCTACAGCCTTGAATTCGAATGACGAAAATTTAGGGGGTAATTCGTTAGATTTATTACCGGATGCAGTAGAATTGCCGTACAAAGTTGGCAACTCTGAAATCTATGGACGTTATTTAATCGCTAGTCGTGATCTTAAGCCCGGAGAGCTAATCATCACAGAAGTGCCATTAGCCATCGGACCATGCATTTCATCGGATGCCGTTTGTCTAGGTTGTTATAAGCCCATTGATCTCAAGGATGTCCGATTAAGGTACGTCCGAAACTTAAACATAAAATATATACAATAAAAAATATAAAAAAAATAATTAAAAATCAGATGTAAGCTTTGCAACTGGCCCCTGTGCAGTGAAAATTGTCGTGGACACAACCAGCCAGCCGGACATACGGCACACGAATGTGAATTGCTGAAAACCTGTAAATTCGTTGCCGGAGATTTACTGACTCCACACAGCACGCCCGTTGAGATTAAGGGCCTTTACGAGCTAATATTGATCGTAAGGATTCTATTAATGAAGACTCATTCGCCGGATGAATATGCGAAAATTCTATGCATGGAATCACACTATGAATTGCGTCGCAAGAACACCGAACTCTGGCAGCACTATCAACGTAATGTTGTCGAACGTCTGCGCACGCAATGGAAATTAATTGAATTCGATGAAAGGGAAATCCATACGATTTGCGGAATAATCGATGTGAATTGCTTTGAAATCGGGCAGAATTCATCGAAGGCCCGCACACTTTATCCGAGTGCATTTCTGCTCGCCCATGACTGCTGCCCGAATACATCGCATACGGATGATCCGGAAACGTATGCCATATTTTTGCGAACTTCACGCAAAGTGCGTAAAAATGAAGCCATAACGCTGAGCTATGCATACACACTCCAGGTTTCGTATAATTCGGCATTAAGCCTTTGAAAAAAAAAAAAACAAAAATCCTTTTTATCATTTCATTTAATTACGTTTTCTACACATCCACACACGCCCGCGCATACACGTCTCTAGGGTACTCTGAAGCGACGTGAATTCATGCATGCTGGAAAATTATTTTGGTGCTCATGCAAACGCTGCAGCGATCCGATGGAGTTGAGCACAGATTGCAGCGCAATCGTTTGCACGCAATGCACGAGTGGCAGGGGAAGCATACGGGCCGTAGATCCATTGAATCAGGAAGCCGATTGGAAGTGAGTTAATTGAAAATCATGCTCAAATCGAAGTCAAACAACTTCCTGAAACGCTCTTTCAATAATAATTTTCATTAAAAAAAAAAATTTTTTTAAAATTGTTTGAGCAGATGTGATAGATGCAATTGTACGCTGAGCGCCAGGGACATCGTAAAGCTGTTAGACAAAATTAATTTCGATTTAGAGTCGATCGATGCGCACGATGTTGTTGGGCTTGAGAGCTTTCTATCAAGGTAATTTGCACTCGCAATGAATTTTTTTCAGCTCCTTCTTCTATTGATTTCCTTCCCCCCCTTTTTTCATTTCCAAGGCACAAAAATACGCTGCGTCCCAATCATTATCTATTGCTATCGGCAAAATATTCATTATGTCAGATTTATGGACGCATTAATGGCTATCTACTGACTGAGATGTCCTTTGAGGATATTAAAAAAAAAGAAAAATATTGCCGCGAATTTCTTGAGGTAGTAGACACTCTGGATCCAGGACTAACTCGCCTTCGTGGTAGGACGATAAAAGTGTGCTTTCAATTGCAATTTCGATTTATTATATATTTTTTTTTTTCATTTTTGTTTCGAAGCACTCATAATGTACGAATTACATGCGCCCGTGCTCGTTACTGCGCAGTATCTTATGCAGAGCCATTTAATAAGTCGACGTGATTTTAATAATTCCTTAAAAGAAGTGATAAAACTATTACGAGAAAGTCGCGATATTCTTTTGATGGAACCACCGGGCTCGAATGAACACCAAATGGGCTTGGCTGCCGCAGATGCCTTAACGAAAATGGAATGCAGTTAAAATTATTTTTTTTCTTTTCCCCTTTTTTTTAGTTGAACCTACTTCCTCTTCGTTGATTTTTGTTAAAGGTTTTTTTATAACGTTAAGAAATAAAAAGAAAACTAAGAGAAAAAAGCAAGTAATTAGCTTAAAGGAAATTATTCTTTCATTTTGTAGCGACTATGCTTCGCTGTGGCTGGAACACAGCACAAAAAAAAAGTCATTAAAGAAAATCCAACCAAGGACTCTGGCGTCTGCATGAATTGTAGATAAAGTGATGAAATAACAAGTGGTTGCAAGAATAAACAACGTCTTCAAGCGGGTAAGAGCAAAACGTCAATACAAAAATGCTAGACAAAAAAAAAAAAAAAAAAAAAAAAAAAAAAAAAACAAAATATTTAAAGAATTAAATAAAAATCTGAAAGCTTTCATTAAGAGGATTAAAAAGTCGAGAAGGACTCTTAAAAATAGAAGTGACTGAAGAAGAATTCAAAAAAATTAAAAAAACAAAGACAAAATGAAGTCGGAGAATGCCAACAGGGATTAATTAATTACGGTTTTAGTTGTCGAAATAGAATAAAATGGGGGAAAAATGTTGTTAAAGCGACGTTAAAATGACTTGAAATTCTCCGTGCTTCTTTAATCCTTTTGTAACAGCTGATTCCTACATATGTCTCGTCTCGAAAGGGCTAAGAAAAATTTGTGATTACGGTAGAAATCCCGGAAGTCTATATTTGGGAATATTATAGTTAATCGAAATTTTGCTCTCATGGAAAGCCTTAAAAAGTTATTTTTAAATTTTATGGCTTTTTGGCTTCAAAATGAGAGAAAAGCTTAGAAAATAAAATCTTTAAGTCCTTCCGTTTTGACTCATCAGCGCTTTTGGCTTGTATTTGATATTTAGTTTTTGAGAAATGTATTAAGTTTTTAACATCATGCCGTATGAGTGATTTGTTTTTCTACCATTTTTCGCCCATTTATATTGGATAGGGCTGTCAATCGGTGCATAAATCTGTGGTCGGCCAGCAAAACGCCTGAATTCCACTTTTCTGTTTTACGAGAAGAATCGATTTTAAATGTGCAAATGTTTAGGCTTGGACAGTGAAATAAGAAAAGAAATCTGTATCATTTAAGCAGGCACAGTTTGAGGTATCTTGTATGAATTTTATATGCCATGTTCAGGGTCGTAGTCTTCAAAAAGGATTAAGAACTTGGAAAACTTAAATTTATTCTTTTAGTCTTCATGACAGTCTAACTAAATCAAATACCTCTTACTTACTTACATACTGCTGCCCTTCTCTCCTAGTGGAGCATAGGGCTTCATCAAAAACCTCTGCTTTATTTAAATTTTTCAAAAATTTTCATAAAGTTAATAAACCTCGTTTAAACTCTCCAGAAGATTTTTTCATGAAAATTAATTTTTTTTAAAAACTTACCAAAACGTACAACACTGAAAAAAATAGTAAATTTTTATTTTCTTTTTTGTGAAAAAAATTTCTCGGTGTAAAATTTGGGGGATAAATTAAGATTCTTTGTTTTATTCGCTACCATTTGGTTTATCTTTCTATTGAAATTTGGTTTTGGCGTATGAAATTTTTAAAACAGGGTTTACTAAAGTTTTCAAGGATATTTCTGGCAGAGGATACTTGAAAATAGGAACCTAAAAATCGGTTTCTACTGTGTTATAAAGTAGTACCTACATATTTTAAAGTCAACAAAAGTATAAGATCCTTCTCAGGGGGACGTAGTCGGCTTTACCCTTTCCTCAATGTTAAGCCCGGGAAATTTTCAAACATTCATTAGAAAAATTCCAAAGGGTCATTCCATGACAAACGATACTGGGGTTGAAAATCTAAATATTTTATTTTCGCATTAATTCTGATGAATGTTGAAATAAAAAATTCCAAATTAAAATTTTCGAAACTAAAAGTTTAGAAGAAACGCGTAATGCTTAAATAATTCTGTACTCAAGTGAAAAGCTGAATGAGGTTTGCGTCGAAACAGATTAAAAAAAAAACAGATTAAAAACAAATTAAAAAAAAAAATTGCAAAACGGTACTTTTGAAAGTAAATGTGATGTAGACAGTTAGTAAATATTATTCGTTTCCAGGCCTGTAATTGAAAGGAAGATATTTCTAGAAGCATTCGCTGAATTTCAAGTAAATGTAAACTGGCCAGAACATAGAGGCAGAATTGTGTAACACCCGAAACGCACACTTTTCGAATTGTAAAATTGTTATCCTATATGCCAAACTTTTCTAAATTTAAATTTAGATAAAACAACTAGAAACGAAGAGAATAAAGTGCTTTAATGGCTCAAATATTCTTTCAAAATACATACAAATTTATACTTTCATCGAAAAAATGTAACACCCGAAACGATGGAATGACCCCAAATTTACATCGTGATTATTTTTTAAAAATTATTTTAATATAATTAATTACTTATTATTATATTTTTAAATCAATTCAATTTCAATTTATTATAATCTCCCTTGAATCGAGGCCCGTTGGAACGAAAAACTACATTTTATTCTATGCTTTGTATAAATAACTAAGTTATATTTAGAAATAAGTTTCGAATACCCATTGTTAGGTCCTGCTTAAAGGAAGATTCAGTAAAGTCATGCAAAGTTTATATAAAAAAAAAAGGATTATAATTGAACATCCTGGTGCGTTAAAGCTAGCCTAGAGTCATAGATCCCATTTATTTCGGCTTCATTTAGGTGGCATTATTTTTAGTCTAAAATTTTTTTTATTTATTTATTATTAAATCAATTAATAAGAAAAAATTTCGGACTCATAATAATGACCGCTCCTAAAAGTTTTGTATAAAAGTTTGAAGCATTTCGTGTCACTTAATTCTTTGTTCCTTGTTTCCATTACTATTTTTTTTTTTTGCTCCATTCTTTGAAGGTGATCCATCAAGCTATCTAAGCTTTGTGCTTCATCGACACATCCTTCCTTCTTTCAAACAACAACGCTCACAAAGCAAAAGCCCTGCGAAACGTTCTTCAAGAAGACCACAGAGATATTAAAATCAGTAGAAATTTTCATGCGAATTTATCCGCATAAGTCTCTCACAAGTATTTCATAATAATTACTCACTTAGTTGAAAGTCCTTTGTATAGAGTTTCGAAGATAAACTAAACAAATTCATTCTGCAGACCTGACGCCACCGATAAATCTGAGCGTGAAATACATCCATACGCACGAGTACTTCACAAATTGGCGTAACTTTAGTGTTCCACTGTTGCCGTTTTGTATTATAGTGACAATCACTTGCTGCATACGTAAATTAAATGCCGTTAGTCGAAAATTTACGCCGAAAATTCAGTCAACCGTTATTGTTTACCGCTGGCAGCAATGTAAGGTAAAGTTTTCAAGCTGCACCTAACAACTAAGAGCCAACAAAGAGCATGCGAGAATGGATGACAGAAACGACAACGACAACGACGAGGATGACGACGAGACAACAATGATGCCAGGATGCTTAAAGTTGCATACGAAAGCGTACGGAGCAACATCAGCCCACAGCCACAGCCACAACCATCGCCGGCATGAACAACGAACTATGCTCGCCACGGGAGCAAGAGAAAAAAAAAAAAAAAATACATGCATGCAAGCTGCTATGGGTTCCTCGAATAGTTATTGTCCTTACTCACCTAAAATGTGAGGCCACAGGCAAATTGAAAAAAAGGACACTCACTCATGACTCGTTCGAAACGAACGCTGCAGGCATTAATGCACTGATACATATACCTATATATGTATGTGTTTGTATGCGATGTGGTGCACCAAAATTATGAAGCCTACCTGGCGGAGTCCACCCACACACAGAGGTGGAAAACATCGCCAGACAAACACGCACTCACACACCCACAGACACAGGCTCACACAGCCAGAGGGAGAGCAAGGATAGCAAAGCCAAGCCAAGCTTTGTTTATTATCTGGAGCGGAAAATATTTTTTGTTTTTCATTTTCCTTTTGAGCTTTTGTGCTTTATTTCTTGCTTTATTTACTTATTTTGTTGTTTTTCGTTTTTTATTTGCTACTTTTTTGAAGTTCCTCCGGTGACAATATGTTGACTGGAGGAAAGATTAAAAAAGGAAACATGAAAAGGATGTTTATGTGCCTAAGCTCGCTTGTTGGTGACTCACTTTGCGTGATACGCTTTGAGCTGTGATGCTGCTGTGGAATAGATGCGAACTATTTTACGAAACAATAACGTAAAACGTAAAAGCACAACGAAATTCACTCGAAAGTGAGAATATCTCATGTGGCCGTATTTTTTTTTTTTTTTTTTTGTGTTTTTGCTCGTGTTTTTCTTTGCGGTAATACAAGTACTTTTTCGGATTATTTGGATTAGAAGAATTAAAGGTTGCTCGAGGGATATTTATTTACGGCACTGAGAGTTGATCATGGAAGATGGACATTGCTTTCGAGCGATTCGGAAGGTCATTTGTCAAATTGTCAGAGCGATTTTTTTTTTTAATTTAAACGAACCGAGTTCATGTCCTGCACTCACTCACATTCATTTATTTTTTTTTCATATGGGCATTTCCAGAAAAAGTCAACTTTTTGTCGCGTCCGTATATAGCTGATTGCCATTCAAGATTGCATAGAAATTTTGAAAATTAAAAAATTCCGCATAAGTCGCACGAAAGTATTGAGAAGCAAAAGTAGAATTTACAGCATACTTGAATTCGGGACTTAAAATTGCTCAATTATGTGTCGCGTCCGTTTGGAAATGCCCATATTTTTTCTAAAGGATTCCATTCAGTGAATAAAATACATCAACCGCCAACGCATTCAACAGGAACAAGTTTGTTTTGTGTGCATGAAATTAGCACCTCGACGAGTTTTTCATGATTTCGGAAGAGTGAAAAGAAAATTGAACGGAAGGAAGGAAGGAAGGAAGCTTTGAACTCACCACATTTGAAAAATTGCGCATGCTTCGGAATCGTTTTGATTAATGTTTGCGATTGAAGTTTTTACTATGCTGCCTCTCAATTACTTATCACAAATGAAGCTCAAAGTATTTTATATTCGTAAGATTGATTTAAGTGTTCGCTTAGAGTTTCCTGCTACGTTAGCATTGCTACCATATGATGCCTATTATGGACAGGAATACGTAGAATAATTAGATTTTCTTATATTTTATGAAATTCTTCATCGAATTTATGTTGAATTCAATGATGAAAATGCAATCGAAATATTTCAAAATTTCCTTGCAAAACCTCTTCCGAATGCTTTCACTTTCACTTGAAAATGTTGAAAATGTTCTCGGAAAATGCTCGAAAAAAATTCCCTAATGTAATGCTCAAGCAATTAATCATCACACTTTGAAAGTCCTCGATTCAATTTGCTTTGTTGAAATTTCATATAATTCAATGCACTTCGACTTTAACGGTCGTTTAACAGAATGCGGTGAATTCATTCGAGAAATCCACCACGTGCGTATAACAGCTTCTTGCGTGTATATTAGGGTGTCCCAAAAAAATTAAATTAATTTTTTCCTAAACGAATACCCTTTCTTTTTTTTTTCTTCAAAATAGTCCCATTAGCTTAAATATTAAATATTATTGGTATTGGATTACGATAAAGCGTGCCGAATTGCCTTCGAAATTTGGTATGAAGTCTCTTCAAATTTTGTCCTCCAATTCGATTATCGTAATCCAATCCCATTTATATTTAATATTTAAGCTAATGGGACTATTTAGAAAAAAACAAAAAAAAAAAAAAAAAAAAACAAAAATGGAGTGTATGCGTTGCGATTTTTGAGAAAATAAAATCCTCCCTTACATTTTGGGACACCCTAGTGTATATGTAAACAGTATATTTAAGCGCTAAGCACGTAAATGTTGTCAGTTGTTTTCAAGCAAGCGACAAGTGCACTCGCGCTTCTCTCAATAGGATCGGCAAACGGACTTCGCCTTTTCCTTTTTGTTTACATTCTGCTTTTGACGTGCGCGCGTTAGATGAAGTGCAAACAGATAATTGCCGAGCTCAAGAGGAGAATCGAATTATAATCTTAAAAAAAAAAAATAGAAGTAAAAAAATTATTCCATATCAATTTTAATTCCTTAAGTGCTTAAGAATTATCGTCTGTCGTCTTTGGTATTTCGGCTTGCGGCTTGCTACAAAACCCTTTCGCATGCTTCTGCTGGCCATTGTTCGACTTGTCGGAGACACACATTAATCATTGTCGAATTACAGGAACCGACGACCGTCGTCCGTCCAACTCATTGGCGTCGGCATTGTCATTATCGTTTTGACTGTTGTTGGCGGTGCAACGCGTGAGTGTGTGTATTTCTTTTTTTCCCAAAACTTTCTACGTTCATTCACGGCTGACCAAAGCCATTTAAAAATATAAAAAAAGAAGAATAAAAAAACCAAAAAATGGGTTTGAATGGATTTTAGAAGCATCGGTCGTAGAAGAAAAGAAAAAAAAAAACAATAACAAATATACCGGCATTAGCGATTGCAGAAGCAGCTCAAAGCTAACGTGTCAGTTACGTCGTTTGCGATAACGTGGCTAATATCCTTTTTAATGTGATTTCGAAAGAAAGCAATTCGAGAAAAGAAAATAAACGAACTCAAACAAAAAGTGAGCCAAAGTACGTGAACGCGACTCGAATAAGTTGGAGGGACACAGATGATTTAATGAGCCGTGGGTGGCCTGAAAGCGGAACGCCGTTGAACGTGAGGTGAGACTTTTAAAAGAATAATTGAGAATTATGAGGGATATAAATATAATTTTATGTGAAAGCATTTTTCTTCGTCGTCTTTCGTCCATCTATGAGACGAAATTTTAAATTTTCTTTGCATTTAGAGGGACGGGAGGACCTATTATTAGAAAGATATCTAGAATAAAAGTAGACAAGTAGTAAAGGCAACCAGTCTTTGTCAACATCTATCGATGGTGCTTGCTACTTTCCAAGGATTCTGCGTGCCTCTAAATCTTTTCAACTTCTCATGCCATTATGTCTCATAATCTTCAATCTAGATTTAACTTTTTGAAGGTTTAAGCTTTCAATCGATAGTCTTCAGGAGAGTCTAAACCAGGCTTATTAATTTCATATGAAAATTTTGAAAAAATTCAAATATAGCAGAGGTTTTTGATGAAGCCCTATGCTCCACTAGGAGAGAAGGACAGCAGTAAGTAAGTAAATAGGAGGTATTTGATTGAATTAAACTGGCATGAAGACTAAAACCAAATATTTCAAAACTTAAACATTCGAAGTTCTTAAACCGAGTTGAAGAGACTACGACCCTCAGATATTCTAGGATGAAATTTATCGCATCATTGAAGCTTAAGTCCTTCGGAAATTTGCCAGCAATCTTTCATTTCTGCGAAAAAGCAAATTCCTCGTATTTAAACAATCCGACAATCCGGAAATTAAGTCTGAAATTGAATTTCGAGTTTTTGCCTCTCGAAATTCAAAGCTTCCTTCAGTAAGTGAGTTCCTTTGAAACTCCAATAAGAGAAAGCATGAAGAAGAAGCCATGCATATTGGGCTCATTTTAACCGTAAATCTGTGTCATCAGTCGAGCGCAAATAAACGCCAAAGGGTGCAAAATATGAGAGCACGCAAACGTTTTATTTGCCGCGCTTCAAAACAAAAGTCAATTTCCATAAATTCCATAAAAAACAAAAGAATAAAAGAAAAATAAAAAATAAAAGGGAAAAACGTAGGAGAGAAGAAGGCATTCAGACGAGGCCAGACGAAGCTTAGACCCTCCGACAGATTATCAATGGAAAGAGAAAGATTCACGCAAGGATTACACGCTATGTGAATTTATTTCGGTATGATTCCGAGATTACCTTTCGGCTTTAGTGTTTTTTTTTTTTTTTTGTTTTGTTATTCCTTTCCTCTTTCCTTTTTTTCTTCTTATCACACTTGTCTTTTTGCCCTTTTGCCTCAACTGACAACGACATTTAAGCTGCATTCTAAAGTGTTATATGATGTAGATGGCAGGTAAAACAAAAGAAGAAGAGAGAGAAAAAAAGTGTTAATATGAAAAGAACATGTTGAAAAATAATTGTGCCTGCGGGAAAAAATAGTTTAAGGTGTGAGAGAAAATGGGAATTTCTCGCAAATAAGACCTATGGCAATGGATGAACGGAAATTTATAACGCCTTACTTTTTAGACATGCAGACGATTTGATTTAAATTTAATTCATTTAAAATTCCTCTTTTGAATGTTGAGAATAAAGCCGTAGTCTCCTGTAATTCTTTGCTTCAATCACGGCAATCAACTTAGTTCTGCAAATGTCCTTTTCAACTAATTTCAACTAATCAAATGAAAATGGCCTTGGATTTTTGCCAAAATTTTTTTACTGAATGCAAATGTAATTTATTGTTCTGAAACTATTTAAAAATTTTTTCATTACAGAAAGAATATCTAGAAGAAAAAAAACCAGATTTGCCAACTTAGATTTGTTTGTCCAACTTTCGTCATGAAATTTCCAACTGCAATTATGGAGGAACCCATTAACAATTACCAACGAGAATTTTGTCCTTTCAATCGAAATAAACCGAGAAAGGCAAAAACTCCGCCGAACGGAATGTCCTGGCCGGTGTTGGTGATCTCGTTTTTCATCACCGTACTGATCTTTTATCTGAAGCCAGCCTACGCTGGCTCTTGTCGGGAGGCGCAATTATGCTGCAATGGGCGTGACTCCTCCTGCGTTGTTCAAAAGGCACCGATCAACGCAATTATCGAGGATCTCAGCGACAAGCCTTGCTACTGCGATCATGCATGCTTAAAATTGGGAGATTGCTGTCAAGACTTCAAGGATCATTGTGGAGGTGAGCTCAAAAGACTAGTTTTTTCTATATTTTCTTCTGAAACTAAAGTCGTTTTTTTTTTTCTTAAACGAAGACATATAGTGGAGTGTAGAAAGAAAAGTAGTTCTTTCCAGTGTTGCCAGTTTAGAAGAATCCATCCTAAATTAAAAGGAATTTATGATGTTTGGTTGGTGTCGTGAGGCAGAAAAGTAATCAGGGAAAAATTTATGGGTCCAAGTTTTGTTTTTAGAAAATTTCAACATTAAATTTTAGGCCATATTTTGAGACATTCAGGGGAATGTGGTGTCCCCAGAAATTTGTATCAATTTAATTCTCAAAAGAGTAACTTTAATCGATTGCTGAGTGAATCGAATCGCGCTGAATTCAGTCCCATCAACCGTTTTATTAGATTGGCTCTAGTTTTTAAGATATCGCGGCTTTAAAATTATGACAAACTTCATTAGAAAATATATATTTCTAGTTTGCTGCTATATATTTATAACCAGGGCTCGGATTTTTTTGACTTTTATAAATTTGAAGCATACTTTATGGAGTAAAAATTTTGTTCAGCTCAAATCGATTTTTAACTTATATATGATTTTTTTGTTTAGGTAGAAAAGCGGTTTGAAGTTCAATTTCGCTAAACTTATTTGCAAAATGTTGGTATGGAAAATTTTTGCCATATAAAGTACGTTTTAAATTTATTAAATTCAACAAAATCCGAGCCATGGCTATAACAGAATAGTGACGACGACGTTAATTACTTTTATTTAGTAGAATTCCTGTGCAAAACTTCGTTGTAATTGCAACGTTAATTGGTATTTTATAAGTGTTTCTTTTCAATTTTATTCCAAACACAATTATTAAAAATGTGAAGTGTACATTTAGGCGAAGTAAAATGGTTGATATTTTTATTTTTTTTATAAATTTTTTAAGTTTAAAGAAACTGTTTTCAAAAAGAACATAAAGAGCTGTGATGTTATTTGACAAGAAAGAAAATGTTTTAAGTAAACAAAAAAATCATGCTTGCATACTTTTGGGATGCACCTTTAAACGCGAAAATCTGCGTTAACTGAGCCAATCCCAAAAAATCAATATCACTATTGTATTCAGTGTATTTTATTTATTATTTCTAGATATGAAAGCCTTCTGTCGCTTTTTTTAACTGTAGCACAGTGTAATTAATATAATAATAATACTTATTTGGAATATTATTTTTGAGCTTCCAAATACAATTCAATTACAATCATGAACTGTCAGCGTGAATTCAAGCTAATTAAAAAATTTTTCATTTGAATTTTATTAGTGCGTTTTGCTGCTGGAAAATTCTTTTAACATTTTCGCTAGAAACTTCCAAACATTTAATGGGCATTAATTTGTAGTTTTTCATTTCATTCGACCTGAAGCATATGGAAAATTAAAAGTTTTCAACCGAATGCACAGTTAAGATCGTAATTAAAAATCGTTACTACTCGAAAACAGTTTTGATTTTATAGACTTATATTTGTAAAACAGAAATTGTTTGTACAATTTAATATGGAAAAAGAATCGATTGGGGAGTGAAAAGTTCAAAAAAGGAAAAGAAGAATAGAACGAAAAATCAGAAATGTTAATGGAATGACGACAGTAAATATTTTAATATTTCATTTAACTGAAATTATTGGTTAATTTTTGGCAAACATAATCCTATTTATTCGAAATTTATTGAAAATCAATTGGAAGCTTAACTCGAACATTTTTGTAGCAATATTTATCCTTTTTTGTCTATTTTGTAATTCATAAATTTTCTCACCCTCGGAAAGTTCAGCTACCTTCGAAGAGCTGTCAATTTCCGGTTCGTAATTTCGGTTTTTCCTCAAATAGAAAATCCGCACACGTACCTTTGATTATCGCATGCAATTAAGCTTAAGTGCAATTGGTTAAAACTAATTTATGTTCAATTAAATTTCATTTAATTAGTGAATGTAGTTGAATAGTTGTAATGCGATTTACTCTCTTTGCATATCTAAAAATAGTGCATGTCAACACAAACATCGAGTTTCGAATTTTATCGAAAATTTTTGTACATATGTACGTGTGCCGGTGATTGAGCTAGAGGTGTGGAAGTATGCCTCATAAATGGATTTTAATATTTTATGTATGTGAGATCCCACGGAAATAAGGCAATGGTTGAGAAGCATTATTAATTGTATTTTTAGGGATTCGAATATTAAATTTAGCTCAAATTTTTGGCTTGCTAATTCCTAGCATTCCTTTATATCGATACGTATGATGGTATTGACATTTATTGGATGCCAAGCAATCCATGATAGTGAGAAAAAGTATTTTGTGTTACTCGTGCCAGGACCAAGAGTCATTAGACACCTTCAAATTGAATTTCACAGTACCTATTGGAAGGAATTCATCAAACAAAGTAAACTCCGGTCTCCTTAATTTTTTATGTTTAAATCTTTTATTGGATGAAAAGATTACAGTAATGGACCCACATTAAGATGCTCAACAAGATAAAAGCGGCCCTTTCGAAAATTTTTGAGTAATTATATTAGTGTTTGTCTGTTTTTATGGGACAAAAGTTTCATTTTCTGTGGAATGATCCTTAAAAGGATGTTCCAATTTGAGGTGGAAAATCCTTGTATATTCCGTAATTCATTTCTATTTGAATCGGGACAAAGAAATCTTATGAAAGTTCTCGGTGATTATCTTATAAATGTGGATTGAAGTAATGTCTCAATTTGGAATTGCTCTGAAATCCAATGTTAAACAAGACAACATATAAAACAAGCAAAAAAAAGTCAAAGGAACGAAGATATCGCCGCTGGCGATTAAAAACAAGAAAAAAAGGACAGAGCAGAGAAGAGCAGAACAGAGAGCACGCACTTGATATATGCCACAAAAGACAAAATTCGTTTGGTATGGAACGATGTGAAACGCCACAAAAAAAAAAACAAAAAAAAAAAATGCTTAAAATGCACAAGCAAGATGAAGATAAGAGATACAAAATTTGATAGTTACGAACAGACTTCGTCCGAAAAAAAAAAATATATATATATATGTATATAAATAAAATAACCATTGAAATCATGTTGTTTTACATAGCACAGCAGTTCTTCATTTGGGAGCATGAGACGCCAAAAGACCAACATGCCAAAGCGAAAGATAAACTTGACTTCATCAAAAACATTCCTGTTGATTAAAGACTAAAAAAGAGACTGAGTCTATGTTGAAGTAAAGTAAATACTCGCCATTAGGTGCTTAATTAGTTTAATCCCATCTCATAGAGATTAGAAGCCAGAGGAATAAATGCTAGAATAAAGAATAATATGGGGTCTTGGGACCATATATCATAATGAAGTATTGTGGGATATTTCGGAAGTGTTCTTGATTTTGATCGATTACATTTAGATTCCAATCATTCATTACCATGAGGATTTTTATTACTATTCAGTACTACAGAGAAACCTCAATAGAGAGCCTAAGCTTGCTGACTCTTTGCGTTCATGACGACAAAATCGGAAACTCAAAAGCTGAAACTCTCTTCAGCTACTAAAGGAGTAGCTGCTTGGGTTTTCCAATGAGACCCACGAATTCAATGCTACAAAGAATTGAGGGGTCACCGTTATCCCCGCAAATATTGCGGTTTCACTGTAATAACATTATTAATAATTATTTTTGCCCTTCAATTAAGCTTCATTCATATTACATATTTACTAATGTGCTCTCATCAAATGTATGAAAAGATTTCTATGGCGTGTACTCAAAGCACGCATGGGTCATGGTTGACCCATCCCGACAACCTGCCATCTTCTTCAATTTTCTTTTTCCTTAACATTTTACTCACGCCTGTTTTATTCCAGTTCCTGCATAGAATTTGTGTTTTCTTTTCTTCACATTCATGCGTGCTATTTTCATTCAGGTTGGGTTAACTAAAGATCCAGGATGTTTGGGGGGTTTTTCTTCTTCTTCTTCTTTTTTTTCAATTGGGTTAGACCGTTGTCCACTTGGATGAAACGCAACGGGAAACTGATTTATTTTATTTGATAAGCCAAGTTGACGTAAATGTTTCATTTAAGTATTCAAAAAACAAAATTTCCTCGTAACGCATGAATTGGAGATTACGTAATTTGTATGCAACTTTTTGCTTTCGGGTTGCTCCTTTTGTATTGTTGTACAGCACTCATGCAAGGTCATTTAGTCCTTTTTTTCATTTTGGGAAAAAAGGTTCGAAAACTTGCAGAACATGTGCTTCTAAGGGTTTGTGTTTTTCCCCAATTTCGGCTCATTCACATTAACATAAATGATTTAGAATTTTTTCGAGCTTAGATTTCGACATCAGAGGTTCTCTCCCCCCGTTGGAAGTGTGAGAAAAATCGTGTCTTTTTCTAATCGTGCGACGTGCTAAGGAAATTTATAAAGAAAAGAAACGTAAACGCACAAATTTATGCATCATTCATTTCTGTGAGATTAAGAATTTTGCGAATCATGGACCCAGCGATTCCCAAATCGAAATTCATCGAAGATTTACACAAATTAACCTTGATCAGAATATTCACTGTAGATACCAATTGATTTTTCCCTGTTTTCTGAGTTTGCAATCGAATTAAGGCTCTTCACGTTTGAGCTCCGTTTGAAGTGCTTTTGAGTTCAGTTGATCTCTCTTCAGAGGTGAAAGAGCACTTAAGAGCAGCTCTTATTATTTTGCAGTAGGTCCTTGAACTTCTGGTTTCCCTAAATATGATTCCATTATATAATTACAATATTTATTCCCTGTAGTAATTTTCCGGTTAATTTCTTAAAAAGCACTGGCCTTTGACCGGTCCAAATTTTACCGGTAATATTATGGCAGTTCAGTCCATCAAATTCGGCTAGCCAAAGGGTTGTTTTAATAGTAGCCTTTCAATGACTTTAATCAACTTAGAAAATCAACTACGAAATTGATTTTTTATTTTCCTTATTTGACTGTCCTAAAACCAGACAAATTTACGACAATTGACCAAAAAAAAGCCGATTTGGGGATTAGTCCCACTCCAATGACAGGCCCATGTTAAAAAGGTCAGTTGAATGCATTAGAAATGGAATGATGTGAGACTAGTACTGGTAACATGAGGGACTGACCGAAGGCTACACTTGGGTCTGTCCATATTACTGCTGGGTTGTTACACATTTCCTCGATGCATCTCTCCCTTTTCTTATTTAAGGTCACCCATCTAAATGGATGCCTTCGCTTCTATTTCTTGTTATCTGCCCATCTCCTTCGGAGGCGTCTCTTTGCATCTACATACGGAATTCTATTAAAGCAGCACATACAGCTAAACATGAAATAGTAACATCCTACATTAGTGTTCAAGAAATCATTCAAAAAAATAAGGTTCTACCAAAATTTGTGCCATTTTAATTTATTTATTTTGTGCATAATCTGTTAAATGCTATTTCCTGAAGTCCCATTTTATCCGTCAATCTTCAAAGCTCTTCCTCCTGGCAGTCGATTTGTGTACAAACAACGAAATAATTTCGAACTAGAAATGCAAAATATGTCCTCAGTAATTGTCCAATAATTAAACTCTCTCTCTCTCTCCTTCTACTCTCTATTATTTCAATTAATATTTACAGATAAGAATTAATTAATGTGATAAGTAAAGAGAAGACTCATTTTGTGCATAAGAAAGGATAAAGGCAGCTGCATTTCCTGATTCACATACATTGCGCTCAATAAGTATAGCACAATTTACTGTTAATACTAAATAAACACAAACAAACAAATGTTTTCCCCTTTAACTATTGATCGTACGATCAAATCGAAACATTTATTCGCAATGAATTAATTGCACGAAATACATACTTAAAATATTAACCGCAAAACATATATGGAATTAATAGTTCAATGAACTTCTTTGCTAAGACCATTTAATTGACCAACTTCTGAAGTCCCACCACAATCAAATCTTTAAGACTTTTAGCATTGCGACATTATCCCTTTTCATATTCAACTGCCTAAGCCGACAGTTGACAGTTGACAGCTGTCACAGCATATTATGGTTGACAGTTATCCTCAAACACTTATCCTCAGCAAATGAAAATACTCAACTTCCATTGGAAGTAATAAAACAGATAATATACCCAATATTATCTAATTTATATGAAGGACACTTCGGTTCATCAAGACATGATGTCTTCTTAGTTGACCACTTTATCAATTTTATTAAAGGATATTAATTGCTTTTTAATCACTTAACATCCGCTGTCATGTTTCATAGCGCTAATCCCTAATCTTTTTCGCCTTCCACTTTTTCTTTGGTTTACTTTCCTTGTCGTCTTCTTTTTCTTTGCCTTTCGTTTTGTAAATTAATTCGTCACGATATACAAGAAAGAAAATAAACTCTTTGCAAATAGCGAAATTATACCCACGTTAAAGCAAAAAAAAAAATAAAAGTATTGAAAGAATCAATTAGTAGAAATGCTTCTCGCCTGTAAAAGAAAATCTTTTGCAGGAAAAAGTGGAGAAAATTTTTAAAAATTTAAGCATAATTTCAGGTTAATAACAGTCACAAAGCTGACTTCTTTTTGTTACACATAATTGTATGGGAATGAAACTTTATCATATTAAAAAGCTTTCATCAGATATTGCTTAAGTAAATTAGTAGGTTTTCCGGAATATTTCCAACCTTGAACATTGATGGACAAAAGTGCGAAAGGCACTGACAACACAAAATACTATTTTAAACTACAAACTTTAAAAAAAAAAACACCTTGAATCGCTCATACCACAGCCAAGCCGGAAGTCGAACGTAGACTACTCGGCACTGTCAGGTCCTTGCAATTGTAGGGAGAACATTCAATTAGCGATACTGCTAGATTCTGAAGTCCCATCGCGAACATCTCATTTCAATTCCTAAAGAGTTATTTACAAGGCATTTAGGATCTTCCTGCTACCTGCTAGGGTCGTTGAAGAAGATACAGGTCTGTTCATAGGAATGATTGGATGATTGATATTCGAAGAAACTAACATATCCTGCCGAAGATTCGTCACTCTCATTTTCATCTACATCGACTACACGTGATATCAATTGCGTTTTCTTTGCCTTAATGTCATCCTGGCTAGGATTTTTTAAATATATATTATATTTTAATCAATTATTTTTGGGTTCGATTTGGTAAATAAAATAATAAAAGCCGCGACTTGGAAAGTCATATTTAATATTATTTTCGAGTCATAATTGTAATCATTCTCGAGTCTCTTATTACTATCGCATAAGATCAATATCTGATTAACCATCAATAGGGCTCCAAAAAGACTCATATAGGTGATTTCTAATAAAATCAGCATTCAAATACTAACCGGTATTTTTAACTCCAAAAAATCTCATTTTATGTGCGGATTAATTCAAGTAAAAGGAATTTTAGAAGACTTTGTGAATGCCCTAAATAAATTTTTTATAACAAATGCCGAAAATTCAATGAAAGCCAATAGAATTCGCACGAAGCTCCAAAAGACTCCTTTCCCGGAGCGTAAATGCTCCTATCACGCTACGACAGGAGCGCTAAATGAGCGTTTTTCGGGAGACAAGAGCACGGAGCCTTAGATGGAAAAAGAACTATATGACTCGTTTAGTCTCCCTAAATGCTCCTAGGCGTTGTTTTTTTGAGGCCTTCGCAAAAGCATTACTTCGAAGACCTCCTTTTACACACTTTTTCGGAGCACTCCGTATATGGTTGGCTGGATTAATATAAATGAAAAAAATATACTTATAAAAAAAAAGATCTGTAACTTTCACTAATTTTTTTGCCGTTTTTTGAGAGAAAAAATTTTTCTTCTGTTAAAAATTCTTACTGATTTCTGCTTAGTTGAACATTCCTAAGATATAATCATAAAACCATCTATATTGAAGGACCCAAAATACCTAGTTTCTCCACTAAATTCCCACTGTGCTACGTGAAGTTTAAGTGTAAAGTTGAGCTCTGGAATCGTTCTTAAAAAACCTTAACTACCGCATCTTTAAGAATACATTTTATATTTGCAATTGCAGAGATACCTTATGCGGGAATTTGTAAATGTGAAATATTTCTTACATTCCCGAAGAACTTAATCGATTTTCGGGCAAATGTAAATAGAGTTTTATCACGCAAAGTCGGTGAATTCACCGCACGCGATGCGATAAGCACAGAACGTTTTATACAAATCTCAATCTCATCTTTATCGAGACCTGAAGTACATATCAACATACATTTTTCATAATAAAATTGTG
Source organism: Chlorops oryzae (assembly GCA_020466095.1). Lineage (NCBI taxonomy): Eukaryota > Metazoa > Arthropoda > Insecta > Diptera > Chloropidae > Chlorops > Chlorops oryzae. Next base: position 30,027,634 of record CM035808.1, read on the forward strand.
GCTAAGTTTCGTAAATACCAAAAAGAGTAACAACAACAAAAACCCAACTATAACAAGAACTACAAGGACTTCTCCTTTGTAATGCCACAAAAATACATACTTCAAGCTGCTTGGATTTTCTTTTCTTTCACCTTATTGCTTGGACAGGAATCTACATTGTACATATTTATTGTTATAGCTGCTTGTGTAATTACAACAACATTTGTCCGCATTCAAACACACAAAAACACAAACCAACACACCACATAAACACACCCACACACACGCACCAATACGAACAAAGGCAGACACATGAAAGGAATGATGTAAATAAAATTGCAATGCCGTGGCAACCACAGGAAAAACCGACAACAATTACACTAAAAACACAAGAAATAAAGCCTTCAGGAATAGCAAGAAATGCAAATATATAAGTATATATATACATATGTATATGTCAGAACGCTTTATAAGTATCTATTGCGCTAGCTCCGCCGCGTTGTTACTTGTATAAAAGCCACTGGCTTTTCTCCCTAAAAATATGCTACGGTCCAATACAATATATTTCAATAATTTTTTTGTTGTTTTTCCTTTTTTTGATTTGCTCGATTACAAATCGGTTTTTGAGGTTGTTAAAATAATTTTCCCCACTGAAAGCAGCAGCATCAATTGCGGGGGACAGAGAGACCATTGGTTCGCCAGTTAAACTGATACGTGCTGTGGCTAAACTTAAGAATTTATGGTCTTATTTCCTGGCAAAATATGTGCAGAAAATTTCTTCGTGTCATGACTGAATAAAGTTTTTGTTTACGTGAAAGAAAAAAAAAACCCGAGGCCGACTCAAGTATGGATGCTTTAAAGGATAACACTTAAACAAAAAATAGGAAAAAATAACAAAAATAGCTTGACATTGTTTTTCTTTTTCGACTTAAAGTTTTTGAACTGTCAAACTGTTTTGAAGGCGAGTTCGGGGAATGTTTGTGTTTCGAAACTTTGAGCTGATTTTTTTGCCCCATTTGAGTTTTTTTTTTTGGTTTATTATCTACGATGGGGCAATATTCAATGGAAATAAACATTTGAAAGGAGGCTTCTTAATCGTTTATCCGTTATCGGATTTCATTACAGCTGGAAAAGCTTTTGTGGGTAAACATTTAATTTTGTTTGAATTTCCTCAAAAGTCGTTAAAAGAGTTTTAATAAGAAAAGGTTTGTCTTAATAAATCAACAAAACTTTGTTTCAAAGAATTTTTAATTAAAAGAGAACTCAAATTATTTTTGTTCTTTGTACTTGAAGCTTAAGCTTTAAGTGACGTTTTAAGATAAAGAAGAGACTTCTTTGTGCTGCCATGGTGTGTTATCGAAGAGAGCAGTTTCAAGGTCGTTTGTGGCTTAACGATTAAAGGACATTGAAACAGTAAATAGTTTCTTTTGTACATACAAACATACTTTGTGGGGAAAATTATGGAGATTTTCGTTCCAGTCAAATTCACAGAAATATTGAAGGCTCTTAAAAAGGTTGTATCTATATACAATGCACATATATTATACATAAGTGAAAATTAAATTAAAATATTTCGCATTGCCCAAAGATTGTTTGGAAGCAACAAAATTTAAACCACCAATACTTTTTTCTTTAATAACTACCCAGCCAACCATATACGGAGTGTGGAGTCCGAAAAGGAGTGTAAAAGGGCTCCTTTTACAGCAGCCTGACGAAGTGTTTTCGGATTGTTCCGAAAAGACGTGTAAAAGTGGTCCTAACGAGCACTTCGAAGTAGTGCTTTTGCTAAGGCCTCAAAAAACAACTCTTAGAAGAATTGTGGGAGACCAAGCGAGTCATTTTTGAAAAAATTTTAAGCTGAAAGAGAGTCCAAACCGACTTTTATATGCTTTCCAGACGTACAGTGAAATCTCGGGATCTCAGATCATAGTTGAAATTGGCTGGATTTCAAATTTAAAATTTGTTCTAAAATTGTCTGAAATCATGAGATTTCGTTGTACGTCTGGAAGGCAAATAACGGAGCATTGTGCAATTATGAAAGAATAATTTTGTATCTTGTAAAAACACTCATTTTGAGATCCTCTCGTAGCGTTTTCGGAGCATTTACGCTCCAGAAAAGGAGTCTTACGGCGCGCCATGTGGAGTTTTATGGTTGGCTGGGTAGTGCAATACAAAATATTTCAATTCAGCACCCAACATATGCATTTTTTTTTTAAATGTTAATGATTGTATAGTTAAACAAGTAAGGGTGTTATAGCCAGGCGAGCATGACAATCAAATACCCCACACAGACACACATGTTTAATAGGCTGGGTCGTTTTTACGAAAGTTGTATGATCGCGTTGGAATAGTAAAATTATGTTTCCTTATGTATAAAAAATAATTTTGTGTAAAAAAAAATTCAAAATAAGCTGCATCTTCATACCGCGCAAGCGGATTGAAAGTTGGAAAAAAAAATTTATATGAAATTTTTCCGACTTCAATGATAAAATTTAGGATTTCTCAGCTTTAATCTCATTTTTTAAATACATTATGTTCCCAGATATTTTTGGTCATAAAACTATCTTTCAAAGGAAAGCAACGAAACTACGATCGACCAAAATTTTACGGAGATATGGTCGAAGAAACTCAGACCTGAGGAAATTGCTCCAAGACATGCCAAAAATGTGTTCGAACCTATCAATTTTGTAACCATTTGGAAGAAGGCATATTGCCATTTCAAAAAAAGCTTCCTTGAAGAAAATCGGTTATTTCATAAGGTTGTTATAACAATTTATATATTTATCTATTTATCGGTTTCATTTCAGAACGTGCCCTGAAAAAAAAGTCCATGAAAGTTTAAAATCCTTCTACTTGAGCTCGAACAAGAAAAAACAACGCTCAATTACGATTATAGATTTTTTAAATCGGTTTACAGAAACCAAAGTTACACGGCTTTGAAATTGGACAATTTATTATTTTTTAAATCCTGTGTTAGTTAAAAAAAAAATCCGAAAAGTATACTACATTTTTTTTTTTGATTCGATAATGAGCTCATGTTTAGGAAAAATATATAGCAAAGTCAACTTACTTCAACTTTAAACCGCTTGGGAGGCTCAAAAATTCAGCATTGCTTGATTTTTTTAATCAATAACATAAGTATTAATTCAATACTCTTGTAAATTGTGGATGTAGGAGGCATTTCTCCAAACCAACCCTCTAGCTACGCCCGCTTTTTAAAATTTTGTAAATAAGCTCAAACTGAAAATTTAATCAAAATATCACAAATATACAAACAGATCAGTTTTCGTGATTTTCATAACAGCCGCTTGTACTGGAGGGATCCCTAAAAACAATCCGATCAAGCCCATTCTCGAACATGTTCTTGTTCATAGCTCCCCAAATTTCCATACCTTTAGTCAAGATTGCTCAACTCCTTCGATAAGAAAACTGTAACAGACCGATATGGCTAAATGGAATTTCCTGGTGATGCTAACCATTTCTATATAATTTTTTTTAAAGTCTATCTCGAGTACGGACGAAAAAATGCCATATACCCTCGACACAGAGTTTGTCGGGTATGACTTTGCTATATATTTTTCCCAAACATGAGCTCATTATCGAATCAAAAAAAAAATGTAGTATACTTTTCGGATTTTTTTTTAACTAACACAGGATTTAAAAAATAATAAATTGTCCAATTTCAAAGCCGTGTAACTTTGGTTTCTGTGAACCGATTTAAAAAATCTATAATCGTAATTGAGCGTTGTTTTTTCCTGTTCGAGCTCAAGTAGAAGGATTTTAAACTTTCATGGACTTTTTTTCAGGGCACGTTCTGAAATGAAACCGATAAATAGATAAATATATAAATTGTTATAACAACCTTATGAAATAACCGATTTTCTTCAAGGAAGCTTTTTTTGAAATGGCAATATGCCTTCTTCCAAATGGTTACAAAATTGATAGGTTCGAACACATTTTTGGCATGTCTTGGAGCAATTTCCTCAGGTCTGAGTTTCTTCGACCATATCTCCGTAAAATTTTGGTCGATCGTAGTTTCGTTGCTTTCCTTTGAAAGATAGTTTTATGACCAAAAATATCTGGGAACATAATGTATTTAAAAAATGAGATTAAAGCTGAGAAATTCTAAATTTTATCATTGAAGTCGGAAAAATCTCATATAAATTTTTTTTTCCAACTTTCAATCCGCTTGCGCGGTATGAAGATGCAGCTTATTTTGAATTTTTTTTTACACAAAATTATTTTTTATACATAAGGAAACACAATTTACCTATTCCAACGCGATCAAACAACTTTTTTTTTTTTCATATAAGAACGACCCACCCTAATGTTTAATTAATTTTTAAAATGCGCCCAAAAAACAGAGCAATCAAGAAAGAATATTCTAGAGGTTTTTAAGGCCATAAGGGGCCCATGTACCTACTTTTGTTCTGTTTCTTTAATAAAACCGCCCCTTTTTTACACCCCAATTTTCCAAATTTTTTGAATTATAACCGGAGCCTTAAATATACCCTTATATTCTAATATGCATTGAAATATTTCAAAAAGTCTGATTTGAGGGTAGTTTTGAGATTTTCGTAACAGACCCTAGTACTGGAGGTACCCCTAACAATGGTCTGATCGGGTCTTTTTCTTACTCATGTCCCCCTTAGCGCGCACACCAAGTTACGTCAAGATAGCTCATTTCGTTCGATAAGTAAACTGTATACAAGCAGGCAGACAGATAGACAGACGGACGGACATGGCTTCCGCTACCCATTGCTTTTTTATCGCCAGCTTCGCCTTTCTTCTAGTTTTTAACTCGATCCCCCGATTATGACAGCTTTCGTCGCAAGTCCCCTTATAATGTTTTCCATACCAGAGACGAAATCGTCCACAGCAGTCATCAAACTGGAATTTCATTTTGGCTTGATCAAGTCCGCAGTGGAGTTATCCTCTCCTGCAAGCTTGATAGCCTCGGCGTGTTCCGTAGGTTTCCGCACCGAGAGCATGACTCCTGCGTTCACCGCTTCGCTAAACTTGGCGCATTTGAACACCCTCCATTTAGGGGTATCCTTCAGGCAGTTTTTCTGATTTTGCAACCTGTTGAGGATAGTTTGTTTGTCTACTATCGCGTCGTAGACAAGTATAAACATCCTTATCTCATTGCGCAGCACTGAGAGTACGTCGATCGTCTGTTAAGCTGACAGGGTCCCTGACGTCTCCATCAGCCATCTCTTGGGGTGCTGATTCTTGCATTTAAGTATAATGAATCCACTGTCCAAGCGTGCATTGCCGATGAACCCTAAATCACCTTCGTCATCAAGGGATTCCTCGGCGTACCAGAAGAGTAGCCTTAAAGGCGATCAGATGCGTCGCCGTGGAAGATGCCTCGATTACAGGGTCATTGATGCACATGAGCTAGCTTAGCCGACTGGCAATGTGCTCAACTACCGCCTTAGCAGCCTTCTTCCTTACTCTTACCCGTTTCTGCTTCACTATGTTTTTAAGAGAGAGACTCACAGAGGAGGGCACGGCTGTGGATAAATACTTTGGGGAGTCAGCCTGTCCATGCACTTCGGCTTTGAATATCTTTTGTGGTTCAATTTTGCTCCCACGAGTAACGAAGAAAAGGAGTCGATCTGAACAGTGCTTCGTGTTATTCAGAGAAGGCTGGATTAAAATAGGAGGGCGCAGGTAACCTGAGTTTGCTCTCAGAGCTGTTATACCCTACCACCAAGCTAAAGCGCATTTGGGGTCCAATTGGTCCAAGATTCATACTTGCACGCAAAACCTGAGCATTCAAATAACCTTTACCGCCATGCAGAATAATCATACGCCTCGATACACACATCCTTGTATGGTCCCCGAAGCCGATTTGACAAAAGTTGTTTTGCTGTTAAGGTCATAGCAATAGGTTTAATTTACCCCCAAAGTTTGCCTCTCTATCTCCTTCATTTCTTAAATATCCCTGGCAAAAGTGTATTTTTAGGACTATTTAAAAAAAAATCATGTCTCAGACATTTATAAAGGCTTGTTCAGACGGAGCTCCGAAACATGCGTTTCGTTTCGTGAAACACGAATGCGAAACTACTCGTTCAGACGTAGTCATTCGTGTTTCGTTTTCGTCTTATTTGTTTTTCAAAATGTTTGGAAATAGTCATTCTTGCCCGCTTTGAAAGTGGAAAAGAAATGTGAATGAATTTAGATCGCATGTATAGTAATTTTTCTTTTGCTCTTTACTTCTTTTCCCGATAACAATCGATTAAATTAGGGATGATAGCAATTTTTACTTGTTTCGCTACTTGTTTCGATCTGAAACACGTAGTTTCAAAGTGTTTCGGATGTCAAAATTTGTATGGCGAAACAAGTGCTTGGTTCTTGTTTCGGCCCCGAAACACGAATGAGAGCTGAAACACGTAGCGTCTGAACAAGCCTTAAAGACAGAATGGTGATTCAAAATGTTAAATTAACAAAACTGCTCAAAAAATATTATAAAATTAAGTTTCAGGCGATTTTGCTAAAACGAATACATGCGCTCGTGGAAGAATATTTTTTCACGACGATTTTCGTGCTTTTAAGAAGGGGTATCATCTTTCAAAAATTGGTGAAATTATAGTTTTATGTCAAGATTTAATATGTTAGATTACATTTAGCTCAGCTACTTGCAAAATCCTTAAAATTTACAAAATCTAAAATTTAAAAAATTGGCACCATCATATGTAATTATTCTGATGATCATATACATATTTCCGATAGTTATTTTCAATCTAATAAAACTAAAAATTCATGCAAACAAATTTCACGTCTATAAAATATGTTATTTACTCGTATGCCATTGCAAAACAACTGCACATTTCCTTGCATTTTGACTACTTTAAGCCAAGCCCAAGCGTTCAAGCGTTCAGTCTCGTTTTGTGCGCGCGACAATGCAGTCAGTTTTCGGTAGTGTCGGATCGCGAAGTGTTTAGTGCGAACAATAAGCCGGTCACGTGATTTCGTTTTTATGCGCTTGTATGCGTAAGTACTTTGCGTTCTCGTGCTCTTTGAACTCGGCACTCGCGATTTTAAAAGCAAGAAGTCGTTCGTTAGAGTGATCCGAAATGCAACATGATGTTAAATACAAATGCATTTAAATACAGGCGTTTCTAGGTTTAACGTACACCATTTTTTTCAGCACATGTCGTTAAATCGAATTTTTCGCTAAATCGAGAACTATGAAATTGGAAAATAATTGTGGGTAAACCGATTAAAATTACAACAGTTAGGCCCGATATTACAGTGGATACTTGAGGTCTCCTTAGCACTTAAGTGCTCCTTAAGTGCACGAATTTTAAGTGCTCCTTAAAAAAAATTTCAAATTAATGTAATGAACGAATCTCACTAATTTTACGAATTTTAAAAAAGTATAAACAAAAAATTTAGGTTTTTTCAAATGTTTCCTGCCGAAAACAATTTTCTTGAGTTTTGTTGCAATAATGATCCTGTAACGGGAATATGACAGTTTCGCTTTGCCAGAAACCAGGAGTACAGCTTTTCTTCCATTCTTGGAAATTCGCCACTTTTGATTTCTTTTCGGTTTTTATAGTTCATTTTCTCTACATTAAGTACTGAAACTGTTTTCTTTTGATTTTAAGATAGTTGAAATAGTAGAAGGTTTCAATTTAAAGCTTCTAGCAAGGTCAGACACACATTTTCCTTTATTGTGTTGCTCCATAATTTTAAATTTTTCAATAATATCTTTTTTCTTTCTTGTGAATGAACAGTTCTTTCTATAGAAAAATCTAATTCGTATGTTGTTCGTTAAACTGAATACTACCGAATATCGTATTGTTCGTTATATAAGGTACTCAATGGGATGGATTTGACTGTTCGTTAAATGCGTCATTCGTAGATTCGAATGATCGTTAAATCGAGAAACGCCTGTATTCCTAATATTTCCGATAGTTAAAAATCAGTTATTTTTTTGTTGGCTTTAAAGAATTATTTAGGATTTGTTTATAAAGGCTTAAAATTATATTAAATGGTTCTTAAATATTTAAATGCATACCTTTAGGTGCTGAATTTAAATATTTTATATTGCCCCATTAATAAGAGTCTGCAGCTCCTCCTAAATATAGGAACAAATAACATTTTAAAATTTCCAATTGAATATTTGAGACGATATACAGGGTGTCCCGAAAACTTTTGTAAAAAATTAATCCATCGATAAGTCGATCCAAGAGAAGGGTTTTTTCTTTTAAGCCTCTTTTCTAAGTGGTACCGTTTACAAGCTGGAGCAGCGATGAGCTCATAAGAAAATATTAGATTGTGACAAGATAGTTTTTTCTGCAGGTTAATTACCGCTAATTAATTTTTCTTTTTGCATTTATCACGATATTAATTAGCACGTTTCATTAATTCCAATTTTCGTTCTCCCATGGAGCGCCACATTGCAGGTGGTGGTTTATTGTAGCTATGCTTTGAAATTGAAGATTGAAAGCAATTAAATGGAAAGTTTTTAAATTTGCCGTAAATTTTAAAATAAACCGTTATACTTCGAGGACGTTTTCAGGGCTTTAGGACAGTGCTTGTCAGCACGACCACTAGCACAATTTCTCTCATTCTTCACATGTATGTGTGCTTAAGAGGCTTCGTTCATTGCCGCTGCCAAACTGATTGAATTCTCTCGCTAACACAGACGCTGTGTGCGAGAAACAACAACAAAGAAACGCCGCAATACTCAGCTTTGTATGAAAGAGTATTACGCTGGCAAGCACTGCTTTAGGACAATAAAAATTCTCTTTTTTATGTATTAAAATAAAAATAAAAATTTTTTTAAATGTTTGTCAATCCTTGTTAGACGATTTCACAATATATGTATAAAAAAAAACAAAAATTAACGAACGTGCGTTGCATTGCATGAATAGGTCTGTAAAGAAATTAAGTATGACTGTGAACTCGTCTGCTCCTCGTGCTTAAGGGCTTTTCATTCAATGTTCGCTGTTCTAAATGGATCAGATAAAGTTCCTTGGCCTTAAGCGCGGGAAAGCAGCTGCAGAAAGCGCGTTGCTAAGCGAGAGAAACATACAAAGAATATAAAAAAAATACAAACAAAAAATAACACATACAAATAGGGGCTTAACTGTAGAGCTTAGCTGTAAAGCGTTTTTTGATTTTTGCTTTTGATGCTGCGCTTCAAGCGCATTTAACTGCCAAGTCAATTCATGTCGACGAAATTGAAAAAGTTGAAAATAAAATATTTTCAGCGCTCTCATTACGCAAATTAAAGCAAAGTTTTCCGATCCTTTTACGTTACATTTTCCTCGCAAGACAACAACAATAAAATATATGAAGAAAAAAATCAGTTCCTCCAAAAAGTCAGCATCAAAGTGCATACGAGCATCCAAAGGAGAACAATAAGAGGAACGCTGCATGGTGCGAGATATAGCAGTATCACAGAGCTTAGCTTCGTGAGACAAAAGCAAGTTGACAAAGGATCAGCAGCAGCAGCGGCGGAAGTAGACGAAATAATTAGTTTCGTAAGTCAGTGCGAATGAAAGGCGGAAAATAGCCGGAAATGTGTATGGACGGAAAATTTTCCGTAATTTCATACACACTGAATTTCGACTAAGCTAAGCACAATAGCACGAGCCGCGCAAATCAACAAATTTATATACCCAAACACACATTTATGTATATATGTATGTAAGTATGTGTGTATTTATATGTGAATGCGAAGAAGCGAAATAAAGCACAACTTTCGGCGTGCACAAATATACACACTCAACGAAGTTGCGTGTGAAAGTCATTAAACATGTTCTCAAAAAAGTTTTCCGCCACATTAGCCGCACGATTTTTCTGTTTTTCTTTGCGTAAATTTCGTACATTTTCCCACGTCGCGTGGCCTCTCTTCCCCATGCTCTGGCGTGTAGTCTGCTCTTAAATATAAATGCTTTCATAATTTTTTGAGTGTCAAATTGTCTATCACACTCTTAGATCAAAGGCACTTTTGTCTGAGTTTGGTCACAAAAGATTTTTCAATTTTTCACACATATTTTAAGGCGCTATATACATTTTAACGCTTTTGTCATCGCATTTCCATTTCCCTATTACTCAAAATGTGTATGCGGCGTGTCTGTTGTGTGCATGCTTTTATCGACCTAATAATAGATTTAATTGGGCTAAGGATTATTTAAGCTTACTCCACCGCTTGCGCTTTGTCCTTGCTTAAGTGCCTTTTTGGCTTTTTCCTCACGCGCAAATTCTCATTTAAAGTCAATGGCGTACGCGCCATCGCGAGCGTGTTTTATTTTAAAAGCCTAATGTGATTAGATTTGTTGTGTTGCGTGTTATAAATATTCAAAATAATTTTCCTCCGAATTACATTTGAGCTGTTAAAGTTAATGCTAAAGTGGTTCGTAAAATACTCTTATTGCGAGACAGGAAGACTTTCTTTTAATTTATTTATTTTTTTTTTTTTTATATTTCCTCATAAATTTTGTTGTCAGAACGCCATGGCGATCAGTAGGGCTGCCACATTTACATCACAATTTTAAAAATATAATTTTTATCACCAAGACCCGAGAGTATAATATCCAAAAGAGAAATAAAGTTTGCCGTGTGGAGTCTTTTTGATCAGGTTATTGGGTTTAGAAAAAAAAAAAACCACTCCTCTTAATCTCAAAACAAAAATATCTAATCGTTTATAGATTTTGCTTTTTCTTTTAATTTCTATTTTAGACTCCGCCACCTTCGAATCGGTATTCCTTGATGTTAGAAATTAATTCTTCATACATATTTAAGAGACCCTGTTTGTGATTATTTGAACCATTTTCTTTAAGAAACAAAAATCATATACGACCATCTTTTGGTTTTCAATTCTCCTATGTAAGTCTTTCGTATATATTCCTTCAATCGATATTTCCAAACCAATCAGGAGGCATGCTGTAGAAATCGAATCTTGATGAAAAATTCGAAATAACTTAAAATTTCTATTGAAATCTTATTGATTTCGAATATTTTTATTCGGATTCGATTTTTATAGCATGCCTGTATGCCTTGTTTTCAACGGTTTTTTTCTCTGTTTCTTTTAATTTTTACTTTCGTTTTGATACGTCTCGGTTCGGCCTTTATCATTTCATCATAAACCGTAGCAGGTCCCTTGCAGGAATCACAAATTGAATACGACAACGAAGATCTCTTGAAATTCCAGCAGAGTGATTCAATCAATTTTTCATATTAATAACATCATTTCAGTCAACAAAAGACAAGTGCCAATTTATTTTTTGTACGTGCTTTGTACGGATTTTTCTTGTTATCATTTTTCATGCCACAATATTACGTAAACGTTGAAGGTTTTTCTACTCTTCGAGGGTTTTTATCCTTGTCGTCTAATTAATTTTATATGAAATCATTTGTAAAGAGTGAAGCAAAGATGAAGATGGGATAACGTCAAGGATATGTGTCAAGAACTTAGTGCTTAAAAAAAGGGGAAAAAGTAAGTATGAAATAATACTTAATTTATGTAATTTGGTTTTCATGCTTTTAAAATTTTAAGATTGTCTTCTGAGGGAATGTTGTTTATTTCGGAGAAATCATAAAGAAATCAGTTCTCAATTGGACTGAAAAAATTCTTTATAAAATTTCTGGCTCCCGAACGATGATATAAAGAAGTCTATATTAGATAATGTAATGTATAGATTTTGTCTTTAGGCTACTGCATCTTCATCATAATTATGAGAATCAGTTTCGCATCACCATCGCTTCAAGATCATCGCTATCCTCATTATAACAATAGTCATCATCATCATAATTTCTTCATCATCATCATCTTCATCATCATCATTACCATCTTCATCATCATGATCACAATCATAACCTTATCGTTATCATCGCCATCATCATTATCATTTCATCATCATGATCAAAATCATTACGATTATCATCATCATCATCTTCACCCTCATCATAATTATCATCTTAATAAAAGTAGTCATCATCATCGTCAGAAACATCATCATCACTATCGTCATCATCATCATAATTATCATCATCAACATCATAATCATTATCATCATCTTCACCATCATCATTATGATCATCATCATCATCATCATCATCACCACCTTAATAATCATCGTCAGAATCATCACCATCACTATTATCATTTTCATCATCATGATCACAATCAATATCACAACGATTACCATCATCATCATGATCTTCACCCTTATCATCATTAGATATTATCATCATCTTAATAATAATAATCATTATCATCCTCAGATGGTGCTCATCTTTATCATAATAATCACAACCATTACCATCACCATTATCAACATAATCATCATTATCGTCTTTAACATCATGATGACAATAGTTACCATTATAATCATCATCAAAAGCGTTGTATTATCAACCCCAATTCTAGAAATATTTATCTTTATTTTTTTATAAGAAGTCTAGGACCTACAGTGCGTTCAAAGAAGTTTTTCAAGTTTTTCTTAAGACATTGATATGATAATGACGTAATTCGAACCCACTTCCTTCTAGCGTCCTATTCCTAAGCCAACTGTACCCAATCCATTAACTTTTCAGAATTCAGTGAATTTGAGTTTCTAAATCAACCTTTTTGCAAAAGATTATGTTGAACTTAGTCACACATAATTTGATCCGGTCTGCTGTCGAAACTTCCCAGAGTTGCTCAACAAAATTCCCTGTCATCACATGAAATATTCCTTAATTTCAAATTAAATATCAACTTTTTCCTTCTTGATGAATGAACTTCTCATTTGGCTAAGGAGAAAGACGTTTCTATAGAACTATGTCCTTTATTCCTTTGTTCATGACGAACATGGAAATCGTTTTAATGGAATGAAACGTGATTGGACATTTCTAAAGCGGTCGTAACTTTCTACAGCTCTGGATAAAAGGTTGTTGTTTTTTTGTTTTTCTCTTGTTCTGAAAGCGCTTCCTTCGAACGATGTCCTATTCATCTTCTCAACCTTATACTTGTTAACAAGAGAATTCCCATTGAGACAAAGCATAAACAAGCACCTTTTACGGGGCAATGAATTCTGAACTTTGCAATTAGCATAAAAGTTTAAGCTCCGTTTTTTTTTTTTTTTGTCGGATCACAGCCTTTTCGCTAAATCAATTAGATTTTTCCTGGAGTTAACAAAGTATTATCTCTTCCTCATCTTACCTATCATGATCAATTGGTTTTTAAGACATTTTACGGCAAATAATCATTTGAACTTTAATTAGGAAGGTGACCTAATGAAGTCAAATAAGAATTGAACAAAGTCCGCTCGTTCCATCGTTTTAAATAATAACGCGGAATATAATACATGACGAATGACTTCCTAGTTTTATTTACAAATCAATTACTTAGGAAAATTTTAAAGGACCTTTTCATTTTTATTTCCTTTAAGAAAAGAACGCATCATTCATTCACAAATGAGCTTCGGTGAAAATTCTTTCTCTATTTCACTTTATTTCTTCATAACAAGAGATTACCACCACCGGCCCACTACATAGTTGTCCCCCAATCGTATGCTGTAGAGTCATATCTTGAGTGAAAATGTTCAAAGTATTAGAATTCAGGAGTTGCCAACGAAAGGAAGATTGATTTTCCTATAACCTTAAAAAACAATTTTTTGTTGCGTTGATTTACGATTGGCAACAAATGTAAGCTCATCGCACCATAACAAAAGCTGAAGCAAAAAAATTGACAGCCCATTAATTTGTGCCCTTCTGTCATTCTCGTCATCGCTCGTAATGAATTTGGAATATTTCAACTCGGTCTTTGTTCTCATTAGTTTCGATTTCCAAAAGCAACATTAACAGCTCATGTTACATGGCTGCCATACATAATAATTAATTAGTCGTCGCCATGCCATATGTTGGAGGCGAAGCTTTTGTTTTTTATGACTTTAATTATTCGCATAGACGAAGCTCGGTGTGTTCAACAAATTCTTTCTTTTCAACTTTGATAATTTGCAAAGGTATTATTCGTTCGTTGCATTAATTTTATTTCATCTCGTTCCATTCCATTCCATTTCATTTCATTTAATTTCATTTCATTCTGTATATTCATTCGACCTTTAATTTATTTACCTACGCTCAATTAATGGTGCGGAATTTTTTTCAACTATTCCGACTCTCGAATTTATTTTCATCGCATTTGAATGCAGCGGCATTGATAAATCTTGTTAAAACTTTAATGAATTCGCCCGTCCAAGTTGTTTTTACTTCTTATTCTTCTTCTTCGTCGACTTCTTTTTATTTTTATTGCGCTCCCTGCTCAAGTGCTCTCAGGTAACTTTACTGAATTTAAGAAGTGTTTCTTTGTGAAAGAATTTCTTTCTTCCTTTCCCTTATTTTATTGCTTCTTTTTGCCCACTAATTTTTCAGCGCACGTGTTGACTTTTCGTTCCGTTTCGTTTTGTTTTATTTTGTTTCATTTCGTACCGTCTCGTCTCAAGTTCTGGCAGTAATCCACCGAAATCTTGGTAGTTACATTTTTCGGTTTTTTGCCCCCCCCCCCGCTTGTTTCGAAGGTAAAAAATCAAGCTGCAAATCATCAAAGTTGGCAACATTTCAAAAAGCTGTGGAAAAGGGTTTTTTTCTGTCACGATTTCATGTTTTTCTTTGCTTACTTCTTTTGAGAAGAACTACAGCAAATAGCTACGAGTGATTATAGTTCCAAGTTAAATCTGAAGCTAGAGAAAGAAAGAATGAGAGCGGTATGAGAGAAAGAGAGAGAGAGAATTAAAAAAAACACTTCGAATTTTCTTTTATTGTTAAAGTTGAAAGCTTAAAAAGTTTTCACTTCAAAAACGAATTAAGAAAAATCGAGGTTGAGAAAAACATTTTTTCAAGCACTTTGTTCAGTTTATTCAGTTATTGAAATGTTTTAAGGTGATTTCATTTGGAGAAGCTTTTTAAGAATGTTTTAATTTTTTTTTTATTTAAGGACTCTAGGTGTGCAAAAGAACATGATTTTTTTTTAGAGAGAAATTAATGGTTCTTGTCGTTCGGCTAGAAATGATGACATCTAACATTTTGTTATTTGAGAGATCTTTAAAATCCCGAAGAGACAATAATATATCCAAATGTTTCCAAAACCTATCAAAATGATCATCCTTCAACATAAAAATATGCTACATATGTTAATGAGCCCAAAGAGCTAAGTAATACAATAAAGACAACAAATTGAAAGTCATTAAGTTCATTGGAAAGCCCTAAAAATTTAAGTAGATTCTTCCATTGCAATATGAATTTTTATGACTGAGTGAAACCTTGATAAATGGATCATGGACAGCTGTGCTATTTGTACTAGCTTGATAGCAAGATTGAGGAACTTACATTCTCTTTGTGAACGTTTCAGACCATTTATAGAGGAAACTTCCACAAGGCGTGTATGAGTGCGAAAATTGATCGCGGTTGAAAAGCGACCAATTTTTCAAGCCCTTAGCAAGTCCCTTTTTGGAACCATAGAAGTCAGAATTAATTCTTTTTGTGCCTAACTTAGCATCGTCTATAGCAAATCATTACGTATCTACAAATATTGGCCTAAAGGACCCTTCAAAAATAATATCAATCTCGCTATAAGGGGTAGAAAATTCGAACAACTTGCGATATGATAAGAATCTACAAGTGAAAAGTCCAAAGCACATTGGGCCCTTCTGTGATTCTTATGAAAAATGTTACATTTTGATGAATAAACATTTGCATCGCTGGAAGTGATTTCAAGAGATTTCTCTTGACTAATTCCAGCGTATGCACAGTCTGCATTTATTCGAAAGTAGAGCCACACTTCGCCATCCCTCAAACGGTGTAGTTTCCCATGCTTACAGTTTCGCTAGCAACTTTTCCTGCTTTAAATCAATTCAGCTGTCAACACAACTGAGCACACGAAGAAATAAATTGAAAAAAAGAAAATAAGAAAAAAAAAAATCAGAATTGTTTACTGACTTGACATTTTTTGTTTATAGAAATACACTTTTGAGAAGGCTCTAGTTATGAGAGTACGATTGCTCGTACATGATGATGAAATATGTCTGTGAGAACGTGATACTCCAAAAAGGACCGCAGGTCTACCAACTTTGAGACGATGACAATATTCACAACTCTGGCTTGTCATTCTCCCATCGTGTTGACGTCACTGTTTCACTGTAACTGAAAATTTTACAACATTTTGTCAAATGAAAAGCTCGTGCACAAACTTTCCGTTGACAGCAGAAAAACAATATGGCGACAGGAAGTTCTCATATTTTTATTTTTATTTTTATTATTTATTATTTATTCTTTAAATAAAAGGAAATAACAATAACTGCTGAAAGGACGAAAAAAAAAATCTAAAGTAATACACAAATTCAAAGGAATTTGAATGCGCACGTAATGTAACGTAACGCGATGCGATGCGACGCTACGTAACGCAAACCGTCAGCTTTGACTGCGAAGTGTGAATTATGTTTACGGAAATGATTCTGATTTCGTTCCTGATTTCTTCTCATGCTCACGTTGAAACCTCCACGAAACACTTTTTATGAGTGTCTATGCAATAAAGTTAAAATGATAGCTACAGTTCATAATTTAGAATTTTGTGTTTTGTGCTTTGCATTTTGTATTTTTCCTCTGCATTTTCATTTAATTGCTTTCCTGTTCTTTGACAAGAAACCCAAAAAAAAAATTTTTTTAAATAAAATAAAATAAATGCCTTAAGCAAACATTAAAGAACAATGAAACGATGAGTTCGAACAATAGAAATATTTTTCCTTTACTTATTTATTTTGAAGCATTTTTCTTGTGCCTTCATAGCTTCTTCAGGAACAAAAAATAATTTATGCCTGCCGCCGTATGCTTAACCCACATTACTCATACGCAGTGCGGCTTTGAACCATGAAGAAGTGATATAAAAAATACATAAAAGAAATCAGTGTGCGTAAAGCGTATAAAGGCGAAAGTGAAAGAATGCACAGCCAAGGTCTAAGGTATTACATCATTTTTGTGCTTTAGCCCCCCTCCACCTCCCCCACGAAGCGTCGACGTGTACCTGAGCAGCATCAGATGTATGACAAATCACCTTTGAAAATTAAAAAGAATTTTTCGATAAAAGGAAGAAAAAGTTTCAAAAAGGGCTTTAAATTGCTTTCTTTTGTGACATTCTTTTACGGTAGTTCCTTTTCTTCTTTTCGTATTCATGTCAACTCTTTTTTTTTTTGCTTTTTGTTTCAATTCTGTTGAAATCTAATTAAAAAAGTTTTATATTAGGAGCATTGAAAAATTCCATTTCTGTTTTTTTCGTCCTTGAACGTCTTGTTGTGCGTTGTAGTTAAGCTTTTTGTTGTGTGAAAACCTTTAGGGTTATATTGATGTGAAATATAAAGTTTCAATCAATCAAGATTTCCTTTCTCCAATTTCGAAAGCAAATAATTTAAGTAAATTTCTTTCATAAACTGGAATTTCTGACATGGACATATTTTGCTGATCGTTGTTCCGGTCTAAATGAAGAAAAGGAGATAAAAAAAAACATGATATGTACATTTAAGAAGAACTGATTTATAATTTAACCTTTTGGCACTTTTCTCGAACGAGTTCATAAGTACGAAAATGCATTTTATCTCAATCTGCATTCGAAAGAATTGAGTGCAATTGCAGCTACCACAGCCTCTGGCCATTAGAGTTTGTCAAAACAATGCAGCTCATAGGCTTGCATGAATACGTACATACGTAGGCAAACATGTCTAGATGATGCGGCTGCACCATACCCAAGTGACCATTATAAAACTTTTCCGAGATTGTTCTGAGAGTCAGGCTGCCTAACAAAACAGGAAAACTGGCAGCCATTCTGATATATCAACTGAGCAATCATCGTCATCGAGTGTTGTTACCCACAGGCGTATCCTCTGAGCATTCATCAGTGTGTGCTTGAATGTTTTCATGCAGGACCATTGCCCGCAACGATGTGCATTGAAGAGAAATACGTAGATTGCATTGTTCATTTTATTCTTCTCATGCAAGCTTTTCAGCATATGCAAATTGCTATCTTATATAAATATGCATGTGCATATGTCATGTATATCTACGAATATCTGTAGGTATATGTACAAAAAACATATATGTATGCATGTACGTTCTTGATCCTTTGCTTTGGTTAATGCTCATGTCGTACGTGCGTAGAGAGTCCATAAGTTAAACTCTGCATATATATGTACAACATAATCGTCTCGAATGTTTGACGTCACCTCTTCATCGCCTTAACAACGTTAATTGTGAAAATGAGAACGAGACTGAAGACTCAACGTTCCATTCCCATTGTATTGAATACTGAATGCGTGCTATACGCCTTTTATCTCATTATCATGCTTGGTTTCCATTTAACAATGCTTGATTCTGTTTGGCTTCATATTGAGCGAGGATTTTCTTAAAGAATTCCATAAAAATCAATTATTAAATCATTATTTTAAGAATTCTTACTCTGAAGTCTCAGTAATGTTGTATTTATATTGTACTTAGGTATAAGAATAAATTGATATGATGCATTTAGGTCCAAATTTAACATGCTTCGAATTTGATACAGTCTTTAAAACGACAGCATTTTCTAGTCCTTTTCATGGAATTCATGTTTGATGATAAGGAAATAGAAAATATTTAACTTCACCATCCAAAAGAATGTCTTCCTTCGATACATAATTAAATCTTTAAAACTCGGTTCTCAAATATATATTTAAATGCATATCTTAAAACGCTGAACTTAACTATTTTCTTTTGCTCATTTGCCTCCAACAGCTGTTAAAATAATAAGCTACTCAGAATATTTGGAGCAGAAAAACAAAACACAATAATTCTTCTTCTAGCTCTTGAGCTTGAATGTCAACATTTAATGTCAATACTCTTCCTCTTGTTTAATGTAATATGCCTTCTTTCAGAATAATTAAGTAGGCATTTTTCAGCTCGAAAAAAGAGTGAAAAAGCTTCCTTAAAGCCCTTCAAATTCCCTTCGTGGATTGCCGAACATTTTCCTGATAATTTTATTTAACTTCTTAGCTATGTAAATATTTTTGTTTACTTTTAACATACGCAAATGTGGACACATGTGCTTGAGTAAATATTTATTACTTTAAGTAAATAAACGAGTTGATTATTTACACGGCGTATACATTTGAGTTAATAGGACTTACTAAGCATATATACACTAGCAGGCAGCTCTTTTCGGTGACTTTCAGAAGAGGCATGGATGCAATAAGTACAGGATATTTTAAGGCCATTTGATTGTAGGTAGTCAAAACTAACATTTAAGGAAAAAGTCGAAACTTTCTCATTTTATTTTCTAGAAAAACAAATTCCAACATGAAATCTATTTTATTTTCAATTTTTTTTCTATTTTCAGGTAAGTCCTTGATTCAATAACTCTCAACGTAAGCACTGAGTAAGTAAATAAGTCCTAGATACTAGATAATTAACTTCCGATGATTGACAGCAAAGAAATTTAAAACTTGTCTCATACAGATTTGAAGAACCCAGAGAACAAGTATTTTTCAATGTTTATGTCGATGGGTTCTATACAATATCCGCTTTAACTTAAGTAAGAGGACATATCCAACAAAGACAAAAACCCCTAAAATAACGAACATGACATAGTAAATCTCCATGGAAATGTGAGGTCAGATCGCGAAGCTCAACGCTCTCAAATCCAATTTCCAAAGATGACTACAAAAGAAGTGGAATACGTTGTCAAAATTTTTTGAGTTTAACTTCTGGTACCTTTTGATAGCAAAAGACAAACCTTTGCTCCTGACACATCAAATGAGTGAACACAAATTTTTTTTTTTTTGTCTCTTCCTTTTCTCTTTTCACTTCCCGTTTCTTTGCACTCGAGCTCATCAAAATCAAATTATCAGCAATAAGAGTTTTTGCATGAGCTTCCTTTATTGCTTCCCACTTCAGTCATTGGCGCTTTGTCCTTATATCACTTGTGCTGCTTCCTTCCTTTTTTCGGTGGTTTGTTCTTTCAGCGTTGTTCCATGTACGAACGTTCCGTTATAGTCAATGGCCTCAGTCTCATCGCTTTTGGTGTCAACAAGATTTACGAGCTCCACCATTTACTCTAACCCAGAGTCGAAATCTCAATTTGGCTCGCAATCAGTCGCAAACACGACATTTTATATATTTTTCCTCGCCTTATTCTTACTTATGCTCTTATGGTTGTCTGGATCTTAACATAAAAACAAAGAGAAAAGAAAAACAAAAAACCTTATTTTTTTTATCTTCCACTTTTTGTTATTTTGTTCTTTCGTCTTTGCATAAAACCAACATGTGTAAATGTGACAGTTAAATAAACGATAAACGTCGAGTGGAAATTGCCACTGGGTTCTTGTCAGGCTAATGAAGTATACTTTAAGGCTTTGGTTGAAACCATTTCGCAAATTGCATACATAAAAATATTGCCTGGAAAAATATCAAATTTTTATTTTATTTTATGCTAAAATCGCCATTTTATCGCAGCGCCAACGTCATCGTCAACGACGACGTCAATGCCGAGCACCCTTCACGGTCTTACTTGACTGACCCATCTCGAAAGTGCCACAAAGCAGACCGCAATTTCAGCAATTTTTTTTTGCGCTGCGGTGCTATGTAAACAAAAGAGCTCATAAGTGCACAATAGAGAAACACGAATGTGTAAACATATCTTCCATTTGATGGAATAAAATATCAAAAAAAAACAGAAAAATTATAGAAAATACCAAAACAGACAGAACCCAGTAGATAATTTTAGGCGGACATCCACCATGACATCCGTATGAAAAAATACCAATGTCATTACCAGGGTTCGGATTTTTTCACTTTTTTATATTTAAAGCATACTTTGTGGAGTACAATTCACATAAAGTTAAGATTTTCGGTTGCGGATGAAGCGGTTTAAAGTTCAACTTCGCTTAACTTATTCGCAAAATGTTGATAAGAAATTTTTTTCGCCCCATAAAGTATGCTTTAAATTTATAATAGTCAACAAAATCCTAGCCTTGGTCATTAGTAATGAGATTCCGATGGCCAAAAAAGTATTTTAGAGCTGCGCATGCTCGCTTCTCTCTAAATGTCTATTAATAGTAAAATCATTTGAAACGATCTTCGTGTCTTCTCTTTGTATATTCTAAAAATTCTTAAAAATTCATTTTGTTACCATTGGGGTCGAAGTCTTCAACTTGGCTTAAGAGCTTCGAAAGTTTAAACTTTCGAATATAAAGTTAAACTTCCAGAACTCGAACTTCTGCAACTCGGATTTTCTATAACTCGAACTGAATCGGTTGGCAGTAGCGAATATTATGTAGATATACCATTTCATTTCCCTAACCCGAAGTCTCAATAAATCGAACTATTTTTTTGGATAATGGTGGTCCGAGTTATGGAAATTGGATTGTGTTCTTTTAGTCCCAATGCCAGATTAACTCAATCGATTATCTTAATTATATTTGAATTTTTCAAAAATTTTTATATAAAATTAATAAACCTGGTTTAAGCTCTCTCGAGGGCTATCATTTGAAAGTTAAACCTTCAAAAAGTTTAAACTTGCCTGAAGAGTATGATCCTTACTTTTTGCCTCAGCCAGGAATCGAACTCGAGATTTTCGAATTAGGTGCGCCCGCTAACCACTACACCACGTCATGCGAAAACTTGACTGACGCTAAAACTTTATTTAAATTTAAGTAGCCAAAGATGCTCAAGCACATGAACAGCACCCTTCTACGATTAGATTGTCACCCAAAGTATTTTCCTGCATGTTCCGGCGAAGTAACTGATGACTGTCCTGCAGGATATATTTTTCTACTGGGGAGCTTGTGTGTGTGTGTGTGTGTGTGTGTAAAAGTATGTGTGGGAAAAATGGACGTGTTGCTGCAGAAAGGAATAATTCGCACATTTTTAAAAAGCAATAAATAACAACACTTTTTCAAGAATCCACAATAAAATGTTGCAACATGAATATTGTAAAGGGGTATCTCGACGTACAACATTATGAAAAGGGAAGCAAAACAAAAAAAAAGGAGAAAAACAAAGCAATAATACGAAAAACTGCTTGCATGCGTGTGGGTAGAGCTAATGCGTGTCAGTCATTATGATGAATTGCAGGAACTTCTGCATCCCGTTCCGCCAGACCGGAAAGCCTTTATTAAGAAGAGATGCCTTAAATATACTTTTGAAAAATTTTTTCTTTGAATTGAAATTCTTTTCCTTAAATTTACCTCAAAACTAGAACAAAGAAACTTTAAATGGGAAAAAAAAAAAACGTTTTCCTTTTCGATTTCCTCAGCTATTTTCATTCATATGTGCTTTAGGTTTTCCCCCTTCAATTTCATTACGTGTGGTGAAAAGATTTTCAAAAGGACTCCTCGGTAAAGTACTCCCATAAAGCATTTCGTTACTTCGCAACCAAATAAAATTGAAATATTGAGAATAGAGCTGAAAGCATTAGTAACCATGTGAGTTAGTTCTATTTTTTGGCTCCAAGGAATTCAATGGACGTGAAAATCTCAGCGGGGCATATCATATTTGATGAAGCCATCATACGAAACGATACTAATAATGATGTTGTATACAGAGTAGATATCACGACATTTTTACTCGTGGGGGGGAGGGCATAAGTTCTTCGGTTATTGTTTGCCGTATTTATTCTCGAGCACTTTTGTACGAGTTGATAGCATGAAATAATGCTATTGTGGTTTTTTGTATTCAATTCTTTTTCGTTTATTTGAAGTTTTTCTGTCTGGTACGCTTACTTTTTATTTGCCACCCGAATATATATGTTTATTTTATGCCAAAATCTCAAGATCTCATTTATATATGTTTATATATCAATGTCACTCTTAATGGTTGTAATGAGCTTTTATTTCATTTGGTGAAAAATTCAATGTTCATATTTAGTGATTTTTTGTGGGATTCGCTCTTCAAATTCGTTCATTTATGGCGAAATATACAATTGAATAAGTAGCAATTTATAAGCACGCTTTAAGGGATTCTGTTTTTTTTAATAGTATTTATGAAATTCCAGTAAGAAAATAAAGAATGATTTATTTTTTAACGAAGCAAAAAAACTATTAAAGGCAAGTTTAATTTTCAAGGCTAAATTTGAAGTACTTACACATCAGTAGGTAGGTAGGTAGGTTGAAGTGGCTGCCACTTAGGCCGTAGGCCCATTGTGATACCAAGGAAGTTTTCTTGTGTTTGTGTGAGTGTATGTCTTATTATGAAGATTGCCCCTAACATGCGATGTTTTGAAAAACCAGCGCTAGGCTTGGAACATTACACTCCGTTTCACCTGTGCCAGGAATCGAACCTTGGACCCTGGGATCAAGAGCATAGCACGCATCCCCTACGCTATCCCAGAGCCACTCAACAGCAGTAAGGGGAGAAAAACTTAAAAAGTAAAATCTTGTAGCATACTTAACGGCTCAAAATATCCAGAGTACTCTCAAAAGTGTGGGCTTTTCTCGTAAAAATAAACCAGGAATTTCCAATAATATTCCAATTGGAACTGGAGACAGGAAGTCTTAATAACCGTTCCTAGCGATACATTAGCTATTGCCATCCATTAAGTATGCTATAGAAATTTTGTCATTATTTTTCTTTACCTTATTCCTGATTTCCGATAGTGCAGACAATCGTGCCAAACAATATCTGCAAATAAAGAACACAGTTCCATATGCAGATATGCTTCAAGAATAGGCCAAGGGCTCAAAACTTTGACCCCCTCTAAAAAAAATTTAGTAAACTTTCATAACGCCGAGACACGTATCCTTTTTTGCCTCTCCTACCATAATCCGTTGTCAGAACCCCGTTGTTTTGGAAAAAGTTCCAAATTGTTGTACAGTGTTATCAACATAGTGCTGAGCAGCGGGCACTATTGGGAATCACAGCACAACACTGTTGCCAGTTTTTTAGGGGAATATTCCCCTGAATGTCTCATAATAAGCCTAATATGGCATTCAGACGGCATCGAAATCCCGGGATTTCGCCACTTTTGAGGATTTCAGCCGATATCCAGTCGAAATCCAGGGGATTTCCCATACAAATGAATGACAAACGAAATCCGCTCAGAAATTGGATTTCAACGAAATCCCAAGAGAAATCCGGTACAAACTGAATGCAACTCTGTGTTTTTCGATATGTATCGAAGAAATGCTGCAACACTACTGTCAAATTTTGAAAAGACCAAAGTAAACAAATGGGCAATGCTGTCACACGCAAACGAAAAATTCCCTACAAACTAAAAAAAAAATCCCCACAAGTCTTTACGTTTTTCCCTACCACAAATATCGTTATATATTTTTTTAAATAATATGCCTCTTGCATACAAAAATGTATGAGTAGCCATGAATATGGTAGGCTAATATTTTTGAGAATCTTTCAGGGTAGTCTGGAACTCCGAATCGTACTAAAGTCATTTAAAATTTTGTTTTTTTTTTTTTTCAAATATAAGAAGTTTCTTTCAAAAATTAAGTTTTTTTTGTTGTGGTTCAAGTAAAAATGATTTCATTAAAAATATGAATAGGCTTTATCTTGTAGCGGTAAATAAAACAGTTTTCAATTTATTCAAAAAAGGCTATACAAATACTATTTCAATTTTCAAATTTGTAGACTATCGACGCTTAACGATAGCTTCGACCGAATTTTTTCACATAAACACAGGTTGGCATAGTATTTATTTTGTCTTTTTAATTTTATGATATATAATAAAAAAACTAAATTTATAAAAAATTTATTAAATATTTTGGAATACATCACATATTCCGTACATTGGCCGATTTTAAGATATCTGTTCTTTTTTCCCTAAAAGCCATTTTTTGTTAAAAAAATCCCTTAAAAATTTTTAAGGAAATTTCCCTACAATTGGCAGCACTACAAACAGATGAATGGCTGTCAAACCAAATCCTCTCAATGGCGATATTGTCGTGTGAACGCTTGGATTTCGATATGGATTTCACGAAATCCAAGTGCCGAAATCCCGGGATTTCGATGCTCGTCTGAATGGCATATAAAATAACCTAAAGACTGATTTTGAAATCTTCTGAAAACCAAAACTTGGTCCCGCAAAAATTCCCCGAAAGACTTTTCTTTTCAAAGTCTCTCCTGAAGACCAGAAACTCCTCTTAATTTAGGGGAGATTCTCGTTGGCAACAGTATAGCACATTTCGCTTGTGTTTCTCATTGCTCATTAGCAGGGTTCGGATTTTGTTGGCTGTTATAAATTGAAAGCATACTTTATGGGGCAAAAAAAAATTTCTTTTCAAAATTTTTCGAATAATATTCAGAGAATTTGAACTTGAAACCGCTTTTAAACCTTCAAAAAAATTCAATTCGAAGTTTTAAATCGATTTGAATCTTAACTTTATGCGATTTGAACAAAATTTGTGCTCCATAAAGTATGCTTTAATTTTATAAAAATCCGGGCCCTGCTCAATAATTAGTTTTTATTTAATTTCGAGTCTTAACACTTCAAAGTGAAAGACACATATCAAAAGGGAGAAATGAATCACTTTTTAAGAAGTCTGAAGATCGCAGATATCCCTTTTTTCTTGAAATAAAACAATATTTTTTGCCAATTGTTATGGAATCTCTAAAATTGAGTGGAAGTCCAGAAAGATTTTATTTCTAAAACGCCACTCTAGGGAAAGCTTATACCAAATTACCATGAATTCAAGTATTCATCCCGCACCCACCATAAAATCATGATATCCATCCAACACCACAAGAATTTCTCAAATTTTCCCCCAAACAATAAATATCGATTTAATAAATTGCTATTCAGAAGTTTTTTTCTTACGCAAAAATAACGAAAGAAATTTATTCCTTATTGGTGAATTAAATCGTCGCTTCAGAAAGTTTTATTTCCGAATGTCGGCAACAACCACAAAACAAAAAAAAAAAAATAAAAAAGGAAAAAATCCAATAAGCATTTTATCACATTCTAATATGACACTCTACGAGTACGTAATAAGATAGCCAATCAAAAGATCAAGTAAAATCACCGCAGAGCTTCAAAATTGTTCGTATTAAGTGAAGCTATTCACTTAGTTGGGGATATCTTCATAAATATTGTATGGCATAATAAAAACGGCCGAGCAACTCAAACAACGTAAATAAGGTAACGAACGATAATTCATGTTCCCGTCGTGCAAGATTATCAACCATAAACGTATATCAGTTGAGTCAGGTTACCGGTTTTCGGTTCGAATGTAAATAAATAATGAAATGGGCCACAAAAAACTCAGGTTTTCTAAAGGGGATAAAACATGCGTGCACACACGCACGCGCCACACACGCACAAAAAGGAAATGTATGACTGAAGTTACGAGGGGCCAAACAGAAGAGAAAAACGCAATAAAAATGCGTAAATAATGATGTTTATGGGAGTTTTGGAACGCATCGAAGGATGAAAAGGAGCCCCAACTGGGCTCAGCGGTTGATTGGATAAGCTTGAACAAATTTTTTTTTGGGGAGAAAAAACTACTTCAAGCATGTTTATGAGCGCATAACATGCATAAATAAACACATACACGTCTCTGTCTGAGCCAGGAAATTGAGAAAGGGAAAAAGGATTTTACGTTCGATTTTTTATTTATTTACAAAAAAAAAAAAAATCACACACACACACATGGTCATGAATGCTGAATTTAAAATGTTCTCCATTTTTGTTTTTTATTTTTTTTCCATATTTTTTTATATTCAATACTTTAAAAATCTGCGATGGGTAATCAGTTTCCCCTCGTATGAGAAGCGGCAAGCTATTTGCATCGAAATGAGTTTCTAGTCCAATGAATTTGTCTCGTTCGAATCGTCAAGTGATAGAAAGTGAAAGATTTTCACAAAATTTGGATCGTAATTTTTTTGTTTTTGTTTTGTATTTGTTTCGTTTTTTGTTGTTGTTATACCCAGCGTAAGCGGGGTATATTAGTTTTGTGCAAATCTTGTAACAGGGAGAATTAAGCTCCGGAGATATAGAAAAATATATATAGAAATGATCAGGATCAAAAACTGAATCGATTTAGACATGTCCGTCTGTCCGTCCGTCCGTCCGTCCGTCCGTCTGTCCGTCTGTCCGTCTGTCCGTCTGTCCGTCTGTCCGTCCGTCCGTGGTCGGATCTCCTCCGAAACGGCTGGACCAATCAAGTCGAAATTTGGCACACAGGTATATCGGGATCCAAGTATGATCCTAAGTAAAAATGGGAGACATCCGCCCACTGCCACGCCCACAAATAAATATAATGTGTTTTCAGTAAAATGCTTGTAACTTGCGAACCACTCAACAAATTCCATTGATATTTGGTGTACTGGTAAACAACGAAAAGGGACATATCCTGGCAAAAAATGGACGCCGCTTTCCTCGAGCCACGCCCACAAATAAGCCCAAAAATAAGGGCTTATCGTAACTTGTGAAGTAAAAGGCGTAGAAGCTTCTAATTCGCAGCATAGGTTGACCAAGGCAAATGAAAGGTGTAGGAACAAAAATTTATGTAGCCCGCCCACTGCCACGCCCACAAATAGAGAACTTTCATAACTTCCGAAGTAAAAGGCGTAGAAGCTTCAAATTCGCAACATAGGTTCACCATGGCGAATGAAAGGTGTCGGAAAATTTTTTTTATGGCCCGCCCACTGCCACGCCCACAAATGAAGATTTTTCGTAACTTACGAAGTAAAAGGCGTAGAAGCTTCAAATTCGCAACATAGGTTCACCAAGGCGAATGAAAGGTGTAGGAAAAAATTTTATGCGGCCCACCCACTGCCACGCCCACAACTGAAGATTTTTCGTAACTTCCGAAGTAAAAGGCGTAGAAGCTTCAAATTCGCAACATAGGTTCACCAAGGCGAATGAAAGGTGTAGGGAAATAATTTATGTTGCCCTCCCACTGCCACGCCCACAAATAGAGAAGCAAAACATAGTGCGCTCATAATGTCGGGACGCTGGGTATTTCAAAGTCGGGCTTGACCGACTTTAGCTTTCTTACTTGTTTTTTTTTTGCAATCACAAACTTCAGACTTAATGGCTTTTGAACGGATAATAAGGCGCTGTGTGTGTGTGTGTATGTGTGTGCGGGTCTATGTATTCGTGTATTCATGGCTGCAGCTGTTGGGTTAAGGAAAGGTCTGCGCAATGTAATGCTTCATTGAATTTTAATGATTATTAATACCATTTATCAATGGGGGCCAACAATGGAAGTGTGCCTTACAAATCAATTTGATTTAATGGCTTCGATGTAGAAGAAGCATTTATTTTATTTTTATTTTTTATTCAAATTTTTTCTTTTCTGTTTTTTGGCAGACAGATTAAAAACAATTCGGATTCGGATTCGGATTTTCAATAGCGCTTGATGAATTGGGCAAAAAAATTGTCATTTTTAATTTCTCCATAATCTTGATAGCAGAAATTGCAGCCAACACCTGAAGACACAAATAAAAAAAAAATAAAAAAATAAAAATTTGCAAAAATAATTTATGGCTCCCAGAAGAACTGATCTCCCCTTCCACACACCTTTGGAAGGGTTTGTTTCACTTTATTAATGTTGCAAACGATTTTACGCCAATAAAAAAGCAATGAATAACTTGTTAATCCATTTCCATGTATCATTCAGTCGTGAAGACAACCAGTGCAACTTTTCCCATGAAAGGAAATGAATATGTATTGGATTCGAATTGGGAGGTCCTTTGATGAATCACAGTTTTTGGTTATTTTTGGTTTTTTTATTTTGAAATGAATAGTTTTTGTGATAAGGCTGCCGTGTTTTAATGAAAATTCCGAAAAAAAAAAATGAATTTTTCATGCGAAATTCGCGAATCGAGAAACTTGTTTTTGAATTTTTTTTTTTCTCTGAATATGGTTAGCATTAAAGTATTTAAAGGATACTTGAAAATACATGAAACTGTTTACAGTGTGCTCTCTCCTTGCGGACACTCCTTTCAAGCGGACACCCCTCTTAAATGGACACTTTATTTAGTATTCTTGCTTCTCAAATAATTCCCTCTTAAGCGGACACGTCCGTTTAATGGACATTATTTGGGTCCCGTGGGTGTCCTCTTAAGAGGGAGAACACAGTTTATAAAAAGAAGTTAAAGACAAAGATATTTCTGTTTTAGAGAAAAATCAAAGTGAATTTCTACATAATTGATTGGATTTTCGAAATAAATTGTCTTTGATCAATAAATAGCTTCAACGCTATATAAAATCCACGCACACATAATGAAAAGAAATTGATGGCCAACAAAGCCCACAAATATTTCTCGCATATTCAATTAGAGGCTCCGTTTTATATCGCCCCATTTTCATAAAATTCAAACATTTACTTTTGTTCAATTACATGAAAGGAAACCGAAGACTTTCCTTCTCAGCTATCCCAATCTCAATTTCGAATTCATTCGGTGCAAATTCGGTGAACGCCCTCACTATTTACATAGCTGAAGAAAATCCAAAATGTAAGCAATTACTTCCGCTGATGCCCCAAGATTAGATAAAGAAACTTCGCACGCCACACAGCGAGGGCGTTACAGTGAAATGTTGGACCTCCAACTTGCACAACCAAGCACAAAGCTATCCTTTACTCTTTGAATGTCTGTATGTATTTCTACTACACATGTATACAGATATATATACATATGTGCGCATGCTGCTACGAATAGCAGTTCAACGTTAAGTCCAAGTTATTGCCAACGAAAATACTCGTATTTGATTCAAAATAATGGCATATAAATAGCATTTAAATGTGTAGGAGCGAACTCTGTTACATTTCGGGCACTCCTACGACCTTACGACCAACGACCTACGACCAATGACTGGTTAAATAATACACACTCCATTGCTATGGCGAATTAAATTGCAAGGTTGGTTTGCAGATCCATTACATTACAGTGCAAAACAATACAATTCATTAGAAAATGTATCGATAACATCGCCCTTATAATAAGTACACAGCACACAACCTCTCGAACGAAGGTGATTTACAATCGCATTATGTATTCTGGCATGTCATTTTCCGATATGAATTAATTCAAATGAATTGCTTTCGAATTATTGTTATCGGGAAATAATTTTCCTTTTGCGAAATTGCTAATGCGTATTAGGGAAAGGATGATTACCATCGTAAAGGAAATATACTGCGACCAATACGAGCACGAATGGCAAACACTCAGGCAAAAGGCAGATTTTGTTGAAAACATACCTACCCATGATTTTGTAGGTATGTACATACTCGTAAAGCAACAGGCAATCGAATCGAGTCGTCTCAAATAATTTTTACGATGCAAATTTACATAATCCTTAAGGTACACAATTAGTAGCAAAAGGGCTATTGAAAATTATTACATTAACACTTGAATATGGCCATAAATAATTTGTCGCCGTGTAATATAAGTATGTATGTATGTTCGTATACGAACATGCTTATAAGCAGCTTGGATCCTACGGCGAACGCCAGTATCTTAACAATTGCCATCGTTTGTCAACTCTACATATGTGTGTGTGGAGTAATGGCTTCTTTGAAATTCAATTACTGGCTGGCTTTATGTTTCTACACATTGTTGAAGACTGTAAATTTCAATTGTGAATGAGTTTCTCTGAACTTTAACTGAATATTTACACTTCTACAGAGCATTATTTGGGCAAGACTTTAATTAATTAAAATAATTAAATGTATGTGAAGTACTTATTTAATTAAATTCCATTTGAATTGTGCAATTCATCTTAAGATGCATTGTTTCCTCTTTAGAAAAGCTTCCATCAAGTGAGACTTGAACATTTTGAAGTACCTACACAATATGGCTACACAAAAGCCATAACCCTTAACGATAACATTTACTACTTAATTTAACAATGAATAAATTTCTGTCTCACTTTATAATCTACTCTACATCATACTTTAAATTTTATCCAAAAACATAAAGAAACACCAAAAAAAAAAATTAGTTCGTGACATAATCCCATTTAAACCGTCCCTCGAAGGGCATGCTTCGCAGCTTTTCTGCTAAAGTCCTTTCAAGAAAGTGAAGTACTTTCCCATAATAAATTTAACACTACTTTTCCCCCGGTGAATTCCCTGGTACGACAATTCGCCATTTTCCTCCATAAATACACCAACTTTTTCGAACTTCATGGCGTGAGACTATATTATTCAAAGCTTTCCTGCTTTAACGCGATGCGGTGGGACGCGTTGCGTTGCGTTGACGGGATGACGGAGCTTCGCACCTAGCGAGATTATGATTTTACTTACGGCATTTGCACCTAAAATCCTCTGACATTTCCATTAAGCTAATTTCCCGTTCTATTGTTAAATATTTCGCAACTGAGCGAACTGCGAATAACTTCTGCAGGCTATGAATTTCGATGGACATCAAATTGGATTGGGTTTCAAGTTCGGAACTTGGCATTGCTAATAAATTTCAATTCTATCATTTTGTTCGTTTCCTTCTATACTCTATATTATTATGTTCGTGCTGCTTTGGATCGCTTTTAATGAGCGTTGGTTATAATGCAACTTGGGCTAGCTTTGAGCAATTTTTCGTAATTAGCTAATTAAGCATGGCTTATTATTTATTCCGATTAATAGTTACATAATTATGTGGAAAGTCAAAAGAAATTGCATGCAAAATCATGCCGCCCTGGGGTCTTCATTATTTCATTTAGACGGAGGCAATGCGAACAATTTAAATTTATCCATTGTGCTTTTTTTTTGGATTTAAATTTTTTTTGGTTAAGTTTTAAAAAATGGCGATAGTTGCTTACGTGAGTAATGGTGATATTATATCACTGATATAAATGGAAGTATACTTTTAGGGGCAGTCATTGTTTATAAAAAATTCATTTGTTTTGCTTAAATTAAAGATGAATACTCATACAAGTTTAAGTATAAGTGAATTAAGGTGATTTCAAAAATCTCTGTTAAATCCTCAAAATATTATCGGGTACAGAATTAAAATGGTAGTCGGCATACGACCAATGGAAACCGGAGCTCCTAAAGCCTTGTATTCAATGTTTCTCATGATCTTTTCAAAGCCGTCTTATGTGCATTTCACTGCAACAAAACAAAGACTGATAGATTTGACCTCCAACTACTGAGATTTAGAATAATTGATATTGTAGGTTGAATTTCTAAGCACCTTTAAAGTCTGATTCTTTAGCTAAACGGATCTACAGTTGTCAAATTAGTGCAATCAATAAAAAAAAAAGTTTTTTTCATCCCATTACTTCGAATTGAAAGAGATAAGGTAAATTTGTCCCATCATTTGACTTCGTACTTGTATATCGCCTTTCCATCAATGTTAAAAAGTAGGTCGAATGACTTTTTTCCCCTGCATTATTTCGAAACATTTTAAAAACTTTTCCTTTTGAAGAAATAATGTGAAAACTTTTTCATTAATTTTCATTTAATTCAAACTCATTTGAAGCATTTCTTTTCAAATCAGAGCAAGCAAAAAGGAATTTTCTTGATGGCGAACACTTTGATATGATTAAAAGTGCTTCGTTTCGGTAGAAAGAGAAGAGCAAAACTTTCAACTGTGTACGTTCAAAAGCTAGAAAAATGGTATAGACTCCATTGATGGAATGTTTGAACACAAGGCTCTGTCGGTTTTAATACTTTTTTGTAGACGACACAACGAGAGTCTATTTTCTACTGGATTCGGGCATCCAACAGACACGTTCAAAGCGACTCCAGATAGAATGGATGGTTAAAATTATGTGAAGAAAACATAGACATCATCAGGAGATTTTTTTTTTTGAGCTACGTATATTAGGGTGGATCGATTTTTTTTTTCAAAAAAGCGTATAACAGAAACGTAAACTAGATGAAATTCTAAGAAAATTTTGTCTACAAACCCTTAGAGTCTAAAATGAATTCCTACCTCGCGCAAATCAATCTCAAAATATTGCTTTTGGGTTTCATGAAATCTAGTTTACGTTTCTGCTATACGCTTGTGTTCGAATTTTCGCCCCATACAAATCGACCCACCCTAATGTATATCCTTCCGTCTATTGGCCTTTATATAGTTTTCTTAGTGATGAATTTGTTCCACAGGTATGAATATAAATAGAGACTACAAGTACGGTAGAGTTCAGGAAAAAATTGGGCCCCCAACATTTTTAAGGGTACCTTCATTAATCAAATTTTTGCTAAAAAAAAACTCCGAAAAGGCATGTTGATGATCTTTAGGAAATTATCTTGTTTTGAGACTCTTAAAGATTTTTTTTTTGTTTTTTTTATTGGGGTTGTACACGTTTTATTCAAAAAGGGCGTGGTCTAAAGACCCCTTTAATGAAGTTAAATTCAATGTGTTAAAGTTCATGAACAATGTGTCTTGTATTGATTTGTATTGTATAAATTTTTTTAACTACTTACATATAAATGTTGTTATTTTTTTTGCTATTGATAAAAGCTACAGGAATTTTTTATATCATGTTTCTTTTTATTTTCTTAAAGAATTGTTGAATAGTATTTTTTATCTATCTCTGAAAGATTTTTCGAGCTTTAAAACAAGCTGAAAAATATTTTCGTGTGAGCACGTGCGAAGAAAGTTGTCCTCAAAATTATCCCCTGATTATGTGTTGACAACAAAAGAACATTTTTATCGACATCATTCGATTGTGTCAAAGCCAAGCTCTATAATTTTTCAAGACGTCATTTATATCGTGTTAACCATGTTTGGCTAAAGCACCGCAATTTATTTCACAACACAATTCAAGAACAGTCTAAATGTCATGGCATTCTTCTCTTTATTTGGCACCCCACTTACTACCTTTCGGCTCACCAGCCGATTGAGCCCATAGGTAGGTACGTAAATTCAATGGAAAAGCACATCTCCTCGGAAAAGAATTGCGAACATTGATTCTCGCCGCATTAAAGTCATGACTGGAAATCTAAAGCAGGTTCATCCCTATTTACTGACAGAAAAAAAAAGGAAGAAAAACTCATAAGTACACGGTAGGAATGTAAACAAAATCAAAGACGAAAATAAAATTAAGTAACAAAACAAATGGTTAGCACGACAATTGGCCAAAGGATACGTATGAAGGATGTACGTTCTTACATACATATGTGTGCGTATGTCGTGTGTGCGTGTGTGTGTGTGTCTGTACTCGCAATAGGCCCAACGTTAAGAAGCAGGCAACTACTTAGGAGTATATTTCTGCTCGCTCTTTTCACGTTGCCATGCTTAAATTGATTTAGAGAACCAGGCAATGGGAGGCTTCGTGAGTGAGCATGCACGTACAACAATACATACCTTACTAAGCATATACGAGCTTAGTCGTGTTAAAAAAATATACGACGTGCTTGGACTACCGGAAATAGTACCCGACCCATACTGTTCTTATTTCCCTTGCTCTCTTCTCCTTCTTTCAATTGAAAGAAATTTTTTTTTTTTGCGCTCACTGAGGCCACTTGAGTTCTTAATTATTAATATTATATTACAATTGCCTTATTGGGCTCTTCTATGCTTTTCTTTTATTATTTGCTGTGCTTTAAATTCATTGCTCTATGCCGTTTATGGGTCACATTTTAACCACACTGAATAAATTCCCATGGGCCAAGGCAATACATGGAATTATAAAGGAATGCAGCAACGATAGCTCACTCTGTGGTGTACTAGTTAGCCTCTCGCTTTCTGCTCATTTCATTTCAAATGCAAATTGTTTTATTTACTCAGAGGCATATTTTGTTGTCATTTCTTGTTAATTGTGCTTGTATCCTTATTCTTGTTCTCGTTTTGGTTTATTTGTCCTTTGTGATTGATTTACTGGTTAAATTAATGACGCTTTATTAGTGCACTGCGGCAAATTTGTCGCTCTATTGCTTGCATGCAATGCTTATGTTCCTCGTTCCTACAGTTCCGGGTCGAATAAGCTCGAGTGGCCTCGTTGCTTGCTTTCAAGCCCAACGTAAGAGCTTAAAGGTTTAATTTTGTAAATATATTCAACGCCACAAAGAAGAAATTTTTCCCATTAAATCGATATTTTAATGTACCCACTCAGTGGTGCCTTAAGCCACAACTTAAAAGGACAGCTCAATAACTGTAGGTCTTCCATATCCTATATAAATTAGGAACAAATGTGCCGCAACTGATAGCGTTGTGTGGTCGATAAAGCTCAATGGTGATGGCTTTTTTTTTTCTTAGAATTAATTTAGTCAGGTAGTCCAAAATAAAGTGATGTATTAAAGAGACACAAAAGGAAAATTTTCTAAGTTTTTTATTATCGAAAGATTTTATTTTTATTAGATGAATTCCGAATTCAACGGTTTCCCCCTATTTCGGGCACGAGGAATCGAACTGCGTCATTAGTTTTTTGATTTATCATGCAAAACTTTTTTTAAAAGTTTTCACCACTTTTTGGCGCATAAATATATATGACTTAAAGTTTGGTATTCTAAGCTAACACCAAAATGTGCTCTGAGATATGCCAATTAGTTCTTCCCAAAATACCGTTATGATGAAATGCCGAACTAGGGAGCTATACCAATTTAAAACTCAAAAATCATCTACTACTTATTTTTAAAAATTTTTTCATTTTTTATGAAAAATCCCTGAAGTATGCTTCGAAATATTTAAAATACTAACAAAAAGATTTTCTCGGATTCGAACGTTTCAAACATCTCTTGTTCGAGTGTCGGATGTTCGTTCTACGTTATTATTGTTATTATTTGTACTCGGATTTTGTGTTCGAGTAAAACGGCTTTCCGAGTTGAACTACAGAGTAAGGCCGCTTAATTCCAACAAAAATTCTTCAAGGTATCGAATCAAGAGTACTCGATTCTAAATAGCGTCATATTAGTTTCGTTACTTATAACAATGGTGGACAGGTTGAGAAAAATGTCGTGCCACAAAAATGATTTTTTCAAAAAAAACATGTTCCACTAATACTTGATTTTAATTGCTTTAAAATGTGAGCAAAATTAATTATTTCTCGATCCTAAAAGAAGATTTTACTTACAATCCAAACACTAATCGAGATGTGTAAGTCCATTAAAAATAAAAGCTTGTAAGTTTTATTGAGGAAAATCAAAATTTTTCAAGTAATAATATCATTTTGAACCATCGATCTTTCGAATAGAGCAACTATTTTGATGTAGTATTAAAACTAAATGTTTTATCAATGAATTAACATTGACAAATTTTTGCAAATTCTATAAGTGTGGGACATACAAATTTTTGAGGGTAGACAGTAAAGTTGGAAATAACGTTCAGAACTCTTGTCGCAAAAACCTTATCGAACAGTGTAATTGCTTTTCTATTTATATCAATCCATCCACAATAGAAATCATAATATCCTTTTATGAATAGCAGAACTGGCGAAGGGGTTGACCTAGAATTTCAAAGAGAATAATGAAGAGGCAGCAAGATATATATTTAGGTTCCGCCATTATAAAGCGAAGCCACTCTATTTGCAATATAGAATGAAATATTCCAAATATTATTATAGCAAACAAAATTCCAATTTCCTGATTTGAAAAGGCTGAATTGTTACAATAAAAAAGCGTAATTAACTGCTTTGAACATTCTTCAACATCAAATTGAATCTTTGATATCCCATTTCGAGCTAAAATTTCAAATTATCGATCATCAGAAACCTTCGAAATTTCTTGGAAAATGTGGAACAAAACACAATTTGGAAATTGACTTTCAAAGCTTGAGAGGGTCAAAGACCAACAAAATACATTGCTTTTTATTGAATACCTATACGGAAGACCCATGTAGGTTGAGACGGCAATAATTTGGGAAATAATAAATTGTTCATGGAAATTTACACCGTTGGGATGGTAAAACTGTAATTTGTACCGTAGTGGAGTATCCTTAGAGATATTATATTTAACTTTTTTTCAAATATAATTTTTTTGTACACGTATAAAATCCTCGTATAGAATCCTAAAAAGGACAAGCATTCAAATCACATTCAATCATGTCTTCATGGCGTGTTTTAAATAAAATCGTCTTTGGACTTTGCTGCTTGTTAATTTTAATAGTAAATCCAATTCAGAAGCTCATATTTTCAGTGATGAGTTTTTACGTTGTTTTTAGGAAAATATCGATACCAAGATGGTCTCAACCAACACCCTTTCGACCTATTATCAAATGACGTTTAATATTTTATAGTTTATAAAATATGTTTGAAAATGCTCTAGAAAATCAAAGTGGGCGCTATTTAGATCTTCAACTACCATTCAAATACTTCACATATCGCAAACCCTCTTCTAAAGTGACACAACTTATAGTTCACCTGTCTACCTGCACGAAAAATTCTATTCTGTTCACCTTAGAAGAAGGTGTGCGATGTGTGTTTCAATATCTTTTTAAAATGTGGCCTACTCAAAACTATACAGCCTTTTTAAATGTAAAATCTGAACCAGGAATAGAAATAACAAAGATATTTCTTTGTTAAACTTTTCATTTCCAAGTTTTGAAAAATTCAATAAAAAACCATAAAAAGCTTTCATTCATAGAAAAACTATGAATCGTTCAATCGCTTGGAAATGATTTCTTCAAAAGCAAGTGAAAGTCCACGGAATTCTTGAAATATCAAAAAAATATTTGGATATGTATATTAAAAGAAAAAATTTATAAAAAACTCTTTGAAAATATTTTAAATTCTAACATTCAACAGAAAGGCTACATGCTTCAAGTACATCTAAACTTAATAAAAGTTTCAAACTTCGCTTCGAAATTTTCCTCACATTTTAAGTACACACATCAGCCAAAAGAGCGGCGAATGTTCGTCTGTCTCGATAAACTTAAACTTCTCAAAATCGAATGAAATTTATGTACGGAGTACATCAGTTTTATTTACTTTATTTCGAACAAAATGGACTTTTACTTACAACGACTACTTGAAAGACTTCCCCAATTTCAATGTACAAATTCAATGAGTTTTTTCTTTCGGAAAATGTTCTTTTTTGACAGAAAAGCAAAGAAAAAAAAAACAAAAATAAATAAAGAAATCAGCGAACAAATATGTGCATTTCTTTCATGCATTTCATTCAAAAACTGAGATAAAATAGTGTCGAAGAAAAGAAACTCAATATGTATGCTTTCAGCTTTCATAGTATTAAGCGAGTTAAGTTCTTTTTGAGAACGGACTTATTTTTTTACCATATATACGACATGGTTAGAGTGACCATATTGTTATGGTTTATCAACGATATTTGGTGTTTTTGGTCAGTGTCTCATTTTGTATTGTTGTATCAGTATAAAAAAATTTATAATAAATGTCCCGATTTGCACCCAAGGAAAATGTGGTCACTCTACACATCGTTGCAGTTGCATTTGATGCTTTTAAAATATAAAATGTCTTCAGCAAATATACTATATATATATATACCAAGCAGATAAGCCAATAGCGTGATACTCCAACAAGTGCAAACAGTTGAGACTTAATTTTTTAAGCGCTTAGCTTTTTCAAAATAAGACTCGAAAAAACAAACTCCAAGAGCTTTGAAACTAGTATGCTGTACGCTTTTTATGAAATTTACCATGGATTTCATATGCAATCGCGCTATCCACTTTTGTTCACATCAAGGAAAAAACAATGCTTCAAGCGTAAATTGTTCTCTTTATTTTGTTAAAAATATATATTCTTTATTTTTGTGTTCTTTAAACTCCAAATCAGGGATGAGAGAAAAGTTTATTGAGAAATATAAAATATTTCTATGAAAACGACTCCGAATAACATTAATTAACGTCTTTAAGGCTTGTAAACAATAGAAAAACTAGCAAAAACAGAACTACTTACTTTGTGTAAAGCTTCGGCTAAAAGCAAACGAAGTAGCTAAAAGCTCTTCAGCGGGACTTCAAAAAAAAAAAAAAAAATAGTAATAAAAGCCCACTGTTTTCTCCCGCAGTGCAGCGTTGAATATTTGCTGTAGAATTTTTTCCACGTCAAATTCTTGAAGGGTGACGAAAACTTCTAACGCGACAGTATGTGACTTTTTAGCATGTGTTTGACACCCCGGTTAGTTTCCGCGGCAAACAAACCAGCGCACTTAAAATCAGTGAGATGCACTTTTGAGTCAGTCAGAAAAGGGTCCTTTGGAAAGCGCAACGAAAAGATTTAAAAAAAAAACAGACGATAAAAAGTGCCACTCAACAATTTTTTCAACGGCAATAAAAAAAGGCTTCAAAATCTCTGCCCAAAATATAGACAAAAAAAAAGAAATACAATAAAAAACACCTCCAACTCTCCAATGTCGTTTTTAAATTTCATGAAGACATCAACGAAATAAATGTACAGTACAGTTTGCTGAAGTCCACTCACGGCTCCCCACATCTTGACGCTTCCATTTGCATATGAATGTGTGCAGACAGGAAGCGGATATAAATTGTAGCCGCAGACAGTAAACAAAATTTGTTTATTTATGTTTGCCTGCGTTCGTTTGTATTTGACTTTTGTTATCGCAAGCGTATCGCCAAAGCTACCATTTAATACCTTTATTGTCCCCAAGTGGTTGACATCGTCTGCTCCGTGTTTGTTTATTGGCATTTCAGTCTCTCGCAGCCATTTGTCGCTGCTTGTTTCGTTCGGCATGACATTTAAATGGGTTCTTGAAGGTGTGGTGTGGCAAGGATGACACTCGCAGGATTAATTAATTTTGACGCAAATGCGATTTAACTTTAATGGAAACGTGATGAGCAAATAGTTACTTGAAAGACATGTCAATAGCAATGGCAAATGTAGATGTGCGTAAACATTAAATTTAATTTCTTCAGGAATCTCTTCTTAATCCAGCGTACTAGAACCACATATGCCTTAAGGCACTTCATAATTATTGACCATTTTTCTTTTTCCTAATATTTAAATTGAAGAAAAAAATTTTTTTTCAAAAATTAACATAAAATTTGTAGCATGAGATAATTTATGACCTGCTAAAATTGTATTCAATGGCATTAAAGCTGTTAGTTATTTTTTGTTCGCACAATCTCAAATTATGTCACATAAATGAGCACAAATTTGCCGAAGCTAGCAACACATCAACTGCTTTCATTCATTCATTCATTTTCTACTCCATTTAGCTAGCGTTTTCATCTAACCATGATTTTTTTTTATCACAAAATAATTTGCGTATTATTTAGCAGACACTCCGGTTGTAAATTGAATTTCTCAGGACTTTTCTCACTCGATTTTGTTGAAGATCATGCAGTTTTCTTACTTTGATAATTGGAGAAGTTAAGAACATGGAAAAATTTACTTGAAATCAATATTGAAATAATTCGCCCTCTAAAAATATTAGAAATTCTAGTATTTGGAGAACGGACCCCTCCGATATTTCATTTAACTCATTCGCCTATCACAAATCCTTTCAGTTAACAAGTTTTGCTAGACAGCCAAGCCAATTGAGGTTCACTATAATAACGAAATGCTTGAAAACACAGAACGGAAATTCCTGCACGTTACTCATACGCGTTGCTCATACAACGGGCTGTGCGAAAAAGATATGCTCGTTGAGGTGAATTTTTCCATATATAAAAGCTAAAATCATCATATCGCAATACCATCAGTACAACGTATATTAGTGTTTTAATGAATGTGTGTGGCTTTGTGTTTGTGTGTGTGTGTGTGTGTGTATTTGGGCGTAAGTTCACCGGAAGGCCACATTTCGTTTTCGGTTATTTGATATTTGGTGGGTACATTGGCCGATTGCAATCGATTCCGCGTAGTATTAAAACTATGCTCTCTCGGGCTTTGCCAAAAAACAACAAAATCGAAAAAAATACCCCAATTAAAACAAGAAATAGCGACTCGTCCTCTGCGCGGCTATGGTTACATAAACAAATCGGCCATGAGCCGCATTGCAGCTTTAGAGGTTTTATTGAACGTTTCGTGGGCGAGTGGCTCTTTCGTATTGTCTCCGCTTTGCTTTTGGTATCTCGATTGTAATTTAGCTCATTGCCGGAAATGGTCGACTTTTATTATATCGTTCAATTTATTGCATGAAACAAAATTCAGTTTTGTTGTTGTTGTTGTTGTTGCGTTTTCGTTGTTTCCACACTCTCAATTTGTTTGTAATTGTTGTGGAAAATGTTTATTCGACCGCTATGCAATTAAACGGTAGGCTCTGTGATAATACGAAATTCGGATTCATTGTTGGTGCTTCGACGATGAGTTTCAATTTGTAATTATCAAAAGGTATTTGATCGATTTTTGTTTTTCGCTTTTTACAAATTGCTTAATTTCCTTTGTTTGAATTCGAAATTGAATTTAATTCGCTTTCAATTTCTTTGATTCGTTCGCAGTTTGGCATCACTGTTGAAATTATATCCATTTAATTTGCATTAAATCATTAATTTAAAAACTATTTGAAGAGCTACTCCAATTATTCAGACATATCACACACAATATTAAAATTTTTAAAAATCAATTTTCTCATATTCGACTGCATTTGACTAAAGCAAAAACAACTCTTCGAAAATGAAAGTTCCTACCAATTGATTTAAAAGTAAATTTAGAATAACAGAATTTTATAAAAAATTATTTTCGATAGGCTTTCAAAGAGAGTGGGTTATTCTTCGAGAAGTGCAGAGTTTTGAGCTTTACCGATTTTGTGGTTAATTTGTGATATGTGAAATTCCTGAACATGAAATTGAATCATTTCTCTTCTCTAAAGGATTATGCTGAGCTTGTACCAAGAAACTTTACTGCTTAAGGAGTCTTTCACCGAACAGAAAAATTACTTACTTAATCAAATCTCCCCCCGAAGAATACGGTAAGCCAGCTGATATTGAAACGTTTTTGAGAAAATGTTAGAATTTGTCTCCCCATGCATGCTTTCAACAATGCTTGAAACCTTTTCAATCAAAGATTTTATCTTTGAAATGATTCCACGGTGCAGCCACATCTCACCACAAGACTCTATAAATTTAATAAAACCCAAGAACGTATACTGAAAAATTGCACTTGACACTGCATGAACATTGCAACTTTTACTTCGAATTGTGAACTGCAGATTTTCACGCAAACCAACCAACCCACACACACACACGATCTGACATTTTCTCATTTTCCAAGTGCAGTAAATCTTAAATATTTCATTTCTCGCTGAACGGAATGAAGAAGCAGAAACCAAAACATCATTTAAGTAGAGCTGCGGGTTGCTTTAGTTTCAGAAAACCAAAGGAAACCAAAAACAAAGTACACGAAGAAAGTGCAGCTAAAAAAACAAAAAGGGAAAAACTAAGATCTTAGCTGTATTTGCTTCCTTAGCTCTTAAACTTTTTTGTACCTTCGAGTTCTTCCGACCAAACCAAGCCGCAGCAAGCCACAACCATGAAACTAAAAACCGTTAAAACCACAACGCGTTCACCTGAATGAAGTTGGCAAAGCGGGGAGCTGCTCCGCCCGCTTTCATGTGAATGTGTTACCACGAGTATGCAACCGAACTGCAATAAGGATAGATCAAAAAGGAAAGAAGCGAAAATGGAAACAAAGGCGAAATCATAAAAAAAATCGATTTCACTCAGAGTAATCATTGTAAGCTTGTGTGTGATTCGAGACATTCCTACCATCGATTAGGACCATTAACGCAGAGCAAGAGAACATGCTCCATGTGTGCTCTAATAGAAAATGGAGATGTTTTCAACTAGCACGGTAATGGCTGGATTAGTGTTGGTGCTCTCAGAAAAGAAATCAGAAAATGAATTGAAAATGATATTTGCCCGAAGTAGATTGGAAGCCATAATTGAATATTTAAGTGCTTGCTTTTTATTTATATACAAACGTCTTATAAATACTAACAGTTTGTGGAACATTCAATTCAAACTCACCGAAGTAATCAATATAGATTCTTCTAATGAGCATTGGCGTACGGACGAGCTGATGATCGAAGAGGAGCCATAACCAGAAAATTCTGTAAATTATTCCATCAAAGGGAGTCCTATTCATCAATTGCAATGCAATATCCATACCATATCAGTGGTGCGGTTTGTGTTGTCAAAAAATTATTCTTGAAATCTTAAACTCTGGGAGAAGCTTGCTTATGACACAAGTAGAATTTGTATACAGTTTTAAGTATCATATATAAATAAATATGTCTAAATGAGATAATGTTAGGGCTACCAGTTGGCGCGATTTCAATGTGATTTCTTGGATTTGGGTATTTTTGTCCACAGAATCCTAGTTCAAAACAATTCATCGGTAGGTAGCCATTACACTAGGTAATAATGAAGTCCTGTCAACAGTCAGAAATACCTACAGTGGAGACATATGTCCGGCGATTTATGAGCCGTACTCTGCACTGGAAGCTTTTCCAAAGATTTCTTCAAGTTTTTCATATTCAAAAATGGTTTATAAATCCTCAGTACTTGACTTCAGTAAAGTAGCCTCGACGAACGAGTCATCAAATATTCACAATGAAAATGGAAGAAAGCATTGTTTACATTCACAGCGTTCAGAAGCCAAACGATGCCAACTAGAAATTCATGGTGCAAGTGAAAGCTGCAAAAATACCTACAATTGCTTATAATCTATTGATGCTTTCATTCTCAATTTCGCTTTCCCATTGTTTTTTTTTCACATTTTTATTCTTCGTTCCGATGAAATTGAAATGGACGACCCATCCTGCCATGAAGGTCGTATATAGAAGTAAAGAAAGCTTTTTGAATGAGGAAAAAGAAGAAGTGATTCCAGGACTGATAGTGCACAAAGTTTCTGCTTTGTTTTTTTGTGCATATATATGTACGTTGTGGACTGCTTGATTGCTAGCTTCGAAAAATCAACTTTTAGTGAGAAAATGTTTCAGGTGTTTTCATTGTATGTTTGTACCATGGTTATTGGAATTGCATTTTCTTGGAGCTATCGTTTCTGGCATGACACAAAACAATGCAGAAAAACGAAAAGAAAAGTTTTTGTTATTGCCTCGTTGCTTTGGTTATGAAACATCATCAAATCATGTTGATGCTCGTCAAGGAAAAACATCTGAAAAGCAAACATAAAAATAAAAGACCAAACAAAAGAACCACGCTGGCTTCTTCCTCCGTTTCGATTGACCTTTGTTTCACCTGTCGCCGTCGCTGTTATTATTGTTATTGTTTCAGCTTTCTTTTGTGCTTTTCCGTTGACACAGATTTCTCTTTGTTCGTTTAAACAAAAATCCGGATTGAACTGCAACCGAAAGTGGTTTACTTGGCAATGAGCAAGCCAAAAAAAGAGAGATTTTCCCATTACATCAGTTTCTTATTTCCCATTGTATACGCTGAGGCGTTGATTGTTGTTGTCCTTTTACGATGTTTATATTGTTTTCACTTTCCTTTAGGATTTGTTTGTATAGCTGTAGATTAAGGATTTTGAATGCAATGTTT
Organism: Chlorops oryzae; assembly: GCA_020466095.1. Taxonomy (NCBI): domain Eukaryota; kingdom Metazoa; phylum Arthropoda; class Insecta; order Diptera; family Chloropidae; genus Chlorops; species Chlorops oryzae. The sequence goes on from CM035808.1 coordinate 30,071,893, forward strand.
GCGTTCATTTTTAACTTTCAGTCAATTTTTTTCCCTATGCGAGAGTATTAAATTTGTAATGTGAAATGCAAACTCAATTTCGTCGACTTATGTTTTTTTTTTTTCATTTCTTCTTTGCTTTAGAGAAAAACGCTGTTTCAAAAAATTTTTTGATACTATTTTCGTCTGAAAACTTGGAAGCAGTGCGAAAGAAGAACTTTTCGGCTTACCATAAATCAAAGCCAGACAACCTCCAGAAGTAGCCACTAAAGCGATATACAAATTGACAAAACTTTTTGCAAAAAAAAAAACAAAAAAAAAACATTTCACTCCAAAAGCTCAGCATGATTTCAATTTTTTATTTTTGTCCGATGTCTCGTTTCTAAGAACGTTCAGGGGAAACTTTTAAGAGCATGAACTTAAGCAAGTGGAATGAACAATGAAATTCCTGCTTTTAACATATTTAAGAATTATATCGCAGACTGTCTTCACAAGAGATAGCAGTTAAAAAAAAGGATTATAATTTTAATAAATTTGACTTGATTTTTGCGCACAAAAAGATATGCTTATGAAAAACATATATAACTAACCATAACATAACATAACAAACATAAATAACATAACATAACATAACATAACATAACATAACATAACATAACATAACATAACATAACATAACATAACATAACATAACATAACATAACATAACATAACATAACATAACATAACATAACATAACATAAACATAACATAACATAACATAACATAACATAACATAACATAACATAACATAACATAACATAACATAACATAACATAACATAACATAACATAACATAACAAAACATAACATAACATAACATAACATAACATAACATAACATAACATAACATAACATAACATAACATAACATAACATAACATAACATAACATAACATAACATAACAAACATAACATAACATAACATAACATAACATAACATAAACATAACATACAAACATAACATAACATAACATAACATAACATAACATAACATAACATAACATAACATAACATAAACATAACATAACATAACATAACATAACATAACATAACATAACATAACATAACATAACATAACATAACATAACATAACATAACATAACATAACATAACATAACATAACATAACATAACATAACATAACATAACATAACATAACATAACATAACATAACATAACATAACATAACATAACATAACATAACATAAACATAACATAACATAACATAACATAACATAACATAACATAACATAACATAACATAACATAACATAACATAACATAACATAACATAACATAACATAACATAACATAACATAACATAACATAACATAACATAACATAACATAACATAACATAACATAACATAACATAACATAACATAACATAACATAACATAACATAACATAACATAACATAACATACATAACATAACATAACATAACATAACATAACATAACATAACATAACATAACATAACATAACATAACATAACATAACATAACATAACATAACATAACATAACATAACATACTTATTAACGGATAGACATTTTTTTTTTTTTTTTTTTTTTCGGTGGCGGTGGAATCCATCATGGACCATCAGTAAGGACGTCGCCAAACCGGTGTGCCGGACTCCTACCGGCTAAACCACCATACCCCTTCTAGGACATCAACATTCCTCCCCGGAACTGCTCTTGCATTACTTCAGGGAGGGTCCTACTTGGCTATCTATGCCTTCATCTTGTTTATTAAGCCCGCGGCCGGGCCTCCGCACTGCTTCTCTTTATGACTCATCTGCGTCTAGATCTTGCTTTTTTGTCCTTAGGACTTTTTCGATATACTTTGAGATGCAGAACCAGTATTCTTCGTTGCTTAACATCACTCTTGTCGCGGTTTCCACGTTGAAATCCCCAATTCGTCTCTCGAGCTGTGAACGCAAGTCATTCCATTTTATACACTTAAAGAAAGTGTGTTCTGCGTCATCTTCAGGATCGTTGCAGTAAATGCATCTTGGGTGTGGGGTTTTCCCCATTTTGTGTAGGTACGTCTTGAAATAGCCGTGCCCGGAAAGGAACTGTGTCAAGTAGTAGTTTACCTCACCATGTTTGCGGGTTATCCACGGCTCAATTCTTGGAATTAGTTTCGCCGTCCATCTGCCTGTTGTATCGGTGTCCCATTTTTGCTGCCAGGAAGCTAGAGTCGATTTGCGCTGCTCTGCGGTTTGTTGCGCGGTAACATTTCTACTCTTTTTTAAGCGCCAAGTTTTTGCCCTTTCTTCTGCTAATAGGTCTATCGGGATTACGCCGGCTATCACTAACACTGCTGATCTAGATACTGTACGATAGGATGATGCGACTCTCTGAGCTGCGTTAGTTTGTGTGGCCAATAGCTGCTTTCTTCTGGTATAAGCATTTAGGGACGCTGCCCAGATTTCGCTGCCATAAAGCATTACTGAGTTGATGACTTCTAATAGAAGCTTTCTTTTGCTTTGACTCGGTCCTCTGACATTTACCATTAATCTACTTAAGGAAGCAGTGATCTGTGCTGCTTTGGTCGTTGCGTATTGCAATTGTGCCCAAAATGTTAGCTTTGAGTCAAGCCGTACTCCTAGGTATTTTAAAGTCTTCTGTGTGAGGAGTGACTCTTCGCAAATTCGCATCTCAATTTCTGTGATCATGTGCTTTCTGGTCAGCAATAGTAACTCCGTCTTTTGGGTTGCTAACTGCAAACCATGCGTTGTTAACCATTCCCTGGCACGTATCATTACTTGTGTCAGCTTTCTTTGGGCATCTGTAGTGTCTCTTGCTGTGATAACGGCAGCGACATCATCGGCGTATGCGACTAAAGATGTGTTTTCAGGCATCTCTATGTGTAACAAATTATCGTACGTGATATTCCACAAATCTGGGCCAAGGATGGATCCCTGCGCGGCACCCGCTGTGATCTTTAGAGTCTGTGATCCCTCATTTGTGGAGTAAATGAGTTCTCTGTCTTTCAGATAGCTTCTTATTATATGCAGTAGATATGCCGGAACCTTGAAGCGCTGTTGTAGTGCGTCGAGTATATCAACCCATCGCAGACTATTGAACGCATTTTTGATATCCAGAGTGACCAGGAGCACGACTGGTCTGGAAAAATGATTTCCTCTATGAGTCCTCTGCGCTGCGTGAACGACTTCGGCTATGGCGTCAATTGTCGACCTCTGTGGCCTGAAACCGTACTGTTTTGGGCTGAGTCCTCCCGCCAATTCTACCGCTGCAGCTAGTCTTGGCTTTATGAGCTTCTCGAGAAGTTTTCCTGCTGCGTCGAGCATACACAGTGGTCGGTATGCTGCTGGCGTTCCGGGCTCGCCCTTACCTTTGCTGATCAATACAAGCCGTTGCTTTTTCCAGACCTCTGGGAAGACCCTCTCGGTCAGACAGGCATTGTACATCCGAAGAAGTTCAATTGGGCGCTTTTTGGTGATCTCCTTGAGGACTTCTGCCGGTATGTTATCTGGTCCAGGTGCTTTTCCGTTCTTCAGTGTAGCGGCTGCGTGATTTAGTTCATCTTGAGTAAACAGCGGAATGTTTTCAATATGTTCAGCTTCTGGCTCGTCTGTGCGCATCTTGTGGGAAGGAAACAGAGTTTCTACTATGTTCTTCATAGTTTCTTTTTCCAGGTTCTGAATTTGCGGCGATGGTTTTAATTTTTTCATGGCGATCTTATAGCCTAGTCCCCAGGGATTATTATTTACATCTTGGCGGAGCTCCTCCCACTTCTGTTTTTTACTGTCGAGGATAGCTGATTTTAGGGCTTTCTTCGTTCGCTTATACTCGTCTGAACTGGCTTCGCTAGGATTATCTCGTCTTGCTCTTGTATATAGCCGTCTCTGTCTCAAGCATTCTTGCCTCACGCGTGCGATATTTTCGTTCCACCAGTACACTGGTTTTTTTCTCGTTCTGTGGGAGATTTTGGGCATTGACATTTGACACGCTTTTTTGATTGCGGCCATTGTTTTTGCGACGGTGTCCCTAGCGCTGGTTTCTACTTCAGTAGTTGGCACTCTTCTGTCGAACTCGTGAATTAACGCTGAAGGATTCAGTTTTTTGACGTTCCACTTGCGGGAGTTTTTCTTAGTCATAATGCCTAAAGGTTCTATAGCTGCTGATTGGACAGTGAACTCTATATATTGGTGGTCGCTCCCCGTATAATCTTCGATGACTCTCCATCCCGTTAAATGCTTACCAAGAGCAGCTGATGCCAGTGTGATGTCTGGATTGGTTCCCTCGCATCCTGGTCTGCGGAATGTTTTTTCTTCTCCTGTGTTGGCAACAAAAAGGTTCAGTCTTGCAGCCATGTCAAGAATCCTTTGTCCTCTCGAGCTTGTGCTTGCCATGCCCCATTCAACTGCCCGCGCGTTGAAGTCCCCGGCTAAGATGATTTTACTATCTAGGATCTGCGCTCTGTCCTCGATGGCGTTCAATTTCTCCTCGAAAGAATGAATTTGGTCGCTTGGTGTGAGATAGCAGCTGAATACAGAAAAGTCTCTTATTTTCGCGCTGACAAAACAGTTTCCACTAAATGTGCATGAAGGATGCACTTCTCTGCCACCGGGGACCCACAAGGCGGCTGTTTTTGTTGTGTCTTCCAGCCAGAATCCGCTTTTTCTTTTGGTATACTGTTCGCTTATTATAACGACGTCGATGTTCTTCTCTTGTACAATTTGTGACAGCAGGGCATCAGCTGTTCTGCTTCGGTGTAAATTTGCTTGAAGTATCCTCATGCTGGAGAGGTTCTGCCAGGCTGAGGCTTGCAAGCCTTCGAGCCGGGGACATGATTTACGTCTTGCAATCCGTGCTGTGAACATACGCAGCATTTTGGTTTGTTTTTGCAATCTCTCATTTTGTGCCCGCTTTCGCCGCAGCGGATGCACATGCCAGCACTTTTTCTATCTGGGCCCTTGCAGTCTCTTTGGATGTGGCCAAGAGCGAAGCACTTGAAGCAGATCTTCCTTTCCTGAGCATAAGTAACTCTGCATCGGATCCAACCAATTTTTATATGTTCTGCCTGAACTAAGTTTTTTGCTGCTTCAAAGGATAAGTCCACAAAGGCTCTGCGTTGTTCTCTGTAGTTAGTTCCTGTGACACGAACTATGATTTCCTCCTCTGGGTTTATTAGTGTCTTTTTGACTGCCTCCAATACTTCTTCCGTGTCTGTGTAGGAATCTAATCCTCGAATTTCTACTGTAGCTTTGGGCTTTAGTTCTGAGATTGTCGCTATCTCGCCAAGAGTAGTTTGAACTGCCTTGCAGAATTCGGACTTCCGTCCTCCTTTACCCATCTCTAATAAAATCGCACCCGTTTTCGTTTTCCGGATTGATCGGATCGCAATTTCCGCTTCGTCTGGACTTACTTTCTGTCGCAAGTCTTTTAGTACCTGGGCGTAGCTTTGGCCGTCTTTGGGCTTTACCAGAAGCGCTTCCGGGCGTGCTCTGGGCTTTTTCGAACGATCAATTTTGTCAGGCTTTGCCTTTATTTTCTCTCGCGTTTCATCAGGTCTCGTCTGATATCTACTTTGCTGATCTGTTGGTATTCTGGTTCGTTGACGCTTTGAGTGGACAGTGGTCCATTTTTCTAGGTTATACTCGCTGCCGTTATCTGCTGCTTTCTCTTTTATTCGCTTACTTGAATCGGGGGCAGCAGGGCTCTGGGCTGCTCTCTTTTTTCTTGTCGTTAGGGGCGTCTCCGATGCTTTCCCTCTTTTGTCTTCAGGCGCCAGTCTTGCTTCTTTATCTCGGATTGAATCTGTCTCCGACCTAGTCCAGCTTCTCCGACATGATTTTGCGACATCAAGCAGTTCCTCAAGCTCAGATACCCCGGTTTTAACATCCTTACTGATATTAGGCTGTCTTATCGCTGCTGCTTTAATTTTCTTCAGAACCTCTTGGAACTTTAGTAAAGCCTGTTCTTCTTCCTTACGCATCTTATAAATGAAGTCCTGTCGTGGGGAGCTAGGAGCGACCGAGGGCTTCGTTGTAAGTGTAAGTTCGGCTATGGCTGTGAAAGTGGGTGCGTTTCGTTGGTCTTCCTTTGTGGGTTTGCGGGCGGTCATCACTTCGCTCATGCTAAATGACCTCTCTCTCTGTAGTGGTTGTAGGTCTCCCTTGCGGTCATTTGTTTCTCGGTGCTGATTTGGAGATTTGGCTAGCTTTGACCTTTTAACAAAAGGATCTCTGTTCTCTCTTTCCGCTTCTTCTATTAATTTTTCTGGTATTTTTTCTTTAGTTGTATTCATGTCTTATGGGTCCCATCTTCTTGCCGCTATCTCCGCTCGAAAGTGCAGTTGCCCGTTGATCCCCGTGGTTGTCTGTGCAATGCAGGGAGGTCACGCGAGGGTTGACGTAGGTCCTTATGGGAGCCTACGTTCAGAGCCAGGATCGGGCATTAGTCGGGAAATTTCATCCGAGCCTGTACCACCAACTTAATGGCGACGAGCTTCGAACGTACAAGAAGGCTTGCCAGGTTTTAACGGGACGGGGGCAACAGTAGTATTAGCCTGAGAGCCGTTTTTCGCCGGATGTCACTCCTGCGTACTAGGGTAACAGATTACTACCGCTGCCAGCTCGAGGCGTCAGATCTTAGGAGTGTTTCAAAATCATTGTCCGTGTCATAAAGCGTGTTCGTCAAAACCTAGCGTTAAGGCTAGGCCGTCGTTTTCGTTGGTTCACCGTCTGCCAGGCTTGGCGTTCGGCTATCCAGGGCCACCACATGGAGGTGAAAATCGACTTGGAGTGGGTGCGACAAGGATTGCCCTGGCCCACACCAAGTTGTAGGCAATCAGAAGCGTTACCTTGTGCGCCCACTCCCTTGACCCCACACATAACATAACATAACATAACATAACATAACATAACATAACATAACATAACATAACATAACATAACATACATAACATAACATAACATAACATAACATAACATAACATAACATAACATAACATAACATAACATACATAACATAACATAACATAACATAACATAACATAACATAACATAACATAACATAACATAACATAACATAACATAACATAACATAACATAACATAACATAACATAACATAACATAACATAACATAACATAACATAACATAACATAACATAACATAACATAACATAACATAACATAACATAACATAACATAACATAACATAACATAACATAAATAACATAACATAACATAACATAACATAATAACATAACATAACATAACATAACATAACATAACATAACATAACATAACATAACATAACATAACATAACATAACATAACAATAACATAACATAACATAACATAACATAACATAACATAACATATAACATAACATAACATAACATAACATAACATAACATAACATAACATAACATAACATAACATAACATAACATAACATAACATAACATAACAATAACATAACATAACATAACATAACATAACATAACATAACATAACATAACATAACATAACATAACATAACAAACATAACATAACATAACATAACATAACATAACATAACATAACATAACATAACATAACATAACATAACATAACATAACATAACTAATAACATAACATAACATAACATAACATAACATAACATAACATAACATAACATAACATAACATAACATAACATAACACTAACATAACATAACATAACATAACATACATACATAACATAACATAACATAACATAACATAACATAACATAACACATAACATACACATAACATAACATAACATAACATAACATAACATAACATAACATAACATAACATAACATAACATAACATAACATAACATAACATAACATAACATAACATAACATAACATATAACATAACATAAACACATAACATAACATAACATAACATAACATAACATAACATAACATAACATAACATAACATAACATAACATAACATAACATAACATAACATAACATACATACACATAACTAATAACATAACATAACATAACATAACATAACATAACATAACATATACTATAACATAACATAACATAACATAACATAACATAACATAACATAACATAACATAACATAACATTAACATAACATAATACATTCGATGACATTGAACAAAATTACATAACCATAACATAACTACAAACACTAGATGATACTAACGTAACATACCACCATACACATAGACATAACATATACATAACTGTCTTATTACTTCAATCTATTGTATCTATGCCTTATTTTTTATTAAGCGGGGGCTCGCACTGCTACTTATACTCATCATGCGAATCATCTTAGTACTTAGGACTCGCATATACTTAGATGCAGAACATACTACTCGTGCTATAACATCACTCTACGCGGTTTCCATAACATTCCAACATTCCTCTCGAGCGTGAACTGCTTCTTCCATTTTATACTTAGGGAGTGGCCTTCGTGCATCATGCCTTCAGTCGTTGCTAAAGCCTGGTGTGCCGGTCCTCCGCACACTTCTCTGTATAGGACTCAACATGCCGTCCCAGGAACTGTCTAGATACTTGTCCTACTTTTCTAGCCTTACGGCTCAATTTTCGATATTACTTTGAGATCATCTGCCTAGTTTGCTATCGTTGTCCTTAACTTTTCGACTGCAGAACTAGTATTTCGTGCTCTGCGGTTTCCACGTTGAAATTCCCAATTCGTCTCTCTGAGCTGTGAACGCAATTCATTCCTTTTATACACTTAAAGGTATAAGTCGTGATTACTGCCGTCATCTTCAGGATCGTCTGCAGTAAATGCGACTCTTGGCTGCTGTAGGGTTTTTCCAGCGCATTTTGTCATTAGGTACGTCTTGAAATTAGCCGTGCCCGGAAAGCGAACTGTGTCAAGTAGTAGCTTTACCTCACCATGTTTGCGGGTTAGCCACGGTCTCAATTCTTGGAATCTAGTTTCGCCGTCCATCTTGCGCGTGTTGTATCTGGTGTCCCATTTTCGCTTAGCCAGGACAGCTAGAGTCGATTTGTCGCTGCTCTGCGTGACTCTTGTTGCGCGGTAACATTTCTGACTCTTTTTCTAAGCAGCCAAGTATTTTGCCCTTTCTTCTGCTAATAGGTCTATCGGGATTACGCCGGACTATCACTAACACTGCTGCATCTAGATACTGTACGATAGGATGATGCGACTCTCTGAGCTGCGTTAGTTTGTGTGCCAATAGCTGCTTTCTATCTGGTATAAGCATTCATGGGACGCTGCCACAGATTTCGCTGCCATAAAGCATTACTGAGTTGATGACTTCTAATAGAAGCTTTCTTTTGCTTTTGACTAACGGTCCTCTGACATTTACCATTAATCTACTTAAAGAAGCAGTGAATCTGTGCTGCTTTGGTCGTTGCGTATTGCAATTGTGCCCACAAATGTTAGCTTTTGAGTCAAGCCGTACTCCTAGGTATTTCAAAGTCTTCTGTGTGAGGAGTGACTCTCTCGCAAATTCGCATCTCAATTTCTGTGACTCATGTGCTTTCTGGTCAGCAATAGTAACTCCGTCTTTTGGGTTGCTAACTGCAAACCATGCGTTGTTAACCATTCCCTGGCACGTATCATTACTTGTGTCAGCTTTCTTTGGGCATCTGTAGTGTCTCTTGCTGTGATAACGGCAGCGACATCATCGGCGTATGCGACATAAAGATGTGTTTTCAGGCATCTACCTATGTGTAACAGAATTATCGTACGTGATATTCCACAAATCTGGGCCTAAGGATGGATCCCTGCGCGGCTACCCGCTGTGATCTGTTAGAGTCTGTGATCCTTCATTTGTGGGAGTAAATGAGTTCTCTGTCTTTCAGGTAGCTTCTTATTATATGTCAGTAGATATGCCGGAACCTTGGAAGAACGCTGTTGTAGTGCTGTCGAGTATATCTAACCCAGTCGCAGACTATTGAACGCATGTTTTGATATCCAGAGTGACCAGGAGCACGACTGGTCTGGAAAAATGATTTCCTCTATGAGTCCTCTGCGCTGCGTGAACGACCTCGGCTATGGCGTCAATTGTCGACCTCTGTGGCCTGAAACCGTACTGTTTTGGGCTGAGTCCTCCCGCCAATTCTACCGCTGCAGCTAGTCTTGGCTGTTATGAGCTATACTACGAGAAGTATATATACCTGCTGCGTACGAGCATACACAGTAGGTACGGTAATGCTAGCTGGCGTATAACGGGCTACGCCCTTACCTTTGCTAGATACAATACAAGCACGTTGCTATTTTCACAGACACTACTGGGAAGACACCTACTACGGTACAGACAGGCATTGTACATCCGAAGAAGTTCAATTGGGCGCTTTTTGGTGATCTCCTTGAGGACTTCTGCCGGTATGTTATCTGGTCCAGGTGCTTTTCCGTTCTTCAGTGTAGCGGCTGCGTGATTTAGTTCATCTTGAGTAAACAGCGGAATGTTTTCAATATGTTCAGCTTCTGGCTCGTCTGTGCGCATCTTGTGGGAAGGAAACAGAGTTTCTACTATGTTCTTCATAGTTTCTTTTTCCAGGTTCTGAATTTGCGGCGATGGTTTTAATTTTTTCATGGCGATCTTATAGCCTAGTCCCCAGGAATTTTTATTTACATCTTGGCGGAGCTCCTCCCACTTCTGTTTTTTACTGTCGAGGATAGCTGATTTTAGGGCTTTCTTCATTCGCTTATACTCCTCTGAACTGGCTTCGCTAGGATTACATAACATAACATAACATAACATAACATAACATAACATAACATAACATAACATAACATAACATAACATAACATAACATAACATAACATAACATAACATAACATAACATAACATAACATAACATAACATAACATAACATAACATAACATAACATAACATAACATAACATAACATAACATAACATAACATAACATAACATAACATAACATAACATAACATAACATAACATAACATAACATAACATAACATAACATAACATAACATAACATAACATAACATAACATAACATAACATAACATAACATAACATAACATAACATAACATAACATAACATAACATAACATAAGATAACATAAGATAACATAAGATAACATAAGATAACATAAGATAACATAAGATAACATAAGATAACATAACATAACATAAATAACATAACATAACATAACATAACATAACATAAAAACATAACATAACATAACATAACATAACATAACATAACATAACATAACATAACATAACATAACATAACATAACATAACATAACATAACATAACATAACATAACATAACATAACATAACATAACATAACATAACATAACATAACATAACATAACATAACATAACATAACATAACATAACATAACATAACATAACATAACATAACATAACATAACATAACATAACATAACATAACATAACATAACATAACATAACATAACAAAACATAACAAAACATAACATAACATAACATAACATAACATAACATAACATAACATAACATAACATAACATACTTCAACATTAGATAATTCAACACAATTCAACGTAACTTAACATAATATTGCATAAAATAGTACAGCATATCATATCCAATAAATTACATTGGAATTCCAATGACTTGAGAGCTAAATAACACATATACAATAATTCGTCTACTGTCAACATGATTAAACTTAACATTCCATTTCGTTTCATCAATGAGATTTTCAGCATGCACCATAGCTATGTTAAGTACATTACGAAATCGCTGTAATTAATGTTGTCAGTGTGGCTTTCCTCAAGTCGCCGCAGTGTAAATACAAAAGCCCTTACTGCTGACCTCCGTCCTTCGTGCCACAAAGAAACCTCTATTGAAGCTTGAGGCTAGCAATTAGCTCAGCAAGGCGTGTAAAATCTAAGCTCTTCCTCTACGTATTGTATGTATATTTATATGTATATGTTTTAAGGGAAAGAGACGACCGAAAATCATGTTGCATGGCGTTCTGTAAACGTCATACAATATTATACAATATATTCCTGCGAGGCGATTTTCTCTATTTGCTCTTTGCATTTAGCGCTGAAGTCCTTTTGTTAAGTTTATAAATTAAATCTAACAGAAAGCAAATAATTCGACTTCAAAATAGCTTAATACTAACATTTTTGATCGCTTTCGTTCTTTGCTTAAAATCAATTTACTTTAAAATATTTTACGATTTCATTCATCTGTATTATCTTTCGATAAAAATCGCACCCGTGAGATGAAAATTAATAAAATTCACCACATTCAAATAAAATTCTTAGTAAACAAGCTGAAATTGCAAGCGTTGCAATTATTTTAAAGTTTTCCGCTTTGTTTGATTAACAATTCAAATTAAACTGCGCCAAGTTATGCCAAAATATAGTTTTATATAGAACATACAACGAGAAAATTACCGCCGAAATGTATGCAATGAAAAATGTTTTGCTCTATTTCCTTCCGACTGTTGCGCACACTAATTAAATTCTCTGGCAAATAGCTCTTAATGAATCTTTGGAAAACACAAGCGGAAAGTACATAAAAACATGGCACCCAAACCGCAATACGAAATGTTTCGTAAATTGGCATCGTTCACAGAGCAATAGACAGCGGAGTCGTGTAGACTCATACCCTCAATAAAAGCGTTTCGCATGGTTAGACTAACGCGCTACAATCAACTACACGCCCCCACATAAAAGATGGTTAAAGGCAATTGACTAACGTCAAGGGCAATTGACAATGGAAATAAACTAGAATCTGTGATGTTGTTAGGATATCCAAGACGGTTTTAGAACTCCCTAAAAGGTCGTCGGAGTTGTTATGCCTTTTGATCTCTTCTTTACTGTTTTAATGCATTTTCTTTTTTAAAATTTTAAGACCTACGCTTCCACATCGACTTCAATTGAAATTTCAAATAAGGTATTTCCAGTTTTTGCTTGAAAAATAGCTTGAGCACTCTATAGTCCTCCTCGACCGCTTTTAAGCAACATATAATATTTTGGCGATGATTATTTTCTAAATTTAACAGAAACTCCAATAGCTTAGGCTTAAACTTCGCAAGTGTTGCGGTTGCTGCCGTCGTCGTCGTTGTCGCAATTGAGAAAAGTGGTGGTTTCATTTAAGCGTTCGCTTCAACTCCTCCTTTCTCTCTCTCTCTCTCTCTCTCTCTCTCTCTCTCTCTCTCTCTCTCTCTCTCTCTCTCTCTCTCTCTCTCTCTCTCTCTCTCTCTCTCTCTTTGTTCTAAGTGATGCTGAAACAGAACTTTCTATTAAAATTTGAGGTTTTTATGCTCCTGCCAAAGACAATGCTAAATATGTTGACAAAAAACGAAAGACACACAGCTCCGAAAATAGATAAGAACTTTTGGCATGGAGTCTCTTTGTAAGAAAATTTGTTCAAGTCTACATTATTCCGATGCAATTAAAAATTTCCTCTCTATATTTTTTCTGTTAATTTTTATTACATTGGAAAAGTTATCCCGACCATTTGCACTGACTTTTTTTTGACGTTTTTTGGCCACTGCACATGGTGGTCGTGTCCATGGCGTAGCCGGATTTCCCTTTTAATTTTTGTTTTTTTATCGAAATGTAGGATTTTTGTTTTCAACTTAAACTCGGTCTTAAGCTTTTCTCTTAATTCTTATTGTTTGCATTATTATTGGAATAATTTTCAACTGTTCTCCTGCCTTTTCCGATATCTCGTACCTACTCTGTATCTTTCTCTGCCTTGCTTGAGAAACCCATTTCAATTTGCTTAGCGCAAGAATGCAATCATTATGCAAAAGTTTTGTTCTCAAACATAATGAATTGAATGAAGGAAATTTTTTTTTTTGGGGATTGTAATTTAATCTGATAGCATTTGAAATCATTCAAAACTTTACAACATTTCAAAATGAGTTCTTCGCGGGAAAAATGTGCAATAATTTTGTTCGTTTCTGTGTGAAAAAGCTTTCGTGGTTTATCGGATTAAGGATTGTTTTTCTCCTTCTAGAGAAACATTTTTGCCTTTTATTTTTACATTGTTTGTATTTATAGAGAAATAAAGCAAATAAGTTTTCCAGCAAGAGTCCTAAATGATTCATACTATGAAAAATAAGAAATGAGATATCCGTGTAAAATGTAAAAAATATATATAAAATTTTTTTTCTTCGGCCATTTCCATTTCCCGAATGAATATTTTCATTAAACATTTTATTTAAAGCATGTTACAGAGTAAAAAATTTTTTTACCTCCTCATTTGGTTTATTTTTAATTATTTTTTTCTCATGATCATTAATTATGTTTTGATAAGAACTACCACCAGAAGGAAACGCATTTTTCAAAACTATAAATGGGGAAATTTCAGATTTATTTGATAAAATTTATTTGAGAGAATTTTTAATTTTCTGAAATTCAAGAATTCAAAACAAAACGAACAAAAAATTAAAATTATATGCCTCAATAAGCTAACCACCTGCTGAAGTATTTATACACACAATTGTTGCTGCCTTTCATTCTCGAGACCACAAAGAGTAATTTACATTTACTTCCGATTTTAATTACACCTCATTTTGGTTGGAGCACATGGAGGAAGCGTCTAACGACCAGGCCATTAGACGGCGAACGCTTGACGCGCAGCAGTAAAATGGCGAAGTGAGTGGGGTGCACGTGTGTGTGTGTGTTTGTTGGAGCCTTTTTATTGGCTTTTTTTATTTTTATTTTACATAATTTATTAAAATTTCATAAGCACTTAAGCGCCACGGTGTTTTTCGAGAGCAAAATGGCTCCAGGCGAAAACGGACATCCTCTCGCTTGTTTATGGCGGAAGTCTCATCTTTGTTGCGGTAGCGCTTAAATGATTATCCCATTGAAAAAGCGACCACGGTTTCGTAGAAATTTAATTAAAATAATTTTAATTCAAATTTTCGTGCTTCTTTATGTGTCAGTTTGCGGACGGAGGAGAAGAACATAGAGCTCATGAGCGTTAAGTCCTTAATGCATATGAGGGTGTTTCTGCATTGCTTTTAATTGATTTCCCTCGAGAGTATGCTGAAAGTATGAATGATGCTTCCTAATGCAACTTATACATATTGCAATTTGCATTCTCATCCTTGAAATTGGGCCATGAGTTATATTTCTTTTTTTTTTGTTGTTGTGTTTTTTTTTTTTTTTTGTGCAAGAAATTCTCTGCTACCCTAAACCCTAAAAAGATAATTTTTCAAATAGGTCTTCTGAGTGATAAGCAAATCCTTATCTATTGGATAAACTTGAGAGCTCAAATTCAGTGTTATGAGGTGTGATAAAAATTTTAATAAGCGTGGGGACTTAATAAATGTTTATGTATCTGCTTGAGAGCCATCTTACTCTAACTAAATTTTGTTTATGAAAGGGACTTTTATTCTGACGAATATTTTTTTAAGATTTCGAGAAGCTTGCTTTGATTTTTCTTTGCAAAAAGTGGTTTATTATTCGTTTAAGAAAAAAATATAAGCTGCAACATTCTTTTAAAGAATATTGGAAAACATTCGAGGTTGAACCACATGGCACAACCACCATTAGCGGATATGGCCATATTTCGTTACATCGTGACTGTGACTTATCAGCGCCTTTGGAAAGTATTGTTGTGTGTCACAACCGCACAAACAGTTCTTATACCTTATTTCGATATGCGATAAAGTACAACAACGAAAACACCGGCGTTCAGAATCAATAAAACATTAACGCTGACGTAAACAATCAAAGCCAATGATCGCAAATACTAAGAACATCAGACGATTGGATCGGGCGAGTGAGCGGCAAGACGAAATGGCCGAAACAGCTAGTCAGCAATTATGTCGCATAAGCTATGCACAAGAAGTTCATCGTCTTAAATACTGACCTGCTCCAATAATAATAACAACAACAACACGTAGCAGGTGAAGACTGGAATAAAGCTGACGCTAGAAGTATTAAGCAACAGCAGCACGCAACAACAACAATCGGGATGACCCAGAAGAGTGTCGCAACAACCGATATTGCTAGAACAGCAATATCTCTTGATGACTGGAATAAAGCTGACGCTAGAAGTATTAAGCAACAGCAGCACGCAACAACAACAATCGAGATGACCCAGAAGAGTGTCGCAACAACCGATATTGCTAGAACAGCAATATCTCTTTATTTAAACTGAGATTCGTGCACTGGAGGAGGACTACGATCAGAACCGTGAACCGAAGTATTCAGTAGATCTCAACTTTAACGCACCTACTCACGAGCCAGGACGTTGAAGTGTGGATCTCCGTGTTAGCTAGGGAATAGCTCATAAAAGTTAGTTAGCTTAAGGATTTAATGTTTATGTTTTGAAATAAATCAATAAATGCTATATTCAATATTAAACGGTCTCGAGTAATTCCTTGCGTTAAGCTACTTAGACGCGCTCCCTAGACGACACAACAGTATAAAGAGTTTCCATTTTGAAACATCTTCAGTTCAACAAAATTTTGGAGCTTTTGAGAATTTTAGCACACAGTTTGAAAGGTAATGGCTTATTTTAGGAGCGCCAACCTTCGGTTAGTCCCCAGTTTCGACGAAGTCCTTGATTGGATAAGTATAGTATAAGCTGAAATATTTAATAACTAGATTTTGGTATCCCCAAATCATGAGTAGAAGATTTTCAGCTTCTTCAGCATACACAATTCATGAATTCTTTGCCTTAAGTTTTAATCACAAACCAAATAACCGACGCTGATTTTAATGAACTTTTACTTTGGAACGTAGAAAGGTTCTGAGCAAGCTGGGCAACCAACTTTATTGCTCATTCTAATTTTAAAATGTTGTTGTTTCACGTAGTTGAATTTTTCGAAAATGTATCTATACATTTCGAAGAAAATTTATATTTTTTATAAGCAAAAAACGAGGAAAAATTAGCCTCAATTGAGTACCGAAGCCATTCAACGAGGCTTTTTCAGAATTTTTAATTAAGGAAAGCTTTCTTTTTTCAAAAGTTTTCCAATTTACTTATCGCATGCGGCATGGGGCATCCGTATGATTTCGTTTTGTTGTGATTTATGAGGAAATTCATCAGAGGCGGAATACAAATTCGCGTTCTAAAAAGACAAAAAAATCAATTTGGCCGCATGCGACCAATATGACTCCACTTGGAGGTGCTTTCGTTTCAACCACAGTCACGACAATTGCCATGACCTCAGTCTTTTAACCGCGATCTCAATTTTGATGTCATTCGAGCGGAAGCTTGTTCATAAATTTGCTAAGAATTTAATCTTTCGTTGTATTTTCTCAACAAGAAGTTTTCAGAGAAATTCCAACTACAATTAGTTGATTTCGAGTGCTAAAGCTTTTCCTTTTGTATGATTGTGACAACGATTTTCATTATTGTTAGACAATATAATCAGAATATTTACGATATTGATGCTAGTTTACTTCACAATGGTAGTGTCGCGGTGTTTGTTACCAAATTCCTCCGAAACGGTTTGACCGATTCTTATGAAATTTTTTGTGCATATCCGGCAGGTGTGAGAATCGGCCAAAATCTATTATTCATACCCCTTAACCCCAATATTTGCTCCCATGGAGCAACGACGTATGAGCACTGCATTTACAAAAACTATAAAAGGCTATGACATCAAAAATTTTTTTCTTAAATAGTACTGCACATTTCTTTCCTTTCCCTATGACTCCTCTCGGTTATATTTTAAAACACCCCCTCTCATACGATTTTTTGTTCACAATTACCCCCTCTACCAAAGTTATTGAGAAAAGTCCTTTAGTGCAGAACTCCCTGTTTATTAGTGTCCGACCGAAGGTTCGGCTTCGGCTTCGGTAATCGGCATAATCGGCCAATTCTTAATCTTCGGCTTCGGCTTCGGCTGGAAAAAGCCGAATATTTTAGCCGAATATTTTTGCATTTTAATGGAAGTAAAAAAGTCACGATAGATTTTCAATTGCTTCATTGAGACCTTTTACACTAGTGAATTATTGCCGTAAATTTTTGCACAATTGCACAAAATTTTTCAACATTAAACGCATGGCCGAGAAATATTTATCTGCATCTCCAACAAGCGTGGCCAGCGAACAACTATTTAGCGCTGCTGGTCAACTGTATACTGAACGACGATCAAATCTCCTCGGAAAAAATGCTGATAAGCTGCTATTTATACCCGACACACTCTGTGTCGAGGGTATATTGCGTTTGTGTGGTTGTAAGTAACACCCAGAACCAGTCGAGATAGTCCATACAAAATATATATAGAAATGATCAGCGTCACCAGGAGATTCGATTTAGCCATGTCCGTCTGTCTGTCCGTCCGTCTGTCCGTCTGTTTGTATACAGTTTTCTTATCGAAGGAGTTGAGCTATCTTGATGAAATTTGATATGCGTATTTACGGGGACATAAGTAAGAACAAGTTCGTGTATGGACCCAATCGGACCATTTTTAAGGGTACCTCCAGTACTAGGGTCTGTCACAAAAATCCCAAAACTGCCTTAAAATCGGACTTTTTCGAAATATTTTAATGAAACTTAAAATTTGATTATAGTTCAACAAAAATTGAAAAGTGGGCGTGGCAAAAGGGCAGTTTTCATAAAAAAAATCTATCAGTCGGTATATGGGGCCCCTTATGGTCTTAAACACCTCTTGATATTAAAAATTATTTGAACATGGGTGTCTGTGCCGGGTATTCTATTGTCAGGCTCGCCTGACTATAACACCCTTACTTGTTTAAGCTTATAATATTAAGCTTTTTAATGTTGATTATTAATTGAAAGTTTTTTTTTTTTGTTACTGAGGTGTTATTTTGTTTTTTGTGCTTGTCAAATGAATAAAGACTGATTTTGTTTCCTTACTGTAAAATGTTTTGCATTCGGCTTCGGCCTTCGGTCTTCGGCCGAAGTCTTCAACACTGCCGATTGTTCGGCTTCGGCTAAAAATCCACCTTCGGTCGGACACTACTGTTTATGTGTCAACGGGCGTATGAGCAACTTTTTTGCTTGCATGACAGCTGTCTTCAAAATCGTTGCCTAAAGTTATGCAAAATATAATTTTTAAACATTCTTTTCAATTTTTTCTCCATAAATTTTCCCAAAAAGCTATTCTTAGAAATAAACTCCCTCCATTGAAGGAAAGTTAACTACTTAAGCAAAAACGGCAATACATAAAATATATTTAAACGGGAAGTTTGCTTAACCTGCTTCGCTTGCCCCCCTTTACTGCATCATTAAGTGACAAACTCGCCTTCACGGACTTTTTATGCAAAACAGCTTTGATTATTTAAGCACTTAAGAACTTGATTTATAAGGTTCATTTCCTCAACTGTTAAGATTGCTATCGAAACGAACACTTTGAAAAAATTTTACTCCGTAGATGGGAAATTTTCAACATTCGTTTTCGGCGCTATTTTCGGTTATCACATTGAGGAAATCATAAATTCATTCGATTCGAAAATTGAACCATGAAACTGAAATAAATTAAGAAAATTAACTTACTCCTAGCTACAATGGACAAGTTCCAGTATAGTACTTACCAAAAAAAATATACATAAATAAACTTTAAAGTTCAAAAAATTCTAAATTGAAAATTAAGGTCCCCATTCAGGAAAGAGGTCTTAAATTGCAGAAAATTATTATCCGTACTAGTTGATTAGTCAAGCGAACGAAATGCGAAAGATAAACACACAACCATGCCATCCATGATAAAACAATGTACGTATGTGTTTGCATAAGCTTGGCCCCAAAAACATGCTGTATGCGGCACAATTTACACTTCTGTCGCGCTAATTAGTTGCGAATATATGTTACATTTGCATATGGATACAAACACGCGTGTAGTAGGCATATAAAGGAAACACTATATTCCACAAGGATAGGCGTTAACATGTTGCAAAATGCCGCAGCGATGCACTCAGGCAAAAAAAGAAGCTGCATGACACTACTGAGCCGCTCATGCACGAATACATTCAAACTGAAATAATTTTAGCGGGCTTATTTATGTACATGTGTGTGTCTGTCTATCTCTCTATATGCATATGAAAGTGGCATAATATAACCACATGTTTCGATGTTAAAATCAACGCTCAAATTCCTTCCGCGAGTTGTTGACATTGCTTCTCATTGCAATTTTGTTTAACTTGCTCATGAATCAAAGCGCGCATTTCTGGAATTTATTCCGAATGCATAATGAACTTCACAGGCTTTATTGAATATCTACGGCCACGGAAGAAATAATTATTTAGGTTTAAATTTGTTTTTTTTTTCCAAGAAAAATTTGCACTCTTTCCCAAAACATCTTTTTAAATAGTCGAAATATTTCTATTAAAGTGCAGATTAAGTAATCCTAATACTTAAATGCACGATGGACTTGAGCTTATATCCAGCATAAATCACACATACTTTTTACATAAATACAAAAAGAGCAATTACAGCTTCTTAAACACGTAAGAATCTTACTATCTGCAATAATTCTTTCGCAATATTCCCCTTATTTTTTTTTTCACTAATTGAAAAATAATCATCAAGTGGAAAAAAGCGATTCCAGCACCCATTGGACATGAATTACTGCTCGCTTCTCAGTGTTACGTTCTTCCTTCTGAGTTGAGTTTAATTTCGTTCTCATGCTTTTGCCACAAATATTTACAGTAACTAACCACATCCTTGTAATTATACTCCTAAGTATGCCACAAATTTGAACTCTTAAGTACGGAAGCTCGCACACACTCACACACATGCAATAAATTTGATGTAATGAACACGCACAGCCGAGCCAAATTCACACTGCACGCAATAACGTGCATTTAAGTCATTGACAAAAGCTCGTGCTGGGTAATGGCTTTAATATTTCGTTTTAAGCTCTTTAACATGCTTTTGACAAACATTTCTACAAAACAAAAACTTTCAATTCTTTGGTTTCGCTTCCTCTTTTCTTTCATATTAATTTAATAACCATATACTTTTTACAGCTGACCTAGTTCTCATCAAAGCAAAGCATTAGCTAGTAAATTGGAAAAATGCTTTAATATCGCGTTAGCATCAAGTTTGAGATATTAAAGCATATTTATAGGCTACAACGATACCTGCATTTGTTTGACGAACAATATTTCTGACCTTGTAATTCCAAAAGGAATTTACAGCTCAGAGTTTCTTAAAGCTTCAAAGGCTGCCATTTATTAAAATTTGTACTTGAAACTTTAGCCCCTGTGTACCCTGTGTGCGTTGAGAAAATTATACAAAGGGTTAAAGGTAAAAGCTTTAAAGAAGAAAAAATTTATTATTCTCGAATTACAAAGGTGACCACATCATGAAAATTCCGCTTGAAATAATTTAAATAGGAGAGAATTATACTACGTTTATACGTCTGCCTTAATTATACCTACAAATAAAAATATTTGAAATAGAAAATTCCTTACATAAAAGGAGACTTAAAAATTTCACTGAAAATAACTAAGTAGCGAAAACTAGTTGTGATTAGCAAAACTAATTGCAATAAAACTAAAGGTGATACCACTATATTTTTTAATAATTTCACTGATTTTGGCGATCCTGCCACAAATTTTTACGAATTAAAAATGAAGAAAAATGCTGCAATTGGTTATCCAACATTTCAATACTTTTGTAATAACTTCAATTGCAATTTATTTTTAATTGCCTAGCTGACGTTTAATCGTAGTATTAGTCATGTATCTGATGATGATGATCACACTTCCAAAAAATTTTATCAAAAGACAAGATTTTATCATATCTGGTCACCTTAATGGTACCAAAAACTCATCATTTGTATGTTTGTTGGCTGTCGCAAAGGGAGCTCTCTAGCCCGTTAGTAGTTTCTCCCGTTCGCCTTGTTCGTATATATATTTCGTTAACAGATTCCCACGTGTGGGTCCTTGTTGTGTTTTTAACTATGTGCATATTTATTTGCATATTTGTTTGCACGTGTGCTTATTTAACGCTTAATTTTAATTAAAACGTGTTTGTTAATGACATCGCAATGCAAACATTATATGCGATGACGACGACGAAATATCGACAAGGACACTGACACGCCATGTCAAACTGCAAAGCACTCGGGATTGTGTTTTGATATTCGTTTTTCCGTGGTAATTACTCGCCGTGCATTTTGATAAGTATGTGCTTATGTGGTGTTATATCAAAGTGAGTATGCGTGTAAACAGGTGCCTAAATATTAGCAAAACAGAAGTGTGAACACATCACAAAGGGTTAACATTGCTTGTTCTGGGTTAAAATTTTCAATTAGCAACTCGAAACGTTACTCTTGTGCGTGTTATTTTGTGCTCTAACGCACAGCGCGAGCTCAGTGTTCTAAGTGCATAAGTTAATTAGAAATATGTTCAAGGACACACAACTATGTAAAAAGGGTACAAAAAACATTGCATACAAATTATCTGCTTATTTGAAAAATGATCTTCTGAAGCTGTTACTAAAACACAAAACTCGACATATTTGCATTACTAATGGAGGAAATTTGCAAAAAGAGTTCTGAGTTATTTTAAAATGAGAAGCCCTCTGACTTCAAGTGATTTCAAATAAATGTTTTTGAAAATGAAGAGTTTTTCTTCTTTTAAATAGCCGATGATATCAGAAAGCTTGATAGAACTTTTTGGGGCTCTTGGCTTAACGCTATTTCAAACTCATCTCAAAGAGTTCGTTTTCTTTTTTAATTTCCTTTTGATAAAGCTGGATGGTGCTGTTATTTTAGAACTTTTTTCAAATAATTAAAATCCTCAAAAATTTGCGCTTAACCCTTTACGTGTGATATCAGAAATAATAATTGTCAATATACCTTCGAAATTTGTGCCTCATCTCGGGATAATCAGATTTTAATTTAAAACAAATGGGGTTTTATGGGTCTGAGTCCTCTCTCATCCTCTTATTAAGTTGTAAAACTGAAACAAAAACAATAAACAGAAAAGATTTTTTTTTCGCTTGACAAAAAATGAACATTTCATATCAGAAATGTTTGGGCTCTAAGCCAGAATAATAGGAACCCAAAAACTAAGAATTTCTATCAGAGAAGGAATAGAACTAAGTATTACCACCAAAAAAAAAAAAAAAAAGAAATGAAAGAAGACGTATCCTTTATATCCCTAAGATTGGTCCAAAATCCTTATATAAATAGAAAAAAATATTAAATATTTCAATTGTTCACGTCTGCAAAACACCTACACCGCGACGTGTCGCTCAGAATTGTCGGTCCAGTTTGTAAGCGTAAGATTTATATTTTTATTGGCTTAAGCTGGATAACGAGGCTACCTTTGTTAAGTGAATTGTGTCTGGTTAAAAGAATTTGTTATCGTTTCACTCGTAAACAACCTACAGAAATAGCATGCAACCCCTTCGCTGTTTACTTTTTCATGGGGAATAACGGTCAGACAGCACCCTTTTTACTTATATTTCTTATTTTTATCTTTTAACTACAAAACGCTAACAGTCTAAAGCTGAAGAGCATTCCACAGTACAACGCATCTCTGAACATTCTACTTGTTAAAATAAATAAATAAATAAATAAAAAATGAAACAAAACGAATACAAAAAGATTTGTTTCGAAAAAGCAACATGCAACCCTGCTTAGAGATGTAATCCGTTTAAGGAAAACAGCTCAAACAACGGCTTCTGTCAAATGATGTGAATAAGGGATTTTCCTCCCTCTCTCGATTCGTCTTTATTTCATTATTTTTTATTTATCTTTCTTTGCACTGACAAAAATGTTCGCTCCTAAAAAACCTACATTTCAATAAAACACTTTTTTCCCGTTTTGTTGTAGACATCCTTTTTTTTTGTAAGCATAATCGTGGGTTCGCTTTAAATTTACATAAGCTTTGCTCCTGAATTTTTTACCTCGTGATTGTTTTTTTTTTCTTTTTTTTTCATTAAAATGTTACGCTACTTATTCTGTCCGGTATCAGCTTGTGAATTTCGGCAGGTGCTTACAGGATGGCCTGCACCCAACCATTTTTCCATGAGCGCTGTTTGTTTGGGGTGGGAATTTGACCGGTTGGGGTTTGTGCATGGGTGACTTGATTTGGAATTGTTAATCTGCATATCGGTTCGTGTTAAATCGTGCGTTAAAAGGTGCTTCAAATCGGAAGTAATTGCCATGTAATTTGCAAAAAAAAAAAAAAAAAAAATATTCAGGCCATCCAACCATCTTTGGTGTATAGATTCTGAAAATTTTTTTAAAGCACATCAAAGGATTAAAGTAAAAGATTTTTTAAATTTATCAGAATAATTTATCAATTGACGTCATTAAAGCCGTACTTTTGTACATTTTTAATTGAGTCTTTTCAAACTAAATGTATCAAATTTGGACTCATAAATAAAGTCACATTGTTTTGAGTCAAAAATTTATACATTTTGGTGGAATGGATTCAACTAAATAGGGCGAGAATCCAACAAAAACATGTATGTACTTATGAGAAAAATTTGATTAAGATTTGATAATTTGATACGATGAGACATGCTGGATGGAATAAAGGGGTTTGGGGTGGCATGGTAGAGGCTGAGCTGAAAAATTTTGAAGTTATTGCTCAGAAGATGGAACATATGGTGTTATTTGGCATCAATGAGAATAATTTGCGTAGAAGTTTACTAAAATTGGGACTGAACACTAAAAATTTTTGGTTCCGAGAAGGTAATGAACATCGTATAATGGCCTCCCGAAGCAATTGCATACACCTCCGCCGTCCCCTGATATGAACTCAATCGAGCATATTTGAATTTTAGTAGAAAAAAGGTTTTGAAATCATCAAATACATCTAAGGCTTAAAACACACCATATCAAACGAAACGAAACGCAATCGAAACTAAACGTTTTCAAAAACAACAGTCCATTGTGTCTTATGAGAGCGAATACACCAGATTAGTCAAAACGAGACGGTTTTGACTAAGAAAGAAAACGGTTTTTCTTCACTAACGAAACGAAATCGTTTTGTTTGGGTTTCGTTTGATCCGGTGTTTTCTCAGCCTAAGGAAGCAATTTTTTGGCATTAAGGACTAAGTGGGCCAAAATAGCCCAAAATAGTACTAATGTTTTGGTCAAAATAAACACTCCGTATATCTGTTTTTTCGTCTAAGGTTTGTTTAATTAAAGTATTTTTCAAGAATTTATTTCTTGTTCTTTAATAAATATCCCTCATCTTCCTTATCTTTGAAAAAAAAAATATACATTTTGGATTTTTAATTGTGGAAAAAAGTTGTTTTGTCGAAGAGTTCATGGTGTACGTAAACTCTTTTGACACATTGTATGTGAATGGATGAAGAAGCAACACAGCCAATGGAACTATAATGCCGACAAATCGTTGATTTCCTAATCAAAACACAATAGGCTGCGAAGACAATGAGCCGTTTTAAAAAGAAACTCCTTATGGGAATGGCGCACAGCAGGAATGACGCTGAAAGCTCTCTTAGCACAGTAGGTCATTGTGTTCATTGGAATCAGAAAGTATTCGGCTGCGGAGTGCTGTGCGTCAAAGAAACGAAAATAAACAAGTAAGGGTGTTACAGTCAGGCGAGCCTGACAATAGAATATCCAACACAGACACACATGTTCAAATAATTTTTCAATATCAAGAGGTGTTTTAGGTCATAAGGGGCCCCATATACCGATTTTTGTTAAATTTCTTTATGAAAACCAACTCTTTCCCATGTTCACTTTTCCAATTTTTTTAAATTCTCATTAGAGGCTTAAATATACGCTCAAATTCTAAGTTTCATTGAAATATTTCGAAAAAGTCCGATTTTGGTGTAGTTTTGAGATTTTCGTGACAGACTGTAGTACTGGAGGTACTTTTAATAATGGACCTATCAAAGAAATTTTTGAAGGGGATGTTTATGGCTACAAAGGAAGCATAAGTGCCTAATTTCGTTCAAGTCCCATTTGAATTTCGGGTTTAGGAGACAATTTTCGAAAAACGCCCTTCAGCCCTTCAACATATATATATATATTTGTGATTTTCGTAATAGACCCTAGTACTGGAGGTACCCCTAAAAATGGTCCGATCGGGTCCATTCTCTAACCTGTAAGCACGCTTACCAAATTTCGTCAAGATATCTCAACTCCTTCGATAAGAAAACTGTATACAGACAGACAGACGGACATGTCTAAATCGAATCTCCTGGTGACGCTGATCATTTCTATATATATTTTGTATGGTCTATCTCGACTGGTTCTGGGTGTTACACACAACCACACAAACGCAATATACCCTCGACACGGAGTGTGTCGGGTATAAAAACAAGTAAGAAAGCTAAAGTAGGTCAAGCCCGACTTTCATGTACCCAGCGTCCCGACAATATTGATGCACTATGTTGACTTGATTAGTTCAGCCGTTTGGAAGGAGATCCGACGACAGAAGGACGGACAGACGTACATGTCTAAATCGATAAATTTTCGATCCTGATCAAGAATATATATATTTGTCGATATCAACAGAGTTTAGTCCTAGCTGTTACAAGATCCGTACAAAGCTAATATAGCCTGCTCGAGCTGGGTATAATAAGATATTATGCTAATATCGCTAGATTGAGGATTTGCAAAGTCATGGTAATTAGGATGGCCGCTTCTGATTTAAGTATGGTAAATTAGAAAAATTAATAAAATAATTTTTTTCTTTGTTTTTTAAATTTTTAAATAATTTTATCGATTTTTCAATCGATCAACTCGTTCTTCCACCAATTTTCCACTCCTTCATTTTGCCCACTCATAAATAATTTGTTTAGCTCACGGACGCTTGACTTTTGAAAAAAAAAAAAAGGAAATTTAAACTTTTATTAACCCCTTTCGTGTACACGAATATGATATGAAGAAACCATAGAAAATAGAACTGGCTAAATTGGATTTTTATTATGAAATCGTGAAGCCTAAAAAATTGAAAGCTCCTGTGCTGACGTTTTAATAAAACTGGCCTTTTTGATTTTCCCATCTGAATATTTTCTGCAATTAACATGTTTGGCTTCCTGAACTTTTCAACGCCGAATTTCGGTGTACTCCAAATGAACAAAGCATCCCACATATTGGGGAGCATTTCAAATGTTCAGAGTTTTGTTGTTTTCCCCCCGCCCCCTTCCACGCAATGACTTTACCGCAGCAACTTTATTATCCGAGAATTCTAATTTCAAGCGTAGGAATGTGCTTTAGTTCAGCTCAACTTCATATGAAAATGGAAGAAATTTGGTAGAAAGCTCCTTTGTGGATGATATAGTCCATTGGTTTTACTGCCAAATTGTGTTCACTTTTGGTGTTTTGTTTTTGTGTTTTTTTTGGTTTTTTTTTTACTTTTTTTTATATTTTTTGCTATTGGCCATTGTTTGCGTCGAGCAGGCTCATTGTTCCTTTGCCGTTACTATTGGCTCTGTTGATGACTTGTGGGCTTGATTTTATGTGCTGCATTTAAAGTGGACAGCAGATTTGATGCTCTTATTTTACTTGAAACATGGCATGTTTTGTGGAACTATTTGAAGCTTTATCAAGGCTTTTTGTGTGCCCCAAGAGGCCGTCATTAGAGTGTATTAAGGATTTTGTATTTAGCAGTAATGATGGAGCATGTTGCCTAAGAAAAGCTTTTTTGGAGGACGTTTAGGTATTCAAGAAAGAATATGCAAGTGAACACTGCAGAACAATCGCTGAAAATGATACCTGACATCAAGAATTCCTTGTGAACGAAAGGTGTGCCCAGCTAGCAATGAGTGGAGTGCTCCGAAAAAGGAGTGTAAAAGGACCCATATATAAACATTATTGACGTATTGAAGACGTATTTGTACACAGATCTCAAATAAAAAACTTTCTAGGAGTGTTTAGGAGTGTAAAGTTGTCTTTTTTATTTTTTTATTTTATAACTGTAAAAGGAAATCCACACAGACTCATTTTGAATTATCTGAAAGAGCTTTTTAGTACTCCTGAAAGATAAATTTTGAGATCCTAAAAGACGCATATTTTTCCATATTAGGTTCCATGCTCTTTTTTTCGAAAAAATGCGCAATTTGAGCATCTGACCTAGAGTCTTTAGGAGGATTTGCGCTCCGCAAAGGGAGTCTGAAGGACTCATTTGGTTGGCTGTGTGGCAATATATTGTTGTTAGAGTTCAGCAGAGAACTTTGGGTTTTGAACCTTCAAATCAAAACATGCTTAAAGGAAAGAAAAAAAAATTTTCATATTGACAGGGTTTTTGAGATGAATTGAGTGCCAATTAGGTTTTCCTTCCTAGGTGTTCCCTTATCACAAATAATTGACAAAAAAAATATAGAAAAGATCATCGCCTTCTTCCATATCCGGGGGCCACTTGCTCGAAAAAGAAAGTGAGACTAAAAGAAAGAGCACCGCTTTATTCGCAAAGAACTACCTCGCCAATAAGGCGAGACTGCATATAGAAATAAAATCACTGAATCTGATATCCTTTAAAAGTTATCGATTAAATTATTTGAACGAAGAAAATTTCATAATCTAAGGCCTTCTATTCCCTCGTAATCCGCATGGCTGGAAATAAATCAAATAACAAAAGAGCAGGGACTGAAAATAATCATTAATTTCAATTTCTATTTCTTTCATTTTGTTCAAATTGTGATTTTTATTTAAAACTCAGAAAATAATCATTATGTTCAGATTTCTATTTTTTCTTTCAAATATAAAACTTAAATTGCGTTTTATATTTTTTCGCTTAAAAATATAAATCAAATTCTGATTTTTATTTTTTCGCTCAAAAATAAAACTTAAATTTCGATTTATATATTTTCACTTGAAAATAAAAATCATTTTCTGATTTTTAGTTTTTCGCTTAAAAATAACACTTAAATTTCTATTTTGATCTTTTACAATCAAAATTTAATTTGAATTTTTTTCGCTCAGAAATAAAAATCAATTTGATCAGTATTACTTATATAATTTTTGGGAAGCCTATATTACACCTTTTCCGAAGGAAAGGGTATACCTATTAAGTTTGGCACGAAGTTTGTAACAGACTAAAGGAGTCGCGATAGATATAGATATATATATATATATATATATATATATATATATATATATATATATATATATATATATACATATTTATATATATATTCTTGATCAGGGTGACCAGAGAAGTCGATCTAGCCATGTCTGTCTGTCGGTCACAAATTGATTTGCACTATATTGAATTGAGTGTTTCGCAGCTAGATATAAAGTCCTCTTACAGTGAAACTTTGGCCATAGCCACCATTCGTGCAATTTTGATAAATATAATTTGCATCATTTTGAATCGTGAATATAGCAGACATATATAATTCTCTCTTATGGTACAATGGAAATAAATAAAATGTTGCAAAATTTCGCAATTGGTGGTCATGGTCAAATTGTACCGTAATAAAGAACTTTTGTGTGAAGCCATTCTTTACAAAATTATATCGTACATTTATCTACGCGTTAACAGCTTTGACACGATACCCATTTCACAATTTCAAGCTAAGTGGTTTAAAATTTGTAAATTTCTCTGTGCAGTTACTATTCAATTTTCGCGGTTTGTGGTAAAGCCATTATTTTCAAATTAGAGCCTACCTTTTTCTTCAAAATAATGAAAGTCAAAATTTTGCGAATGGCGCGAATTGTGGTCATGGCCGATCTTTCCCCGTAATTGATTGACGATCGGCCCAGTTGAAAAAATTCACTTTTCCCAAAAGAAAAGGTTCAAAATTTCGGGCATTACTCCAGTTCTAATCATCTCTTATATAGTATGCACCATAATAGAGCACTGTTTTCAGCTGCCAAATGTAATATCCAAAATTTTGAAAATCACTGTGCACCGGTTTCGGACGAACTTCATATAAACTATCTACAGACCGTCCCTAACGAACTCTGAAATTTTAAATAAAATCGGATGCCGCGTTTGGCCAGTTAGCGACGACACACAAACACGTTTTTTATTATTTTTTATATATGTAAGAAGATATAAAGATATTATACACGTGTGTATATAATTACAAGTTATCATTTAAATTAATTTTTATTCTTAAGCAAAAAGAAATAGAAATCAAAATTTAAGTTTTATTTTCGAGCGAAAAAATAAAAATCAGAAATTGATTTTTATTTTCAAGTAAAAATTTAAAACTCAAAATTTAAGTTTTATTTTCGAGCAAAAAAAATAAAAATCAGAAAATGATTTTTATTTTCAAGTGAAAATATAAAACTCGAAATTTAAGTTTTATATTTGATCGAAAAAATAAAAATCAGAAATTGATTGATATTTTTAAGCAAAAAAATATAAATCGAAATTTGAGTTTTATTTTTTTTTTTTTTTTTTTTTTTTTTTTTTAAACGTTTTATTATTTATTGGATCACTCCTCTAATATAGGAGTCTATTTTTGAAAGAAAAAATAAAAATCAAGAAAAAATGATTATTTCTGAGTTTAAAAAATAAAACTTATAACAATTACAGTCCCTGCAAAAGAGTGTTCATGATATTTTCTTTCCCTTTCATAGTATATGTATATGAATAGAAACTTAAAAATAAAAATAGTTCAACGAAACAAATTAATGGATTTAAAAGGGCAAAAATGTTAATTAAAATTGAAAACAAACCGAAAGCAAACGACAAAAACATGATAGCACAATCGAAGGCAATAACAAAGAATATTTTCAATTAAAATTCTCAAATGGAACAAAAATCCAAAATAAACACGTTGACAAAGGCTGAATCGATTTCGTACCTTCGAACTGATATTTGCTGATAACTCAGTTGTGGTCAGGTCATCGTTTTGAGGCTTCGCATTTCAAATCGATTTCCATTTCGCACATGTTAATGCATGAGTATTCTCGTCGACCTGCAAAGAGATGCGATGTGCATCCGTTTCGATGGGCATTGTGAACCTTGAACTGGATTTTTGCATAAGAGTTTCATCATACACGTAAGCCCGAAGCTTAAGCGGCCGATTTCAGCTTTATGGAAATAGAAGCACAAAAATATGACAGAAAACGTATGCACATCCATATATTTGCTTATGTATGCATGTACGTGTGATGTTAGGTAAGGAAAATGTGAAAGGGATTACACGAAATGTAAGGATGAGAGATGCAATTTTTCTTTTGTAACAATTTGCGGGTATTCGCAAGTACAAACTTTATTTAAAGTTCATTATTCGAGAAAGCCATTTTTAATAGGATCCGCCCTCGAAGAAAAGCCTCTTCACGAATGAGAAAAATAAAAATAAAAGCAAAAGTCTCACCAAACAGTTTATTAAGATTCATAACCTTAGACTCGATTTGTTTTTTTGTTTTCTACATTTCTCTCAATCATAATCTTTCATCTTCTGTTATTTACTTTGTTACATTTCTAAATTGCTGCCAAAAAGTTATCATCCTCCATTTGTCGGTGTCCCATGTACGAGTACTCGTATTAGAATATCCACGAAAAAAAAAAATTCACAAGACGTTGCAAAGTCGAAATGCTCGAGCGCTCACTCAACAGGATGTAGCCAACTTAACAACCCAAAAAAGGGATAATAATGCAACTGACAGCGGTTACGACCGCACTCTATGGCCTTCTGTGCGGTTGTCAGAGCGAAACTTTGCAGACGCAGACAGAGACAGAGACAGAGACAGAGAAAGCAGGAACAGAAGTCTATAAATACACAGTTTTGGATGCCCTCAAGATGAAAAGATGAAGAATTCAAGGCAATATAAAAAAGAATTATAGTCACAAGCGGCTTGCCAATTTTGTAAGGATACAGCCAAAGGAAGCGCATCATTTGCTTGTGTTGACTGTGCATGCGAAATTTGTAGTCGTACTTGCAGCAATACCAACTAGCCGTAGTCATAGGAGCGAGCACCTCACTTTGATTATAATTTCGATGGGATTGCTTTGCATTCTGGTTGCCAAATTGTTCGCTTGTTGAGCTTCTCGGTGAATCCATAAAGAGTGCAACAGCGTTACTTCCACTGGAGCTTATCTGCGATTGCCGTTTAGAGACTTTCAAACGATTTCGACGACGACTCGTGCTCATGGGATGGGCTTATTTATAAGCTGACAGTCATATTTGCGATTGTCGCCAAATGCTAAGGGAATTCCTTGGGCACTTAAGCTAAATTGCCGGAGTTCTTTATACGATTACCAGAGATGATTTTTCAAGTGACTTCATTTTCCCATAATATTCTGCTCCTCTCTCTCTCTCTGTCTCTCTCTCTCTCTCTCTCTCTCTCTCTCTCTTTGCTTACTTGAAATATTTGTTCCTCGATTAAAAGGATGCGCTTAAGTAGCTCCTTTGAAGAGTTATTTTTTTTAGTACTTTATACAAACCTCGTAGACAATTTTATATTTTATTTTTGAAAATGATGTGCATGTTAAAATATAATGGCGTATAAAGTTCAGAAGCACCAGGGGCGGATTAAAGGCACTACGAAATTCTGTAGCACAACTGATTTCTACGGTTTGGGTTTTGTGATTCTCCGCATTTCGGAGGTGGTTTGTACGGCTCAAACCACACCCTGTGTACGCCTCTGAGAAACACAATAAAATGACAATAAAATCCAAAAGAAAATATATTCAAAACTATGCAGCATCGTAAACATGGCTTCTATTATGCCAATGAACTTTTATCTGGGTCTCCTTACAGTTTACTTTAAGGAAAATTCCTTATTCTTGCGATAGCAGTGTTTTTTTGGCTCATTAAAAAGTAACTCGTCGCATAAATATGTACATTTAACATGGCATATGCCCCTAAGCAGCGTCGTAGATAGCTTTCTATTTATCATAAAAGAAAGACCTTTCCAAGGATATATTATTACCCAAGAATCTACGTCTCTGTCCTACAGCACAATCCATGAGGAAGAGATCTTAAGAAATCAAGTCTGAAAAGATGGTCATAACAGGTTGGCTGATAAGTCCCCGGTCTGACACATAGATGGCGTCGCTAGTATTAAATGCGTATTATTTTTATATAGTGGCAACCTTCAAATGATTCGTGTCAAAATTTGACGTCTGTAAGTCAATTAGTTTGTGAGATAGAGCGTCTTTTGTGAAGCAACTTTTGTTATTGTGAAAAAAATGGAAAAAAAGGAATTTCGTGTTTTGATAAAATACTGTTTTCTGAAGGGAAAAAATACAGTGGAAGCAAAAACTTGGCTTGATAATGAGTTTCCGGACTCTGCCCCAGGAAAATCAACAATAATTGATTGGTATGCAAAATTCAAGCGTGGTGAAATGAGCACGGAGGACGGTGAACGCAGTGGACGCCCGAAAGAGGTGGTAACCGAACATCAAAAAAATTCACAAAATGATTTTGAATGACCGTAAAATGAAGTTGATCGAGATAGCAGAGGCCTTAAAGATATCAAAGGAACGTGTTGGTCATATCATTCATCAATATTTGGATATGAAAAAGCTCTGTGCAAAATGGGTGCCGCGCGAGCTCACATTTGACCAAAAACAACAACGTGTTGATGATTCTGAGCGGTGTTTGCAGCTGTTAACTCGCAATACACCCGAGTTTTTGCGTCGATATGTGACAATGGATGAAACATGGCTCTATCACTACACTCCTGAGTCCAATCGACAGTCGGCTGAGTGGACAGCGATCGGTGAACCGTCTCCGAAGCGTGGAAAGACTCAAAAGTTCGCTGGCAAAGTAATGGCCTCTGTTTTTTGGGATGGGCATGGAATAATTTTTATCGATTATCTTGAGAAGGGAAAAACCATCAACAGTGACTATTATATGTCGTTATTGGAGCGTTTGAAGGTCGAAATCGCGGCAAAACGGCCCCATATGAAGAAGAAAAAAGTGTTGTTCCACCAAGACAACGCACCGTGCCACAAGTCATTGAGAACGATGGAAAAAATTCATGAATTAGGCTTCGAATTGCTTCCCCACCCACCGTATTCACCAGATCTGGCCCCCAGCGACTTTTTCTTGTTCTCAGACCTTAAAAGGATGCTCGCAGGGAAAAAATTTGGCTGCAATGAAGAGGTGATCGCCGAAACTGAAGCCTATTTTGAGGCAAAACCGAAGGAGTACTACCAAAATGGTATAAAAAAATTGGAAGGTCGTTATAATCGTTGTATCGCTCTTGAAGGGAACTATGTTGAATAATAAAAACGAATTTTGACAAAAAAATGTGTTTTTCTTTGTTAGACCGGGGACTTATCAGCCAGCCAACCTGTTATATGAGGCAGTCGCATTTTTTCTATAAACTTTGCTCCAGAGCGGACCAATCCCCTGGATAATCCCTTTATGTCGTAAAAAGAATTTCCTCGTATCATAAGAAAGCATCGCAAAATATCATATGAAAGTAGTGAGCAAGTCAATAAAAAATTCCGAATAAAATGTCGCAATAAAGCTTAAACCTCATAAAAGCTTTTTACTTCAAATGCAGAATTTTATAGTTTGTTAAAAACGAATAGAAAAAGCTTTATTGTCGAACGCATTTATCGTTTATTTTGTGGCAATCGTAAAGAGAAAATATTGGCAGTTTACTTAATAAGAAACATTTATTACAGATGAAGGTCATTCCAAAGGGTTTGGACTTTGTTGCTTTCAAAATTAGGGCAATTGTAGGAAACAAAAAAAATTTTTTTAATGCTGGATAATGAAAGCTTACTCGACCAAAAAGAATCAATGGTCACATCATGTTGACCCAATAGTTTTTTATGTTTTTAAAGAATATATTGCGTTTGTTCGTTCGTGTTTAACACTCAAAACCAGTCGAGATAGAACATACAATATTTGTAGAGAAATGAACAGATTTTATTAAGCCATGTCCGTCTGTCCTTATTCAGTTTTCAATGGAGTTAAGTTTACTTGAGGAAATTCTATTTGGGTATGGGCGGAAATATGAGTAAGAACAAATTCAGAAATGAACCAGATCGGGCCATTTTTAGGGGTACCTCCAGTACTAGCCTCCTAAAAACCGCTTTGAAATCTGATTTTGTGGTGATATATCCATGAAATTTGGAAATCGAGCTCAGTTTTAAGCCTCCGAATTAGAAATCTAAAAATTGGAAAAGGGGTATACATGTCTCGATTTCTAGGGGTGGTCAAAAAAAGTAATTGGGTGGTCGTTGAAGGTCTCGGCATGGTCATTTTGAAGAAGTATTCAAAATTGGAAAAAAAAATTTTTGCGGCTGCGTGAAGTTGGCCCAAGCATTTTCAAAGGGGGTTTTCCCCTCTTTGGGGGGTGGTCAAAAAAAGTTATTGGGTGGTCAAAAGTGGTCGAAAAATGGTCATTTGTCTTCATTAGTTTTAATCGATTTGGACATTTTTTTTTCGCCAAGCTCCCACAGCTAGCTAACCGTTTATGCTTTTCGGGTATTGTAACATTGTCAGGCCCGCCTGGCTATAAGCCCCTTATTTGGAAATCTGTAAAAAAAAACTATTAATTTTTTAACGTGAAACTGCCATTGTCCTTTACGGTAACTTCGGAAAATATACATTTAAAATATCTTATGAAAATAAATGAATCCATTCAAACGTTTAATAGAAACAACTGTTATCCTATGATACCAATTAAACCAAATGAAAATTGTAACAAAAACTATTATTATGGCCTTTTTTATTACAACAGAATTGCATGTTTTCCTTCTGCCAAATATTGTAAATTACTTCATTTAAAAAATTTCTTTGCATACTTTCGACGATGTTAAACTGCAGCTACCCCATTTCCCTCAATTTGCGTTCGTTATCCAATTTTCTACGAAGAAAAACACACGAAGAACAGAAAACAGAAAAACGGAAAAATCCTGCAATTATGTCTGAATTTTTATTGTAAAGCTTATTACATGCACAATTTTCACAGTCAAAGTGTAGTGAAAAGTTACTTTAGTGCTGATAATTTGCCACAGAAGAACCCTGAAAGGAACTCTCCTTTTTTTATGAACAAACTGCAAGAATTTAAATTGCCTTTTAAGTTTGCCAAAATTGCAATTCTTTTGTTGCAATTCGTAAAAGTTCCCCGACACTGAGGACACACAAGATGAAGAATGTTAGAATGGGATTCTCTCTACATATACACACACATACATATGTATGTAAATATAATTTAGGAAAATTGTAAGTGTAAAATTTCGGAGAATTATCTTCTGCCTGAGGTGTTGGATAACGATATGCGTAAGTTCGAAAGTTCTTGGTCGAGAGCTCATTCATTTTGCCTTGCCAAGTGCAATATGGCTGAGTTCATTAGAAAATGATATAGGAATTTTCCAAGAGAGTCTCAACATTTTAAGTAAGTTCTTGAGTTTGAATTAATTTCAATTTCCAAGGAAAAATTTCGTATCAAAGTTCTTTATCGCTTTGGAAACCAGAGGCCGCTGTCATTGATAACATTCTACGTTTTGTTCTCTACTAAAAGCCAGTGAAATGTGATTTTTTTTTTAATAGAAATATTTCAGGAAGTTCAACAAAGGACGTCATTATTTTCAAGGACTCAAAAGTGACAATCTCATCATCTGTCAGCACTAGAAAAAAATTGTTTTTTTCCTCTGTTCTTTTTTTTTTTTTCTTTTTCTCTCTTGACTATTAATCAGAAATCCTCTTCGCTTTTTAGTGGACACAAAGGCACGTCCAACGAAGCAGTCAAACGACAATCATAGTCAAACTTGGAGACAATCAATGTCATTTTCAATTTTTCTTTTACGTTTTTTTTTTCTTCTTCTTTCCTTTTGAGTTCAACGGTCATAATCGTGGGAAAAAGGTTGTGGAAATGCTTCTTTTTATCCCGTTCTATTTACGCTCATAGCATCCTCATTTCACCTGAGCACACTTTGTTGTTGAAGTGCTTGGCTTTTGCAAATTTTATTACGCGAACACGAAAACGAATTGAACTTCCGCTGCACAATTTCCGTGGGAATGAAGAAGACGACGAAGAAGGCAAGCACAAAGAAGTGAAGATGCCAGATTGACAATACCGAATATCTTATGTAGAAGTAGGTAGTGTAAAGGTACTTAGACATCTCGCAACACTTGTGTGGCTAAATTGAAAACTATTTTCTCGAATTGCTTCGACATTGCATCCGACAACATGAGTTTCCACCTTTCCGCATTTGAATCCATAGAAATCAATGAAATCAAATTCACTTTTGCGATGTTCTTCAGGATGTTGAAATCAACACGAGTTCAAATATTTGCAAAATCCTTAGATAAGATTGAGAGACTGGGGTGAGAAGACAGAGTTTCTGTGAGAGTTCTTTCAAGAGATTTTATCTTACCCTCTATGGAAAATCTTTCCTATCCTTTTTTCTTTTTAACCCAACAATATCGATTAACCTTCGATGACGTTGGCAAAAATCCATCGAAAATTGTTAGTCAAAGTAAGTTTTTTGTAAAAGGAAAAGCAAAAGGTCATTTTTGTTTCCATTAGAGCAGAATGAGTCTTGTAAAATAAAAAACGCCAGTCACAAGTCTTAGTGATGACATTGCTTGACTCATCTCGTCAAGCTTCATTACCTCCTTACAGGGCGTTTTGCATGTTATCCCTCTTATCTGATAATGACGTTTTACTTTGATTTAATTTACAAATATTTCATTTACAGCTCTTGGTAAAAAGTCATAGAAAAATTTGCCTGCCTTACACTTATTGCCAACCGAAAGGCAATGGGTACGTTTTACCTCTAATAAAGAATTTGATGGCCATGTTTTATGATTAAGGAAATCAAAAATACTTAAATTGATCCCCAAAAAAATATACATGTCAATAATTTGAAATTTTCCGATGCTGGAATTCCATAATTTTCTTAAAAACAAGTTTATACTATAAATAAACACCTTCAGAAGGGTGTTATGGAACTTTACGGATCAATGTAAAAGCTGGAATTCATGCATACTTTTAGGTCTGCATTTAAATAGTTTTGGTTACCGTATTTATGGTTATTAGCAGGACTCAGATTTTCTTGACTTTTCTAAAGTTAAAGTGTACTTTATGGTGCAAAAAAAATTTTTCTTCCCAACAATTTACGAATCAGTTTAGCGAAGTTAAACTTCAAACCGCTTTTCGTACTTCTAAAAAAGTCATATTGAAGTTAAAAATCGATTTGAATCTTAACTTTAAGCGAGTTGAAAAAAACTCCATTTATTATGCTTTAAATTTATAAAGGTCAACAAAATCCGAGCCCTGGCTATAAGGGTAGGTAGGTAGGTAGGTTGAAGTGGCTGCCACTTAGGCCGTTAATCGGCCCATTGTGATACCAAGGGGGTTTTCTTGTGTTTGTGCGAGTGTATGTCTTTTTATGTAGTGTGCCCCTAACATGCGATTTTTGAAAAACCAGTGCTAGGCTTGGAACATTACACTCTGTTTCTCCTGTGCCGGGAATCGAACGTCGGACCGTGGGGATCAGGAGCATTCCCTAAGCTATTCCAAAGCCACTCCACTGTACTTAGATTTAGGAAAATATATTTTTTTTTACATTATATTTGTTGTTATTCTAGGGGCCAATATCATCGAAAATGTGATATATAGGGTTTTTGGGTGTGCGCATATGTCCAGTCTCCTGTACGACAACTCTCACTTCCTGGGAAAAATTTTGGGGCATTCCCCGCTTCGTACATCACACGCGATTGAAGCCTGATTTCTACAAACGCGTCAGCTGCGTTGACGCAAATATTCAATACGTGCAAGCATATGGAAGCTGTACAAATCAATTGCGTGCGCGCAGACGCAGTGTCAAATTTCATGAAAATTTGGCAGCTATGTTTTATTCAAATAGTGTTGTCGAAACTATTGAATACCTTCCTTCGAATACTTCGTACTTGAAGGATCACTTTTCTTTGAAATATGCACAATTTATTCTCATATCTCTTTGTTTTTATTTAAAAGGGTATATTTGTCTGATTCCTATCATTATTTAATCGTTGAAATTTTAAGTTTGCTTTTCTCTTTCCAAACGTCTCAAATACAACCCTAAATAAAAAATGTAATGAGTCGATTACTCTCCGCAATTGTGCTTTGCTGAGAAATCTCAAGGCAACATACATATATGTATGTTCACCACGCAGATGCTCTGCTGGAAATCGGGCTTTTCACGCATCTGACGCAGCGTCAAACGTTTTGCATTGGACGCGTAATTGGATATCAAGCTATAAGGGTAACAGATAAAATATAAATTCAGCACCCAAAATTATGAATTTAAATATTCCGAATAATTCCGATAGTGACAATTTTGTTCACTCATGTAGGTTTGCCTATTTGGTCAAATATTAGGAAGGGGTTTGAAAGATGTTCGGATGTCCTTTAAAAATCAATTAGGCTCCGATTTTAAAGGCTTCGAATGATATTAAATGGTTTTTAAATATTCGAATGCATACCCTTAGGTGCCAAATTTCAATATTTTCTGTTGCTCTAATGAATATTTTGAGGAACAAAACAATATTTCAATTCAACAATTTAACTTCAAAATTTCTTTCTGATGTCTATAAATTCACACAATCTCATGTGCGAAAAGATTCTTAAAATTTTAACATCTACATGCATACTTTTAGGTTTTGAATTTAAATACTTTCCGTAACCCTACGATTGCCAACAAGTGTAAGTCCGGCTGTGGTAACTGAAAGCAATATGTTATAACTATTTTATAAAAACTAGTCACCTTTAAAATTGAAAAAAGAAAAAAAAAATCCCAGCACAACGTGTACTCAATAGATCGAATTTAAATAATTTTACATTAAATTGAAATAACTTGCCAAAACAAAAACTGAAGAAGATTGAATTTTCCAAAGGCCCTGCATTTAATTAAGTCTGTCGAATATGAGCTCTAAAAGAAAAATCAAAAAAAAAAAAACTAACAAACAAAAACGGAGCGCTGTAGATAACGCTCCTCTATGTGGATACAGTAAACATACCCGTACATAAAGAAAATGCAAAAACCAAAAACATAGCAATTGCCCCTTTCACAAACTTTCTTCGAAACTTGAACTTTGCTCGAGTATTTCCATCTGCAGCCATTTCATGATCAAGAAACAAAACTTTTTCATTTAATTTATAAACGCATATTTAAGCTTTTCTTCTAAAATCATTTTCAGTGCTGGACTGTCAGGTCAGTGATTGGGGACAATGGAGCGAATGCGATAAAAGCTGCGGCACTGGCATGATGTCTCGCACACGCAAAGTGCTGCGGCAAGCACAAAATGGTGGCAAACATTGCCCTTCGTTAGTGCAGAAACGTGGCTGTCAGGGTTTCCGGTGTCATGGGCATCGCGATAAGAAAATACTGCGTGGTAAGTTCCTTTCAAGCTTTCCTTCTTTCCGTATTTTCTTTTATTTTTTAATATTTTTTTTTCGCTTTTTTGTTAACACTTTGTTCCGCACATTCACAATCAACTTAAATTGACTTAACCGTTTTCATCGAGTGCGCAATATTGGATAAATACACTTGCGTTAAATTGATTTTTTCGTGTCGGAATTTTTTCATTCCTGCAGAAAGGAATTAATTACGGCCACAATTATCGGCGGCCACTGGGCTTGTTGCTATGCAATCGTAGCACTTTTTTGAGCTCATTGCATGCATTTCTTCATGGGAGAATTCACTCTTTTTTTACCACTTTTCATCTCGTTCCTTGAGGGCTTCTAATTAATTTTATTTATTTTTTGCCGAAATTTATGAAAAGAAAATTTCAAAATTCAAATTTCAATTTTAATTCGCAAGGTGTAGCGTCTAAGAGGGGTTAATTTTCTTTGATTTTTGAAACAATTTGTTCAAATCAAAAAATTTCATATTCGCGTTGTACTCGAAAAAGCTTCAAGACGCTCTAAAAAATTTTTTTTATTTGAAAAACCGATGTGGGAAACCCTTTCGGAAAGTTGTTTTTAAATAAAATTATCTCGTTTAAAAGTCCAAATTCCGTTAAAGTGCATTTAGGTGCTCAGAAAATATAAAAATTAATTATTTGTAATTATTTGATCCCTCTTTTCATAAGCAACACCGAAAACACATATACATACATTATCCCCTATATCCCATTCATTTAAGTCTGTTAAATCAAGATAACCATTGAATGCACTATACAATAATCTTCGTATTCTTTTATGATTTTGGATTTCTGGCATAAAATGAAATAATTAAACTATGGCTTCCAGCGTCTTTCTGAAAGTCCGTCGTCTTACTTAGAGACCAACAACAACCTCAAACAAAATCTCCTCATATTGTTCCTAAGAATATTATAGATATGCATTTTTAATTTAATTTTTCCATTTATATGCATTCATATCCTTGCTAAGAAGAAAAATCTACATGTCATGAAGTTTGTTCTAGCATAAATATATGTTAATCCCTTTCAATTCTGTAAGTTTTTTTGTCAACAAACTTTTCTTTCGGACAAACTTCGGTGTGCGTGTGTGTGTGTTTGTCTTTGTGTAGATCCCACGACAGAAACATACAAGCAGACGACAATTTAAAAAGTAATTTTCTTATTTCTTCCTTCGCCGTTGAGACAGTCCTTAAAAATACAGCGGGAGCAAAAACAAAGTAAAAAAGTAAAAGAAATAAAGAAACCCCGACAAAACAAGAAGTCTAAAAATCTCACATCTAAGGATGCACGAAATTAACCCAAATTGACATTTTCTTGACAGTTTCGTGGCTTGATGCTCTTCTTACGTTGGCAGTTTTGTGTAAAGTTTCCCTTGAGGAAAACATCAAGTGATTTGGAAATTGGAGCGAAAATGTTCATATGCTTAGAAAATTGTTCAATAAAAAAGTTTTTGTTCAAACAATTTGAGTTGGTTTCGTGTTTATTTCGTCTTTTTTTTTAAATTTTTTTTAACGGATCTTGTTCAGGCTTTTTTTTAAAGTTCGCATATTTAAAATGTAAAAAATGTTTTATTTTTTCCTGGATCTATTGACTTCACATTTGGAAAAATAAAAGCTTTAAAAACTCAATTAAAATAGGAAATTTTCCCTTCCCTCTTTATAGTTTTTCAAACATTTAAGCCAAAGGAATCCACAGCTATTGCTTTCGACAGTGACGTTAGAGAGCTTTTCGCTTCGGTTGAAGGGATTAACTTCGTATTTTTAAAACATAGCAACTGTTTTTCCGTCGATGCATTTTTGTTTTTAATTTTTGAAGCCAAGGCATACATATCTGAAAAAACTTTTTATCCCCGAAAGCCCCTTATTTACGTAACTGAATTATGCAATGTGGACTGTTTGATGCACAATAATCGCATTAATTACTGCAATTGTATTTTCGAAATCAAGCTTAACGCAATTAAATGAACTCAATACAGTATTCAAAATAAATCCTCATGGAATTTTCCGACTGTCACAGCGAACTAAAAAGTGTTGAAAATCGAAAAAGAAAAATTTTCCTCATCCAAAATAAAATTTAAAAACCGTCAAACAATGACACTAAAACGCTCAAGGCATTAACTTTAGTATGTATAATCCATCTTAATGTAATGACTTCTTTGCATTATCGACAAGAAAATTCCTCGGGAGCTTGCAGTTTCCTCGTCACGCTGCAGGATTTAAAAAATGAAAATTAAATTCACTTTTCACACGCAGCGAGCGTTGTCCTCAACACATTGTCTTCAGTCAACTCGACAATCAGTGCTTCCCGTTCGCGCAAGGCTCTCTCTGTAATCCATATCTCTCTCGCTCTCTCTCTCTCTCTTTCTGTTCTTCGCTTGAATAATGATGCGTATATATTTGCCATAAATTTTGCATCAATGTTTTTTACTGCTGCTCCAATCCTTTTGTACGATTTATTTGCAGCCGCTCTCCTCCCCCTCCCAACACTTTTGATTTGACTTAATGCACACAAATAAAAACTTTAAAGCAATTTAAGCTGAAGCTTAAAGCGATTTCCTGCAAGATATCGAATAAATTCACTGAAGCTAAATAATTCAATGTCCGCTCATTCATCTTAACATCCGTATGTCAGCTTCCACGATTTGTTTCAAGAAGTGAAGCTGATTGAATTAATTAGCGTTTGGTGGGCGGTTTTGCTACATAGAACAGAATAAAGCAGGAACTTTGAGCTTTGGAGATATCGGCGATTTAAGATATTATGAAAATTCAATATTTTTCAAATTTCCCTGGAATTCACCAGATTACGAAGTATCGGCGATTTAAGGGTTTTCCTAGGTGATCACCAGATTTGCTTATTTTCGATCTAGCTCTTCTAGTTTAGGAGATATCGGCGATTTAGTATTTTATAAAATTTCCTATGAAAATTCAATATTTTTTAAATTTCCCTGGAATTCACCAGATTACGAGTTATCGGTGATTAAAGGGTTTTCCTAGGTGATCACCAGATTTGCTAATTTTAGCTCTACTACTATTAAAACTACTTCTGCCACATAACTATTTATATCAATTACTTCATGCATTTCTTGCCCCTTATGCAATCAAAATACTCATTCTTGAATGAACTTAGCTTAAAGGATCACAGAACTCAATCAATTCGTTATATTAGAACTTCATACAGGATCACAGAACTCAATCAATTCGTTATATTAGAACTTCATACAGGATCACAGAACTCAATCAAATCGTGATATTAGATCTTCATAAACTTTTTAAGCGTACGAAAACCTGTTTTATTTCCATCCCATTGCGGATGAAATTTTAATTGAAACAAAATTTTCGCAGAACAAACACCAATACCAAAGGAACTTAATGAAAACACGCGCACTCAAGTTTCAGTAAAAGTAATCAACTTCCTTTAAGTACAAAAACTTTCCATTCCAATTTCTTCCGTCAATACATCAAATACTTTAGTTGCAATTTTTATTGTTTCAAAGAAAAGTTTCGATTCAACAATTTTACTGCATCTTGATTCGTATCATCTCCGTTTTTCTCACTCTATCTATCTGTTACTCTCTCACTGGATCCCTGCATAGCTCTATTGCATTGTGCGTGTCTCTTTCGTTGCAATTTTACAGTAAATTTCAACTTTTCTAAACTTACTCCAAAGTTACTCGTAAAATTATGCTTCTGAAAAATGCTGACACTTTCCGGAAGAAGCTGCCATTTTTTGTCGCTCGTTTTTCATGCTCGCCTGTCAAACATCTCTATTAGCCTTTTTCTGCAAACTACTTCAAAACTTCGTCTAACTTTTCCCAAGTCACAAAGAGTTAAGATAACTCCTTCGAATAAAGAAAAAACAACGGAAGAAAGCAAATAAATCGACAGATATTTATTTGAAATATTGTATTTCTCTATCTTAAAATGTTTCCTTTTCTCAAGCGACTGATTAGGAAGCTATTAACTTGGAAGGCACCAACAACTTTTTTGTGTATACTCGTACATATATTCCTCATGAATTCAGCTGCTCGTATGTTGCTCTAAACTTTTATTGCTTTCGAAAATATCAAAAAATAAATTAAGAACAAAAAAATCAATTTTAAATAAATTCCATTCATTGGCAACATCTCACATTCAAGCTCAAAAATATCTCTCACGACTTTAAGAAAATGAAATTATTTAAAAGGATTAGCAATTTATTTACTTCTTTAAGAAAATCCAATTACCACTTTAAGTGAATGCTTTGTA
Organism: Chlorops oryzae; assembly: GCA_020466095.1. Taxonomy (NCBI): domain Eukaryota; kingdom Metazoa; phylum Arthropoda; class Insecta; order Diptera; family Chloropidae; genus Chlorops; species Chlorops oryzae. Next base: position 30,116,324 of record CM035808.1, read on the forward strand.
CCATAAATTGAATTTGCTCCTTGATTCTTGAAAAAATTCCATACATAAGGAAGTTATTCTTGTAAAATTGCAATTTCTCATTTTAATTCAATAGACCGGACAAAACAATATCAATTTATGCTTAAAAGCTTATTTAATTGGATTAAAGCTAATATTTAATATTGCCTTGGAAATATTAAAAGGGAAAGTTCTTGAAACAATTTTTTATGGGATGAAAGCATAGGAGAAGTTTTCATTTGTTCTCAAATAATTGCCAATAGTAAAGATTTCTTCAAGTTTATGTGAAAAAGATATCCTCTGGGAAGGCGCCAATTGTCTTTTTGTGCTCTACTCTTTAGCGTTCTATGGAAACCGATTCGAGAACGAACGAATCCAAATCGCTGCTATAAATAACGCCAAAAATTTTTAAAATAAATGAAGTCAATAAATTCAAAAGTACCTCTTTTTTTTGCGATTGAGATATGAAAAAAAAGTGAGCGTAAAAAGGAGAGACATCAACAGAGATGGAGAGTGTGTTCGAAACGTACTGAAGGGTGGCTTATTATAAAACAATTAATACTCTGAAGTGAGCACTTAATTCAAAATATATCTGTACTTTTCGAACAACTAAACCTCCTAAAAGCATACTTTAATTTAAATAAAGAAAAAATAAAATCAGATACCGTCAAGCCCTTTTCTCATTAATCGTTTAAAGCAGCAAAAAACAAAAATTTTCTTCTCTATTCACATCCATGCATGCGAATGGAAACGTGAGTGAATTGACTCACCCTAGATTGTGGTAATAATTAAAGCATACACATAGGCGTCATCTTATTACTTGCGCTTGAAAAAAGAAAAGCAAATTTGAATTTAAATAGCACGAAACGAGCACAAGTGCATAGGATGAATGCAAGCGTAGGTCCTTCCAAGATTTCAAATGGGTGTGGGTTTGTCTGTGTGTGCTTAATACAAACATTTGTGTTTGTGCATGTTCGTGCCTGTATTGGGGCCCCATTTGCATTTTACTGGGTAATACTACTTATCATTCAGAAGCATACACAATATTTCTCCATACCTAAGAGTAAGTCTGTATATTACGTCTTGAAAGATTCACTCATATCATTCGAGGAACTGCTGTGACCGCATTTTTTCTCATTTAAGTTCGTCTAGTCGGAATGATGGGGAGAAAGACCGATGTTTGTATGTATGTCATTCAGTTCGCATCAAAGTGGCTTTATTCCTTTATAGTGGAACCTTTTATAAATGGCCTCCTGCATAGTTTGTTGGGGTGTTCTCCACACCAGCGCACACACATAAGCCTACTTTTCCACGGCTCTTTGGCGGCAAATTCATTTTCACACCATTAAATTTGCATAGCCGTTGCTTTTAATGAGCCTATAGAGTTCATTTCGCACCTGATTGCGCCTAAAATTATGCAAATATTTATGCTTTGTATAGACTTTTCTGTACGCGCATCATTGTTGTTTTGTGCTTTTTTCCTTTCTGCTATTTTGTTTACGATCATTTTGCATAGTTAACTGCGAAAATAATTTTCCGTGTGTGCTTTTTGTGAATGCTTAGCTGAGTTTCATTGCCATTTCTGCATTTAATTCCTTTTGGCAGCATTGTTTTCTTTTTTTTTTGTTTGTTTTTGTTTTCCATTTTGCTTATTTCGTTTGTTCGTCTGCTTTGTCCAATTAAGATAATTAGTTCATATTGCCCGACCATATACTGAAGGTAGCTGATTCTATTTGCCTAATTGAACAAGAATTCAAATTGTGCATGAATTTCTTGGTACATTTGAACGGGTTCAAGGGTTAATTGTCTGTCTTTGTTTTTAGGATATTCCATTAAGGAATATGATTATTGAATAGTATTATTGGGTGAAAACTTTTTATTGATGAAAGAAATTTGGCTTAACAAAGGAAAACTAAGAAAACAAACTTTTATAGTATACTTAACGGGTGTTTATCGCTACATTAACGATAGGGATGCAATTAATTCGAGGTAATGTTTATTATCAACGCTAAATTACTTCAAACGAACTGCTAAGCCCAAAGCAATAGCTAAGGAAAAACAAACTAGTTCAATTCCCAGCCAACCATATACGAAGCGCTCCGAAAAAGAGTCAAAATGGACTCGTTTTAAAGCACGCTGTCGAAGTGATATCAGAATGCTCTGAATATGAATGTAAAAGGAACTCTTCAATGTAGTGCTTTTTCAAAGCCTTCAAAAAACTATGCCTAGGAGCGTCTGAAAAAACGCTCATTTAGAGATCTTATGATTGGCTGTGTTGAGACTCCTAAAATATGGATTTAAACATTCAAAAAAACGCATATATAAAGATTTTTATCTTAAGAACCTAGTCCCATCTTAGAAGATCTACACAACTCTCTAAAATGTATAAAACGAAATATTTTCTAGAAATAACAGAATCTGAAATTCGATCAAATTTTTAACATTTTAATGCATACCTTTAGGGCCCAATGTAACTATTTTTAGTTTAATTTTCAATTCTCTTTGAAACAAAATTTCAAATAAATGAATAAAGGAAAATTCGATAAATTCAATATTATTTATATCGACTCTTAACCCTTCGACTCCTTTGGCTTCGTGGCATGCTGCACACAATCCTTAAAGTCAATATTTAAAAAAAAAAAAAAAAAAAAAAACTAAGAACAAGAGGACTTGAAAACGTCTGTACTGCATTTCCATATGATGAGAATAGCTTCTCATTGAAGGAAATAAAACTAAGCTTTAAATTATCGTTCGACCGTAAGGAGAACAGAATGGAAAACAGCAATGAGCGGAAAAGCAAAAGCAAGCAGCTACATGTAGCATGAGGACAATACAATTGCAAAGTAACTGCAACAAACTACACCCATAACAAAGTTGGGAAAAACAAATGAGCAACAAAGCGAAGCACTAAAAAGGCAACATCACATAAAGTGAGCAACAACAGGAAATTTTTCAAATTATCGTTAACGTCTGATCGAAGCATGGGTTTTGAGAATACAGAAGCAGAAAGTTTTCCTACAAATTCCGCCACTGTTGGCCACTACAATTTTCAAAATGGATTGTTCGAAACGGTTGGAATGATAGGAAAACTTTTCCAAAGACTGTCATTTTATTAAGAAAATCTTGAGTACCTATAATGTATCTTTTTTTTATTTTTTATTTTTTTTTCGAAAGAAATTCATTTTATTGCGAAAAAGTAATTGAGTAAATTTATGGTAAATACACAAGTGTTCAGAGATGTCGAAAAACTAAAGAGAACGAAAAAGAAGACGACAAATTTGAATGCCACAGAGCAATAATTCAAGCTCATTTCCGCCCTGTATTCACGCAAACAGAAATCGCATAAAAATTAAAAGCATACTTTGAGGTGTTTTACAGTGCTTAACGCAATCACATCGTAAAACTGTGGCATACCAATCGTGAATCGTGAATGAACATAACGAAGAATTCTATGAGTGAACAACCACGGACATGAGTGTAATTGAGAAGTACGAATGCATATTTGTTTTTGGGCTTACCTCTTCGGTAGTGGCCATATTTGAGAGGCATTTGTTCCATTCATTTTACTCACGGACATTTACCGAATGTTCGAAGTAATTATTTGAAAAATTTCTGAAATTATCGCCTGAAATCGAATGCAGCTGGTCACCTTCCATTCATGGTGGTTTCACATGCCTGTGGACGCTTAATTGCTCTGGCGGAGTTAAATACGAGCGAAAAATGAGAGAAAAATTTCATTTTATTGCTTGAAAGTAGAGAAAAAATGGAAATATGCTATGCAAATGTTTGCATAAACAATAACGCTATCCAGCTGAGAAAGTACTGTGGAAGCCCGGCACAGCAGGATCGTGGGAAACGACTCACAGTGTTACGAAGAAGGCAAAAACCTTCATTCATTGAAGCTTATGGAAAAAGGAAGCACAACGTCAGGCGCACGTCAACACAATCCCATACACACACGCACACATGCACAAGCAACAGAAATATGTTGCTTCCATTCCTGTTCGCATTTGCGTTAACAATTTTGCTGTTTTTCATTCCTTGTTCACTCCGTTTGCTTCTCTCCGTTTCTGGCCACGCTTACTCCTTCACTCTGAAGTGTTGGAAAAGCCCAAAGCGCTTGTACAATGACAACAAATAAAAGCTGATGTAAGCTGAAAAAACATTACGAAAGAAATATTTCATAGAAAAATAAAAATGTTAAGTAAGTAAATCGCATATGATACAGTTCCGATGAATCAGAACGACTGAATCCGTTCAATACAATTTATTATGCAGATTTACTTTTCGGTGAACAGAATACTTCACTGCTTCGAATGTGGATAAAATACATAAATAAATAAATAAATAAAAGAAAAGTAGGAAACGAAAATATTTTGCATTGGGGCCTAAAACAACAAAAAACGTAGGTTTTCATTTTAGAAAATCGGATAAAATGTTTGTGTGACTATTTTCGATTATTTTGATGAGTGCAAAAATATGGAAAGGCTTTGAAGTGTTTTTTTATCTTTTCGAAATGAATTTTTTTTTTTGTGTGATTTCATTTGAAACATGTCCAACTTCACAGAGGGAAAGTATTCTAAAATCTGGTAGAAAAAGTAACATTTATTCGAGCTTCTAAGTGGAAAAGGACCTCGTACAACTTGAAACTCCCCCCTATTCATATACCTCGACCAATCATTTTTCCGAATTTCGCGTTTGGATCTATACATTGCTTTCCTGAATCCCTATTTAAGGCGTTTTTTTTTTTACTGTCCCTATAATAGCTAAAGATAATTTGTGTTTTGCAAGCACTGAAAATTAAAAGTTTACCCCTGGAAGTATGCATCGTGTTTCTGCTATAATGATTTTGGGAACAGCGATGTCCAGAATTCGATTTCCCAGGCACATGCGCTTGAGAGACAAAATTCGGCTGACGCAATAGTACAGCGTATACCAATTCATGCAAACCACGGTCATCTGCATTCGTGTGTCTGCAAAATAAACTGCGGCAATGAAATATAGCGTAGCTCATAGCGAACTCGACAGCGCATGCACACACAAGTATGAAATAATAATAAAATTTTTATTTCTTTTAAAAAATTACAAAGGAATTTGCATTCTTCAAAATTACATCATTAATTTTAACCATTTTGATATAAACCTTAGAAATTATGAAGCCTCCGTTCTGTGACGCTGAAATTTTTATAAAAAAATATCAATTAATGGCGCCTAAATGGCCTATTAGATCGGTACATATATTTTCTAGTTTCTGTACACGAAAACAAAGCTTTGATACGTTTGCATTAGTGCATTATTATTTCCAATTTTTTGCTGCGTAACAATTTACATTCTTTCGAAACAATACGTCAATGAAACCGATAGTCGTAACAAAAGTATAAAAAAGTAAGAAACAGAACTCCAAAAGAAGAAGCACCATAGTGTGCGTATAAAAGTTGCTGAAAATTTTATAACTTAAACCAAACCAAACAATCATTGCTGATTTTATTAATTAATAGTTTTAATAATTTTTTACAATCAGAACAGAGTTTACCCGAGAGAGAGTAGTTGATCGAGAGTGTGTTTTGCTGTGGTTGAGTGGTATGGAAAGTTCCAACAAAATCGACATACCAATATCAAGTACATTAAGAGATAATAAAAATATTATTTCATATTACACATCTAATAACCAAAATTTCCACTTCATTTAAAAAATAATCTTTAAAACTTCTGAAAGTAGTCGGTGAATATAGTAAATCCCGATACTTGGTTAAGTCAGATTGTCTTAATTTATTTTTTCGATTTCAAATTGTCACCAAAAATTAATTTTTGGACTAATATTGAAAAACTTTCGTGATATTCCTACAGAGTGAAATATTTACTTGAAAAATTTCGAGTGGGTAAAATACCCATGTAAACGGCGTTCTGCCGTGCCTGTATTTGATTATCTGCATACACAACTGCACATAAAAAGTTTACGATTGCGAAAAAATTCAAAAATAATCGGGATTATTTGTGATTAATGTAAAAATTCGAACTATTCAAAAAATAATACGAATATTTTTTTGAGTAACATTTAAATGATGCAATGGTGCTCAAAATTTGAAACGGAATTTTCTCGAAATCCTTACGTGATATAATTTTTTTGATATTTTTCAATTTTTCGGGAGACAAAATCAAACAGAAGCACTAATAAACTTTAAAGGAGGATTTCGTTGCAGAACAGTGTAATTTTCATTTTTTCATATATCACAAATAATTCCGATAAGTTTTAAATTATTTCACAATCTGTACCACTAATAATTCAAAATTTCACATTAATTAAAATAATATTGATAATAGTTTAAAAAAAAAAAAACGAAATATTAAATATGTAGTTTTCGGGATGAATTGACAAAGCTTCGATTACATCATTTGCTTGTATGTCTATATCCCGATGAACATTTAAAAGAGTCAGCTCGTTCGGCCTGTTTTCTTTCGTTTTGTTGCGCAAAACAGTTTTCAGACGGCGCAATGAAGAAAACGAACACTGAAGCAGCGCTTAGACGTTCATGCATGTTGAATGGAATTTTATTGTCGATCACGGTACGAGAACAATCTACCATTTGGACATTGCTCGTCGAACCTAGTAGAGCATGCTTGAACTTCTGAGCTCCGCTCCAATTTTGTCTTCAATGTATCCGTTTCCGTTTTGGCTTCTTGAAACTTTAATTTGTGCCAAAGAGTGCATTGGAAATACAATTTAAAATAACATAGTCAGATTGACGACGGAGGGGGTTTTAACACCCAAAACCCTCCCCTTGGCTACGTCCCTATTAGGAATCAATATTGTGTTCAAATCACATGTGCCATCCCTGAAAAAGTCGTAAGGGAAAATCAGTTATGAGGTGAGTTAAGTTCTTAACATCCTTTTAAACTATCCTCGCACTTGAGTATATTAATTTCCATAGAGGACTACACCTTGAAGTAATGCTTCGTTCCAGAGTAGATCAGATCTCGAAAATGGAGAGTTTCCAGTGAGTAAGAGCCCCATATACCATTGTCAGACGCAGGCAGGGTGAGGCTTTGTCTAAGTATTTTCTTCCTGTCCGTCAATTTTTTCATAAGCTATTTTTGTTTAAATGCTTTACAAATATTATTTAAAAAAAACAAATTCATGTATTGACTTAAAATCCTTTCATATATTTTTTGATTTATTTTTTTCTCATTATAGAAATGGCGCTTCTACTTCCGGCAGCACTGTCACATAATCGTCATGCAAACGATAGCAGCGACATACGTCGAAACCTGCGAATGCGGTATCGTGACTCATACAGGCATAATCGCGACCATGAGTAAGTAGAAATAAAACAAGCAAATTACAGAAAAATGTATTCTCTCCATTAGAATGGTGCGCCATTGCAATGGTACATCCAAAGAGAAGAAGATATTCATAGCATACTTTTGGGAGCGAACAGTAGGAATGCTTTATTATGCTTTCAAATATAACTAAAACACCAAAAAAAAAAAAGGAAAAGCAAATGCAAGGAAACACGATGGCATTTCCCGTTCGCTCGTTTCGTTTGTTCTAAGAAAATTTATGATTCAAAATTCTCAAAATATTGTCCTTGTTTATATTTCCTTTTCGTGCTGTGGCAAATTGCAGGCAAAAAAAAAAAAACAAAACAAAATAGAATACACTTCTCCAAAGAGCCATACCTTCTTCTGCAAATGTGTTGAGGCATAAAAAGCATTTGTTTCCTCTTCCGGTTTCAATCCCTTCGCTTTACGATCATTTTGCATTCGTAGCAACTTTCCCGACGTCTCGTCTCGTCTCTTTTGGTCTTCTCCTACGTTTGGCGCGGCATGGAAATCCTGAATTTTTAATTCCACCTGCGGCGTATGTATGGCAGTCCATTTTAGTAGTCACGTTTATTTATTCGTTTTTTATTATTTCCTTTCCCTTCGTTGGAAGTGTTAACAAAATGGTTGGCTTTGGCAAAGCACAATTTGTAATCGTTTCCTTCTTTTTGCATTCGATTCTTAAAAAAAAAAAGATTTTTTCTTGCTTTATATAATTTAAGCTGCCTGTTAAGTTGCTGCTCTTTCGGACTTTTTCTTCTCTTCTTGGTTTTTGCCTCGATTATTCCATTTACGACGAAAAGCGCCTTTATTTCTTTGCCTCCTACATACATAAGTGCCGCGGGGAGAAATTTTTTTTATGCTTTTACTTTATCAAAGAAGCGATTTAAATTTGATTTCAGTTTTACGACTGCTTCTTTGAACTTGTTTTTTAAGATTCAATGAAGTGAATGTTTTTTGAAGTGTGGGCGTGGTCATTAGATATGCAAATTGATTTCAAAAGCAAATTTTTCGGGTCGGGCATATTTTCTGAATAAGAGCTCTGATGGTTTGAATTGATGATTCGACGTTATTCAAATGAAATGAAATATCCTTGAAATAAATCGGGTCAATTTGAAAAGATTCGGAATCCTTTTGGTAATTTTTCAAAGCTAACGATAACAACTTATTAGCGGAAATTGAAGAGAAGGACAGATTTTTATTGCATTTCAATTAGAGGATTTGAGGAGCGTAATTGGTTAAGAGTCCGAGCTAACCGCTTTGAGGGACTTGTTTTGGTCGTGGATGGGTTGAAGTTTAGTGGTTTTTTATATGTATTTTTAGCTCAAATGAAATAGTTTCCCTACAATAATATGCTTAAGAGAGGTGTATTTTTTAATTAAATACCAGAAAAAGAGTAAGGCCAAGGGTGATATCCCTCTCGGGAGGCAGCCTGTAATCCCAGCTTACTTTGCACGTGGGCAAAAAATACAAAAATTAAGAATATTCCGCCCTTGCCAACGGAAAATTTACTTATTAATCTATGTTCATAGAAAGAATTTGGCTTAATTTGATCGCTTTTGAATCTATAGAAAGACCGTTGATTTCAGTTCTAAAATTACATAAAACTATCGATCTTAAAATGCCTTAAAATGTCAGGATTCAACAGTTTTAGCATACTTTTTTCAATTGACTTTTCTCCCAACTATAAGGCCTCCGTGGGATAATTGGAGTAAATGCCAATTCACGATGCCAGAGGTCTTGGATTCAACTTCCAGTTCCGTTGTGGATGTTTGTATAACTGACAAACTTCACTCATGGCATCAGAAAGGGCCGATATAAGGCCTACGTGTGTTACTCTTCAGAGTGGCAGAAGCATCAACCCTACCCTACCCTATCTCTTCACAACTAAAAACTCAACTAAAGTTCAACAAAAAATTCTTGAAATTAAACAGAATCCAGAAGTTCGAGCTACTGTTTTTAAACTATCAAAATATGTCCTTTTCACTCTTAGGTAATATAAATGAAATGAAATGGAAATCCAAATTAACAAAAGTAAGAAAAAAGTTGTCAAATCAAATTGAAATCAAACTCAAAATAAAATAGAAAATTGGAAAGCCATTAAACTGTTTCGCTGTCGCTGGCATATTTCCACAACACTAGCCGGCACGTCCTATCTGCACTTGAAGACGGAATACAAATCTTGGGATTATGACCCGACACATACAAATGGCTGTGATTGTAGCGAAACCCAAACGCTTAACCGCCCCCAACCAATATACGTCAAAATGTAAAAATAATATCCCTGCATACTGAAAAGGATGAACGAAACGAAGCTCTGCAAGGGGCAAATAAGCAAAGCGCATTGTAAAAATAGATAGGAATAAAAATGAAAAAAAATAGAAACTGAAACGACAACAGCAATAGAAACAGCAGCGAAGGAGAAGAAAAAAAAACAGAACAAAAAATAAAAATAAAAATAAATATAAAACTGAAAAGATTGTATAAAAGGCAACAAATGACAATGTAATTTGCCCATGTCGTCGAAAGGGGGGGAAAAGGATACAAAACGCCATCGAACGGAAGGCTAGACGAGCTGTAAAACGGAAATAATTGAGCTGCAGCAACAAGCTGCCACACCGCTCCTCCGGATTTCTCTTGCTTTGACTCGAGATTCCAAAGAGCTTAAATGAAAATTTCTAGCGCCATTTTACTTTGCTGGTTTTTTCCGCCTTTTTTTTTTTTTGTTGGATTTGTAACCTTTTTATTTTAGGTCCATTTTTTTCGCTTTCTTCCCACTTTATTTCGCTTTTCCCTTTCATGCTCTATGCTTATGTGTTTGTGTCTCTATGTGTGTGCATGGGTCGTCTTGTACAACGCAAGATCCTTTATTTTTTGCAAGGTAAAAGGTCAGCCGCACGCCGACGTTGCAATGACATTACTGCATTCCAGTTTGTTGACTACCGCAAAAGCGGTTGCTGAAAGATAGTAAAATATTCAATTTTAATGACGATTCGAGTTAAGATTGCCGTGAATGACCCGCAAGGAAAATAAAAGCGTAGGTACTTTTTTTTTACTTTTATAAAATCGAAAAGAGAAAACTTTTTCAATGAATGGAAACGTGTAAATGGGCTTTTATTTTCTATAAATTATATCAGTGTTTTATATAAATGAGAATGGAATTTAAGCTTCACATAAAATGTGTGAAACTTAAGCGCAGAATCGGATAAAATTTTTATATTATTTTAACCATATTAATGCCAAAAGGTTTAAAGGTTTAAACTTCCAAATGATATAGCATGTTTCCACATTGAATTAACATAGTGAATTAACCATATGGATTAGGGTCTGTAAAGCATCTGCATCAAATCTTATCAACATTATTATTTGTTTTTAGTCTTCTCAACCAATATTTTCAATAATAATCGTAATTATACGCTTCTAAATGTCCGAAATAACTCTAATTCATTCAGTAAATTCACTATGTGGAAACATGCTAATAGTCTTCAGGAGAGTTAATTTTTTTTTTTTTTATATAAACTGAAAGCATACTTTATGGGGTAAAAAATTTTCTTACCAAAATTTTGCTAATAAGTTTAGCGAAATTGAACTTCAAACCGCTTTTCTAAGTTCAAGAAAATTCATATTGAAGATAAAAATCGATTTGAATCTTAACTTTGTGACTTGAACGAATTTCGTACCCCATAAAGTATGCTTTAAATTTATATAAAAGTCAACAAAATCCGAGCCCTGCTTATAGTCATTTCAATTTGAAAACTTTCCACATGAAGAAACCCTGCAAGTCAGCACAGATAACTTCCTCTCTTTATCTGGAATTGGTACAATTTTCGCATGGTCCAAAATAGTCCTAATCCTAAGGTTTCTTATATTGAAATCTAGAGTATCTTGTAGTTCAAACGCTGAGTAGGGGAGCGGAGCGTAGTTGTAACGTGGTCAAGTAGTAACAAGCATTCTTTACCTATATTATAGAAGAATATTCTTTTGATTTTCAACCTAACTCATTACGTAATACGTAGGGCAGCAGAAAAAATTTTAATTGAGCCCCTAAAAGAATGCTTGTAATGCCAAAGTGCCAAAAATATGTAAGTTCTTATAACTTTTTCTATTTAAGAACATCCTGAGCAAGAATTTTAGATTTTTTGAGGATCTTCTTAGAGCTTCAATTATGAACCATTCGTAAAGGCTTGAAATGGTATAGGTATATTAGTTTTTAAAAAGTTTTTTTTTTTTCAGAGGCGTTTCTAGCAAAAATCGTTAGAGGTTTGATCAACAATTTATTTGAAATCGATAATTGAATAGTTGTTAATTGGAATTGTACTACTACATTTCATAAAAACCAAATAATTAAGCTGTCATAGCCAAAAAAACGAACATTTGTCACAACTAGCCGCCCGCTCCCCTATTCAAGTAAAAACGTTCACATTCAACTCGCAAATCGCCTAATACTGCGCAATCCCAACCATACACACACACACACACACACACAAAAAAAGACAACAAAATCATGTTCACTGTGAAATTGCCCAAAAAAAAAAAAACAAAGAATCCTCTAGTAAATGTCGCTTCACGTCAGCAACCAAATTGACAGAATGACTGCATGACTGACTGGCACACTGATTGACGGATATTTGATTTATGTGTATATTTTCGATTTGAAAGCGAATTACATTTGTCGTATTTCAAAAATATATTTACTTTTATAATTCAATAAAATTCTTGCCATCAATTTTACTTTGATTTTGTTTTCCCAAAGCGATTTATTTATTACACCTGCGACTTTCAGGAAAAACAAAGCGTGGAGGTCCTCGAAAAGATTTCCAATAAATATTTTAACAATAAAAAACTTTTTCTTTTCCGTCAACAAAGTTTCAAAATACACCAACTAATTTCGTAAGAAACGATTTCGGAAAATACCCGCCTACGCCTAAAAATATGCAAAGCATGTCAAGACGCTGTGCTGTCGTAGGCAGCGAACTTTCACCGGCAAGCAAATACATGATAAATGTCTTCATTGAAACTCAAACGAAAACTTACATAGAAAATATAATTCCATTTTTTTGCCGCTCAATATTCACGTCAGTATTTCCACAAAAAACAGACACACACTCAGATACACTCACGCATCAAAAGTCGAACGCATTGAAAATTCCAACGAAATACCATCATAAATTCTTTTGATTTTAAAATCGCATTCCTCATACCTCAAGTCCGAAATTTCGAAAAACAAAAAATCCGATTATCATTGTCAACTCGCAGGCCATTTTATCTCAATTTCCTTGTTTTAATATTTGTTTATTTTTTCTCTTTCTTTTTTTTTTTTGTTTATAAGCATTATAATCTTATCTTTTGTTTTGATTCCGATTAGCATATTTTTAGGCATGCATGAACGAAGTCCAACAGATTTCGCTCATTCGCAGAAATCTTTTAAATTTTATTTCTTTTATCAGTTTAAAACTTTTGATGTGGGAATGAGGTTTTCATATTTTTTCAAGTATTTTTTTTTTCTTTTTCCTTCCTTTACGAACTCTTCGTTTTATCTCCTTCAGATATGTGCTCTTTTCAAAACAAAAATATTTCCCAGTTGAGCTATAAATTCTCACCTTTGCAAAACGGTAAAATCGTGTTTAAACGAATTACTCGACGTCTCTTCGTTCGATCTTTGTTTTATTCTTTAGCACTCTCTGAGGTCCTTTCCTCTATGCCACAGTAATTCCTCTTTATTACTTTTACTTCGTTACCTTCCGCTCTGCGCTAGCTTCCAACTCCAGCCCTAACTCCGACATCGACTCTGACTCTGACTCCGACTGCGACTCTAACTCCAACTCCTCCATGCCGCGTCGCACCGTGCCCGTTTGCAATTGCCATTATGCAAATTAAATTGTGGTGGTGTATTCCTTCATTTCACTTATTCATTCGTTCGCTGCATTTATTTTACTTATTCATTCCTTATGGCCGCAAACATTTTGTCTCGATCTCAAGAGCGTGGCTCGCCCTCTATCTTCGTCTTAATCTTCGCCAGCTCGCGTCTTCGTTGTCCTGGCCCTTTTGTTTCTCCGTCTCAATTTGAATTTTAAGTAAGTTGTAAGTTTTGCGAATCCACTTGCAGCTCTTGTTATAGCATCATTCTTCGTATGTCGATGGATAATGTAATTTCCTATTCACGAGAAATATCCGACTCTTCATGGGTCCTCGACTACGTGAGGTGGAAAACGAATCTGCTTAAACGAAAGTGAATTAGACCCCGCCGTGTTTGCCGAAGGAAATATGTACGCTTTAATATGTTTTTAAATTGTTTGCGAATTAGTCTGGTGCTCGCTTTGAATTATGCAGGGGCCGAGAAGAATGCCTTTTAATTTTCAAAAGATTATTTAAACTAGAAAAGCACTATTTTTTTCGGTGGGGTGGGGAGGAAGTTTTGTGAAGTCATTCCCCTACTTATCTTAAAATGGCATCGATCTCATTCGAATGAGATTTTTCGCAAATATTCATCCTTATTCCAAATGAATCTTCCCCGTGAATTTCGTCGCTAGAAATTATTCTCCATTTGAAAGAGGAATTATCCTAAGAGTAAAGAAAAATAAAGAATGGCATGACCCTTGCTGAGAAATTTTCGAGATTCCTGCTCCCTTTATATTCACCTCCCAGTATGCTTACAATGGGAAAGAGTTTTTTGAATGTGCAGGGGAAAATTCCCCTGATTCGGGGCTGATACTTATATCCTTTAAGCACTTCATGAAACGCTCTGGCGTTGGACCGACCATTGACATCAATCTTAAACCAACAGAAACATTGCCAAAAATGATTAATGCGATAAATGAACCCTTCTTAAGCTCTGACAACGAACGAACGAATTTTGATCTGATTTCCAAAATATAAAGAGCCGACCGGCCAAAGCATGTTACCTCTAACTCCCGTTGAGTACATTTGAACCCAATACTTTTCGTAACGTAGGCAGTAAGGACTAAAAAAAAATACCCCCCAGAGATCAAATCTGTAGAGTTTTCTGGCTTATACCAGCCTTACACTTGTTGGCCCACGCAAAGCAATTTATTAGCGATTTGGCTGATCTCTTAAAGCGCTGCAGTGCATCCTTGCCCTTCAAAAGAAATGGCCATTCCATCATTCGTTTCTCAGACCATTTTAAGAACTGCTTCCATGCGGTCAGCAAACAGTCTTCAATGGTCTTTGAAACCATAAAAATGAAATAAAATAAAAGTTCTTAAAAATAATGAATTCCCTCTTTTTATGTGAAATTAAAAAGCTTAATATCCTTGAACGTCCAATAAATTTTCCCCATCGTCAACTTTAATATGCTCTCATCGTTAAAAAAAAAAAAAAAAAAAAAAAGGAAACAGAAATTCGACCCCAAAGGTAATAAATTCATAAAAGTAATCAACGATTTGACAACTGTCCAAAGAAGAAATAAAATTTTATCGAAATGCTTTGAAAATGTGATTTTTATGAAAATTTCGGTAAGCTTAGTCAATATGGCTTGGCTTCATTCAGTAGGTGCCAGTATATGGCCACGACTGAAAGAGTCTCGGAAAAATTCCGTTTCTTTTGCAATATGCAATGCCCTATTTATTACGGACATGTCTAATTTCGGAAAATAAATTGGAAATTTTATTACCAACAGTTTTTATGCCCAAATTGTGGAAAATAGATTCGAGAAAAGTGTCGACTGTCAGCTCAACTGGTACTTTTAAACAGCAGATGCACGTTTTCTTTTGTTTCTTTCCTCTTTCCCTATTATAAAATAAAAAAAATAAAAATCGTAAAAATCTTTTACATTTAGCTGCAGGACATCGCATCGGTTCCACGAGGAGCATCGCGACTGATTTTCATAAACTTTTTTCATTAAAATTTCTTTTAATACTTGTACCTGCTTTTCGTCTCGTACTTATCCGATTTGCTTTTGATTTTTTATGGTCTTCGTCGTTGTTTGTTTCCTTTCGTTTTTTTTTCTGCTTTCTCTCTGAGATTAAATAGCTTTATGGATTTTTATTTCATTGCTTTCCCTTTATTTTCCACTTTCAAGCGAGCGTATCGATCATAAAATGTATGAGCCCTTTTTGATATCCCCGGCACTCAATGGCAGGCTTAAGAGTTGATTTAAGGGAAAAAATCGATTTAAGTGAAGCTTCTTTTTCTGCTGCTGTTCGTCTTCGATTAAGGAAAGCACTTTTTACCATATTAAATAGAGATAAAGGAGGTCATTTTAGCTTATACATACACATATATATGCCCGATATAGTGAAACCCGATGAAAATCCCCACGAAGCTGGCGTTATCGAAAAAAGCGATTACATAAAATACCAATTCGATCGTGCATCGGAGTAGTTACCTAATATTTTTATATTCATAAATGGCCACCAACAATGACCGAGCTCAAAAATTACAAAAGAATTTTTCTAGGAACTTTCCACTTTAATTCATTGCAGATGGGCAACTTTTTCAAAGTAGTTTTCGCCTTCTTTTTAAAGTTGTCTCTAGGCTTTTTGTTTGGTTTTGGGATGAGATTCTTCTTTATGAGACGATTTATTGTTTTCAATGCTCTCTCTTCGATATTGATATTATTACTTTCTATATTTCTTAGCCACGATTAAACTGAAAAGTCCTCCAAACTCCTCCTTTTTCCTTCGACTTTCGTAGGACACGATGGAGGAAGGCAATCCTAAGCACTTGTTTTTACATTGGCAAGTGCTTCTGGACAGCCCCTAAACAAAAATTATCACTTGTCATCGATATTTGTAAATAGATTTCTTTCGATAATATTCTCCTTGCCTTTTAGCTTTGCTTAAATAGATAGTGATGGCAAAATCACCAGCAAACAGTTACCAGTTTTTTTTTATGTGTTACCTTAAGATAAAAGTTCATCTGAATGAAATAATATTTTTTGAATTCAATAATATTTTATTCTATTTTCATTCGCATTCCCTTTAAGCTTGAGTTGTTCTGAGCTCCTCCAGATCCTCTCACGTTTCCTTTCGTACACTTGTACAGTGTTTTCATTTTGATTTATGCAATTTATTCCTTGAATGCAAGAAGGAAACACACAATAAATCAATTTATTATTCTCTTCTGAAGGATAAAAAAAAAACATGGAAATAGGATCATGTAGAATGTTTTTATCTTTCAATTGTCAAGTTTCCACTTTGAAAACCAACAAAATATTGCTGTAAATTGTTATCGGGCAATGATAAATTGGGTATCTCAGACAAGATGGAACAGAGCACAACGGAAGCGTTCGGGTCACTTTAAATTTTGGAGAGAAAAACCAAAATGCGGAAAATGTAAAAAAAAACTTTTTTTTATCGTTCGAAAAAATCTTGAGGAAAAAAGATAGCTTTTGGATTTTATTGTTCTCATTTTTCGTTCAATCCATAAAGAAACATACGCATCAATGAAAACGACATTTTTTTTTTTTTTTTTTTGTCATTTTATTCTTTATGCATCACAGAAGGTAGCGTGTCTCGCCTTCTTCCGTGGAAAGCATTTATCCATTGTCCTCATTGCTATCAAGTGGAAGTAACTTTATTCCATGAGTGTGTGAGATTGATGACTGACGTAGAGTGAAAATCATCACAAAATAAAAACGAAATCGGAAAAAAGCAAATTGATCCAAATTAACATGTTTGTAATCGTGAAAGCAATTTGTGGGCGCTGCGATAATGTATGGCGATTTTCTTTTGTTGATTTTTCTCTTATTTTTCAAGTGAAAGTAGCATTTGGAACCGAAAAAATCTGGATTCAAGGACACCAATGACAATGGTTAACGTTAAAATGAAGTGAAAAGAATTTCCATTTTAAAACCTAAAGACACGGAAAATTATGAGGATTTGGAAAGCTGAAATATGATTAATTGCCGCTTAAGAAGACCGCTTTTATAAGAGCACCTCGAAGAGAATCTTTTGTAATGTTTCCGCTCTATTCCGCATTCGGAAAATTGCAGATTGGTTTCGGGTAGTTAGCCGATATCGAACTTTCTTCCCCCAAAATGTGAGGACTCTATTACAATACGATATTTAAGCTGGCATAAAAATACAGTGAAGTCCCTTGTGAATGGACACAAAGCACCAAGCACGCTGGTCACTTTGAGCAGTTCTCTCTTCGCTGTGGTGTCTCATGTGGGAATTGAATGTGCTAACGATTCACATAGGCAGGCTTAAATTTATATACCCAATACATTAAATGGCTATTTAATGCTTCAAAGTAATTTAGTGGGCAAAAGGCTATGTAGGTTTTTTGTGAACCTTTGGCGAAACTTTTTCCAAACTCTTTCACTTCTTTCAGTGACATTTTTACATACATATGTACATATATAAATTCGAATTTACGATGGCCACCATGTTACCATAAAATCCACCTGATTGGACGACAGCGAAATATTTTACCATGGGGAGATGAGTTGAATCCTATGATCTTAAAGCAAACGCATCTCATTGAGTGAAATATTTACCTTTGATTCAATATTTTTTACATTACTTGCCTGTTTGCAGGTTTGCCTTTCTACAGTGAAATCCCTCGTGAGCGGACCCAAAATGACTGGTATTTTATGTTTGATTTATACGTCCAAAAAAAAAGGGAAGAAACAGAAAAAGATTCCATGTAGGAGCCTTTCAATTATAAGAGTCTTCACTGTATTTGTGTTCTTGTTGAAATTACGGTCAAAGTAGGGACTTATTTCTTTCTCCCAATAATTTGGTATGAGAGTAATTACTTCTGCCAATTTCGTACTAATAAATGACGATTAATGTCGAGATCTTATCATTTCGATTGCAAGGCACAAGCCCAAAAAGGTCCAAGGGCAAAAGGCGACACACTTTTTTGTTAGCTTTTGTCTTCGGTTTTTGCACTCAGATTGACCCCGGATATGGTCGCCATTATTCAAATGATTATCATTATTTTCAATCTTAATTTCCTTCGAGTCGGACCTCAATTCAATTGCGCCTTTCAGCACCAATTTCTGTTGTGCTGATTCCTTTTCTTGTCTTCTTGAGCTTCTGCTTCTTTTCTGCTTCTAATCTAACCACAATTTACTGTGTTAAGTGTCGGCAATTTTCTTTTTCTATTTACTGAACTCCGAAAAAAAAAAATACAAAAAATTGGAAGAACAAAATTTTCCAAAACGTTTCAGTAATGGTTGCGGCTGAGTTACTCAATGGCACAATAAAGAAAACATTTCGCAGAATTGAATGAAAATGTTCAAAGGGAAATTCTCATTTCCATTCTAGCTACAGTAGAAAATTCTGAATACAATACGGAGAATTATGAATTGGAGCCGTATAACAGAATATTTACTTGAGTGGTAAGAATTTTCAAATTTTTTCAATTTCAAATTTCGAAACTTTTTGCTTTCATGGGCAATTGTCGATGAATTAAAACGAGGCAGGATACGTAGGTACAATAAATTAAGATATTTGCATGCAATTGAGTGCTTAAAAATTAGTTTGGAAAATCTCGACTTTGTAATAGAAAATAAAAGAGAAAGCACAAATTTATTCTGCTCTAAACTTTTCAAATAAAATGTTTTCCTTTACCGATACAATTGCTTACAAATTTCCAAGAATCGGTTTCTCATGGCGATACATAAGGTTTCTTTACTTATGCTATGGACTTCGCATGACTACTGTGCAGGATTGTAAAATAATCAAATTTAAGGCATTCAGTATAGATATGTTAACTCCAGCAAAATATCAAAATAATTCCTTCAAAGGCTTCTAATTTTCGTTAAGTTGCGATAAATGAAGGAAAAAATTTCATTTTCGACAGACCCTTAAAACTATGTTAGGGCTACTGTACCCTTTTTAAAAAATTTCTCAAAAATTTTCAAATACTCTAAGGTCAAAATTTAAGTAATTTTATCGGGCTTTACTAATCGCGATCTGATTTTAACCTGAACCTAAGTTAGACTTAAACTTATTGCCAACCATTAAGCAACGCTGACCAAAATCGTACAAGGACATCCTATATGCATAAACGATCCCAAAATTGTGTCATAATCGGATGTCTATTGGTCTTTAAAAGGAGCTACTCAATCGCTATTATTAGTTTGTATAATTGTCTATAGCTGCCAACGAGTGTATGGACGAAATTAGCGTTAAATGAAAGTAATTTGAATTTATTTCAATTAAATTATTTTCCTTCCTTTTTAAGTAAATCGAAATTTTTACTTAGAGCTCCCATTTTCAAGTTTTTTCATCAAACCGGAACAGCTGATTGATTAAGTTCATTTCTGTCTAGACATGATAAGCTTAAGTTTTATAAAAAGTTTCTTATCCCCAGAAAGAAGAAACAAGTAAGGGTGTCATAGTCAGGCGAGCCTGACAATAGAATACCCGACACAGACACACATGTTCAAATAGTTTTTCATATCAAGAGTTATTTAAGGCCATTAGGGGCTCCATATACCGACTTTTGTTAAATTTTTTTATGAAAACTGCTCGTTTGCCACGCCCACTTTTCCAATTTTTGTTTAATTATAATCGGAGGCTTAAATATAACGCTCAAATAAGTTTCATTAAAATATTTCGATAAAGTCCGATTTTGCGGCAGTTTTGCGATTTTTGTGGCAGACCCTAGTATTGGAGGTATCCTTAATAATGGACCGATCAAGAAAATTTTTTGGAAGATTTTATGGCTACAAGAGCATAAGTGCCAAATTTCGTTCAAGTCCCATTTGAATTTCGTGTGAAGATTTTTTTTCGAAAACGCCTTCTGCCACTCCCACTTTTCCAATTTTTGGAAATTATATTACTGGCCTTTAAAAATGTTTAATATCAAATTTCATCAAGATATCATTAAAAACTTAGATTTTAGAGTAATTTTGTGATATTCGTAACAGACCCTAGTACTGGAGGTACCCCTAAAAATGGTCCAATTGGGTCCATTCTCGAACTAGTTCTTACTTATGTCCCCGTGAGCACGCATACCAATTTTCGTCAAGATAGCTCATCTCCTTCGATAAGATAACTGTATACAGACAGACAGACGGACAGACAGACGGACATGTCTAAATCGAATCTCCTGGTGACGCTGATCATTTCTATATATATTTTGTATGGTCTATCTTGACTGGTTCTGGGTGTTACACACAACCACACAAACGCAATATACCCTCGACACAGAGTGTGTCGGGTATAAAAACTAAACGTCGACTCTGACAAGCGCAATTAAAAAAGATTTTTTCACACGATATTTTCCCTGTCGAATGAATTTACTCTGCGTAAAAATTCGTCGGAAATCCACTTAATGGAAAAAACAAAAATTACATTGACAATAAAGACAGACCGTCAATGGCTGAAGAGAAAAAGAAATTAACAAATCTCTACAAAGATATTCTCCAGGATTTTTTTAAATCCAAAAACCTGAAGTTCTCGGATTCGACTTTAAAATCTCTCGAGGAAATAGCAAAATCTGAGATAAATCTCTGGTCTTGTTGAAAATTTTTCATTTTGCTTTTTTTACGGTGACGTTGAGGTGAACTCAAAAATTCCCAAAATTCAACGTGAAGCTTATTTTTATTGGTTCTCCCCCTCAAGGATACACTCTGCAGCTTGTTATTTTTGTTTTCTTCTCGGTACGAGCATGGAGTGTTTTAAATTGAAATTCTTCACACTTGTCAAAGCTCTTTTCTTCTTTTTTATTTTTCGTTTTTTTGTTTTTTGTGCCTTGGGAACATACAAAAGCTATATTGCTGTTGTTTCAGTCGCAAAAGCGGAAGTGGAGGAAAAGCGATTTTGTTTTATTGTCAGTGTAGATTCTGGCAGTGAAATGCCATGATTTCAAATTTCCCTCAACCTGTGTTCTTATGAAAAAATAAAAACAAACACTTTTTTATGACATAAAACCGCGTATTCTACTTAACGAGTTCCTCACTCACGAAGTACATTGCCTACGAGAATATCTCATTGTGCGGAAATTCGATTTTTTCATGTCAATTCCCTTGAATGGTCTGGTCATAATTAGGCCTTCAGCCATTTTCCAGCAAAACTGTTTTTTTTTTTTTTTTGTCCAAGACAATTTAAAATTAGCCCTAAGGAGTGGCATTCATGAATTTTTTAATTTCAATTCGCTTCGACTGACGACGACCCATTTAGCTTATGCATTAATAAATAGAATTTTTTTGGGCAAATGCTCTGGACTTCTTAAATGTCCTTGTGAAAATATCCGTAAAATGAATTTCTGGTTTGTTTTAATTGAAAAAAAATAATTGGATGCTTACCAGGAAATCTTAATTAGAAAATTATGATTTGCAAATATTTAAAGTCGAACAATTTTGGAAGAGATAAAAGAGGGGAGCACAATGATATGGAATCATTTCGTAAAATTAAACTAACTTAACTGAATGTAATTGAATTCTATTGAAGAATTCATTTCTCCAATTCAGAAGTCAAGCAACATTTTTAAAAGGCGCTCTGAATTGTGCCTACTGAATGGAACGAACAGACGATCCAATGGGCTAAGTTGCGGTTAGTCGAGACTAACGGAGCCTCAACTAATTTCGGAGATATGCGGGCAGCTCTGTTTTAGAAAAATAAAGCAAAAATTAAAGACAGTTCAAAATAAAACTATTGTAATTGAAAAGGACTAAAGGAAAGTCGAGAAAATTATGTAGGTATATACAGTGTGTTAACAGAGGGGTCCGCTTGAGAGGAAACTATTTGTGAAGCAACAACACCAGAGCATTGCCAAAAAGTGTCGGTTTAAGAGGGGTGTTCGCTTAAGAGGGGTGTCCGCTTAAAAGCAGTTCCCGCAAGGAGAGTACACGGTATATGGCAAAAAATAGTGTAACTCAGCATCTAAAAATATGTATCTTAATATTCATACAAATTACTTTGTAGCCTTTCTTTAAGTTGATCATAGTTGCAGCTGTTAGACCCTTCAGGCGTTTCAATTGAAAAGTGTGAAATTCATAGACGTTTAAAAAGAATGGTTTGCAAAAGAATGTTTGCATCATTGAAATTTTTTATGTAGTTTTAGCGCGATGAGTTTAAGTAATTAACATTATTGGTATTAGTAAAATGTCATATTCTTCTACTATATAACTTAGTTATTCTTTAAATAATGTTATCGAATTCCTAAAACAGTATAGAAAATGACGTAAAAACTATTCAAATTTACCTTAAACGATCCATAATTAAATCATTTTGTTTTCTGTAAAATAACAGAAAAAGTTAAAATCAAATTGAAAATCTAAATTTAAAAACTAATAAAATTTGTAGCTCCTAAGTATTTACAAATTAAGTCCAACTAACGTCAATTAGAACATGTATTAAATGAAATTTCGTTCATATTGGTTGGACGCTTCAATATTTTCCAGTCAGTAAAATACCATTTACACATTACCCGTCTAAATTTAAACTGGATTATGCGATATCGAATAGCAACTTAAAAAAATAAAAATTCAATTACTTTAGATCCTTCGCAAAACTCGCAAATCCATTCGTTGTAAAAAAAAAAAAAAAAAAAATAAAAAATTTAAAAAATATCGCCGCTCATTCGCTTTCAAATCATTTCAAATTCCCACTGAACGCAGAACATGATTAGCAAAAACGTTAAGTGGTTGGACCATATGTTCCAGCAGATAAAATTCCATTTAACTACCCGCAAATTTAAACTGGATTAGCCACATCGACAGCAATAAACTTTGGTTTCGCACTCGCAACGCTTTCGGCTAACTATAAATCAACAAAATGAGCGTTGGCTTAATTTCCCAAATAAAGCACCATCCAACGTTTTTAGCTTTAATTTCACCATTTTGTTTTGTTGTTGTTTAGCTGATGTGTAGAGAATTTTCACGTAGCTCTATTTGATTTTCGAAATTTCAAATCCAAATCCAAATCGTATTGAAGCTGTCAGAGTCATCAAACCGTTTAGACTGAATTTCGCTTTTATTTTTCACGTGGAAAATACATTAAAATTCTTTTCGGATTTAAAAAAAAAAAAAAAATACATTTAGATTGGGATTACTTTTATGTAGGTAAATTTTTTTTTTGTTGTTGTCACAATTCGAAATTTGATGATGGATGAAATATTTTACGTGACCATTCCTTCCAATTACAGATTGTCATAAAAGGCTCTGCTTTAAATCTATTTCATTTGATAAAAATTTAAATCAATCAAATCCAACATGTAGAAATCGGCACGGATAAAATTATTTAGGTCCTGTTTTTCCTTCCGCTCTCAAGGCGTCACAATATTATGGCCGTTTCAACTACTTGTGCCTGCTCTTTGTTGTCCTGTTTTTAAATAAATTTGATTCGTATTCTAGCGGATACTTAACCTTGACTGTGACAGTCAGGGCTGGATTAAGATTTTGGGACCCCGGCCATCTTTTAAGTGGGGGCCCGGGGGACCAAAAATCTGTATTGGGAGTTACACATAAATTATATATTCCCGAATGGAAACAACTCTTTATACTACACTGAGCTAAAAATCGTAGTAAAAATAACACCAAAAGGTAGTTAATTTAACTACGAACAGCAATGATTTGGCTCTATTAAACGGACGTAGTTAAAATAACCACAAGCGTAGTAAAAAAGTTTGAAATTTTAAACTTTAAATGCTTTAAGCAAATTTGTAAATAATAATTTTTCCCCTCATGTCTTTAATTAAAGGCACTGCAATTATTTTTTAATATTCTTTTAATTTAAAATATTTTTTCCTACTTTACGTGTTTCTTGTATTCATGGAGAGGTATTGCTTAAAAAAATGAGTATTCATTTGACTGCTGGATAAGATCGTTTGGGCGAAAGTTACAGTTTTGATGTTTTGCCTAAGAAAACATGGTCACTTCAGTGTTGTACATATTTTCATATGTTGAATATTTTTCAGTAATAAAATCAAAACAAATATGCAAAATTTTTTTCGATTTTCATAAAGGAAAAATTATTTATCTCAAGACTTGTGAAATTGCATTCTTTACTTGAACAAAAAATATTTTAAAGCTTTATCTGGAGACTTACAACATGAAGGTAACAAATAAAAGAGTTCAAAAATTGTAGCAAAAAATTTATTTATATTCTTCATGTGTATGTAATTTGAAAGACAAATTTTCACTGATCGATTTTGGAATTCAAACAATTCAACTCAAATTGCAGGTAGTTCCCTTGCCCTTGAGATGAAATAATTTTTTTGTTTTGTTTTTGTTTTTTAGTAAATTTACTCGTACGTTCGGTTGCTTGTGCTATTTTTATGATGGCTTGTTTGCATTCATTTTTAATTTATTTTAATTTTATATATATTTTTTTTACATTTTCACTGACAGTTTATATGAATTATTCATGGTTTCTATTTTATTTATCGAAGCAAAAAAACATTAAACTTTTCCAGTCTACGAACCCGCAATGTTGGCATCAATGGCGGCGTATCCAGATTTGAGCCGCATGAATAATTTATCTCTGACTATTTGCAGTTATATATGTATTTGATTTGAACATGACATGCCATTTATGAACTAAATTTCCGGTAAATAGTTTTATTTGCTCCTTTTAATATATTTTCAGTTGGAATATTCAAACTGGCATCGCTAGGTGGTCAATCTTAAATTTTCTAAAAGCCTACCCTGAATTGAGTGCGAATACCCCGAATTGAAAGTGCACTTTTTTTTTGCTTCGAATTCGCAAAACTTATTTCAACGATTATTGGACTGAATGGGGGGGAAGGCTCTCTTATCTGTGTTTATAATCCTATTTTCATTAAATAATTTACTGTTGAATAGATTTAATCTCATGCAGGGAGTTTGAAATAAAATACTTTGCATCATGGCTTTTTTATGAGTTTATTTCAATTGATATATTGAATATATAGAATATAAATAATTAAAATTTTAGTATTTTTTTCGGCTCAATTATTCATTTACTCTCTTAAAATAGCCTAAAATTAAAAAAAAAAATTATTAATTCTCATAATTATTAGATATTCTATTCTTAAAAGTAAATTTTCAAAGCTTAAAACATATTTGGCATTGTAGAAGTCCTTTTTTTAAACAACTTAACGAATACATTCCTAGAAGACTCTTTTTAAACTTCTATCCTACTATAGCCGCGAAACGCCTTCATTTGTATTAACTTTATCCTTGTCCTTCGGTTTATATTCATGCTTTCCATACCCATTCATATTAGAACATTCGATCAATTGTGACGTGTCCGATAGTTTTTCTTTCGAAGGAATTGCGATAAAATCATCACGCAATTCCGATTCATCATTCACATTTGAGTTCGGACTCGATTTCCTTTCCGTTGCCGATGTTTTCAAATCGGTATCGAGTGGCAGCTCCTCTTCGACTTTCGGCAATGGTCTCGATAGGAAAGTGCTCATATAAATTCCATGGTTATTCGCATACATCGCATAATCACCATCGTCCATATTATAGCCGAGACTCACTCGCCGTACATCAGTCTTGATAGCAATCAATGTGTTAAAACACTTCCTGAAGCTTGGACGCTCATCCGGATCGGTTCGCCAGCACTCTTGCATAAGTGAGAAACTAAGAGGAACGGAATCGAAACGAGAGATTAGATAGGCATATACATACATACAAGATATACAAATGTTCAGCAACTAACAATTTATCTGGGCAATTATCCGGTTGCTCTAAGCGTCCCCCGTCCTTGACGAAATTGAGCACTTCTAAGTTATTGCGTGCCGCGTATGGTTGCTGTCCTAGTGTCAGGATCTCCCAACAAAGCACTCCGAATGCCCAGACATCCGATTGTGTTGTAAAAACACCATCGACCAGACTTTCCGGTGACATCCAACGAACTGGCATTAGGGCATTCCCTTCTTTACGATAATAATCGTTTCTATAGATATCGCGAGCCAGACCGAAATCACCAATTTTAACCGTTCGCTTGCTCGGGACACGTGATGAAACCAAACAGTTTCGGCACGCCAGATCACGATGCACAAAGTGCATATCCTCCAGATAACAACAGCCACTGGCAACATCAAGGCACATGGTCATCAGATCAAGCAATTGCAATGATGCAACGGGTTTCTAATTATAAACGAACAATTTTTAAATGCAGTTCCAGATTGAAAATGTGCCACATGGGTTGGGTACCATATACTTACGTTTGAATTCGGTCTCGATTCGCGGAGATAGCTCAGCAAGTCGCCACCTTCCATGTGCTCCATGATTATCGAAATGAAATCCGTATCGAAGCAGACTCCAATGAGGCGTACAATATTCTCGTGCTTGAAATTGCTCATCAATTGCGCTTCCTGCAGCAGTTCGGCGAATTCACTTGAACCTTTTCGCAGACTCTGAATGTTTGTGAAACGAAAAATGACATTGAAAAAAAAACCCCTCCTTAAAATGGAACTTTATGCAAATTTCTCTTAGTACACTCACTTTAATGGCCACCTTCTCTGGTTCCTCTTCATCTTCATGCTTGACGAGTCCTTCGTAAACTTCACCGAACGCTCCTTTGCCCAAAAAGTTCAACAATGTTATCTGATTCCAGCTGATGTGAGGTAATAGCGCAATGTCTGCATCGCTTAAGGGACCGCCGGCATAGAGAGTCGAATGACTAGCCAAAGAAAATGTTCGACTACGCGATGTCATCATTTGCTGTTGCCGCAACGTCGATAAATTACTCCAAATACTGGGGCGACTTTTCTCCAGAAATTTCTTAGCTTTCAATCGTCGTTGTTGGACTGGACAAAGAAAAAAAAAGATATTAAAAAAAAAAAAATATGAAAATTAAAAGGAACCACTAATAACCACATTTAACCCATGCAGAACGACAGTGACTTACTCATTCTGACTATAATCATCGCAATGACGCAGCTGGATACAATCGCCGCCGGTGCTATGATGGCAAATATCAACGAATCACGCTTCTCAGGCGACACAAACGGCTCGAGTACACGTTCCGAATGCTCGCTGTAGGGACCCCAGCCATAGGGAACATTACGCGCTCGCACACGGAACATAAACAATCGTTGGGTGTGCATCTCACGCACGATACAGCTAAGCTCGGTTGTATTGCATTGCGCCACCCATTTATCTTCGATTGGCGTCGGCTCCTCGGCCCAAAGCATATGGTTTATTAAACTAGCGAGGGTGATGGCATCAGTACCTTCGTTGCCAGTATCACGCCTTATGCGTTTTGCCTTGCGTGCCTGAAGTGCCTCCAGTGAGTACTCAACGATCGGAGCGCCATTGTCATTTGCCGGCTCCCAATAGACCTTAAATATTTCACCAGTTATATGCTCCAGCTGTGGACGGCCCGGACTGTTCGGATGATCACCGAATGTCTCGTATATGTAACGCTCATTGAAAAGTTCAGGCCACAAGTACGGACGTGGTACATCCTCGTAGGTCAGCTCCAAGAATATTTCGTATCGTGTTTTCGGCTCCAGATTCGGAACAATAATTTTCGATGAGTTTTTTGTTATGTCAATCGTGAATTCATTTCCCTCAGCACTACTCAGTGAACGGCAGACAAGTACAACATTCGAGACATCATGTGTTGGAGTCCAGCTTAATGTTAAATTATATGCCGTACGTGTTAGCATCCTCAATGAATTTGGCTGTTGAAACGTCCGAACCAATATTGGCGACGTGCTATTAAATTTATTCTTTGTGGAGTACGCTTGTAACCAGACAGTGTACTCAACTCCCGGTACGAGATTCATTAGAACATGTACATCTGGAGTTTCAAGTCTTTTATGGGCCACAAGGCTAGAGTTCCCCATTTGCCAATGAAGTTCGTACCAGACTTTGGCACAGTTCTGTTCCAGCGGGGCTTCCCAATTGACTTCGATCTCCGTCGGACTTAATGCATACGCACTAAAGTTTCTCGGATAGCCAGGAGTACCGGGCGCTGTTCGTAATTTAATTTCACCGGACTTAAGTTCGGGTAAGCCCAGCTTTTGCTGGTAATATGTGGTTACCCTCAACATAGCAGTGTAGTTGGCGAAGGGTTTTAGGTCGGTTATATTGAACAATCTTTCAGAGCTTGTGAAATTTAAAGTCTCGTTGCGGCTATTAGTTAGCTGCAGATTATACTTGAGTCCTGGCAGGCGCAATCGACACTCAGTAATTGTGTTCACTGAGGGAAACTGTAAGGCTATGAAGTCTTCGCCATTATCGATTATTTCGGGATTGAGTAAATCTGTATTGTTGAGCAGACGCTCCTGTTCGGGTAGAAGACATTGACGTGGCGGATACGTTTGATGATTGAATGCTTTGATACGTTTGACATCGGGAACTTCGGAGACGTATTCCAGTGTCTGTTTCCGACGCAAATAAGCTCTTATTGTCTCATTCTTTAGCAAATAGATGTATCCATTATCCCTTTCGATTTGTATGCGTTCGTCGATAGCTCCACTTGTCCTCATTGGGGTGCACAATTGACGCTGTACATCGTAATTGCAAATTTGCTGTTTACTGTCGACAAGGTTAACCGTTTCGACATCAGGTGTTATCACACCAGCAAACATACGCCTCGAACCATTATGGCTTTTCAGTTTCAAAGAACTCAGATCGGTTAGATTTCGCCCGACCAGCGTCGCATTCCGTGTGCCCAATTCGAACTCCAACCAAAGAATTGTTTGTGAAAATGGCAGTACTATGAGATCACGCAGCAGGCGTCCTCGCTCCGTTGTCAAAAGTTTCGTTCCTAGCCGAACTTTGCCCTCGAAAAAGCATAGCTCCAATTTATAAATGTCCACGGCATGCTCGACTTCGGTCGATAATTCCGCCCAGTAAACTACTCTCGAAATCCAATCCACTGTCAGCGAAAGCACCTCGGCACGCATGCGGGCCAATTTGACCGGCGCCGAGCCCGGCACAAATGTCAACAGCTCGACATTTTCATTCACCCAAAGCAAACGTTGTTCGCCATGCATTGTTGCCAGATGCTCAACCTCACTCGTGGTATGCACCAGTACCATCTGCGAGTTCAAATCCATGTCCATCAAGCTAATGTGATCGCTTGTCGCAAGCAGGAGTCGTGGAACTGCTTGAATTTCGGGGTTAATATGCAAGGCCATCGCAGTGGTTTTCTCTCCGCCACCTGGACGACCGGCGACAAAAGCTTGAACCTGAAATGTGTACGTCTCATCTTCGTGCAGATTGCCGACGACAGCTTCAAGCGGCTTACCCTTGACGATGTTATACAAACGCTCGCTATAGAGCGTTTCACCCAACGAACAGAATACTTTGTACGACAAATCGTTTAGACGGCTTAGATTTTCCGGTGCATCCCAGCGTATCAGTGCCGTAATATTTGGCATTTCCTGCAGAGGTTTCTCTATGCTTTCCACGAAAACTCGCAGTCGTTTTGGTTGGGTTGGCGCAGCGGCAGGCGTCATTAGCTGAACAAAAGTTCGCTCTCCAGCACGCCAAAATGTGTACGGACTGATGGTGACATTCAGAGCTATTGCTGGCCGTTTCATTTCGGTAATACGTATAAAAGGTTCCCATACTTCGTAAGCTTGGATTTCATGGGCATCAGCCTGTTCGTACTCGAGAAGAACTTTGTAGAAAACCGTTAGATTTTCGGATGCCGCAATAGGCGTCCACTTTATCTTAAAGTCATCCCAAAAGCCATCTTCAATGCGAACGCTACTGCCATTAACCTGCTGCGGTATAACGCTCTCGTCCATGTAGGGTGTTAAGCCCCTTTTAATACGCATAGCGCTCGCTCTGCAGCCCAGCGCGTCCATTGATAGCTCACTTTGCGTACGCAAACTATCCGCTTTCACTAACTCCGCCACTTGGCCATCCTCATGAAGCCAAATTAATGCTTCGATTTCTGGCAAATATTCGAGCGAACCGAAAACAATATCACTGTTCAATAATTTATCTTCCAACTTATCCTGATGCCTATCCAAACCGGCTTTGAAGAGCCGCACACGACCTTCATTCTGACGAACGATCCAGTAAATTTGTTGCTTCACAAAATCAAGCGCAAAGCCACGCATTTGTCCACCCAGGCCGCCGTTGACATGAAAGTATTCGAATTCATCAATTAGATCCGTGCGGCTGCCACTTAAACTACGACGTGCCAGCTTCGTCGATGTCATGTAATAAATGTGGCCATTATACGCATCTAATTTGATGTATTGTGCGCCCAAAATTGGCAACAACTCACGTTCGGTCCCATCGAGATTCGAGCGCACAACACAATTCCTCAACAGATCCGTCCAATAGAGCTTCCTTCCGCGCCAGTCGAACGCAAGGCTATATGCGTTTTTGGCATTTAATCCGCAACTCACCTCGGGATTCATGATGTTCGCACATGCCAGTTGTCCCTCCGGTACTTCGGTCACATAATAAATAGTTCCATTTAGTTGTATGAAATCCCGGACGACCGGCACTCCTACCAACTCTCGCACTTGCGTCACCTTATCACCCAGTTCGTTCGACTCGTAGAGCGTCGCATTCGCAGTCTTATCACCCCGACAAAGCCACATAAATTTGTGTGCCCCCAATGGCCAGGTACGCGCGAACAACTCATCGGACCATGGACCATCGCCATCGCCATAGAAAGTTTGACCGTTGCTGCCGCCAGCGAGTTGATTACTCCGTTGATTAGTGCTGCTTGCCACCCGCACTCGCAGCTTGTACAAATTGTTCGCTTGCAGTCTCTCGACGTTGAAAAATTTCGTTTTAATATTGCGGATGTTGAAGGCATTATTGCTGGCCACATCCATTATCTCAAGTTCGTATTCCCAGTTCTGCCAGGCGCCATTCGCACTCTGATAAGCGGGAATTTGTTTCGGTGCCGACCAGCTTATGTGCGCTGCGTGTGCATCGAACACGGCCTGCAATGCGCCGGGTCCTCTAAATGCGGCGGTCGGCGACCGGCGGGGCTGTTGCCGCAATTGCAGCGGCAATGCATGCCAACACCATTCCAAGTCCTTTATTTCCCAAATATCATTTTCGTTGGTGCGATAGTTCTGCCGCAACAGGTGCGTCCCATTGTTGGCCACGTACAAATTGTTCTCGTAGTCGAATTGAAAGCTTTGCAACTCACCATGCAATGATTGCGTATGATTTACATGCTGTTCAATTCCATAGTATGCACCGTCGTAGCTCGATTCGTAGATTTTGCCATCCGTTTTATTGTGCGCCAACAATAGGTATCGCCTATTGTCGTTTTGCAGGTAACCAATTTGGGAATTGTCTCTGCTGAGTATGGTTTGCAGCTCTTTGGATCCAAGATCAAGTCGACGCAGGCCAGTTGCATCGTTCCAGAATAGCCAACCGTTCAAAGGATCCACTTCGAGCTGAAGTATCACGTTCGAAAGGTTGTTAATGAGAGTATCCATGTTATTGCCGTCGAAATCAATGGTTGAAATTATCCAGTTTTTCGATGATGACTGAAAGACAAATGAAAAAGGATTTTAATTAAGGCGAAGATAAAGCACACCTCTTTACATCCACAAGAGAATTTTTGGGTTTCAAAAGCAAAGCTTTAAGCTAAAATTTATGACTTGAATTGAGGACTTTTAGGTTTATAAAAGATTAATGGATTTATATGTTAAGAAATTGATAGAATGCTAAATTTATTAATTGATTATCTGATAAAGTGATAAAATGCTATATTGACAGATTGATGAAATTATGTAACAATAGATAGTTGAAATGATAAATTAATGTATTTATGGATTGATAAATTGATGCATTGATTGATTGATAAATTGATGTATTGATGGATGAATCGATATATTGATGTATTGATGGATTGATGTATTTTTGGATTGATGGGTTGATGACTTTTAGCATAAGTGTATTGATGGATTGATGAGTTGATGGATTCAATTATTGATAGATGGATGGATTGATTGATTGATGAATTTATTGATTGATGCATTGATGACTTTTAGGATAAGTGTATTGATGAAATTGATGAATTGATGGATTCAATTATTGATAGATGGATGGATTGATTGATTGATGAATTTATTGATTGATGCATTGATGGATTGATGGTTTGGTGGATTGAAGAATTGATGGGTAGATGAATTGTTGTAAAGGTGGATTATTGGGTTGATGAATTGATGGACTGAGGTATTGATAGTTTGATGAAATTGATAGATTGATGGACTAATAAATTGATGAACTGATTTGGACTTACTTCTCCAGCTAATATGAGTCGTTCGTTTAACCAATCCAATGAAATCACCATGGGGCGATAATTCAGTTTATTTATTGGAATAACATTGCGCTCCGTTGAGTTATTCAAAAAGAAACTGCAATTTTCCAAAAAGTAAGCAACAAAACTTAAGAGTCAAAGCAAATATTAGGATTTACCTGTACAAAACACCCAACGAGTCCAAGACGAATAGCCTTTGCTGTGCGGCATAGTAACAATAATCGGCAATTATTACTTCACTCTCAAACACCCATCGCGTATCCCCTGAAGGCTCCAAACTTATGATCTTAATACTGTACTCGCCAGCAATGAGCACTTCTTCAACATCATCTAAATTCATTGATGATTTGGGTACATCCTTAGTTAAAACATATGCTTCTTCAGCTAGTCCTTCCCCTTCGTCGTTTAATAAAGCCAATTGAAGGGAGTAATTTGTCCCTGGTGCTAAATTCGCAGCAACAAATTGATTGAAATTTGGTGGAATGATCTAAAGTTTTGAAAATGCTTTAATTTGAAAGAATCTTCGATTGGTTTATCCCCTTACTTTTACGATTGAATCGTTTGAGCTTTGACTTTCAAGCATCAGCTTATATCCTTTTGAAATCCCATTCGAAAATCGGCCAGCCTTCCAAAATATAACCACATGGCTATCGTCCAATGCAATTGTTTTGGTAATTATCGGTTTTGATAGAGGCGTACCTGCTGCTGGTGTCGTATAAACGTCTGTTGGTGGAGAGTAAAGTACATCCTCGGTTGTGTCGCCGAATGGAAGCTCAAAGCGAAACTAAAATCAAAAAAAATTGTTTTTAAGAAGAAACTTATTACGTTTTAATTTAATTTCCTTGATTACCCTATAACTTGTATATGGGACCAATCCTTCGAGAACTTCACATTCGAAATAATCATTACAATTGTAGTCAGCCAAATTGGACCAAACGTCTTCGTTGTCAGCTAGCATGGATACACTACCATTGGCATTCCTTACATATTGATATTGTATGTTAAACGGTCGACTGGCAAGATGCACCAATTCAAAATTATCGGGAAATACAATGGGCCATTTGAGCTTCAGTGAATTTATTGTTGTCGCAATGTCATCTTCTTTATCCACGACCAGTTGCGGTTGAGTCATTCTCACCGTGTAGTCCATTGTCCTTCGTTGGGCTCGCCAGTATTGCCTCTGCGCAAATTCGCATGCAGTAATGCACGGTAAATCGAGAGGATGAAATCGTGTCGAGGACTTTACGTAGGAAAAAAAGAAATGGGAGTGAAATGGTTCATAATTTTCGATTCGTTGTCGTGCAGCTTAACTTACACATGATTCCTGGCATGATTCGAATTCCTTTAATGCTCGCCACCATTCTTCGTAGCCTTTAATGCACTACAAGTAAAAAAAAAATAAATGAAATGGAATAAATAAAATTCAAATTCATGTGAATTTCACATTTTGAAAAAACCATGAGTGTTAATACTCGTCCAAGTCCAATTGTAAGCTTTTCCTCTCCAAAACAATCCGTCCAAATACTGATTTAAGTATTGAACTTTTCCCTTAACTAAAAAAAAACGTAAAACTTCGCTCTTCCGTTTAACGAAATCCATCCAAATTGTTCTCACACCCTATAAATGCGCATATGCCCGCAAGCAAAGACACGTCTAGCTCTGCCATTGTCTGAGATTTTAAAGTGCAACTTCCAAGTTTCAAACCCGCCACACAGGTAAAGAAGTGCCCTTAACGGACATTGCTCACTTTTGTTTTCTGAACGCAACACTAACTTGCACTGACATCCTTTATCGGTTTCCATTCTACATGGTATTCTTTTAATGGTCACTCTTTGACACACATTGGAAGTACCTTCAACGCTCATGGCTATCCGATTTCTTGTGGTTAAAAGTGCTCAGCGGTCAAATTTTTGTTTTATTCATTCTTTTGATTCTGTTTTTTTCTTCTTTTTTTCCATTTCTTCTGGTCTCAACGAACAGGAGAACTTGACACTTGTCTCACACGACTCAACATGTTCTGCTTACACTTTTCCACTGACTGGGTTATGGTTCAAGTTTCATTGTCATTGCTATCGATAAGTTTACATGTGTACGCTGAATGCAATGCATGCACTTAAACAGGTATGTAGGTAGGTAAGCTTTTAAGTTTCGAGTAAAGAAGACACAACTCATTCATGAAATAATTTTTATAGGTTCTTTTTGCTGATGCGGACCCTGGGATAGGCCGATACATTTAAAACCGAAAGAAAAAGAAGTTCGTTTTGCTGAGTTTGAAATTTTTTGTTTATTTTTCATTGAAACGAAATATTTTTATTGCTTCTTATCAGACATTTGGAATCTCAAATGGGTAATTTATGAGTCCTGACGCGGTGTGTGAACCGTCATAATAAGCTCATTTAGAAAATAAACATGAACATAGGTTCGAAATAGTAACATGGAAGGAGCCCATAAAGACTTTTGTGAACTAGTATCGGACTGGTATTTCTTCCCAAAAATCTAGCTTTTTATGTCTCTAAGGGCCGCTTTCTCATCGTTTTGTATCTGTAAGATAAATTATCCTGATGATAATTTCATACAAATTTGATTAATAAGTCAAAGAAATTGAACTTTAACTGGCAGATAAAGCTTAAAAGTAGGATGAGACAACGGCCCTAAATAGTTCACTTACTCCTTTTCAAGACACATATTATCTGTATATGTATTCCAGACTCTTTGGGGACTTAGCACTCCATATGTCTTTGTTGGGTAAGATTTCTATTACCCCACCCGATTCTGTTATAACTGTTTTGAAGAGTTTTAGAATAAAACCGAAAACACTTCCACGAGAATGAAGAAAAAAGATCTCAATCATTAATATGGTTGACCAAAATCGCTTCAAAGATCTTCAAAAGGGTGATCATTTTTCTCAGTGGTACACTAAAACAAACTCTCTTTAATTCTTAGACTCGTTCTTATGTTCGACATTCTTCAATTATTTTGCTAACCTCATCGAAAGGAAATGAAATGAAGGGTAATTAATCATATACCAGCGCACTCGTGCACACATACGCCTTTGACATGCATATGAATTACCATATGTATATGGCGTGAATTTGACACGAAATCTCTGAGAATTGATTTGATAAAAAGTTCGATCCTTATACTTTTTGATTGAAAACAAAAGCTCAAAATCTAATTTGTACAAGAATTTGTTTCACCTTCATTTTCTTATTACTCGTTCTGTTAAAAAGTTTCCTCTTTTCGATTTGTAATTTTTTATCGCATCGCTTTTGAGAACATTCACGCGTTGCCGAATTTTGATGGAACGTTGAAAGATTGAAGGCATTATGCCGGAGCTCGAAATAAATGTCTAAGGGGCCCCAATAAAAAGGCACAATTGTGTGAAAAGAAGTTTAAATTAGTTGATTTCTCTTAATTTAAAAAAATTCGAATTTAGTTTTTTTTTTCAATTAATGTTTTTTTATATGTGTATATATTGGATATTTGGGAAGGTCTCTAACTTCTATGAAGATATGAGATATGAGAATCTTTGTCCCTTGCATCATTGTCATCCAAAAAGTTTCCGTTCTTTTCCCCCTTTGATACTTACCCTTGTTCTATAGCATTTTTCATTTGTGTCGCCAATGTCACACGAGATTCCAAATTCGTCTTTGAATATATTTTCCTAAAAGGAATAAAAATTAATTTCTTAGTCTTCCGGATTCAATTTATATATAGGTAAAATTTAAAACCTAATAAAAAATTTAATGGATACTTTTATAATTCTCAGATGGTTTTCGATCGAATTTAGTACAAATCCTTTTGAAAAAAACCTCAAAAAAAAACCAAAGGCAGTGGGATGTTTGCTTACAAAAATACATTTCGACGAAACCAGATGGGACATTTGATCCAAGGATAGTTTAGAATTGAAAGGGCTTAGATGTATTTTTGGTTTTTACTTAATTATTTTTTATTCCTTATCATTAAAGACACGTAAAAAGTAATCCTAACTATCGCTTCTAATGAAGCATAGAGAGGCATTACTTGTTGCTTATTTGAATTGCGCTTAATTTCGCATGGAAGTAAATTGCTTTTCAATTTCAAGCGACATTTTCAACCCATCCCTGCCTTCTATACCTCCCACAACAAGGCATTGAAAAATTAACAATTAATGCTATTATTAATTACGCGGGTAATAAGAATTTGCATCTAAACTTTTTATATTCATTTTTATATTTTGTTCGTGCGAAGATTATTTAATTTCGTGGATAATCTAATCTAGAGAATCGTTTTTCAGTTCGAGCTGATCAAGAAATTTTTTTCGACAAAACTTGAACCCTTTTCTGTACATTTTTCCATTAATTTCAATCATTTCAAAAATGTATATTCAAACATTATTTAAATATTTTTTTTATTTATAATTTTAAATTTTATATTAAGGCTTTTGAGATGTTCTTGATGAAATCTTTCATGTTTCGGTCATGTGCGATTGCTCATGAGTTATCAGTCTTGCTGTCAACTTGTCTTCACTTTCAAAATGATAAATGCTTTTGATTTATGAGGGGATTTTCTAAAATTCATAACTTCATTAAACAAATTAATGCGTTCATATATTCAATATCAATTAATGTCAAGAAATTTTGCTGGCAACTATTCAATTGACGTAATTAGAAGAAAAAAAATTTTTTCTATGAAATTCTTATCGATTTTCTCGGAATAAATGGTCATTGGCACCCAGTTTTGCGTCTGAAGGAAAGTAAAATTATTGCGAAATAAAAAAAAATTCAGTGTGTACGTAAGCATATAAAAAGTGACCAGCTGTTCTGATTATTCCAGTTCAATGCTGGATTTTCATTTAAGGTATCATTTGTATCATATAGCAAATTTCTGCCTTTAGAACGTGAAAAAACACACACTTTTTACGGATATTACATACTACCCCATATGGTGTGCAGTTTTAACCCTTCAATTCGCATCTCAAATCTAATGCAATTCACGAAAATGTTTTGTTGGAGACAAGAAATTAAAAATAATAATGCTAAAAGTTGTTTTTACCATCACAAGCTATATCTTAAGGCTCATATTACGATTGGCTTGTGCTGCTAGGAAAAAATAATTAAATAGTGTTTCCAATTACCTTAGCTAGAGTAATGAAAATTTGATGTGAATTTGAAAAAAAGTATGGCACAAATAAATATATTAGACCTCTATCACCTGCAGGTGCCATTGGGAATTGAAGAATTTGGGAACATTTTTAAGAAAAGAATATCGCTTGCAAAGGGACCTGAATGAATAAAAGAGAATATTTTTACAGTAAGGGATTTAGAGTAAAGATTTGTTATATTAATCGTATCCATGGAATGTAGAGGCGTCCAAATTTTCCTCAATAAATCTTCTTTGAAAGTATTTAATGGCTCGCATGCATCAAAATGAGATCGATCGCTGAATTGAGTCATTTGGAGATAAAGCTTAAAACCTAATTTGAAACTCATAAGTCAATTATACTTCTTGCATATCAAACTAAGCAATTGCTGAAAATCTAGAGAAAAAAGTTTGATCTTATCTTTATGCATACAAGCCAATGTTTTGGACTAGTCGATCACAATATTCCTTTTCAAGAATAAGTTAAAACCATCAGAATACTAGAAGCAATTTATTTTAATCGATCTTTCTACCGGCGAATCTCTGATCTACTTAGACTATTTCCAGATGAATGATGCCAATGATGATTTTCCAATTCCCTCACAAGCTCAATAAGGTCATACTTGCTAATGGGACAGTTTGAGAAGTATTTAAATGATTTTTGAAATTGAAGCCAATTACTTTTTGAACGGGGTCTCTAATGAAGCGATCAAGCACCGGCATATATTAATGGATAGCGAAACCAAAAGACATAAAAAAAAACAATCGAACGAGAGCGAATTAATTTAAAATTTCAAAACTCCGAAGGCTTAAATATCGTGAAGATTTGGATAAAACAAAAAAAAAAAAAAAAACTAATCTAAGACCGGATGAAACGTGTTTGTTTCAGTTTAAAACCGGAAATCGAACCGAACATTTATGAACATATTTCTTAAATACGTTATTCCGCATGTCAGTTCATATAAATCGAATTCCGAACAAGCGAAACGAGAAGACTGAAACAGACAGAACGATAGAGAAAGAAAGCGGAATGACCGCTAAATTTCGAATATTTTGGCAAAATTGCATTTAAATTGCCATCAAATGTTATCAACGAGAAGAGTCACGTATGCGGTTTGCTTGACGTGTTCAAAACGAAGAAGATTTGCTTTTGATATTCAATTTTTTTTTCCCCCCAGACACATACATGCATACACACATATGCACAAGCCATATAACCATAGCAATGCACTTTAAAAGTTTGTGCAAGCGAAAATGCTGTGTTCAACAATAAAATGACCGAAACCTTCGTCGAAGATTTCATCGTTTGATGAATTCGTTTCTTCAATTTCATTTAATTGAAAAGCCAAGAATTTTCAGCATTTTTATTTGACCAACCATCGCATTGTGTTTGGTATGACCGTTAAAGTTTTGGCAGAATTATGGGAATCCCTACTAAAAAAAAAATTATATATGCAGCCGAAACCGATCGTGAGAAGAGTCCTAAGCGGCTTAATAGCTTAGAGACAACAATAAACTTTTTCTTTTATTTATTTATTTATTTATTTGATTTGATTTCCATCGCAGAGCACAAGATACAATCTCTTATATTTGGCCCTACTCACAAGAATCATTCAGGAGAATCATTCACCTTTCATTTGAACTTTTTGCTTGAAGCTACCATATGAATCGTTATCGGCATTGCTACATATTTTCATAAAAATATCTTCATCGCATCGGCTTATCCCAATTATTTATGTTAGAAAACATACGGAAGCAAGTAAAAAGGAAGGAACACTCAGTACACAAGTATACACATACATATGTATGTATGCACGATTGTGTGTTTGTTTGTGCATATATTTGCATACATATCCGAGTAAGTCATCTCATTCATAATCGCTTCGTAATATTGAATTTCTTTTTCAAACCCTAGCACGCCTAGACTCTTGGCCGTAGATCCGTCCGAACATCCGAACATTTTAGTCTTCAGTAGAACGTCTACATACATACATATGTACCCTCGCGAGCATCGAGTGTACGTTCATTTGATTACACTGTCAAACAAAAAAAAAGCAACTGAATATTTGTACAATTTTCCTGTAGATCTCGGCCTCCTAAGCAAGAAAAAAAATTTTTTTAATTTTTTTATGGAAGAGTTTTTGAGAAAAAATTTTTTGAAATTTTTTTCAGTGCATTTCGTAGGTGCACTTGCTATTTCAAGCATATCTCGGGCCCCGATCTACCGATTTTAATAAATATATTTTCCAAATATAGATAATTAAGCTCCCTACAACTTTTAGAAACAAAGTTTTTGATTTGCATGAGTAGTTTTAGTGCTAGAGGTGCAATTATACAAGAAAATTGTGTTTTTTTCAAAAAAATCAGGGTAAATTTTTCATATAAAAATTTGTAAAAAATAGAAATCGAAGTGGAAAACCCATTTTCAAATTTTTTGCGTATAGCTAAGTATTTCTTCTAAAAAATAAGCCCCGTTTGGCTAAAAGCGGTGAAAAATTTACGGAGCTATGATTTTTTTGCCAAAACACTAAAAAATCGATATTTCACAATTTTTGCTTTGTTCACAAAACTTGTTCATATGAGCCGAAATTATTTTATGAAGGTGCAATTGAGTAAATTTTCACATATATAAATGCATAAATGCTGCCTCTTTATTGATTAAAAATGAATGTCGTTTTGCCCTGCCTTTTAGAATATTGTGGTGGATTTGTTTACCTGCCGGTCTCAATGACCTGTACCAGATAAAAAAGGGTGCAGTGCTTTCCCTTAGTGGAAAAAAATATAAGGTATCATGAATACGTTTTGTGCGTTAACGTCAGTTTTTATACTAAACGTGTTTCTTTACTTTCAATTTTGCCTAATGAATTGAGCGTAGTATAAAATACCTGAGGTTTTGCATACTTTACATACATACTTACATACAGTATAGAAAATTTATGGCAATATATAAAAGGGTAACACTTATGCGTTTAGATTAGTAGTCTTGAACTAAATTTTGAACAACGTACATCAATTGAAAATAAAACAAATTTTAAAATATAAAAAAATGAGTAAAAGAACTCGTGTATTCATGTGCAAAAACAATCCGGACGATTTTTGCAATATTTGTGGATTATATATGTTAAAAAATAAAGGATTAGCGTTTACTGAAGCACTGCAAAAGCACTATTTCCATTACTTCGGTGTTTTGCCAACTCTCAATGAGCCGTGGACGCCTAAAAGAATATGTGACCTATGTCATAGAAAGTTATCAAAATGGGCTTCTGGAGAACGGTAAGAATTAAAATTTAATACGCTATAAAAAAAACTAACTATTTGCATTCTAGCTGTTACATGGATTTTGACACGGCAATGGAATGGAGTGAGCCCTTTTGTCACTCGGTGGACTGCTATTTTTGCCTTAGTGCAAGAAGTGGATTTGGGAAACATTTAAAATGGGAATACGCGAAAGTTGATTCGGTAAAATTTCCTCTACCTCATTCAAGTGATGTGCCTTATCCAGAATGCCCTGGCTCAGCACCCAAAATAGAAGGATCATCAGAGGAAATGCTGGGGTCTAGTGGAAGTCAGTTTGAAACAAGTTTAACGCAACGAATACTCTCACAGGCCGAATTAAATGACTGGATTCGTGATTTTGGTTTTTCAAAGGGTAAAGCTGAACTTTTTGCATCTAGAATGAAAGAACGCGGATTTGTGGCTCCTGATGTCAAAACAAGCATTTACAGAAATCGGCACTTGCAATACGGAAAATTTTACGCAAAAGTAGACGATATCTGTTTCTGCAGCAATATTTTAGGCCTATTCGAAGAGCTCAATGAAGTCTACAATCCCGGAGAGTGGCGTTTATTTATCGATAGCAACAAAGAGAGCTTAAAAGCTGTCCTCCTACACAATGGCAACCAAAAACCGTCTCTTCCTGTCGCATATGCATCGCATTCTAAAGAAACCTACGAAACAA
The DNA here is from genome assembly GCA_020466095.1 of Chlorops oryzae. NCBI lineage: Eukaryota > Metazoa > Arthropoda > Insecta > Diptera > Chloropidae > Chlorops > Chlorops oryzae. Next base: position 30,157,835 of record CM035808.1, read on the forward strand.
TGAAAACGCTTTTGGATCATATTGAATATGACAAGCATAGATGGAAAATATGCGCTGATCTCAAGGTAGTGGCAATTCTGTGCGGGCTTCAAGGAGGATATACAAAATATTGTTGTTTTTTGTGCAAGTGGGATAGTCGCGCTGACCACTTACACTATATTAAAAAAGATTGGCCTTTGCGAACCAACATTATAGTTGGTGCAGACAATATTCAACGCACTGCTCTCGTTGATAAAAATAATATTATATTACCGCCACTGCATATAAAATTAGGACTTGCTAAGAACTTTATAAAAAAATTGGCAAAAGATGGAACACAGGAAGCTTTTGCCCGCTTAAAGGCGATCTTTTCCTACCTTTCACACGCAAAACTCAAGGAAGGAGTTCTAAATGGTCCAGAAATACGTAAACTTTTGCAAGACGACGAGTTCTCAAGCCTTTTGTCCCCAGTCGAAGCAGCAGCGTGGAGCTCATTCAAACTTGTTATACACAATTTTTTGGGCAACCACAAAAGTCCAGATTACAAGCAAATAGTAAATAACCTACTAAAGAATTATAAGAAAGCCGAAGTACACATGTCGTTGAAGATCCACTTTCTCGATTCGCACTTGGATTTTTTCCCTGAAAACTTAGGAGACGTAAGCGATGAGCATGGCGAACGTTTTCATCAGCAATTAAAGGATATTGAAAATCGCTATAGCGGCCTTTTCGACACGGCAATGATGGGTGATTACGTGTGGTCCCTTGTGCGTGAAAATGATGGTAGTAAATATAAAAGACAAAGCGGAAGCAAGAACTTTTTTCAAATTGTATAAAAATAATTTTGGAAATAAATTTTTATTTCTTTAACACTTTTGCATTAGAGCTTATTTCACAAATGTTTTACAGGAGTTGTACCAATTTGGTAGTTCATGTTGTCTTAAAGTGGGCTGCATCACAGCGGCCCCGGTGTATGTATGTAAGTATGTAAGTATGTATGTAAAGTATGCAAAACCTCAGGTATTTTATACTACGCTCAATTCATTAGGCAAAATTGAAAGTAAAGAAACACGTTTAGTATAAAAACTGACGTTAACGCACAAAACGTATTCATGATACCTTATATTTTTTTCCACTAAGGGAAAGCACTGCACCCTTTTTTATCTGGTACAGGTCATTGAGACCGGCAGGTAAACAAATCCACCACAATATTCTAAAAGGCAGGGCAAAACGACATTCATTTTTAATCAATAAAGAGGCAGCATTTATGCATTTATATATGTGAAAATTTACTCAATTGCACCTTCATAAAATAATTTCGGCTCATATGAACAAGTTTTGTGAACAAAGCAAAAATTGTGAAATATCGATTTTTTAGTGTTTTGGCAAAAAAATCATAGCTCCGTAAATTTTTCACCGCTTTTAGCCAAACGGGGCTTATTTTTTAGAAGAAATACTTAGCTATACGCAAAAAATTTGAAAATGGGTTTTCCACTTCGATTTCTATTTTTTACAAATTTTTATATGAAAAATTTACCCTGATTTTTTTGAAAAAAACACAATTTTCTTGTATAATTGCACCTCTAGCACTAAAACTACTCATGCAAATCAAAAACTTTGTTTCTAAAAGTTGTAGGGAGCTTAATTATCTATATTTGGAAAATATATTTATTAAAATCGGTAGATCGGGGCCCGAGATATGCTTGAAATAGCAAGTGCACCTACGAAATGCACTGAAAAAAATTTCAAAAAATTTTTTCTCAAAAACTCTTCCATAAAAAAATTAAAAAAATTTTTTTTCTTGCTTAGGAGGCCGAGATCTACAGGAAAATTGCACAAATATTCAGTTGCTTTTTATAAATTCCAAATTTGTTAAGCAGTGTTATCCATCATAAATAATTGCTGTATGCTTAAATTGTTTGAGACAGAATTGTATCAACTTACGCATTCGCTTGTTAAGCATGTCAAAGACATTTTGTGCATATTGTACGGAGTCTGAGGACAATAAATGCCCACGGTGCGAATTCATGCGACTTGCGTATTGCGATTGCAATGTGCAATTTGTGAAATTCGCCTTCAGGGCAATTGCTTAGCAAGAATAATGCATTCTATTAGATTACTGAATTCAATTAACCTCCCTTGAGCTCCGATATAGCACAATTCGATTGTCGAGTTGAAACGGAGTAACAGCAGAGCATACGAAAGTGAACCTGAGTCTCTCCGTCCACACAAGCGGAGCTTCTTTTTTTTTAATGAAATTTTCCATAGCAACAAATGCTTAAAGGGCCTTCAAAAGCATGAAATTCATCAAAAAAAAAAAACAAATTCCATCCAGAAGTGTCGAATTCCACTTCATGTGGTTCGAGTGTTTCAACTGTTTTGAATCGCAAATAGCATTAAAACTTCCGAAAAAATTCTTTTCGGTAGAAAACCAAGCGACGTGAAGCTGTAGACCCGCTTCTGGTTCAATTCAATTCAATTTAAAGCTCGACTTGAAGTTGGTGTATTTTTTTTTATTTTTTTTTTTTATCGACGCTTCAAAGTTTTGAATATGGATTTAATCAAATGTTAACCCATTTTGAACCAAAATAATTTTTTTAACAAAATTAAAACACTTCAGAGGACATCGTATAAGGAAACTATAAGCTGATTTTTGCTCTTTTCAAATAAAAGCCGAGTGTTCGGGTGGTTGGGAGGATGTATGCCACTCACTTTTGCGGCTATGTGGCATAAATAAATACGGTGTTCTCTCTTCCTCGGGGACAGTCCTTTTAAGCGGACACTTTTGGGCAATGCTCTAGTATGCCGGGATCTCAATTAGTTTCTTCTTAAGCGGGCATATTTTTTTGTCCCGTAGGTGTCCGCTTAAGGGAGAGTACACTGTAGTTAAATGCAATAAATAGCCGGTGATAACTTTTTTTAAGCTTCAACTATCTGTCTATCTACATCTAACTATTTCAAATTTTAATATTAATTTTGTCTAGTTAAAAATGGTCTAAAATAAGTATTCATATAAAACCAGGTGTGGACTTCGTGTGTACGATTCGATGCGGAGAATTAAAATTTATTTTCAAAGCTCATAAATCAAGCTTTAATTTAACATCTCGCGCAGGCACGATGCCTTGCAGAGAAAGACAAATCAATTTTTGTGAATTCACTGGTCGAAAAAAAAAATACTAGCGGGGTCCACAAAGGGTTAAAGTAGTGAAAGCTCCCATGGGTAGAGATTCAACGAACACATAAGTATATTTTTTTCTTTTGCATATTGTTTGAAAGTCGCTAGTGTTAAGTAAAATGAATCCCGGTTAATAAAATAATGCCTGATGATGAACTCGTAGCTGGGTTCGAAATCGATCGCATCAGCTTTCAACTTTCCGCTTTCGGCAATTGGAAAAAAGATTTTTTTCAATTGCCAAAAAATTGACATTTCATAACAGAAATGTTTGGACCCTAAGCCCGAAGAATTCAACTGAATCGAGATCAAAAAGGAGTTCTCACCGAATGGCGATATCCGTCTATAAGGAATACCCTAGAAATGGAACTATTGACATCACATTGATTTAAATTTTTTTATTCGAATTCGACTTCTAGAGCATGTCTGCATATAATATTTTAACAAACCCCATTTGACACTCTCCTTTGGCATTCACTCTCCCAGACTCTCTAATTAAATTTATTTTCAAGAGATGCTTTTTTTTAATATTTTTATATACCTACGCTTTAATAATAAATGAACCTCAGCTTACTTTTGAAGGATTACGAATACGCCTCCTTTTAATTGCAAATGTTTTGAAAACATAATTTTCTTTTCATTTTTGACCTTTTTTTTTTGCCATCACAATCGTGCCCTCCACACATTGAAGCACATTTTTATATTCAGAGCAGAATCAAATGTCCTACAAAATAACCTTCAACTTTAACATTGAACACAAACGCGTATACATATTCAAATATTTCAGTATATTGAATCTTTTCTCCCTTGCTAAGGGCAATAATATCAGAGCGACCCTAAATGGTTTACATAATTGACAGCCAGCTACGGAGAGTACAACTAATGATGCCACAAGTGTCTCGCTCTGTCATCGAAAGAGCACTGAACAATTGATAATAATATTAATGAAGACAATTTGTAGCTTTTGTGATTCCATATGTGTCTGCGAGATATTGCATTGTTCGTCTCGTCCTGTCCCGTCCCGTCTCGATGCGTCGCATCGCTATCACTGAGCGACTTTCATATCTTGATGACGCTATGATTAGACAATGTGACGCGACTTAGTCAAAATGTGAAGGAGCAATTACAAATGGCTCTAGTTTGGGCTTTCACTTCTTATGGTTGCCATAGCAACCCATCACGTCGACTCGTCGTTTGAGTGGGTGTCTGCATGCACTGTAACTGAATATTTAGCAAGTGGCTTAGGCTTATTCATGCCATTCGGAGCATTAAGTAGAAAATTAGTAGCGTTTGTCGCTAATTAAAGTAAGCGACTGTATTCACAACGAAAGGAAAATACATACATATGTATGTATGATGACAGTCAAAGAAACTAGCTCTCATCGTTTAGATAAATCTAAATCAGAGCTCATAAAATTGCTTGACATTCCAACGAAACTCTCAACTCAATTGCCTATCAACACTCGCAGTGACGTATCTATCTTAATTATGGTTCGGAAATTCAAAAAAACAAATCTCCATAGTTCCACAATTAATAGCCCAATTGAGGAAAAAATTGGGAAAATATCGAAAGTGGAAATTAGAGAAATCGAACCCATTTATAGCCTCGATAATAAGTGCATTTTTACGCTACCAAAGCCAGGGATTTTACTGGGGCACTTAAGCTTATTTAGGTCCGGTTTAGACTAGGCAATTCCGATTGAAGAGTTGCCAACACTTTTTGGCAAGGAGGCGCGACGGGGAGTGTACTCGATTCCACTCCCCGTCGCCTACTTGTCGACATTATATGGGCAACTCTTAAATCAGAATTACTTGGTCTAAACCGGACCTTATCGCTTAAGCTTCTATATTCAACATATTCCTAGAATGCAATGATAAAGAAAAACAATTTTTTTTATATTGTTGACTTTGATAAAAATGCAAACCATTCATTGCAAATCGCCATCCCTCACTCTCCCGCTCTCTCCGCACCCCACTCTTCGTCGCGTCATTAGAAAACGCCTTTATAATGTTCATTTGAAATCTGTTCTACTTGCTTTCATTGTTCGATTTCTTTCTTTTTTTTTTAAATTATTTTACGTTTTATTTATTAAATTTTTCTATACGCCATCTCGGATACTTTAAATGTGGACTCACTAATTGGCTTTGACATATTTTTTCGAAGTGCCTGCTTTAATTGACCAATAAAAGCAGTAACTGTGGAGCTTTTTGGTGTGCACACTTTGTTGAAATATTATTTGAGAAATTATTTTCAAGATTTCGCATCACACTCTTTGAGAGCTGAAGCCCCGATTGGACGGTTTGAGTGCTTAAGATGATTCTATCATTTTAAGTCCTGTTCATAATTTTTTTGTGGCTAATTCAAACATTATTTTCGTCCTTTGAAATGAATAAGAGCGTAATAACTTCAGAAAATTTATCAATTAAATCATCTGAATGGACGTTAAAGAAAACTCTGAGGGTCGTAGTCTTCAACTGGGCTTAAGAGCTTCGAAAGTTTAAATATTTTAATATATTTTTTTAGTCTTAATGCCAGTTTATTTCAATGAAATGCCTTAGGTTAATTTAGGTTAGGTTAGGTTAGGTTAAGGTGGCTGCCCCCTTTAAGGCATGCCTCCCTAGTTACCCGTTTGGTGGAGCCAATTGGAATCATTTATGAAGCGAGCCATGTCTTTTATTCGAACAGATGATAGCTCGGTGAGGGAGGAGAAGAAAATGCCTTGCTAGATTTGAATTTTTCAAAAATTTTTTATACTAAATTAATAAACGTGGTTTAAACTCTCCTGAAGTCTATCATTTAAAAGTTTAAACCTTCAAAAAGTTTAAACTAGGTTGAAGAATATGAGCGTGAAAGTATAAAGACGAATTTTGCCACTATTTGATCGCTGAAATGCTCAATAGAAGACTCCCAGATAAGCTTAAAGAATCCTGGGCCTTGGGGGAAATCTTGAAAATGGTCACATCAGTTTGGAGTTCTTTATTGTATCGTCTCATTAAGGAGTTCTTTTATTTTTATTCTTTTAAGATTTATAGCTACTCCTTTGAAGGTGCCAATCACTTTGCACCATGTTCTTTCTAACTTCTTAAAAGTGCTTTTTGCTATCTTTGTAATCTTTTCTGAAAGCGAATAGCTGGGCCTACTGTTTGAAGATTGATTGCTATATTAAAGTCCTTTTCCAATTTATCATAGCGTTTGAATTTTGCAAAAAGCAGCCGACATACTTATCGAGGTCTCATACTCGAATTCTATTGTATATTTTTTTCTTTTCCTCATGAGCGCGCATCACAAAGCAATTCGAATTAAAAACGGTCGTATTTCTTGTGTACATCCTATAAATTTAAACAAAATGAGATTGTATAACGAATATTGTAGCCTTGTTCATTAATAAAAAAATAGGCATTCATGTGAGTAAACTGAGAAAATCCACACGCCAGGAATGTCTCAATTTCCAATTAAGAATGTAAGCGGAGGCCTACCTACAGCCTTAGAGCTTTTGTTAAGCATTTTTCTTAAAAGGTATTATTTATTTCCACGAAAAATTTCAATTTTCTCATGTGTTCATTTAGATTGTGGCCTCTCAATGGCATGTGGATCTAGAATATCCGCTTTCGACGAGATTATAGGGAAGAATATCGACAGAGTCAAAGTAAACAAACAAAAATTTTAAATTGTCTCCTAATTCTGAAGGGGTCTGCAGAGCTGCGCTCCCATTAAATTTCTATAGCTTCTCTCTGCGCCAAAACCATAAATAATAAATTTGTTCCAAACAAAAAAAAACAACAAACAAACAAAATTATAGAATCATATTATCGCCAAAAGTAAGTAATTACAGTCATTTGTTAAGTGCTCAATTTTGCTTTTGTATAATTGAAAATTTCGCGATTGCCCCAACAAATGAGATTGTTAAATTTATTCGTTTATTATTTATTTATTTTTCATTGCTCGAGTTTGTGTGGAGTTTGCTCTGGAGCATCTGCTTTAAATGAATGCCAGACTAATGAACTCACCTCTGAAATGCAGCGTTGCAGGCCCTCACGTGTTATCGACTCTAGCAGGGTAACCAGATCTGGAGATTCGTTGGGCGAATCGGAAAAACGGAATTCGCTTCGATTTGTGTTCGTATTTATAGATTTGAGCGATGCGTCTGAGAGCTCATTTGATTTACAAATATCACAGCAGAACGAGGATAAAAGTAATAGTAATAAGGAGTTTGTTGTTAAAATCGTTGAGACCTTAACATTGCGCAACGCTTTACGGCGCGTTCGGTTTTTTTCTGGCCGCGCTTGCGCAGTAGCTGAATTCATTTTACTTTCTGTACTGCTGCCTTCTTTATGGACATTGATTTCGATGTGCACTTGGACTTTAAATACCGTAAGACTGCGAATGCACATCTCCAAGGCGGGAAAAGCAAATAACCAGAAAATTAATTTTTCCTTTAATAGAATTCTTTTTTCTTTGCTTTGGCTTTCAAAGGGCCATTAAGTTTCTCAAATCTAGGTAAAATACGCTGTATTTTTCATTAATTTTTTAAATTGCGTTTTATTGTATTCAAAAATATTTAAAAAAAATTTTTTTTTATTTCCAATTTTTATTCATGTGGGTCAAGCAACTTTTGATTTATTTTAATTAGAGGCGAGCAACTGTTTCTTGTTTTAACGAAGCTTTCAAGTGGCGGCTTTGCTTAGAACCACAAGCGACCGGCATTTCGGGCAAGGTATTTTCAGTGACGCAGCAAATAACTGTTTAGATTTTTGAAAATATTTTATTTTAATTTCATTTTTATTTCTTGTTTTTGAAGTCTTTTCTGTCCTCTAAATTTTTCCGCACTTTAATCTAATTGAAAATGAATGCAAATTTTTGCGTCACTCACTCAACGCCAAAACGCTTGCACGAATTTTCCGTTTAGAGATGTTGTGAATAGATGGCTTAATTTGTAATGATTTTGATTTATCAGCGATTTATACATCTACTCGCAGTGAATAATTATTATTACATATTATAATTAATTCCCTCCTTTCAGGTTTTTTTTTAATGTTTTTTTTTCGTTTGACGATTTTCGCTTTTGTAGTTTCCAACGAAACGATTCACTTTGGGATAAATTTCACCCACTCACTTATGTTCTCCTTTTTTAACCCACTCTAGACTAATGTGTCAATGGGAGTTAAAAAGTTTTTTACTTCGCGTTTTGAATACTTTCCTTTTCGTTGAATATTTCCGAGGGCTATTTCGTCGTTCGGTTCGGCTTTAAGAATTTTGTTCTTTCCCGAGCCGCACTCAAATCAGAACTGAGCGACTTTTTCAAGCGCAGCTCATTTTGTTCGATCGCTCTCCAAGATAATTTTCGTTTGCGTCTCTTGCGGTACTTCATAATGAAGTAGTTAGCGTTTTCAGTGTTTTTTTTTTCTTCTTCTTGCTTTGCTAGGTTTTTTTTCCTCTTTTGCTCGTTTCTTTAAATGAAATGTATTCTTGTTTATAAGCACGTTAAAAATTGCATGTCTTCGATTTATGTCTGAAGAAATTTTAAATTTTTTATGGCATTTTGCTTATTTAACCCATCTAAAGAGGCCGATAAGCGACTGAAATATTTAAGGGGGTTGTCTCCTTTGCGACCCTGTTTTGGTCCGTTTGTTAAAAAACTCGTGACGGAAAACGAAAAGAGGTTTTTCAATTTTTTTCATTGTGTTCAGGATTAATGAAAATTAGTAAAGAAACACTTTTTTTATGAGATGGTGGTTCAAAAAGTCCCTGGCCGTCAAAGTGGAAAATTAAAAAAAAGGTGTAGTGCTGGCAGCCACCGTTTTTTTGTGTCGAAGTTTTTTGAAATTAAATAGAAAAACGGGGATATAATTAGAGCTTGAGACCTATCGACAATTGTGACCATCGATTGTCTCGATAGTCGATAGTCTGAACCATCGATAGTAGCATCGGAAAATATATAATATATATCTTAATTTAAACTGATTATTTTGGAAAATTTCTGGTGGTTTCAATCAACCATATTTGAGCTGTTTAACATTTATATATCCACCATTTTAAAGTTTTCAAACTTCAAATGTAATAAAATTTTGTGCAAAAGTATCCTTCCTCAAGTATAAAAGTATATCCATAGCATCAGTGCTGCCAGTATTTTGGTGACACTTTTCCCTCCGATATTTAAAAAAATCCCTTTATTTCTGTTTTCTATGTAAAAGTGATCAGTAAAATCCCTTGTAAGCATTTGAATTGATTTTTGGTTGAAAATAAAAACGAAAATATCTTTCAAAACGGGAGAAACCCTCGACCTGGCATTACTGCAAAACATACGCAGTTAAGCATAACTCCAATAATTCTCATTTGGTTTGTAAAATGGGACACGTAAGACTCGCAGAATTTCTGAAGAGTTTTCACGACGTGATGTAGCAAGAAGGAGCTTAGATTTTTCTTATTTATGGGTTTGATCAGTGATGGAGACCAGAATTGTGGGTTTTTCCCCATATTATGGGTTTTTTCTCAAATATCGTGACATGGTAAAAAGTATGGGTAATTTTATATCGAAATTTATGCACTACATTTAAGGTATATTTACTACTATATGATGAATTGAAAATCGTGTTTTCCATCTTTCAGTACCATGCATGACTCTTTTTGCTGTATCTAGTCGCGTGTTCCCCAAGTGTTGTAAGGAAACTTGTTTTTTTTTTTGTTAAGTCATGAATAAGACTGCAATTTTAAGTTATCTTTTATTTTTTGTTGTGATTTTCTTGATACTTTATAATTAAAATATTGTGTTTAAAATCCAATGTTCAATTTTGAAATCGGTACGCCCATATTTTCAAAAAATCATTCTGGTTTTTTCGTGGGTTTTTAGTTTTTGAAAATGGGGAGAAAGTGGGTTTTTTCCAATATATGAGGGTTTTTTTTATCGATAAAATCTGGCATCACTGGGTTTGATGGTGATGGAGAGCTATCGACAGTTCGATTATTGATAGGTTCATTAATCGATAGTTTGATTCGATTTTCTAAATAATCGATAGGTTAAATAATCGATCGGTTTAATAATTTATGGGTTCAATAATGGGTAGTTTATATAATCGATAGTTTCAATAATCGATAGTCTAAATACGCGATAGGTTCAATAATCGATAGTTTGAATCTATATTCCAAATAATCGATTGGTTCAGAAATCGATAGGTTCAGTAATCGATAGGTTTAATTGAAAGTTGCAATAGTCGATGAGTTCAATAATCCATAATTTTGATAATCGATAATTTTGATAGTTTAAATTTGAATTTTTGAGCGACTATCGCCCTAATCTAAATAAGGGAATTTTTAGGAATCTGTCCATTTCAAATAAAAGAAAAGCCCTCTATCACCGCCAGTATGACCTTTTCAAAGCTAAAATTAATGGCAATGTATCGAAACTATCGATAGTCTTCAAAAACCATCGATGTTTTCGATAGTTTGACACCATCTATAGTATCGATAGTTCTATCGATTGTTTCTCCAGCTCTATTAATTAAAAGTATAGATCTCATTTTCGGGTAAAGCGCAATTTTTTTTTACAAAATGGCGACCATTCGAAAATGACTTATCGATCTTGGGTATATTTTTTGTAGTTCAGTGTAAAAAAAAAAACAGTAAAAAATTTTTTTAAAGTTGGGCATTTCCACGAAAACGTACCCTGTGCAACTGCAAAAAAATTTACACTTTAACACATTTTTGTTCTTCTTATTAAAACATATATACATGCATCATTTTTTTCATGTAGAGTAATATTAAAAAATATGTCTGGTTTGTATACAAATTAATTTTGAAATAGTGCTATTTAAACACATCGCAAACAAAAAAATTATCCCTTTTTTGAGCTTTCGCTACAAGCTGTTTTTGAATATGTGGCAGCACAAATAGATATCAGCTAAAAAGTATGTCATTTTATCTGGTTTGCAGAAAAAGTAGAATGCTTTAGGTTATATGTTGAAATTTTTACAGACGTTTGGAAAATTAACCTTAGACTGTCACGCCCGTTACCGATAAACTACAAACAGTTAAATTATCTTTTAGCAAAAGAATTTAACAAAGTGTTAACCTGCAGATAGTAAGAAGGTAATTCCGTTTAATAATAAACCGAAACCTAGTTGGAGTTTGTGTGACAGAGATGGCATTTTTAACACTTAAAACGGTGTCACACCCGTTACTTATTTATTTTTTTGTGTTATATTTTTGGGCCAATTTACCTTACAGTTAATTTATAGTAAATTATAAATAATAAATTTTAAATAATAAATAACATATAATGAATAAATAATTAATAATTAATAAATTATAAATAATAATAAATAATAAATAATAAATAATAAATAATAAATAATAAATAATAAATAATAAATAATAAATAATAAATAATAAATAATAAATAATAAATAATAAATAATAAATAATAAATAATAAATAATAAATAATAAATAATAAATAATAAATAATAAATAATAAATAAATAAATAAATAAATAAATAAAAATAAATAAACAAATAAACAATAAAATTAAATTATATAAAAATATTAATATAGAAGTTTATTATTTATGTATTAATTAATAGTATATTGTAAATGTCTTAATTAATACTGTATGCTGACGACTCACACTGATCACCACACACAAAACCTTATTCTCAAAACCTTATTATCAAAAAAAAGTCTATTCAGTAAGAGGAAACCAAAATCGTGTGATAAAAAACCAAAAACTTTTAAAAGCAAGTTATTTAACGGAAAACGAATGAAGCTGTTTTTACGAAAATACTACGTTGATATTTTTTATAATAGCTACACTGAAATATATTTTAAAAAACTCGTCTTCCTCATATAACTCTTGTTTCAATTTATATTGTCACACCCGTTACTTTTTTCTTCACACCCGTTACTTTTGTAAATTGGTATAAAACACATACGAATACCGATACATTATAAGTAAATACTTCTTCATAGTCAGAATACTCCTTTAGAACTGTTGGTTAAACATTCTTTTTATATGTTTCCTGGAAAATTTTACAGAATCGATTAATGAACACAAATAACATACAAACCCACATTTTCTAACGTCACACCCGTTACCTCCGTTTGAAGGTTTTTAAGGCATTAAAAGTAATTTTTAACGGATTCTTTGAAATGGTAGAAATACTTTAAAAATGGAAGCTTCAAAAATATCCAACACTGTTATCGAAGGGTTGATGGTTTTAGAGAAATTTAAAGAATTCGCCTAAATCTGTCACACCCGTTACTATGGAAATACCCAGTTATAATTGAGAGTCACCCGCAATATGGAAGTATTGTGCCATATCACAAAATTCCTTTTCTGGGCTACTTATGAGAAAAATATCCGCATTATTAGTCATATTTTTTACTAAAAAATTTCCAATAATTCATCTAAATATTTTTTCCAGTGTATTCAATATCAATAATTCGAACCCTTACAATCTTACTTTCAAGTATTTACGGTTTTCATTTCATTTAGTTTCATTCATTTCACTTGATCAAGCGTTGATACCTACGAATTCATGAATGAATTGAGACAAAATGAGCCGGAAACACACTCTCGAGTGCTCTTCAGTTTTCGATGAGAGCCTCTCAGAACTCAGCTCAAAAATTCACTCGCGTTGAGTGCTTTTGATCACAGTTAAGGCTCTGCACAGGAAACTACATGAGTTCGTAGAAGTTTAATTTTTACGATGCCTGAATTCAATATAAATCCAAAACATATATTCATATCCGCCCAATTCACCTTCAATAATTTTGTATCTAAAATTAGCTTCAGGCATTTTGTACTTCCGTTTCCGCTATTAGATCAATGCAATTAGAATGAGAATTTGATGCACAAAAACCAATTGCTTTGAACCTTAATCAAACGGACTAACTCGTTTGACGCAAAATCCGGCAGATGGTTACCCTTTATGGAAAGGAAAATTCAATTTGATTTCAAAACGATAGAGAAAGCTACTTACGACTATGGCAACGGAAGTCCTCTCTTATGGATTCGCACGCAAAAAATAGAAGACGGGAATGGAAAGCACCCAGCACACACATAAAGAGAAGAGAGAGAAGAGAGAGAGAGATTGAGACACCTCAGACCTTTGCAATCATATCCAGTTGCACACTTGCAGTCACATCACTAAACGTTTGAATGGCGGAATTCGAAGAAGCCGAAAAGTCAATTCGATTTGGCAAAAAAAGAAGAAAAAAAGCCGACAGTGTAGACCTTTTTTGAAGGCCTTTGAATTTCCGTTTGACGTTGCTTTTTTCGATGCCAACGAAAGTTTCCACCGAGTACGTGGAACTTTCACGTTAAAACGTAAAAATGCGCAACATTTTGTGGACTCTCGTAGAGGTGGAAAAACGGAAATTGTTACGGAAATTTCAAAACTCACTTAAGGGAGTTGCTTCTCCGTTTTTTGATTTTTTTGTTTTGATGCGCTGTATTTGTGGATAACCGATCCGATCACTCCATTCCGTACAGCTTTATAGAATGTTTAAAACATTATTTTTTCCAACCAGCTGACGTTGGAAGCATTCAAAATATTTTAAAATTATCTCCTTTATTTCATTCAAATAAAAAATACAATTCAATTATTTATAAAGTATCTGTAAATAGTGAGAATTCTATTTGAATTAAACTTAAAAATGTTCAGGGAATTGATTCCGGCTGCCTATATTGTTTGTTGGCTGCATTTATACAAGTGCCTTAATGTATGCAAGGAAATTTTATTTTCGCAAACAATTTTCATTTAATTCAATTTATAGATAAGTTCTCTCTTCATTTGTATTTCCTTTTCATTTTCATTTTTCCATTCCGCTATTTTCCGTTCAATTTTTTAGTCATTTCATCATCGTCCGTAATTTCATCGCCCGTAAAAACAAGAACACATTTTAAAAACATACAAATATATTATATTTCAAAAACCTTTGCAACTTTTTAATCGATCGAGAAAAACATTAAAAGTTGTGGTTGCCTTTTAAGCCGCAAGAATCCATTAGGCCTAAAAAAAAATTTTGTTAATTTTATTATTTGACATTCATTTACCGATTGTGCTGTCAACAATCGAGCGCCGAAGCGAATTCCACGCAATCATTTTAAATTCAATTTGCAAGCCAACGAAAACAGACACGCAGGCACACACACGCACACACACACGCACGTATGGACTTACATCTTCCTTGCGGACAACATCAATCAATTTTGAAAAGCTTTTCGACAGCATTTTTAACACTCATTTGCCTGGAGAATTTAAGCCTCAATTTACATATGTAAATACATATAAATTATTGAAAGGAAAGTGCGAAATTTTAAAATGTACTTTCCATTTTTGAATGTCAAGCTCGTCACTTTTGTTTGAAGTGGGCCATAATTTTATGGTCAGATGGAATTTTTGTGATCTCCCAATTTAAAAAAATCGTATTAATTATGACTGGGGCAAACAGAAAATATTTAAATGCAGTACCCGAAGATATCAAAGACCACCATGCAAATGTCGAAGTTGAAGCTTTCTATGATTGTTTGTAAAGCTCCCAAAGACGCAAATTGTGAAGGAAAAAATTTATTTCCATTCTGAAAAGATTTTTCAAATATTGCCTTTCAAAGTGGCTTACAACGTTACATAATTTTGTAAGTGTATTTTGAGATTGCTATGAGTTTTATTATAAATCAGCGAATGTATTGAAACGATTTTATTGATACCTTGTGATAGGTTAGATGAACGATTAAAGCAAAAATATTACCTATTAATGTGAGAATAAAATATATTTTAAATGAGTGTTATTCTGATGTGATGATGTGATGTCTGATAACGTTACAAGAAAAAATTTGTAAACGATTCTGTGCGAATTTTGTTTAAGCTTTAAAGGAATTTGCATATTTCGTCTTATATTTAATATTCTAATACATATTTTAAGTGTACCAAATATGTGGACGAAAACCAGGGTTGTCATAGAATCCGATAGCTGTCGGAATTGGAATTTTAGTCGACTGAGTTTCCATATACATATATCTGATAGGCAGCCGGATAAAATAGGGTTCTGTGCAACTAAGAACCGATAACGGTTCCGATTCAAATCCAAAAAAGACAAAATTTTTATATTCTGTATGAAATTTCGATCAGTTTTAATTCCAATTCCGACAGTTATCGGATTCTGTGACACCCCTGAATAGCTTTTGATAACAATTTTGACTTTTTTTTTAAGGAAAAGGAAGTGTAATTTATCAAAATTGCAACAAAAAAAGTTTGAATTCAAATTATAATAATAAACCTGTTTTTGAGGATTTCGTTTCGCGAAAAATCAATATATTTATGCAGGAGCTCCACCACTTCTGCCTCATCTTCGGCATCCTTGTTGGAGTCTCGCTGGGGTTGTTGTTTGATATAAAAGGCAGAAAGTCCCCGAATATCGATCAAGGGTTCCTATGTGGTTAATATTCACTGATTCAGCTATAAAAATATATTTGAAAAATATACTTCATATAAATCAAACTAATCTTCTTTTTCATTGATTAGTGCACTCAAATCATGGTTCTCATTTTAGATTTGACTCTGAGAAGGCAAAATAAGATAAACCCTTCCAGTTATTCACTGTACTCTGGTACTTCCGTCAATAAAGAATCGATCTTTTAACCCCCTGAAATATTTTCAAGCATTTTAGGACTTTAAATTTTCAATAAAAAACTAACCTTTAATTTTATTTTTCTCTTCTTGCAGATACTGCGTAGAGTTTGAGGTCTTGAAAGCATCCAAAGCATGCCATAAACTTCCACCGTACAATTTAATGCTAGAAGGTAAGTGAAAATAATTTTTAATTTATTTTTTCTTCGAACTTTTTCAATTCGGGATTTGCTTCGATCGTATTTTCGATGCCTTTTAAGTGAACACGTACCTCCATTTCCTAGAACGAAATAAATTAACGTTCGCATTTATTGAATGGCTTCCGTTTTTAATGGTTTTTCCGTTGAGTCAAATATTATTAGAATTTCTTGGCTTCTGGTACATTTACCAGATTGTTGCGTATATATGTATGTATTTCACACATTACCCTTTCATTGATCGATTCAGTCTTCTTGTGAACTCAGCTATTTATTAATGGGACTATGTATGTCAGAGGGTAACCTCGCATTTCTTCCCATGTAGCTACTTATGTATATTGGCCTTTCCTTTCCATTCCCCCCCTGTCGACCTTTTTCAGACCTTGTTCCCCCTATAAGAACACGAAATAATTAAGGGTGTTATAGTCAGCTGTATATTTTTATATATTTATATGAGGTATGCCTCAAAACCACGCCTGGGGATTTTCTGACCACAAAGGAGCCTCATATACCAGCAAGTTGTGAGATTTTTATAACAGACCCTAGTACTGGAGGTACCCCTAAAAATGATCGGATCAATCTCATTTCTGATTTTGTTCTTTCTCATGTCTCGCATCTCGTACGCATGCCAAATTTTTTGCAAATAGCTCAACTCCTTCGGAAAAAACCTTTTTACAGATATGTAGATAGGCGGGCGGATATTCGGAAGGTAATGGCAAGATAGAACTTTCTGGCAACGCTGACCATGTCTGCATTGTCTATCTCGAGGGTCGGGTATAAGTATCAGTACCATGAGATTGTAAAAGATGTTCACATTTCCTTAGCGACAACTAATTTAGACCATAACATTCCATTAGAGCCTTAACTAGACTAATTAAAGAGCATCTTTTGAATTTATCTATCTTCTCAACCTTTTCGATGTAAGCCTTTATAAAATTTATTTCCACCAAACACATTAAAAAAAATATTTCTCCTTTTTATTCCTTTCAGGTGATCGCATAATTGTACGTTGCGATCTAGAGGCTCTTTTGCAGGATACAACACCGCCAGCAAATCATGATAGCCTTGATTTCGGTAACGGCAAAAAGCATAATTATAACAACAATAACAACAACAACAACAGCGCTAACAAAACATTAGCGGCAAATCAGAAGAACAAGAATCTTGAGATTACAAACAATTCCGCACTCGGCGATGATGAAAACGAGCAGGATCCCGATGATATGGACGATATAAATATGATCGATAGTAGCGACGATGAGAGCAGCGAAGAGATCGATGATTATAATTCTCCACCCCTCAAGATAACATCCACCACCACAACAACAACAACCACAACGACGTCATCGCCAGACTCGACAATCTATCATTGTCGTGGTGAAGGTTTACCGGGGCGAACCACACGATGGAGTGCCTTGCCAGCGCCATCTTGCCGTGGTAAATGGCTACGTTTGACCATTGGCGCTCCCAAGAAATGCACACACTCGCAATTCATATTCGTCTAAAGCGGCATAAACACGTTTTCAAATCTCGACTCGGATAGCAAATTTTATGAGAGTCAATCGCACTAAATTTAAGAAAATTTCTTTTCAATTCATCGGAAATTCCTCTTAGTCCAAGCACATGCATTTCATTCAAAGAAATTCTTCCACGCCCCAAAAAAAAAAAAAAAAAAACAAAAAGAGGAAAAGAATTTCCATTTAAATTGTTCGCTAAAATCACTGAAATTTATGTTGAAACACACAAAAACACAACAAAATCATCTCGTGCACCCAACTCATATTCATCTTTAAATATACACACACAAGTATGTATCTAGGATTAAGTCCTTAATTATAGATAATTAAGGGGAAAAATAATAAGCTGCAAGTATAAGCAAGTCGTCAAAAGTTGTAAAATTCCAGAAATGAGTAACATTCATATTTTCTGTAATGGCAGAAATACTTAAAAAAAAAATATATAGACCGAGAGAATCTAAAATATGGGCTTTTTTCCAATCAACTGTTCCAAAAACAACAATAAGTAAGCTGTAATCATTCCATTTATTAGTTGGATGTTTGATTTGCCGGATGTTCGAGCAATTAATTTTTGGAATGTTTCAAGGACATTTTGCCTATGGTGTGAGCAAAGCTTGAGTAAAATCCGGTCTAAAGGTAGACGATTTTAAGACAAAAAATTCGTGTAAATACCTTAAAACATTTACCTAATTTTGAAATGAAAATTAAATCACTACTAGGGCATTATACAGGTGTGACTTCCGCCCCTTTGGTGATATGAAGCGAAAATTGTACAGCCATATATCAATCTTTCATCTTCTTGAACAAATTTCTTCTTGATCTTGAGTGATCTTGACGGCTTGAAAAATGTAACCTTTACATAACCATAAAAAGCCTAGAAACATTTTGCTAGAATTACATCACTTAAGTGCTCTCGATGTGCGTTTTTTATACCCGACACACTCTGTGTCGAGGGTAGATTGCGTTTGTGCAGCCGAGATAGAACATACAAATATATATAGAAATGATCAGCGCCACCAGGAGATTCGATTTAGGCATGCCCGTCTGTATGTCTGTCTGTATAGAGTTTTCTTATCGAAGGAGTTGAGCTATCTTGACGAAATTTGGTATTCGTTCTCGCGGCTACATGAGTAAGAACAAGTTCGAGAATGGACCCAATTGGATCATTTTTAATGGTACCTCCAGTACTAGGGTCTGTCACCAAAATCCCAAAAACTGACCCAAAATCAGAATATTTCAATTTAATTTGAAATTTGAGCTTATATAATAGCTTCCGATGAAATTTTCATAACTTGCAAAAGTGGTTTTGGCAAAATGGTGGTTTTCATAAAGAAGATATCGTCATATAAGGCCGTTATTGTCTTGAAAATCTCCCATAACATAGCGGCTCGACTGTACAATATACAAAACAGTACTGCGGCGCGAACACTTTGTCCTAATGATCGCTGTCTCAATGACTAACCCTAGCTAACCCTTTATCTGTGTCGGGTGTTGTATTTTCAGGTTCGCCTTACTATAACACCCTTACTTGTTATAGTTCGGGGAATCCCCTTTATATATTTTGAAATGTTTAGGTTTCTAATCATTCGTCGATCATCGATTAATTGCATAACCTTTTCTAAGATCGTAATACTTGTGGGTCGAGCGCCGGTATAATGCAGGTTTTTTTTCACTCTTCCTAACTATGCTTAAAAGATCTAAATAATGATAATAATAAAATATTTTGTTTGTCATTGAAACCTATAAAAACGTCCACAGCGCTGTAGAGCATCTCATTTGAGTGCTTCGGCCACACTGAATCGTACTCAACAAGCAAAAATTCGCGCAGGACCCAACACTTCGATTGCGGCTTTTGTTGGAACTGATAAGCTCATTTCGCGCAAGAGAGCTAATATACACAATAATTGTTTCATTACAGAAGCATATTTTTATTTATTTTCATCTTAAATCTATGCACGAGAACCGCTTGGCGAGAGCTTGGCACACTTTGCCACGCAAAGACGCTGCCATTGGCAATCAGTCAGGGTTCGAGCACCGCGAAAAACATACCAAGACAGAATTCAAAGCACGGTCTTCTAACGAATAACAAATTGAAAAATTGTTTCAAATAAAAAAAAAAAAAAGAATTATTTACAAAAAAAAAAAAAAAAAAAAAAGAAAAGAGAAATAAAAGTTCGACTGATAAGGACGTGTGGATTAGTCATTTGTCGTATTAAAAATTACAAGTGAAAAAAGTGCCGATCGTGGCTGATAAAGCGCAAAATGCTTAAGCGAATGTTATCAATAAAGTGTTTCCTAATAATCTGCTACATTTGTCAGCACTTTGCGAAAGCTATACCCTTTCGAAGTATGAAGATTTTCGTCGTCCTAAGGCCCCAAAGGTCATTTTAATAATTTCCTTTTCGCCATTTCCGTTAGGTCGCTACTACGGCATGAGATGTACAGATAAAGATACCGGAAGGGAATTGTATGTCGGTGAATCTTTTACACGTCCGGGACTATGCATACGCGTACAGTGCTTAGGGAGCTTACAACTCTGGGAGGACAGGTATAAATCGTGCCTAACAATAATAAAAATCCTACACATATATGATTTTTTTTTTTTTTTTTCATTCTTTAACAACACAAAAAAATAGATGTCAAGTGCCAAAGCTTGATGGTGAATGCTCGACAATTCCGCCGGCTAATGAATTCTTGGATTATCCACATTGCTGCCCATTGTATCAGTGCAAAAAGTATACGAAAATTCGTACCGGCCGAAGTGAGGAAACACGCACCTACGATCATTATGGCATGCTGCATAAGACCAGTATAACACAAATCTTTGAAATTCGAGATCTAATGACTGGCAAGGGATCAGGAGAGCCGCCGAAAACGCAATTTGAAATTTAGAAAAAGAAAATATTTCATCTTACACACAGTGAACCCTCCCATCAGCGATCACCTTTATCAGTAGGCTGCCCTTCTTCAGCGGACAAAATAATTTAAGTGCTAAGGATAATTATTTAAAAGAAATTTAAGAGGAAAAAAATACTTAAAAATCTTAAGTCAAATGCCTTTATTTAATGTGGAATATGATTTTTTTTCTTCTTAATTATTATTGTAAATATAATTGAAAATATCTAAATCAAAAACTGAGAAGATTTATTCAATTTTAATTGAACATGACATAATAGATTTCATCATAAGCCAAAAAGTCTTGTGGCTTCTAGAAATTCTCTTTTGCCCACATTGCAAAGACATTGTGAATTCGCAGAAGAAGATAATCGTCGCAATATTTTCGAAGACAGCATGTCTCACTTTAGATAAGCTTAGGATGGAAGTCATTAAAAAAGAAATTGTATACGAAAACAATTCATTGGAATCAAGAATAAAGTTGACAACAACTGTTCTTCTCTATCGTATGTAAACATTTATTAGACAAAGAACGCAATAAAAAGATAATCGCCATATATGTATGTACATATATACAAATATGCATATATTAAAATCGTGTTAATAAATAATAAACATTGCATAAATAGAAAACAACAAATCGAAATCGAAAATCCAATTCGCGGTCAGCGGTCAAAACCGTTTGTTTAAATGGCACTTTGGTTTAATTCATATAGTATAATTCCATAAAAATAGAAATAAAATTTTGTTGCGCGATATGTGTAAAAATAAACTACAGTAGAAATCGGTTATAACGATACCGCTTATAACAATTATCGGTTATGAGCGATGAACATTTTAGGTAAAGTTTGGTTCGCTATTCGAATTCTTCTTTGTTTCTGTTACCGGATATAGCGATTATCGGTTATAACGATGGATTTTTGCTGGTCCCTTCGACATCGTTATAACTACGGTGACCACCATATCTGTTTTTAGCAGAGGGTTCTGTTTTTTAGGCGCTTCTTCTGCGTAATTATTTTTAGTGGAAAATAGTGAAAATGTCCAAATTCGATCTTTATTATCCTTGGACCGATTGAAAGGTCCGTTCTGTAACAACCTCGTAAAATATTTAAATAAACTAAGTTGAAGACTAAAAAAAAATATTTTTGCTCTGTTTTTTCAATTTCAATTTATGGTCACCGTAGATATAACCGACTTTCACTCAATTGCATTGACAGAATGGTAAAAATGGAGGAAATGCCGCCCACCGGCCTAAATCAAAAGAAAGACCTTCATAAAAATCGAAATATTATTTGGCCACCAAGGCGGCTGCCCCCGTTTACCATCCCCCCTCACTATACTACTGCTCAGATGCGCGTCACCTCATGTGAAAAATTGCATACGAAAGCCATGTTATCGATTATATAGCAACATTATAATTTAAAATTAACGGACAATGAAATACATAGAAAGTGACGTACAATTGCGGATACGTAAAACTCTAAAATCGGAATTTTTTTTAAAACCCCGTCTATATAGGACGCAATGAGTTGCTTCAACTCCAACTTTTGTGTTGCGTTTGTGTTACGTGGGTGAGCCACAGCCAATAAGCTTAAAACTTGGCCGATCGCGCATTGTTGCAAATTTATGACACGAATAATATTATTCACATGTCGTCATATGAACATTAACTGACGTTTGCTGACGATTGCACGATTGGTCAGCGCTCCGACATCGCACAATCATTGAGGATACTCGTCGCGCGCCACTCTGCGTTTTACGTCATGCGTTGCGTTTTGCGTCCTATATAGACGAGGCTTTAGTAGAATACGTAAATTTATATCCTATCGATATGTGTCATATCGATATACACCGAGATTTCAAAGTACCTCTGGTACTGGATACTTTGTCATTGACTCCCTTATAACATGGGTTTGATTTAGCTTATAACCAAGATTTTGACGCTTGGTGGCTGCCTTATAACCTAGATTTAGCGTATAAGCTAGATTTATACGTGCGCACCCGTTACTCAGTAACGAACACACATAGTTTGCTGCAGCTCTAGCTTGCAATTGAAGTCAGTTCGCGAAAACTCGGAGAACGTGTAAAACGAGGGAGAAATATTTATTCGAGGTATGTAAGTGTAGACTAGTTTTCCGTTCGACAACGAACGATTTTCATATATTAAAAGCGTTGCTGGCACGTTTTCCAGTTTGTATTTTTAGTTTTTCAAGTGCAAAGTGCGGCATTTAAGGTTTGCCAAACGAAAGAAAATTTTCCGTTTTTGAGGTTAGTTCTCGTCTTTTGACAACTGCGAATTGCCATACATATGCGTTGATGCCGGCGTCGACGTATTTTGTAGCTTGGCGTCATTCTGTGATCATTGTTTCTTCTTCTTTTGAGTGTTTTATTTCGTATTGTCTTCTGAACATGCTTGAAATATGTTTTAATAAGGTCCGCAATATTTAGGGTTCAATCAATTTCAATGGGGAATGCTTCTTTTCGCGCCAAAAGCAGACTTAAGCCAGTTTTCCCTTTTGAGCCGCTTTAACCTTCGCAATGACTCATGGTGTGTATATAAATATATACATATATATATATATATATAGTTGATTAGAATAGGATTTTGCATCATAACATGAAATGTCGAACCTAAATTTGGTCATAAGTGGAGGAAGCGTCTTAAGTTATGAAACACTAATGAGGAAACAACTACAGTTGAATTTTTGGCTGTTGGAAATAGAATAATGGATAAAAATCATTGCATCAGAATTTGATTTTTGTTCTAAAAGCGTGTAAACAATAGTATTCGCATAATTGACATTGTCTTTCAGGAAACTGCTCTCCAGTACTTGAAAATCCCCCTCAAAAGATACATTTTTTTGGTCTTATGATTTTTATGCGAATTTCTAACACTGCATTTGAAACATCTTGATGAATGCTTTCTATCGTTGCTTGTTCAAATCGCTTATTGATCCCTGCTAAAACACTGACGTCAAACTTAATAAATTCATAATAAAGCCCATAGCATAAGTAAAACATAAAGTTATTTATAGAGTCCTTTTTATGTACCTATTCCTCTATCGGCGTTTGTGACGTTTGAGTATCGCCCGCCTTTAAATATTCGTGCGTACTGTATGTATTACGAAATACCTGAGCGGCAGACGTCAATGCTTTCATGCATGTGCATCTGCGTGCATTGAGTCTTGTGAAACCTCCCTTCTACAAACAAATGTCACAGCTGTTCAAAGGACGCTCGCCAGTCGCCACATAAAGGCAGTGAGTTCGAAGAAGGTCGTTTTGTGAAGCGTGCGTAGTGCGGTTGTTCTTTTTCTAGTAACATAACTATTACCGTCTATATAACTGATTTAATATAGGAAGTATAACTTCCTTCAATTAAAAGTATTGTGTTAAAATACTCATATCCTTTATGCAACGCACACTAACAATCACTTTCAACTCGAATTTGTGTTTGCTTCCGTCTCCGCTAATAAAACCCATTGAAATTGAACAGACTGAAGACTTCATCGTTTTGTGAGAGAGTTTTCAATAATTAGAAGCAATTGTTACGCCCGCCCTCTCTTTGGTCCAGCCATTTAAAACAAGAATCAATCGCTAACTATAACAGGGTAAGCAACGCTAAGGATAAAGGGAATCTTATTCAGATTAATCTAAACTCTACACAATGCGCACAACATAATAGCACTGACTATAATTCTCTTCTAATTTAAAAATATTAGGGATATTCACAATGAAGGTGGAATTCTGTCGGAAAATGTCTACAACTGAATATTTTCGATTATAGTTCGTCACGCACTGGGGGAAAAAGGTCCGGTTTTCACATATTCACTCAAATATAACCAAATTTTTAACTAATCCGTGCAAACCGGGTGTTTTTCCCCAGTGCGTAACGAAATAAAATCAAAAATATTCCGACGTCGACATTTTCCGACAGAATTCCGCCTTCCTTGTGAAATACCCCTCTTAACTGAATTTACAATTCGCTCTTCTCGAAATAGTTTCACGAAAAGGATCCATCGGGCATAAACAACGCATATAAAATGGCTCAAGAAGCAGATATTCCGACATTCAAATGTGTGCTCGTCGGCGATGGTGGTACCGGAAAAACGACATTCGTCAAACGTCACATGACCGGTGAATTCGAAAAGAAATACGTAGCTACATTGGGTGTTGAGGTCCATCCTTTAATCTTTCATACAAATCGCGGTGCCATACGTTTCAATGTATGGGATACTGCTGGTCAGGAGAAGTTTGGCGGCCTCCGTGATGGTTACTACATTCAAGGACAGTGCGCTGTCATTATGTTCGATGTAACATCGCGTGTCACCTACAAAAATGTGCCCAACTGGCATCGAGATTTGGTACGAGTATGTGAAAATATACCAATAGTTCTATGTGGCAACAAAGTCGACATTAAAGATCGTAAAGTAAAGGCTAAAGCGATTGTATTCCATCGTAAAAAGAATCTACAGGTAAATACACATACATAGTTGCATTTCTCGATAGATAATAATGTTGGATCACACGAATTATGTATTTGTTTTCAGTACTACGATATATCTGCCAAGTCGAATTATAACTTCGAGAAGCCATTCCTGTGGCTAGCACGAAAACTTGTCGGTGATCCCAATTTGGAATTCGTCGCAATGCCCGCACTTCTACCGCCCGAAGTCAAAATGGATAAAGACTGGCAATTACAAATTGAACGCGATTTACAAGAGGCGCAAGATACCGCGCTGCCCGAGGAGGATGAAGACTTGTAAGCGAGCCGTAACGTAACCAGACGGAAATAATATTAAACAATAAACAATAAAATACGATTAGTAATGTTAAAAAGGTTAGTGTGTGCGTCTTCTCCTAGTCCTATGGCCAAACGAAATATCTTCAAGTATTCTTTTTCTCTTTCAAATTCCTTTGTAGTAAACTGAGCGTTTGATGTAGTAGTAAAAGTATAACCAAAATACACGAACGAACGAATTCGGGAAATATGGCGCTGCATACTTTTCAGCTTGGAAGCATAAAAACCAAAATATTTGAACTTTTCTTTCCTTACATTCGTAGATAACTACTCAAAATCGGTTAGCGGAGAAAAAAAATGTTGTATCTATTAAGTTTTGTTTTGTTTTCTTCTATACCACATATATTCACCCATCTAGAATTAAACGTTTTATTTAATTTTAATCTTTCTCATTTTAATTTCAAATGTCATTTCAAAACGTATCTTTGAAACTGATTAAATACAAAATATTTTTTTATAAACGAATTATTTGTTGTTGGTTACAAAAGAATCCGGTTGATTATATTTAATAGGGCGATCCGATTTATATGGGTGGAGAAAAGATCAGAAATGGTATAGCGAAATCATAATTTATGGAAAATTCTAAGAAAATTTTGCCTTATAAACCATGGTCCTAAAGTCAATCCCCGTTCCGCGCAAGTCGACCATAAAATTTTCCAATGATAACGTTTTCATTTGAAAATTATTTTTTCTCAACACTTCTTAGGCACATTATGTTATTGATATTCAAATAATTCAATTCTTAATAGCATATGGTTATAGCGGAAAATCATAAGCTGTTCAGGTGTGTCGATTGGATTCCGGGGAATTCATTTCGACCGGGAAATTGAATATAAATACTCGGGAATTTAAATCATGTTCGAATATTCTTTTTACATATCGAAAACTTTATCGTATAGCCGCTCTTTTTGTTTTTGACAATGTCATTTCTTTCAAAATTTCCATACATTGCTTTCAAAATTATTGGAGCGAACGAAATTTCCCCTTTCCCCATATTAATTTGGAAAAAAGGAAAGGGAATCCAATCACATGCCCGGTTGTTTGCAAATTTATATCTACTCTCAGGCTGAGATTAACATCGCAATACCCACTATCGAATCGAGGGCCATTCTCACCAATTTCGGATAGAGACAGCTTTCATATGCAAAGTACATTTAGCTAGAGATTATTTTTTTTAAAAAGTAAATTTTATAAAACAAAATGCACAACAAAAATATTATTTCAAAATCATCAAAAGCAAGTTACTTTTAACCTTCATCAAATCATGTCTTCTCTAATAGCTGTGGCATATTCCCTTACGATTTGCTCAGCTATGTAATTTCTAAAAACTTTTCGACGTGACATCTCAATTTTGCATATTGGACAAATTATGCGGCACCTAGAAGCTTGAGTAACACGCCGCAAATGGGTTAAGCATGGCTGACAATACGAATGACCATTCTTGCAGCAGAAGATTTTTGTATTCATCCGCACTCTAAGGCATATGGGGCATTGAAGAATTTCACGCAAATCATCCATTAATTTAAAGGAAGGTTGCACATCATCAGGTTCCTCGATGTTATCTATTGCTTGCTCTTCTAACATTTTTCTATTTCTCTATTTGGGATTCGTCGTATGGTGCTTGGGCAAAGCAAGCTTTTCCTCTTTTTCTGTTTATTTTACTTTTATAATGCACCTTGGTACAGGCGATTTAAATATATCAATAATATAAACTATATATGCGAATATATATTTTCGAATTTTAATACATTTAACACAAAACATGAATGTTTTTAAAAGAGCAAAATGCTGGAACACTAGATTTAACATTTCTCAAATGAAATTAAGGATTTTCGGAATGTATGTTTGTTTTGTTTTTATATTCATAAAGAGCAAATCTCCCATCTTATGTGTTGGGTTAAATTGATTTTGAATCAAAAAGATAATTTTTTTTTTTTTTCTTTTGAAATTCATATGAATAAAACTAACTTTATTTTTTAGTCGAAATGTTTAACACTTGACGCAACAAGCCGGGAAGACACCAGTGTAAGTTTTCTTATTTCTGCATGTCACAGGAAATTTTGAGCATCTGTAAAGAAGTTGGTAAAATAATGTAATTAAAAACCATATCAATTGTCAATGTACAGTCTGAAATTGCGCTCTCATAGAACTATCTTTTGTCTTATTAGTAAAAAGTTTTTAGGGGCTCTCCAGATTTTTATTACAGTTTTCACGTTCGCGTCTTAAGTCGTTGCGCAGACAATTCTGTTATAAAAAGCGAGAGAGATAGAGCAAAGACTTAAGACGCGAACGTGAAAACAGTAATAAAAATCTTACATAATTAATGGAGAGCCCCTTAAGTCCAGTTTAGATCAAAAACAATTCTGATTGAAGAGTTGACCATGTAATGTCAACAAGTAGGCGACGGGGAGTGGAATCCAGTACACTCCCCGTCGCGCCTCCTTGCCAACAAGTGCTGGCAACTCTTCAATCGGAATTGCCTAGTCTAAACCGGACCTTAAGCGGTCATGTCGCTTTGGATAATTGTCGAAGACGGAGATCATTTTTATATGAGAACCGGTAAAGCGGTCAACTAAAAAAGTCGTCCACCTTCGCGAGATCTGACTTTACAAGTCATGCCATTTTTCGTCCTGATTCTCAGATATTTATTCTTCAACCGGATTCTAAATATTCCCGGGGAATTTTTTCGTACGGATTTGGAAAAAAGATTCTCCCATACTAAACACACTGGGAAGGGAATATAAAGAGAGCAAGATTTTCGAAAAGTTTTGAGCAAAGTACATCACATTCTCCCTTTTATTGACGCTTCAGATGCTTCTTCCACTTGGCAAGTAAAGCGTTTTTAACAAGTATTTTGATAGAGAGTTTTAGAGCAAGAAAACTTGTTTCTTCAGGAATTAAAATCGCTTTACTTGCCAAGTGGGGGGAACACGTTTAAAATACTTCCTTTTTCCCGCGGGAGAAAAATTTCTAAGAAACAAATTCTCGGCGAATATTCATTTAGAATAGAATAGGGCTGCTTTGTCTTAAACTAATTTGCTCCTTTTTTAACTTACGGTTCAACTTCGGTCTTAAAAGTTTCGGAGCATGAAGCCTTTTTAACGCATTTGCCAGTGGGATCGAAGTCAACATAATCCTCGCCTTTTTTCAACAAAGGTAGATATTTCAGAAAAATAGTTTCACCGTTCGAAGCCTTGTAGCTACAGATCGGCTCCGATGACTCTGAGAGGAAATTGAGATTTATTTGAAAATATTTAATTTTACACGGAAGGAGTTCTTTTCTCTTTTTTTTTTTCACTTACTCGCTTCAATCACTGCAAAAGTAGCGATGAGAGCAAACAACAAAACCAAAATGTACTTCATTTTTATCTTCTGGAGTTAAAAGGATAACTGTTGTATTAGAGCTTTGCGACGACTAAATCTCTGTGCTCAACGGGTTGGCTTATTTAAATTGTAGTTTTTCGCTGTTTAATTGAAAAAAATGATCGGCAAAACTATCCCGGTGCGATCTAGTTCTGATGATGAGATCACTTATGAGAATCATTTGCTCCCGCTTGCTGTAGCGAAATACATCACACAACTAAATGGAGTGCTATGCTTGTAGGCCTGTGCAAAAAACAAACAAATTATACACTGTGGACGTAGATATGCATATTAATCAGTTGATTTATTGAGCCTTAGGCTGTTTATGAGAGTACTTTATGCCTGGTCTCCAATAGCGCGGCAATTCCTCCGAATTTTCAAAATATGCAAACATATGGAACCAATTTTAATCAACAGCGAAATCGATTGTAATTCGATCCATACGTTTGCATATGTTCAATATATGAAGAAAGCCCTGCACTATTGAATACCAGGCTTTAAAACTCGAAAAAAATAAAGATATACATAATGTAGTATGTGATAATCCCCCGGAGTTAACAAAGAAAAACATCATATTCATGTCAAAATTCGTTTATTAGTTATTCAACATGTATCCGTTCAAGAGCGATACAACGATTATAACGACCTGTCCTAATTTTTGCATACCATTTAATAGGTAGTACCTTCGTTTTGCTAGCAAAGATAGGCCTCAGTTTCGAGTCATCACGCTCTTCATCTGCAGCACAAAATTTTTACCCTGCGAGCATCTTTTAGATTGGAAATCATGAGAACAAGAAAAAAGTTTCGCTGGTTGCCAGATCTGGAGAATACGGAAATGGTGTGGGGAAGCAACCCTTCGAAGCCTAGATTCATGAATTTTTGCCATCGTTCTCAATGACTTGTGGCACGGTGCGTTGTCTTGGTGGAACAACAACTTTTTCATTCTTCATATGGGGCCGTTAATCGCAGCGATTTCGACCTTCAAAAGCTCCAATAACGTCATATAATAGTCGGGACTGTTCCGATGGTTTGTCCCTTCTCAAGTATATTATCGATATGAAATTATTCCAACCCATCCAAAAAACAGAGGCCATTGATTTGCCAAACTGGACTTTTGAGTCTTTCCACGCTCTTGGGAGACGGTTCACCGATCGACTGTTCCACTCAGCCGACTGTCGATTGGACCAGGAGTCGTAGTCGATAGAGCATTTTTTTTTCATTTCTTTGACGCAAAAACTCGGGTTGTATTGCGAGTTAACGCGTGTTCATTAACACTCGCTCAGAATCATCAACACGTTGTTGTTTATGAGTCAAATGTGAGCTCGCGCGGCACACATTTTGCAAAGTCTTTTCATATCGCAATATTGATGAATGATATGACCAACATGCGTTCCTTTGAAATATCTTTAAGGCCTCTGCTATCTCGATCAACTTCATTTTACGGTCATTCAAAATCATTTTGTGAATTTTTTTCAGATGTTTTCGTCTTTGGTAACCACCTCTTTCGGGCGTCCCTGTGTTCACCGATCCTCCGTGCTCATTTCACACCTTGATATTTTGCATACCAATCAATTTTATGTCAATTGATTTTCACTGGGGCAAAAGAGTCCGGAAATCATTATCAATCCAATTTGTTAAGCTTCCCTGTATTTTAGTTCTTCGAAAAATTATTTTATCAAACACGAAATTCTTGTAATTTTCATTTTTAAATGTAAACATATTAACAAAAGTTTGCTTCAAAAAAACTGCTCTATCTCACAAACTAATTGATACAGACTACAAATTTTGACACGAATAAACCATTCGTTGTGAAGGTTGCAGTTTAATATTATAAAATTTTAAATGCATTAATACGTAGCGAGGCATCATGTGTCAGACGGGGATTATCAGCCAACTTTATGTATGTAATTGATATCCCCAGCGCTTGAAAGCCTAATATTTCAATCTTAAAAGTCATCGTTATTCATCGATCACATTATATACATATGTATAAGGTGATAGATCATGCATGAACACCTTGTTGGGACATGTCATCGCAACATTTGGTTCATGTGCCTTGAATCCTCATCTTACCAAAACTATAAAATTAAAAAAAAAGGATTGACTCTCAGGATCTTGAGCGTTCGCATGAAGAGGCTTAACAGCAGTTAAGCAATGAAATAAAATTCTGACTCAGAATGGCTGTAACGGTTCATGGCCTGTTGAATCCGTGATCTGAGACGAATTGCCTAAATTGATAAATACAGTGTACTCTCTCTTCAAATTTCGCGACACCTATTCAAAGAGTACCCAGAGAAATAAGTCCGTTTTAACATGGTTCCGTTCCAAAAAAAAAAAAAAAAAAATACGATTGAAGCAAGAAACTAAGCGTTCAAAAATGTGACTTTTGAATCGTCACCCCTAAAGGTAGTGACATGTCAAGTAGAGAGTACACGAATGCAAAAAAACATTTTCTAATCACACGATTGAACATGTATGGTGAACTTTACTGTAAAACAACTTAAACAAAGTCAGTTACAAAATATACCTCTTATAGATAATAAAATGCGTTTCCAGGCAATCCAAAGACACCTAAAATTCAATTGTATGTATGGAATGACATTTTCAAGTACTGTGTGAGATTTAAGAAGTTCATTATATGGGCATATGTTGGAATAAAATAACCACTAAAAAAAGTCACAATTGTTTGGACTTTTAAAACTTGACTTATAAATATAGGTGTATATAAGCAAATCATTATTTGTGGGTGTTTAGAGAAAGAGTAGGTTAATTTACATGAACGAGAAACCATAGGTCGCAAGTCCGTTAGCAATTTTTTTTTAGTATTTATTATGCCTCTCTCATGAAACGGTTCTTAAGCAAATGGATTGACAGTCGGTTGGTTTCAGTCTCATTCGTTAAGCGTGTGTTGAATGTGTTATTCTTCATGTGAAGAACAGTAGTAACACTGTGCAAATAGAATATATTGCTTATGCAAATTAATAAAATCTTTAATTTCTGGCAGTCTATTTGGTATGGCTTGTATTGAACACAATGATCGGTTGCCAAAGGTTAACATTGATTCTTTGTTCAAATTGTTTATTATTCATTTAGTTTTCGTATTGGAAGTCAAGGTTTGATTTTTAATAAATACATTTCAAATAACTTTCGTCAATCCTTATGAATTAATCGCCAAATTATGTTACACTCAACATAATCAAATTAAATTCGTAAATTCACTTTTATACGTTCCCAATTAGATTTAAATTTTTCAGTGTAGTCAGAAATTGCAGAATTGTTCTAAAAATTTTTTAAATTAATAAATTTTCCTACATAAAACTTTTTATCCAACCTTTACTAAGGTACAAACATAATGAAACTCTATTCTTTGAATAAAAGAGCTTTCATTACTTCGGATAATAATTTCAAATTTATTGAAAGGCAAGGCTCCAGTTGGAAATTTGCATTCGAATTCCGAAACGGAATCGCGCCTTTTGAAATAAAGGGTTTCAATTCTTAAAAACATGTTATTACAACCAAAATTTTGAAGCTTAGATATACACATTTTGGCTGATGTTGTTGGGAAATGCCACTCAAAACAATTTTTTTTTCTTCAGACCACATGAACTCCTTTACAGTTAATCCAAAAGTTTGCCGTTGGAGCATCAAGAATATTCCCACACAAACAAACAAAGACTCTGGCTCTCAACGGATTGCCCCTTTCGAGGTCACCTTTTGAACAACCTTTTAAGCTTGACGTTGTCGTAATGACCCAAATTTTCTCACAGGTCACCAACGGTTAAAATGGGTAACGTATTTGTTGGTTAGCCTAATTCATAAAATACAGGTAGTACGTTCTTTTTAAAGGTTACACTCTTGGTACCCATAATATGTTCTTGTTTCACTTATCAAGGTTCCAAAGGTTTTTTGCAAAAAACTTTAATTTTAATGAAACAGTGTAACAGAACGGGACTCGAAATTTCCAGATTTTATGACATTTTCGAAATGCGCTTCCCAAAATGAGTGTGCATCTTAATGAAGTTCCGTAAAGGGATCGACAACAAAATTGGATGATTGGTGTTACATGTAAGCCAAAAAATATTTCAAATATTCAACAACCTGTTGAACTTTTCCATTGTAAGAAAAACTGTAAAAAAAAGAGTTAAAAATTATACCTCTTATACATAATCAAATTTTAAATTTAAACATCGTTAAAATTCAATTTTTGTATGGAAATTTACATTTATACAATACTTTTAATTTAAAATTTCATTATAAATAAGGGCGTATGTGTTCACATAAGAATAACCACTTAATACTTACAAGATAGAATTTTGTAATTGATTACTTTTACTGAGCAACCCTCGTACTTATAAATATATACAGCAAAGCTCATTAAATTGGAAGAAGAAGAAAAAACATCTTTCATTGCACTTTCCGGCAAAATGCTATCTAACAATTAACAATTATTGGAACAACCGAAAGCGATTAAGCCTAAATTAAGTAAAAAAAACAAAATAACAATAAAAGTTGTTTTCGGTTTCTAAAGCAGATATAGGTCTTTGTGTGCGACCTATTTTGAAGCGATTTTAGAACTTGATAGTTAAGCTTAAAAAATTTCCGAATCTCAAATCTAAATGGATTAGTATTTTTTCCAAAATCCCTAAAGAAATAGTCAAAAGCATCACATGGCGCCCCAGGTGATCTAAGCTTCGTTATTAACGGGGCAAAATGATAGTTCGGCCTTTCATAAATCTTTATTTTCAGCTTTTTTTTCCCAAGAATAAGCAAAATTATATTCAATTCTAAAACAAATCAGGTTCTAAGCAATTTTTTTCCTGCCAACTTATCTACCTCAACTTGAACTAGTGCTGATAATAAATAAATAAATGAAATATAAATGAAATATTTTGTAAATTTTAAACAGTCTTCGCAAGCTAGTCGTGTCGCAATCTCGTTTCTTAAAAAAAAAAAAAATAATAATAAATAAATAAATTCTAAAGAAAAACATCAAAAGAAAAATGAAATTCTTGATAATAATATCGGCTGCGATCTTGTATGTTGTCAGCGCTAACAAAGGCTACACGTACATTCCAAATTCAGCAGATCCCGGTGAGTTCCTGTTTAAATTAATTGATTTTGTTTTTTTAAATGATTTTAATAAAAATTAAACTTTTTTTTACAGACAAGCCTGGATTCTGTCTGCACAAGGAGTTAAAATTCTCGGTTAAGGAAAACGATACGGTTCAGCCGAATAGAAATGAATGCGTTGCCTATTTATGTTTGCCCGATGGTCTGATTTTAGTACAGGATTGTCCAGTTTATCCGACACACTGTAAATTTGTTCCAGCTGACTTATCGAAACCGTTCCCCGATTGTTGTCCAACCGCAAAGTGCAATTGATTAACTTTTTTTTTTTAGATTTAATTTAAAAAAACTTCCTTCGTTCTAACTGCGATTCGATTAAGCTCGAGAATTATTGAACATTTTTCATCAAATAAAAACGAAAAAAAAAACTTAATAAACAAAAAATTTTGTTTTAGTGAGCCCAGAAAACATTCTGAAACCCAAAAGGCTCATAGATGACTCCTGATAGGAGTCGGAGCCCTCATTATGAGCCCTCTTTTATGAGTCTTAAAGAGCGTGTTTCCGTTCTTGCGAAAGTCATCTTAAATGAGTCCGAATTCATATAATGAAGAGAGAACATATTGGAGTCATATATGACTCTTTCTGATCTCATATCTGACTCTTACTTTCTTCTTAATAAGAGCCACATATGACTCTTTCCGCATTCATATATGACACTTTTTTCGGCTCATATAAGAAACATATATGACTCCTATCGCACTCATATCGGACTCTTTTTCCGCTCATTAAAGAACCATATATGACTCTTTCTGCACTCATATTTGACTCTTTTTTCCGATCATATAATAACCATGACTCCTTCCGGATTCATATAGGTATATGAGTTTAAAAAGACTCAATAATTTTGGATGATATTTATAATCGTATGCTGTATTTTTTTCAATGTTCATTCTCTCTCTCTCTCTCTCTCTCTCTCTCTCTCTTGTGTGGGATTTGAACCTCGGAACTCTCGCTTTCTAGTCATTCGCTCATCCATGACGCCGTGTTAGCTAAATCGAAATTAAGGGATTTTTTTCGTTTATAAGTTTAAAGTCAAAGACTCATTTCGGACTCATATTTCGGAGCACTTCGAAAATATTTGCTGTAGGACTCACTGTAAGAATCATAGTGTTCAACGGAAGCTATTCTCTCAAATTCGTGACAAAGATTGTTAAATCTTTCAGGAAAATTCCAAATGAAAAGGAGACAATTTTTTGTATTTATCAACAGCCATTTTTATTTGATTTTTCATGAACGATTTCGATTTCGTGTTCCTAATTTCAATCTGAATCGCATTTCACTGTTGGACAGCATGCAGGATATTTCTTTGACATGTCACCATCAACAACGTGACAATTCGGCCCGATAGCGAATTCGCATGGCTCGACACGCATTTTTCCTTCATCTGAGCACTGCACACGCAAACATTTTCCCTCAGGATAGACTTCTTCACCGCGCTTCACGGTGATGCCGATGGCTTCATCATGACAATCACCGCCTGATTCTGAAATTGAAAGAATTCCATTTGTCAAGAGGTTTTCGAAAAGGTCGGCTTACGATAAAAAAAATGTTAGGGTACCTATATTTAAAGGGTTATTTTTAGATTCTGATTTCGTTTAGAAATTTTTAACTTCGCAGTGGGATATTAATATGAAGGGGCACTCGATGGAGTTGGTCAGCTTTGTTTTTTCTTCATTTCAATTTTTAAAAAATTCAAGAAATTCATGCCGGATTGTAAGCTATAGCGCAGAAATGATAAAGACATGAAAAAATGGGAAATTTTACCTACTAGAATTGTTTTCCCATATTGTAAGCTAAAACTTTGTTACAGCCATGGTAATGGAATGTTAAACGGCTTAGAAGATATGTATACATCCCGATTCGAAATGAATATTCCCCGGGATGTTATTCTTTAGAAATTTTTGTTCGCGTTCGGGGAAAAATTCCCCGGGATTATTTAGAATCGGGCGGATAGCCAAAAAAAGGCACAGCAAAAAACAGCGCAACTTAATCCTCGGCCAAACTTTTCGAGATCGATTTAAAATGAACCTGTAGCAAATCTAGCAAAACCAAATATGTGAATTCGCTACATTTATCAAGTACCTTCAGGAGCTGCAGACATAATTTTGTTCACATTGCACTTGGTGAATCGTGCGATTAAAATAGTATGGAAAGTAAGAAATTTTTCGTACAAATATTATCCTTTGAATAGAATAGTTGCTTTCTGGCCGATGTAGGTAAGTTAGTAGGTCACTTTTGGCTCGAATCAATTGTATGAATATTCCATATAATTTTGAATGATTTCCCACAATCGAATGAAGCTTTTGAAGGATCTCTAGAATATTTGAATATTGAAACTAATTCCACTTTTTCGCTTACCAGGAGCAGCATAGGCAGCAGCAACTATCAAAACCAAAGCGAATAAGACAGCAAAAGCACGCATTTTGAAATTAAGTATATAAAAAACGTTGGAACTCTTCGATAGAAAGACGTCTGATTTGTTTAAGAACCTTTTCACAACTTGAAGTTGAACCCGTAAGGAGATGCTTTATATTGGAAGCAAGCTCGAATGTTATACTGTGTGGTGTTTTCGAATTTATTCGATAATAAACAAGTATTCGTATTCCAATTTGATTTTACGTTTCAACCTTTACGGTTGATTCCTACACACAATATTATTCAGTTGAGTCTCTCTCACATTCGGTATTCAGATGACTATTCAAGTACATAATAAAAAATAAAAAATAAAAACCAAACGATCGAGGGACTGGGAAGGAAATTTAATGCTTTTAATTGTTTAAACAATTAGAGAAATGCCATTAGATTGTTACTGTCAATCGCGAAATGTTTCTGGTGGTTGAGAAAAACCTTACAATGTCTCGTCAAAAATCAGATCATTCGTGGGTGAATCAAATTTTAATAAACTTTTTTTTATATTATATTTTATATTAATTCTTTTTGTCTTTTCTGAAAAAGAAAGTTTCTTTTCTTTACGATATCCATCGGCTTTTTCTTAACCCTTGTTATCCTCTTTTCGGACTAGCTCATGCTCCTCCTGAGTTATGGGTATGTGATCTCAGCACCCTTCTGCAGTCATTCCGATCATCGCTGAGACCCATCCTTTGCTGATACCTTTTCATCTGTCCGATCCACGTATTTTCGCTTCTTTTCGAATTCCATCTTCTTAAAAAAATATTGAATATTTTTAAATAATCCCTTTTTTCATAAGGACTCAATTATGGTTTACCTTATAGCAAAAACTTTTTGGATCCCTTTTTTTATTCCTTATGTAGGTTTACTTTATGAAAAGCCTGTTTCAACATGCTCATATTTTCTATACAATTAAGTAGCAGCTCATTATTGCTTGATGAATATATATAGATTCAATAATTATAGTTCATGTAAACGATCAAACTATATTATTAATACTAAACACAATTTTCAGTAGGTACCCTCGTATTATCTTAGCACGTTCCCTTTTAAACGGTAACAAGTGTCAGAACTGTTTCTTCTCATCATTTCATGTTCTAGCAATGATTAATGTGTTTAAAAATTAAATTAAAAAAAAAAAAAAGAAAATCATTTCCATCGCTCTTCAATTGTCTTGACATTGTAAATGTATAAAGAAGTGATTCCCAACCTGCGGGCCGCGAGCTGCCTTCATCATATTCTTGCTCAAATATTTCAAATTTCTATTCTATTTATAATTAGATCATATTATATTTTTCCGATCTCTGTCCCGAAAAATCTCGGAGGCCACTGACTGACTGACAAAAAATAAGAATATTATAAATAATAATAATAATCGAAAAGGCAAAAACTGGTTAATTGTCTTGAGTCTTTTACACGGGTTAGCTTCAATTCAAGCCAAGTCAATCGAAAATAATGCTTGCTAAATTGAATACTCCTTTAGTCATTGAAGGCTCCTCCATCGAGGAGTATTGTGATGAGCAATATCTGTCAGATAGTTTATCTAAAACTACCCAGCGGCCCAAAATGATGCTTACCGTAGGGGGTAATTCATACGACCTCATATACCATCCTAGTATACTTTTGTTCGAGCGTGGCCGTTTTGTAGAGTGAACGTATACGATCAACACATAAAGTAAGCTATTGGTAGGCAGGTCGCCTACAATCTCGTATACTTTGTAGCTATTAATATGTAGACAAATCGCTTACAGTCTCGTATACTTTGTAAGCGGTAGGCACTGTTAGTCGCTGGGTAGCTCTATAGGAAATTTTGTAATATTATTAATTTTGATGGGAAAATTAAGGGATTTCACTCCTATTTCAAGTATTCCACTCTCATTTTTATTCATTCATATTTTTTTTTTATATTTCTTTTTTAAACAAGGCAAATCTCAATTATTAACAATTTGCATTTATAATGAACACAACGAATAAATTAGCGAGGTAGTAATTAAAAACAAACAAAAAATCATCTTTTCAAAACATTGTTACATAAATATTCACATTGTGAGGTGGTGCTCCTATCATCGCAGCTTCGTAAAAATGTTCGCCATTGTTTATTGATGACTAAGTAAATTGAATTCTTTTTTTATGGTAATTCAGCAATTAAATAGTATCGAATCAATTATTTATTTGAAATTTCAATCATTTAAACAAACCAGAAATCGATTCGATGGGAAGAATATTCATAAATCGATTCATTTGACATGCACTCGTGCCAAATGCAGAGAAGAGGAATTAATTGAACTTATTCAAGCAAAATGTTGGATTTTCAATCGAAATAAAGCAACTTTTAACTTGAACGACCCATCTTGGATACTCACCGCAGTAGCGTAGTAAGGGGGGCGGAGGAGGAAGCAGCCGTCCCAGGCGCCGAATAATATTTCAATTTTATAAAGGTTTACTATAAAGGTATTTTAATTAAGGTCGGGGAATGGGGGCGGCATATCCTCCATTGTGCCGAAATGTCTCGCTACGCCACTGACTCACCACAAATGAAATCGAATATATATGTATGCATGTATGCATAAATGAAAACCAGAAATGAAATGAATGCTCGATGTCGTAAATATTATGCAAAAAAGAAGCAGTATTGCATCAATTGAATTTTTGTGTACACAGCTCCAGCGGTTAGAGGGAATGATGGAGTTGGACCTTCTTAATTCGACATTAACAATAAAGTACCAGAGAATGCTGCAAAGCTTAAATAGACCTAGCCTGTCTATTATATTATAGTAAGTCCTATGTCCAATTTCCAAGATTACTACGAATAAGTGTTATTCTTCCGAAAATTCCAAATCTCCTTTGGGTTATGAATGGTTTGTTTTTGACGGGTGTGCACGATAGTGTGGCCTTCAAGTGGGGCACTAAAATGACATGGCGACCCAACTTAACGAAACTTGCTTCCTTTGCAATCACAGAAAAGCTGAACACATAAACGTCGGACTTGACCAAACAACAGGCTCCGACTTAGAGGGTGACACAGCCCAGAGCAGGACTGTGATATACGAAAACACTACCCAATTAGTGCCATCAGACAAGGGCGGCAAATATTGTTTTTGCCCAGAGCAGCAAAACAATGCTTCCGTACTTTCAGGTACAAATAGAATAAGTGAAATCTGGAATTATCTGGAAATATTTTTTTTTATTATTCCGCTTTGTTTTCACATTCCAGATGGGGACAACATTGTGGATACGGTTTCGTATAATCTGCCGGATGCAGTATACACTTCGGTGGAATACTAGTGCGACAGGGCTCGTAATGAATGAAGCCATTGCCGAAACATGTTAGCCGCAAACATTGGCCTTTTGGTGTAATCGATTCTCCATTTCGCAGAGTTATTTGTAGGTCTTCATCAAAGCAATCATCGATTTCTTCTGTAGGTAAATATATGTAATTGCGAAAATATGTTTTATTTAAGTTAGTATCAATCTAATGATATTTCTTTATAATATCAAAATTACCATCTTCACCATCATAAGCATTTGCTGCTAGAATTAAGCACAGGCAAATCGAACAAAGTAGGCATCGCTTCATTTTTCGCAGCAAATTCCAAAGCTAAGTCGTTTATTAACCGATCGATTTATTGGATCCTCTCGTCTCTTCGGCTTGAAATCTTGAATTCTACGCTCAAAATTCAATCGGAAACAGTATTTATATTGCTTTAAGGCTGTGCAAGAATTTCGTTGCACAAGACTAAAGCTGACTGTAATTAATTACAAAAATAAAAATAATTCTTCATTTAAAATCGCACGCGAATATTCATCATGCCATGCCACATACGGCAGGAATATATAAACATATATATTTATATATATATATAAATGAATATAAATACAGCAACTAAATCGTGATTTCTATTGCAGATATAAGTAAAGGGAATACCCACTATCTCTTTGGTGTGGATCGTTGCCATCGCCAATTCACTCATCAATCGTTTGTTTTTAAGATAAAAGATTCGATTATGGTTTCTTGGAAAACTCGGTGGAACTTTAGGTAGAAACCTAAAGATTTAAGACTAATTTGCATTAATGGGAAAGGAAATCAATATCAGTCAGGATTATTCTATACATTTTTTTTTCAATTGCCACAATGAATGGTCATATCTGTTGAGTCAACTAATTCCTCATAAATAAATGAATAATCCTCCTCATTCTTCATTGAAAAATAATTTTCAAAAGATTAAAAATTATGCATTTGCTTTATACCTTCGACCCAATTGTCTTCAAAAGGTTAAAGAAAGATTTTCAATCCATTTTTGTTGAGTAGTTTCGAGTTTGTGGACTCCAAAGAATGTAATTAAAAAAAAAAATTTTATCCCCACCCCTCCATTTCCATGCCTTTGCCAAATAATTTATTAGAACGAAAAATTCATTTAATTGAGCTTTTATTGATTTCATCAAAAGTAATCATCAACATTTCGCAACATATTTCAAACCTTAATTACTTTCAAACAAAAGCTTTTATAAAAACAAATTTAATAATTAAAGCTTGAAAAAAAAAACATTTTATTTTCAATAAGTCTAAATTAAATTATTTTCAGGTTCGTTCACACATTCCAGTTTGGGACAGCATTGAGGATAGGCGCGCGACATATCGCTGACGAGACGGCAAGTAGCATTTTCCATCAAATTATGGCGTCCGCAAC
Organism: Chlorops oryzae; assembly: GCA_020466095.1. NCBI lineage: Eukaryota > Metazoa > Arthropoda > Insecta > Diptera > Chloropidae > Chlorops > Chlorops oryzae. The sequence goes on from CM035808.1 coordinate 30,198,604, forward strand.
TAAATAAGAGAATAAAATAATTAAATTAATTTCGTATCCACTATTAAATTAATGGTTAACAAACTATTCAATCTCTAGAACAAAATCACGACGACAGAATATTGATTCGCAGCGATCTTCTCGGTTAATGGGCTTAAATTTCTGGTTCACTGATATTGGTTGTCTTAGCTCTTCGTAATAACATTGACCAGGATAGTCTGAAATTGAGCAGGAAATATAAAAATTAGCAAGAGGAACAATTGAATCGTTTACTTTGAAAGTGGTGTAACTCCTTTTGTCTATTTCGAGATATTAAGTGGTGCATGTCCATTACCCAGCACCCGCCATCAGTGGTGGCTCACCCAGCAAAACTGCGAAGTCTTTAGAATGGGTCGCTTAACACGAATTCGAAAACTAAATCAACCCACGGTCTTCAATTTTCCCTCAAAGCCGCTCAGAACCAGAAAATATAAAAATTAAGTTACACCACTTTCAAAGTGAACGGTCCATTGGTACTTTATTCCTGCGCAACAATTCGTGCAAATATTCGACTCATACAAACAAGTGAAACCAGTTACAATCGAAAGCGGAGTTGATTGATATAGGCAAAATTTCCTGATTGCCAGGGGACTGATGTCTCACTCACCCTTATATCATCATCATATATGGCCCATAATCATACAAGGAACCCATATTCGGAGATTATAATTACAGAAGAAATCGATGATTGCTTTGATGGAAACCTACAAATAACTCTGCGAAATTTAGAATAAGTCGATGGGATGACTTTTTTTGGAAATGGCTTCATTCATTACGAGCACCTGTCGCTCTAGTATTCCTCCGAAAAGGATACTTCATCCAGCAGATTACACAAAACAGTAATCCATAATGTTTTCCGCATTAAAAATTTATAGAAGTGAGTCGAAGTAAGTGCAGAATAAATCGGGACTGCTCATCTGAATTGATTATAAACGGAATCGAATTGATGTAATGCCGACTTAAGGGCATTCACAGCCCAAGCTCATTCGAAAAATGTTAATAAGAGAGCACTTTGCCCCACACACACATCACATTTGATCGATTGATCCGCTCAAAGTAATATCGATACGATCTCGTAATAGCCTCAAATTGAGCCACGCCCACATTCGGTAAGTACTAACAGCCAGCATTTATTTGCATATTTATAAACTGAATATTCCATTATTTTCTGTACCAACACATTCATACATTTCTGTACTACTATACATACATACATATGTATAAGAGGTCTCTTGAATATTTTGAACCATAGTTTTTGCATTAATTTCCATAATCGTCTAATTTCTCGCGAAATGCCTTTATTGTTCTTTTCGATTTTGATTTTCTTCCCATCATTATTCGTTGAATTTCGATTTGCACGAGTTAATTGTCTCACCTGGATGTATTGCACGACCGCGATAACGTATATCACCCGTAATGCCGCCGCAGATTGAGAGTAGCGCAACAAAACCCAGAATCACTTTCATTTTTATTCACGCGATTTCGAGGCTTTTCTAAACGAGAAAAAATTCCAGACTCAGAATCGAATTCACTTGTACGAGCACGCCAAAGAACACCGGGCGCATGGAGCTTATTTTCGACTGAATAATTTACAATTAATTGTCGGTGTTTTTATATGAAAATTGAAAAACAGTCGCAATAGCCTAGCACAACCATCATCACTTGCCAGCGGTGCATGTGACTTAATCCGTCGTGATCATTGAAAAATTCGCCTCCGCTTTTCGGCTGCGACTTTCGGTTGTGTCAACGTTGTTTCATCAATTAAGGCGAAACCAAATATTGAGATCGGTATTTGTACGACGTATTTTTACACCGTGAAGTAACGGCCCGTCCAAGGCCGGATGGCTTTTATTGTTTCTTTAAGAGATTAACAGCATCGAAAGAAAGTTTAGCCACGCTGAAATGTCAATTACATTCCTGTTTATCTTTTACCTTCATGCGTCCTTCAACTTTCTTTAGAAAGTGTATTTAATTTGCGAAAATATTTTCAAGATCGTACATGGCCCAATGAAGAGTTTCATTTACTCAAGGATTCAATTCTGATTAGTCTCAAGTTTTTGTTAGCCAAGCATCTTGTGTGATGTAAGTGAGAAATGCGACGACTGGCAGTCATATTTGATACAATCGATCATGTTCCATAGACCAAATACCGACTGGAAGATGATTGCGGATTACGCTAAGAAAGTCCTAAAAAGGAAAAGCTTCGACATTGAGGTTGATAATCGACAGAAATATGAAGGAAAACACGAAGAGATAGGAGTAATATCATGATGGTATGTCTAAATGGACCCCAAAGAACAAGTGAGCACAAGGAACACCCAACCCTAAAGTACTTATTAGCGGTATGCTTCGTGTCGGGGTCGATCAGGTCTTGAAAAAGGGGATTTTTAACGGGTGCGGGCCCCACATACATATCATCATGATGTGGTTAGGCATTTTCTTCTTGTCGCCAAGAAGAAAATCAGAAACAGAAAAAACAAGACAAACATCCACAACCTCAGCTGGGAGTTAATCCTAGAGCCTCTCCCTTCATAAGCTAGCATTTCAACCAGCTCCGGCACAGAAGCCGTCTTCTCGTTTAAAACAAAATCCTCAAAAAAGGAGATGAGACCATTTTCCAGGGTAAAAATTTTCTCCATGACCTTTAATTTTTATACCCAGCGTAAGCGGGGTATATTAGTTTTGTGCAAATCTTGTAACAGGGAGAATTAAGCTCCGGAGATATAGAAAAATATATATAGAAATGATCAGGATCAAAAACTGAATCGATTCAGACATGTCCGTCTGTCCGTCCGTCCGTCTGTCCGTCCGTCCGTGGTCGGATCTCCTGCGAAACGGCTGGACCAATCAAGTCGAAATTTGGCACACAGGTATATCGGGATCCGAGTATGATCCTAAGTAAAAATGGGAGACATCCGCCCACTGCCACGCCCACAATTTAATTTATTGTGTTTTCAATAAAATGCTTGTAACTTGCGAACCACTCAACACATTCCATTGATAATTGGTGTGCTGGTAAACTACGAAAAGGGACATCTTTTGGCAAAAAATGGACGCCGCCCTCCTCGAGCCACGCCCACAAATAAGCCCAAAAATAAGGTCTTATCGTAACTTCCGAAGTAAACGGCGTAGAAGCTTCAAATTCTGAACATAGGTTCACCAAGGCGAATGAAAGGTGTAGGAAAAAATTTTATGCGGCCCGCCCACTGCCACGCCCACAAATGAAGATTTTTCGTAACTTCCGAAGTAAAAGGCGTAGAAGCTTCGAATTCGCAACATAGGTTCACCAAAGCGAATGAAAGGTGAAGGAAAAAATTTTTTTTGGCCCGTCCACAAATGAAGATTTTTCGTAACTTCCGATGTAAAAGGCGTTGAAACTTCAAATTCGCAACATAGGTTCACCAAGGCGAATGAAAGGTGTAGGGAAATAATTTATGTTGCCCTCCCACTGCCACGCCCACAAATAGAGAAGCAAAACATAGTGCGCTCATAATGTCGGGACGCTGGGTATTTCAAAGTCGGGCTTGACCGACTTTAGCTTTCTTACTTGTTTTTTTATTAAACTATACAGCATATGTGTGGCTCTGGTATAGCGTAGGGGATGGGTGCCATGCTCTTGTTCCCGGTGTCCGAGGTTCGATTCCCGGCACAGGCGAAGCGGAGTGTAATGTTCCAAGCCTAGCACTGGTATTCCGAAAATCGCATGTTAGGGGCACACTACATAATATGACAAGAAAGCCCCTCGTGGTATCACAATGGGCTGGTAACAGGCCTGCAACATACATACAGTATATGTATATTGGACCACTTTTGTTTCTAATTTTTTTGGATATATGAGAAGATAACTCCAGGGCGACGGTAAAGCTCCTTACAGCCAAAACTTCTTTTTGGGAGTCCCTTAAGCTAGAAAGTTGAAAGCAGTTGTAGAAGCCCTATGCTCCACAGGGAGTAAAGGACAGCAGTAAAACAGGAAGTAGTAAGCATAGAGAAACATATGGAGAAGGATCATCTCACATAAGAGGAAGACCGACAGAGACGCGTGTAGGTGATTTTGTGGTTTCAACTACCCTCCAAAATACGAGGAAGGACAAATCAAACAACGGAACAAGAGGAAATTGGCACAGAATAACAATTTTTTAATGCCCAAAATAATTCCCTCCGTACGCGCCAGCTACCTGTGTGGAAATCTGCCCAGCACTGAAACTTTTATTGCACTTCAGAAGATAAAAATTGAATAACAACAAGGTGTGGCTGGTATCCAAAACGGGCCTTAATTACTTTTCTAATAAAATTTTCGCATTCATAATTTTGATCCCACTAAAGTGTGGGAATGATTCTCTTATTTTTTGGAAAATCCAAACGCGAGTTTCATCGATTCAAGTCGTTTGGTTTTTACTGAAATGGGCTGTAAATTTTAACACTGACCTACATAACTTGTTTTAAAAATGCGATTTTAGATGCGTTGGACTGTATAGCCGAGAACAATTAAATGGAATTTATAAATAAATCGGTATTCATTTCTTAATTGTATGCGAATATGAAAACGTGCGCAGGTGTTTTAGGTAGGTACCTACTTACTTTATGGAAACAGAAGCTCTTCTTTTGATGCAAAAAAAGTTTAGCCTTTCTCTTAAATGCACTTCGACGTGCTCAGAGATCTCATCGTCATTGGCTTGTTACTTTGAGGTGATAGTTTTTGGGGTTTTTGATTATTTTCTCTTCTCTGAATGAATTTTTATTTTAAAGAGTTCATACATACCAGTTTTGTAATGAGTCCCAAAAATAACCGTTTCTTTGGACTTCTTTTACGTGGAGCTTTCGAAAACGAAAGCAAATGGAAGGCAGTCTTTAAGAGTTTAATCTGAATGATTACGCTAATTTTAGTTTTTTTTTTCTCCATTGATGCTTTCATGGGATCGGTTTTTGTTAATTTATCGAAACGTAAACAAATTTTTTTTGAAAAAATTTAACGACTCTAGAAGAAGCTGACACTGAAGTTAATCCCCCAGTATTTAAATTATATATATATATATTTTTCAAATCAGTCAAGTCTTTCGCAATATTATCATACTTATGCATAAATCAATATTCCTCAAATATAAAAGTAATAAAAAAGAAACTATTTTTATAATACATAAATAGAAATAATCACCTTAACGATTTGTTGACAGTTCTAAAAATCTATTCGTCAGTTTAAGCAAACATCATGCTGGCGCAGAACAGCTTTCCCTGTAGTCATTCCAGCTACGCCCCAACTAGTCATATTTTTGTATAACTTTTCATTTACATCCTGTTCAGGCCAATTGGAGCATTATAACCCAAATTTTTGTAAGAAAATAATGGCAAACACTTATCCTCCATGTAAGGTGGTATCTTGACAAATGAGTGCCCCCAATATACGATATTTTGAGATATGAGCTACTTTTTGTTTTGAAATACGAGCAACATTTGACACTTCATTTCCGTAACATTCTGAAAGGGAGTAAGAAACAAACTTCCATGAATTATTTTTAAACGGCTCTCGGGTAAAGGTAAAGACCAGTGAAGAGAAAAGCGACGTCGAAAATTAGGCGAAAATAGCCCTTTATAAATCTTCAGCCTGATTCTAAATACTCCCCGGGAGTTTTTCCGTGCAGAGTGGAAAAATAATCTGTCTTTCCAAGCCACTGGAGAAACGAATATTAAGGAACCAAGTATGTATTATGAAAATTTTTAAGAAATGTTTTTGTTGGCACTTAAAAACCTTCCTTTTTCCGAGTAAAAAAATTTCTGGGGGAAAAAATCCCAGAGAAAATTCATTTAAAATAGGACTGCTTTCCCTTTAAATTCCCTTGTATTATAGTTTTACAATTTTTATTCGACCCTTTTGATAGTTGATTTAATTACTTAAATTCCCTTGTATTGTTTTTTGCTTATGAACATTTTTTTTCTTGTTCAATTAATTGCAATGGGAAATTCGCTTTTAGATACGAGCAAGATCCGAGTTATATACGTGTACTCTCTTTAAGAAAAATTTACCTCCTCTTCGCTGCAGGGCTTGGAAGACTTCATGCCGGCGTCTGTCTTTAAACTGGATTCTAGATAGTTGAAATCACACTGTACAACAAGATTTACGTTCCTATTTCTTATAAAGGAATCAACATTATTCATACGAATCAAAGAGAATTAAATCTGTGACAAAAAATAATACCTGATTAATCGACTCAGGCCCATTTGCTACTGTTCAGATTACATTTTTTCGTTCCGAAACAAATCAAATAAAATGAGATCGGTAGAAAAAAGTAATAAAGGTACTCAGAATTCATGGTTTTATCGATTTTTTTCCATTGCACTTGCAAACATGATTATACTTGAAATCCCCATCATGATGTTAAAATCAATTTTAACTACTCCGTTACCAGTAGGAGAACATTTTTAATGCTGTGCAGTGTTATTATTATTATTCTTTTTTTTTTTATTAAGTATTTATTGACAAAAAGTAAATAAAACACGAAATCAATGTTTACAGATGCTAATTTTCAAATCTTTCCTACAAGTTTGTGCATTTTCACATCACGTTAATGTAGAAAAGAGAAGCCGCAAAAATAGATTCCGAAAATAAGCCGGTAGAATTCTATATAAAAGGCCGAGTCGAGTCTAAAATCAGTTAGCAGTTCTATTTGTTCCAACCGAAGCTCGACAGTGACATCAAATCTTCTCGATATTTAAATATGAAATATTTTCTTGCTCTTCTTGTTATCGCAGCAGTCTTCAGTGCCGCTTTCGGAGGTAAATAAAAATATAGTATATGAATAATGTGATTTTTTAAACAAGGGAGTTTGTGCAAACGTTAGCAAAAGCTTTATGAAGGATCAACTTTTTCCCCTTGCAACGAAATTCAATCATAATACTCCAGTCGATAAATATATGGGGATCTATTGACTCAAGAGGCAGTTTTTCAATCAAAAGAAAACAAAGAAGGACAGAACCCGAAAGAACGACAAACATCCACAACCTCAGCTGGGAGTTGAACCCAGAGCCTGTCGCATCGTAAGATGGCATCTCAACCAACTACGCCACGGAGGCTTACTAGCAAAATAACTCATATCAAGATCAATGGGGAAGGAAAAATGTCGAAGATACTACAGTGACAATACGGACCGCAATAATATAAAAAGATTGGCCTCGATTGACTGTTACTAATACTTAAAAAAGGCCTTCAACAAGAATCAACCGATCACAAATAGACGTCGTATGACTGTTGAAAGTTTAAAGTAATCTCCCCTTAATTAAAGGGAATTAAAGATCCTTAGGCGAGACTAAGGGGAGAAAACTCTATAGGGAAATTCTTATGGGACCCATTGTTTGTTTTTATGAGATTTCAAGCTCAAGGGAATTTTTGCACAATTTTTCAGAGGATAAATCCCCTTAAAATCTGACAACAATCCGCTGTATTTAACATCGGATGTTTCTTTAAAGAACACATGATCCTTTGACAATAGCTCCATGTATCAAAAGCATTTGCTTAGTTTTGCTAGCTATTCTGATGATGGGGTTTTAAACTAGTTCCGGATAATTATTTGGTGCCAAGGTCTTAGAAAAGAGAATTTCAATAAATATTCTCTATTATCTTAAATTATTCCATTCAATTAATCGAATAAAATCACTTTTCGAAGCTGAGTCTGGTTGCGAATTCAAAGGTAAATCATTAAAATCTGGCGAAACTTACACTCCGACTGGAGAATGTGTAATCTATGAATGCAATTCCGATGGTGGAGTATCTGCCAAAACGTAAGTTCCCAAAAAATTATTTTTTCTCCATTGAATTCAAAATTTATCCATGTCTAAACATCTCTACTTTTCAGTTGCCCTCTTGTACAATCTACGGAAAAATGTAACCAAGAGCAAGACCTTTCCAAGCCCTACCCCGAATGCTGCTCAAAATGTTAAACGATAGCAATTTTCAATACATATGACTTTATTAAATTTTGTGTCAGGAATATAAATATAAATATCAAGAAAACAATACACATGTAGTTTTTATATTTGGCAGTTTTCAAAAAAAGTACCTAAATATTTATAAACCAAATTGCCCCAAATATATTTTATTTTAATTTAATGCTTTTTTATGTATATTCGCAAATCTTCAAATACTTTTTTCCATGGAGCAGATTTTATAGAGCGCGTTATTGGTATGGATTTTTCAAGCAGTTGATGGACATTTGTTCGAATTGTAATTAATAAAAAGGAAAAAAAAAACAGGTTCCTCAAACCCAGGTCTGTATTGACTCTAAAACTACAAATACAATTGTTCGCCTTCTACGACTGGCAGCTCATAGCTCATCACAAAGCATTTAGCTTATAAGTATTATGTATTTGATCAGAGGTTACCAAAAACCGAAAGATTGAGGCACATACCAAGTGTTAAGACAACAATGGAGACGACAAGTACAGCGAAACATAGATAATTGGGCTGAATTGGCATGCGAAACAGTTTCGCCGACATATTCAATGATGATGTAAACAAGAGCAATGCATTTAAGTCTTCTGTTGAGGTATTATGATAGACGAATGGACGCACTGAAATTTGATGACCATTGGTCTGTACGATCTGGCAGACTCGCGTTACAGAAGCGGCCATAAAGAATGGTAACAGACCGATAAGTAGCCAGAGCAGAACATTGACGATATTCAATACAACCAAATTCAATGCCGAATAGTGAAAATCGAAATCCTTGAAAAGGTAAACCAATCCAGCAAAGGCGTACGTCAGATTCAGCACGACGAAGAAGCAAACTGGAATCGCTCCTCGCTGATTCAAATGGTCCAAGAGCTTGCGGAATTCCAGTACTTGCTGCAATGAACAATGGAGATTTTACTTTTTAAATATACCTAGGTATATACATTAGGGCGGGTCGATTCATTTTCGCAAAAATGGTATAGCAAAATCGTAATCTACAGAAAATTCTAAGAAAATTTCCCTCAGAAACCATAGTCCTAAAATCAATCCCTGTTCCGCGCAAATCGACTTCAATATTTGTCAATGACGATAAGTTTTCATTGAAATTTTTTTTTATTTTTAATTTTTTTTATTTTCTAATGATACAATTCTTAGGCCCATTTTCTACTGTTCCGGTTAAATTTTATCGTCACGATATCCTCTCAAAATGTCAACATTTTCATACAAAGTTTTTTATTTTTCGGAACGAAAACTTTAATCAGAACAGTAGCAAACGGGCCTTAGAGGCTTTATATTTCTTAACATACATAAGTGGATCAATTTTTTTATTAAAATCATTCGGAATGTGGTTTTTGCATATAAAGTTGTTGTTATACTTAATATCAGCTATAAATGGTAGTTTGCTATTATTTAAATTTGTACAATCAACAAAATATTTACCACCAACTCTTCGAGAAATCGTGAACAAAGTAGTTCAAAATAATCCATATTTTGCTCATCCCGAAAACGTCTTGCTAACAATGCTTTTCGATGAAAGAAAAAATGTTCGTGAAAAAGCAATAACTAAAATTTTGCATTATCGCGATAAGCTCTATAATCCAGCCAAACTTAGAATTTACAAAAAGTTTACGATCAATTTTGAATGCTTGGACTACATGAATATGATAGATTTGGATGATGACAACATTTTATCTGAGCCTCCCTTCACGGCCAACATTACTTACGAATACTTGTTGGAGTACATTGGGTTTGGCGCTCCACCGTTGGCTGACCCGAAAATTCCCTTACACATTCAAGGAACAGAGCGATGTGTGCAGCTTCTGACTAGTGTTTCACAGCGAGTTACAGAAAAAAATCGAAATGATGTGATAGCAGTAACATTGGAAAGTCGTGGAAGAACGGCTCGAATGGAGTGCAAAAAAGATTTAAAAAACTAACTTTTATCTTAATTTTAACAACATAATTAAAAAAAATACTTAAAAAAAAAACTTCAATGAAAACTTATCGTCATTGACAAATTTTGAGGTCGATTTGCGCGGAACAGGGATTGATTTTAGGACTATGGTTTCTGAGGGAAATTTTCTTAGAATTTGTCGTAGATTACGATTTTGCTATACCATTTTTGATTTTTTTTCCACCCATACAAATCGACCCGGCCTAATATACATAGTGTCCAGGCAACTTTATGAATAATTTTGATATGCGATACTTTATATCAAGGGCTATGTTTTTTTTGTTTTCGTGCACCACTTGCCTAAGATCTGCCGTTATTGAGTTATAGCACTTTAAAAGAGGACACATTTTTTATAGAAAGAAGAAAAATATTTGAAAATTTCTAAGTATTTTTTTTAATATTTAAAAATACATACAAAAATCATAGGTTTTTAAAGAGCTATAACTCAATAACGGTACCTTTTTGGCAAGTGGTTCAAGAAAAACAAAACAAAGCCCTTGACATGAGGTATCGCATATCAAAATTATTCATAAAGTTGCCTGGCCACCCTGTATGTATATTAGGGTGGCCAAAAAATATATGGAAAAAAATAAAGTTAATCCAATTCTGTCTCCCAGGGTCTCAAAACTTTGTTATCTTTCACTTACCTGTGCAAAATTTTATGAAGATTGAGTAAAGTTGAGAGGTGGCGCAATGGCCTCAAAGTTCAATTATCAAACTACCAACATCGGTGTGATACCGCCAATAAATTTTGTTTTTTTTCTCACTTTAAATGGCCATAGTTTGAACATTACTATTCCTAGCTACATACAATGTTCCATGGACCATGAGTTATTTTTCAAAGCTACATCTTCTTTCTTAAAATCACAAAATTGCGCAAGTGCTGCATGCTGCTGGAATGCAACGAAGACAGTGTTGCCATCATTTCAAACTTTGCTTAATATTCATCAAATTCAGCACAGGCAAGCAGGGGCGGACTGGGGGTCAATGGGCTCACCGGGCATTTGAAAAATGGTGATTCGTTACCTAAGAAAAAAAAAAACGTAACAGCTAAAAAGCACAGCGAACTCGGGGCCCACCGGGATTTTTCCCGGTTGCTCATGGGCCCAGTCCGCCCCTGCAGGCAAGTCAGTGATAGATGCCAATTTCTTAAGCCCCTGTGAGCGAGGGAAAATCACTATTGCCCAAAATGGCCACATTAATCTATAAGAATATGAATTGTTTTTTTGAAATATAGGAACTCACCCTCATCCAGTCCATAGTATCGATTGTGTGCATCAGCAATTTTTGCGACAGTGTCGAGAGATAAACACGTAACAGGAAACATTCAATGCAATAACTAGTAAGGACGGTGATTTCAACAAGTTGCTGAACTAGAATTGTTGAAAGTAGTAAGATCTAAAGAAGAAGAAAAAAATCGAAAATTATTGAAGAAAATTCTCAAAAGTCTTTGACTATATAAGCATATACCCTCGTGGCTAAATCCCAATCGATAAGAAATTCTGCTATCCATTTGATTTGCATAATCTGAGCCTGCATCAGAACCGATGGAACAACGTAAGCAAACAGAATGCATAGAACGAAGAGTCCGGCAGCCACATTCAACCAGAGCCATCGGCATAATTTTGTTGGCTTCAACGACGTTAGAAAGACACGTTCAACAAGATTTTGTAACTGTTCCTGATCGATAAGTTTAGCAACGACAAATGCCGATATATAGCCCGATAGATGGAGACAGCTCGGTATGATGTAGCCGAAGAGAAGCTCTCCAATTGTATGCGCTCCGCTCTTGTAGACATTCGGCGGTTTTGCTCTTGTAAATCCACGGTCTCCTCTAAAATGTTTTCATATTTCGAATTTTTATTAGCTATTTAGATTTTAAAAAAAAACTCTCACCGATAGGCACAACAAAACTGTAGAACATAGCCAAATATAAGTACAACGGCAATGACAAGGGCTTGCAAATAGCTCAAGCGTGTTCGGCAGGTTACATCTGTTACATTTGGTCCCAACCCACTTAACGATAAAATAATCACATATGGACGCAAAAACTAAAGGAAAAAACCAAAAAAAAAAAAAAAAAAGAAAGGTGGAAATGGAAACACAAGGCTATAGGAATTATTTAATATTTTTTTACACACCTTGCGCTTGCAATAACTTAGCAACGCCGAAGTCGGTTCGTGCTCATTTTGAAGATCTTCGACATGCGGTACATTGCACCTCTGCACAATATAGAAAGAACCCTCATCGTTTTGGTACATGTGTCGTTTCGATTCGAGCAAATTAATTAATTAATTATAGCTTAATATATTTTCCGCTCGTAACACTCACTTGACCTTTTCCACATTCTCTGATAAATGAAACCGTTAAGCGACGACAACCGAAACCGATATTTCAATTTCCTTCGGAGAGTCTTTTACAACTAAACGACATCGACTGAGAAGAATGAAACTCGAAATGCAATGATTCTTTGTTTACAAATAGCACGCTATAAGTATATATATAAGAAAGTATAATGAGTATATAAACAATATGCTTATATGCTTTTTTATACACACAAACATACATACATACATATGTACTATATATACATATATATCGCTCTCAATATTGATAACAACTCCGTCCAGTTGATATATGATTACGTTTTTGACACAGACATTGTCTTGCGAGCGATGATGATGAGGCGAACTCAAATATTTTATTGGATTTATTACTCATTTTGGGTATAAGAAAAAATTTCCTATTGTTTGAACGTTGCTTCTAATTAATATTTGTCTCTTATTTTTACACTAGCTAATTATAATTATCACACTTTCATAAGAGATCAGAACTTTAGTTTCGTTAAGTTTCACAGTAAAATGTTTTTCCTCAAAAAATCCCTATTCAATGGATTCTTATCTAATTACAACATTTCCAATATCATATAAGTATAAAAAAGAAAATTTTTGTACTTATAAATAATATACCCAACAAGCAAAATAAGAAAATTTGACCCGTTTTAAGTCCATTCGACATATTTTGGTTAAGGTTAAGTTTGGCTATTTCAAACAAATTTCTGCCTTAAAAATGTCCTAACTGTTTTTCGAGGTCTACATTACTTAAATTCGACCTTTGATAGGTCTTCAAAGTAAATCTGACTTTTAAGAATATTTTCGATCGAAAATTAGCTTTGATTTCCAAATTAGGTAAATTTTGTTAGGCATATGGACCACATTTATGTCTTAATTTGGACTATTTAGTCCGTTCGACTTTTACGGCGATATTAACCCAGTCGGCATTGTAAGCTCCATTTTCAAGGGTAATATTGCGGCAATATTGGAGCAATGTTAAATTGTAATATTGGAAGTGCAACAATTTAAAAAATTAATGGTGGTCCTGTAATAATTTAATAAAATACTGTGCATAAGTATCCCTCCTCATTTAATATCACGTGGTAATATACAAGCCGATTTTTAAAACCTTTCTTACTCAATTCTCCATACTTTGTAAAAACCACTGATGCTAGGCAGTATTTTGGTGACTCTTTTCCCTTGGATATTGAAAAAAATCTCTTTATTTCTGTTTTCTTTAGGAAAGTGATCAGTAAAAATCCCTTGAAAGACATTTGAAGTTATTTTTGGTTAAAGTTAAAATCGAAAAATTCCATCAAAACGGAAAAAACCACTCGTTCTGGCATCAGTGTATAGAATAAAATGTAAGCATGGCGCCTATAATTCTCATTTGGTTTGTAAAATGGGTCACTTAAGACTCGCAGAATTTCTGAAGATTTTTCGAGACGTGATGAAGCAAGAACGTGCGAAAGTCATAATCATCATCACCATGACCGTCATCATCATCATAACCTCACCATCATCATCATCATCACTAAACTCACCATCATAATCACCAAGTCACCATCATCATCATTACCATCATAATCATCATCATCATCATCACCATCATTATCACCATCATCATCACAACCTCACCATCAACACCATCATCATCATCATCATCATTATCATCACGAACCTCACCATCATCACCAACCTCACCATCATCATCACCAAAGTCACCATTACCATCATCATCACCACCATCATCATCACCAACCTCACTATCATCAGCACCATCATCATCACAACCTCACTATCATCACCACCATCATCATCACTAACCTCACCATCATCACCAACCTCACCATCATCACCAACCTCACCATCATCATCACCAAAGTCACCATCATTATCACCATTACCATCATCATCACCATCGTCACCACCATCATCATCACCATATTCATCACCAACTTCACCATCATCATCACCAACTTCATCATCATCATCACCAACTTCACCATCATCACGCACCTCACCATCACCATCATAATCATCGATTATTTCGATTATCGATAATCTTGTCAATCGATAATTTTGATAATCGAAAGATGAATTTTCGAGCGGCTCGCCCTAATCTAAATTAAGGCATTTTTAGGAATCTGTCCATTTCGAAAAGAAGAAAGCCCTCGATCACCGCCAGCACCACCTTTCCAATGCTAAAGTAAATGTCCATGAATCAACACTATCGATAGTCTTCAAAAACCATCGATGTTTTCGATAGTTTGAAACCATCGATAGTATCGATATTGCTATCGAGTTGTTGCTGCAGCTCTTATTTATATTCCGATTCTATTTCAATATTACAACAACAATATCGCAACAATATTACAGCAACATTACAAATGCAATAAAAAAGCGGACATTTACATATTGCAGCAATGTGTAATATTGCAAAAGTAATACTTCTGCAATATTGCTGCAATTTAAAATGCCGACTGGGAACCGAAAAGTAAAATCCTCGAGAATTCGTTCCCCTGGAATGAATATTCAGAATCAGGCTGTAAGTAAAAAAAAAAAAACAAATTCTTAATACGATTAATTGAAAAAGGAAAAGTAGTTCAATCATCTCAATCGAGAAAGGTTCTTAACGATAAAAGCCGAGATATACTTAGAGACCTTGTTTTCGCATTTAAAAAGTATTGAGAGCTGAAAGTTGACAAGATCGCAGGCGCGGTAGGTACTCTAAAAGGTTATTAAACTATTTTAAAAAAATCCATATTATTTTTTCTACAAATTACATCTTTATTGGTTTTTCAATATATAATAAATAAATATTAGTACAATTAATAGTGCCTACCCGAGGACTGTATACATTAATAAATGCTAGTCAAAACTTCTACATGATTTCATCATCTTAATAAAGTATATTTCAATTGAGTGAGTATACGTTTTTTTCACATTTTGTTTGTTTCTAAAATAGTTCATCGTAGTGATTAAACGTGGACTTCTTATGAAAATATTTGACTATATATCATGTTATGTATATATATATATATATATATATATCTATATATATAAATGTATATAATTTTCGAGTTGTACTTTTGGTTAATTGTACATTGGTTGGAAAAAATCTCTTTTCTTATGATATAAAGACGGTCGTTGCTATTGGTACAACTACATTAATGAAACCAATAACTTAAATATTTTTGTACATCGTTTATCAATTATTATTCGTTTCCAGAATTATCGGATCAAAAAAATTCTGTTTCTTAAAATTTAACAGGAATTAGCATTTAAAGAAAAATCTTCTGCTTAACAAATTTAATATATTGCTTTAAAGTGAGGTACTTCAGTTGGCAAGTGGACTTCTCGATTGTTCCAATTAAAATAAAAGCAGTGTTACTTCGTCTAAAATTGTTCTGAAAAGATTTTTGCATCGAAGGACATAGAAACATATTCTTCACAATATGAAAGTTCAGTTTTCTATAAATAAAAAATTAATATAAAATGACAAGTGACGTCCTCATAGCGGGAATTAAATCAAATGGTCACTTTGTAGAAAAAGAAATGAGCGAAAATGAAAAACTTTGGAGAACAAAAAAAATACAACTTTTATAGAATCACTAATATTTCCTTCAAAGAAAATAGAATTGTGCCAATCAGAACCATGACAAAACCAAAAAAAGTCACTGAGAAGTTGTAGAAAGTGTCGAATAACATCTAGATAACCAAATCGCGTTATAGAAATTGAATAAAATACAAATGAAGGATATTTTCCAATTAGGTCTTTTAAGTGTTTTTAAAAAACGATAAATTAAAAGTAAAAATGCAAAAACCGGCATTGACAATAACTTTATATATTACAAAACTATAATTATTAAAAATTATACAGAAACGAAACCGAAACACAAAAAATTCAATTCATTCTTAAAACTGTTCTTAAAATAAAGCTTATGTTAGAAAATTCTTTGATTAACATTTACGGTTCATTTAAACATGATTTCTGATTTGGATTTTTCCTCAGATTTTGGTTCAACATTTGAAAATGGTTCAAAAAGAATTAACATCTCTTGGGCAAAAGTCAATCGTACAAAATGAAGACCGAATTACAAATATTACCGTGCTTTTATGCAAGCAAACGGAATGATAATTAAAGCTACTCAGCGCTGCTCTTTTTTCTGCATAGAAATCTCTTAATGGAAATGTAGCAATGGAAATCATTCCAATATAGCTTGGCTTCTATGTTACAAAACTACCTGGCAGCATTAGTTACATTTATTGTGTATTGTGTTCTGGCATTAGCTTGGCGTTCCGCTGTTGATTACCAAACATTTCTTGACATTATGATTTGCTTCTAAACATAACAGCTTAACTAAAATAGTTTTCATTTTTTTTTTTGTTTCGTTTCATATCAAATTTAGCTTCTGATCGAATCGCAGAAGTGATAATTTGTGACAATTTTTTCAAGTATTCAATTTACATGTACATATCGCACCCTTGCTAATAAATCGGCACAATTCAAAATTTTTTTAATACATTTTTTTATGTTCGATTGCATTTTTCTGTAGGAAACCCAACACCCAGAAAATTAACGCTTATATTGACAGATGCAGCATTCGATTGAGAGTAACATAAGTTCAGAAAAAATATTATTTCTCCTTAGTTTCAAGAGAGATTGAATGATTTTCGAGAAATGCGAAATTTCGAATTGTGCCGATTTAGTAGCAAGGGTGCGATATGTATATTAATTGAATTGTTGAACTATGCGACAGCAATTCACAACCCAATGGGCTTAAAGTTAAGATAAACGAAACGTATTTGCAAGATTTAAAGATCTAAAACATACTCTTGTTTCATCACACCTAATCCTTATTTTCCTTGATTTTGAATTTCTAAAAAAAAAATGCTCCCTACAAAATGTACTAAACATATCAAGTCAGCTGATTTAATAAGTAAAGTTAAGTTACGTTCAATCAAGAGTAACTGAGCCTTTAGTTCATTCATCGAAAACTATATAGCGGACAACAGATCCGTTTTTAAAAAGAATAACTGAATTAAGTAATATAAATATAATCGAATCGTTAAATTTGCGTGTGTAATAAAAAGCCAATCTAGACTAGATCCTTAATATTCAATTCTATCTTTGGGCTGGACTCACTTATTTCATTGTTAATAATGCAGTGAGTCGTTCGAAAGGTAAAGAATCTTTTGAAATCAACTTATGAAAGCACAAAAAAATGTTGCTCTTTGAAATCTTTTGTTGGTAGAACATACTTTGGAAACACAGTGGGATATCTATAACTAGAATTCAAGAAAATTCGAGTGGTCGACTTAACAAAAACTTCGAGCTGCATGATTTCATCGGAAGGGAATTGCATTTTTTCGACTTAAGGAGCTTCGAGTTATAGAGATTACACTGTATTATGTTATTCTTTCGCATTTAGATTAGATGCATTTACTCTGAATCTCCCTGTTGCACCAAGCATAACTTTTTCAATCTAGAATTTCCCTTACCATCGATAAATCTGATGATTTGGAAGAGGTTTGCATTAATAATAGACAAAGCGCAATTTAAATTTATAGATCCAAGTTTTGACAACCCCATATCATTCGACGCTCCTGCCTTCTCTGTGTCCTCATTTCAAATTTCATGAATTATGGGAGTACGTTGTATGGGAGTACGTTCTATGGGAGTACGTTGTATGGAGTACGTTGTATGGGAGTACGTTCTATGGGAGTACGACTGTCTGTCAAAATCATTTTAAATGTTTCTTGCTTTTGTCTACTTAGAATTACAAAATAAAAATCAAATAACGTAAAGCCAACTTAATCAAAAGCTACTGACACCTCATTCGTGAACATGATCCACGATTTGCACATCATCATCATCATCATCGTCGTCGTCATCGGAATCGCCAACATCAATAAGTGTTGACGAAGACCCCTTATCTCATTGTCGGGCAGAGCGTTCAGTTTCCATAAGGCACTCGCGAACAAGAATCCTGGCAGTTACGATTCCACGCTTTAAGCGTTCCGTTGAGCTACGTGAGCCAGTGTAAGTTGGTCTGATGTCTCGGCCCATCTCCTCGATTACGGCCAACAGTTGGGCATATTTACTGAGTCCATTGGAGGCCGAAGAAGCTCCAATTGTTGGCAGATTAGCAGTTGACGTCATGGGCGTTGTAATATTCGCTGAGGTTTGCGTGGTTATGATCAATGGTGATGTAGATTGAGGATACTTGAGTTGGGACTGAATGTTAGTGCTGTTGTTGGTTTGAATACTAAGGACGCCATTATTACTGTTATTTCGCGATAAGGACACAGCATTGTTGATGTTGTTGCTGTGGCTGCTACTGCTGCTGCTGCTGCTACTTTGAGCAACGGTAGTATTTGCTTGTTGTTGTAAAAGCGCCAACTGTGCTTGTAACTGGGTGTATTGCAGAGCTGCTGCAACGGCATTGTTGCTGCTGCTGGTGGTACTACTGCTACTGCCCCTTATAGCTGAGATTTGTATTTGTGGTTGTTGTTCCCTTTGCTCTCGTTGTTGTTGGTAATTATAGAAATTCTGTACTTGCGATCGAGGAATCGGAGTTACTGTTACGTCACTCAACTTTGACTCGACGGCTTGAATGTCCATTATGTCCATTTTGTGGCGATTTTCCGATTTCTATTTCTTGCAAACAAAACAAAATACAATAAAGTAGTTCGATCAAGTATTACAGTATGAGAAACAAGCTATTAGCGCCCTGTACACGCATGTACATGCTCGACGACCATGGTCACTACAAATTTGGCAAACACAACCAGTTGGATATTTTAGGGGATTTTTTCGTCATTTATAACCGAAGAAGATCAGACGCTATCATGATACAAAAAGAGCAAGATAGCGCCATTTCGGGTACCGCTATTTTGTAGCATTCGCATTGTTGTTGTTTCCCATGCTAAAGTATAGTTGTGACCATGGGCTAAACCAGAATCAAATTTAGGGGGGGGCCGAAAATGTTCACACAATTCTTTTATGTGCATTTGTGCACGACGTTTTCATATTTTACGCAAACAGCAATGAGTTATATTAGAAAAATTCCCTTAAATTTCCATAAGTTTTAACAGAGTGCCAAAAAGCTTTCAGTGTTTTATTCGTTCGCAAGGTAACTTGCCGATTTAGGGGGGCCAATGGCGCCCCCTGCCCTACGCTGGTTTAGCCCATGGTTGTGACGTTGGGCTTAACATGCAAAACAACAACAACGAAGCTCTCATTTTGTATTTGTGACATCATCGGGCTGAAGTGGCGCTATCTTGTTTTCTTGTATTATGAGACGCTATATAGTTTTATTTTTTGAATTATTATGCTATTTTCAACTAAGGAATTTCTTTTAACATTTTTTTTCCTTTTTGGTATTAAATAATTCCCCATAGTACTATTCCTATTCCTACAATCTGAATTAAAAATCCTGTAAGCTCTGAAATAAGAGAAATAAATTATTATCGCGGGTTTCGACAAAATATGTTGGTGCAATGGTCGTTTTTTGAAAAAGTGTCCGCTGTTCTCTAAAATTCTTTGTCTTCAATACTTCTTAGCTTTTTATATTATTTCGGAATTCTAAATATGCTTCTTCATAAGAAGAGAATATTTACCCAAATATGGCAGCACTATTGTTTAATAATGAGAAAGACAAGCACAAAGCGTGTCGCCGAGTACGTACGACACGTACCAATCTCTCTGCCCCGAACCACCCTTGCCCACAACCACCCTGTCGCTCGTACTCTTGTCGCATAATAAGAACAGCGAAATATTTTCGTGGTATGACTTACATGTTGGACAATGTGGATAACAGTGTGACAAGCATCATTTTACATAGGGTGACCAAACGTCCTTTTTTAAAAGGACATGTCCTTTTTTTTGGCGATTTGGGGAAAGTATTAATCGGCCTTTGATTGTCCTTTATTTTATTCATTTTTCTGGTGATATTAATAAACCCCGTTCCAGTGTATATAACTTATTACTAACAAGTACATACTAGGTTGTCCGAATTTTTTTTTTTTTTTTGGAAATATAAAAATGTCCACATGGAATTTGAAAGATAATTGTCTAGAAAGATTTTGAGCATTTTTTCAGATTTTTTGAAGGACGTTTAGAGGTCGCGCAAATGAATTTTATGGGGAAACCTCCACTTTTGAGGGAAGGATTGTAATTTATACCTGAAATCGATGCCTACGTGTAAAATTTTATTGTGAAATGTAATCAGGTCCAAAGATAATGAATTGAGCTTTATTTTGGGTTGTACAGAAGGGGGCTTAAAATCGTTTTTCAGGATTGAAATGAAGTTTTTTTGAAAAAGCCCAAAAAAAAAAAATATAAAACTCGTTTTAAATGTAAAGTCTGAGTATGCAGATTTAAAGTCCAATCAATTCTTAGCAAATAAAAAACAATGTCCGTTTACCTTTTATTTTGACGAAGCTATGCTAATTTTAAATTTGTGCTAACCTGTGTGTGTGCGATTTTTGGTTTTCGATTTATGGTGTCCTTTATTTAACCGAAGGCAATTTGGTCACCCTATTTTACATTTCGGAATATAGGTGTCAGGTAATTGCGTCGCGAATTCAAGAGGAATTTTGGAGAGTTTGTGTCCCGTTCTTCTTCCCATAGCAGCTGGTCAATAACAATAACTAACGCTTTTTTATTTGTTTGATACATTTTCCGCATACGTCTTTACAGTACGATTGAACAAAAAGTACGATGTTCGTGGACATGTATGTCGATTTGTACGCATCGACTTTTCGATTACCATACTTGTATGCCATACATCTTTGCATACATGTATGCCCGTGCATATATATTTGATCTAATCAGCTGTGAAATTGTAGGAAATCGGAATTCTGCAAAAGTTTAAGAAAAATAATAGCGCGTTTCGTCTTCCGAGTTCCGAGTCAGTGCTGGATTTTCTCGTTCTTGGGACATGCGTAGTGCATCGCATGAGTGCGAACACACATCTATACAGCGCTATAATTACGTACAAGCTCATTTGGAAGAAAGCCGCGGGAGAGAATAGAACGGAACGACTGAATCGCTATTTTTAAAATTCGTGTCGCCTGTTGCCAAAGAAGAATTTCTCGAAAAATCTAGCAAAAAGGAGAAATTTCTTGCGCCGAGCAAGAGTGTGTGAAATTTAACGTTCAAATTGTGACAGTAAAGTACTTTTCGCTATTTTTTTATTGATATTTCGACACTGAGAAGAAGTTTTGTGAAGTTGGTGGTTTCATTGAATAGTGGACGTGGACGTGGAAATATGAAACCCTCTGTGATAAGTGCGAACGCGAATGGCAGCTCAGGTGCTGGCAATGCTGCTGGCAATTCCGAAGGTTCGAATGCCATTCATGTACCAATAAATCGTGAATTTCCTCCGCATTTCGCGAACGCTGAGGCAAATGCCAATTCGTCGTATGGATCACCGAATTCTCAAGCGCGACAACCATCGCATCAAATTCCTCAACATTTTCAGGTTAGTTTTATTCGATTTGACGATTTCTTCAGTTCTTGCTCAATATATTAGTGGACAAGGTCGTTGTTCTACGTCTTACATGAAAATTTCCACGTACAAACATGCGTACAAACTTTCGTAGTTGCTTTGTATTGGTTCTCACGTTTTTTTTTTTTTTTTTTTTGGATACCTACATATATACAAGCTGTGCGCAGTAACAAGGTCACTGGGGTACTTTAAAGCTGACAAGTGCATTGGCGCCACTTTGACCCGGTGAAGCTGGTTTTCATTTGCAATATATTTTTTATTATTTCATATTGATCAAATAGGCCAGTTCAGTTGCCTGAGTGTCTCAAGGTCAAGGATGGCCGGTAATGTTTATAAAGAAAAAAAAATGTACATAAAGCGATTCATGAAAATCAGAAGAATCTCGTCTGCTGGAAGATTACATAAAAATGAAATCAGTTTGAGGTGATTTACGGTAGCGAAATCGTTGTTTGCGATACATATCTAAGCATTTTATCACTTTCGTGACTTGCAAATTGCAGCTATCGGAGAGCAATGGATCCGTATTCTGTGGAAAAGCTTTAATTAGAATATATTCTTTTTGTAATTTGATTCATCATCGCTCTCATGCGATCTCCTTTTCACGGAAACTAAGATCGAATTTAATTCGTGCTTACGTTTTTTTTCCATTTAAAGCGAATATTTTATGGAATCGATACCATCAAAACGGGAAGAAATTGAAACCCAAATAGATCGGAGAGAGGCTGTAGCTAAACAGGGTATTATGGACATTTTAATTACCTTAATTCCACGAACTACATTTCACCATAAGTGCTCACTTTCTTTCACTTGAATTCTAAAACTTTCTATTGGAATCATTTCTTTGTGATTTTTATCAATCATAGCAGATGTTTCAATAGGTATACCATTGACTATCTTATTATAAGATGGTAACATAAGACTGGCTGTTACTCTCTCTTAAGCGGATACCTACGGGACCGGAAAATATGTCCGCTTAAGAGGAAACTATTTGAGAAGCATGATTACTAGAGCATTTTCATAAGGTGTCCGCTGAATAGGAGTGTCCACAAGGAGAGAGTACACTATATTATGCTCATTCAAGACCTTTGAATCGTTCTCCTTTGGTCGATGAGTTTTTCCCCACCTAAGAAATACCTTTTAACCCGGTAGCGCCTAGCGATGCCATATGGCATCACTAAAAAAGTTCGTGTTTTGTCATCAAAACCAGTTCATATTTTATTTTATTTTTAATATTTATTTTTTTCAATTCAGGCGCTACCGGGTTAAATGAAAATTCTTTGAAATTTAAAAGTAATATGTAAATTTCTCAAAATTCGACCCCTGAAAACATGCGAGTCATTGGAGGTACCTTGTATATTTAAACGAAATTTCCACTGCGACGTTCATAGTTTTCCTTTGTTCCTATCCGATGCGTAATAACAAGAAAATATATATCCATAAAAGCATATATACTTTCGGTTGATTTTTTTTTAGATATTTGGGATAATAAAGTCCCCAAACTAAAGAGCCTAAAAATCATCATCGGATTGCAGCCAAGAGTAGAATTCATTTTTCCTTTTTCTTTAACTGGCGACGGCGTTCATGAGTCACTATTGCGAAAAATTCATTTAAATAAGAAATAAAAGAGGAGAAAACAAAATAAGCGTGGGCGCCACTTCTGACAAACGCAGCCAAATGAAAACGTTAGCAATTCTATTGATTAGAATTAAACGATCTGAAACGAGCAATCTCTTTGTTTATTTCTCACACAAAAATTAAATGAATTAAAATCCGATCAATCGGATTTACCCATCAGCTTTTAACCCATTGACGGAATGAATGCACTTTGCACCCACAAACGGCCAGGCATGAATGATTTCCTTGTAATTAATCTACACTCTGTATATTCTTATACTCGAATTATACCCTCACTGAAAAGCTTTGTCAATTTTTTGCTCTTCGCACATACGTATTTATATATGCATGTCTACAAATGAAGCTTTTGACGTTACCGGCTTTTTTTTTTTTTTTTTTTGCTCTGTACTTTTTCTCTTTTTATTTCAATATTTTTCTTTTTTGTTCAAAAAAAAAGTTAATGAAACTTTTTTACTCGGTGAATGAGATCGCCGCGAATGCTAATTTGAAAATCGATAAGCTTTTTTTTTTCTACATTTTTGCCTCTAGTTTCGTACATGCTTTGTTTTCATAATTGATTTGAGCAAGTGCCGTGGATAGACATGCCCAAAGAAAATACCTACAATAAAAAAGCAGCAAATTGTATCCGTGTTTTTAGATTTTCAACTTTCGGAAATGATGAAATCGAAATTGCCCTTGGTCAAAAGACAAAAAGTCTGTGAACTGAAGGACTTACAATGGGTTTTTGATTTCCTTATTTCTTCTCACTTATTTTCAGTCAGTCCTTTTCTAAATCAATAGTCCCAGGGAGTCTTTTCCCTTGAAATTGTTCTTGGAGGAAAAAGGAAGTATTCTTACCGTCATAAAATAAAGATAAGTGATGTCCCTTTATATTCTCTTCCCAGTGCGCTTTGAATGGACAAATTTCAAGTCCGCTGGGAAAAAATTCCCTAGGGTATATTTAGAATCGATCTTGAGTGAGCGGACACCTCTGTTAAGCGGACATATTTTCTGGTCCCGTAGGTGTCCGCTTAAGACAAAGTACGATATGTTATATATATTTTTTTTTTTTTCAATTTATTCAGTGTCGAACTTCTATTCTTTCTTCTTGTTCTCCTTTTGAGTGTCATTAGTAGTATTATTTGATAGGTAGGTATATCGGTCTGGTGAATTTTCTTTAAAAATAGGCATCTATGTTTTTTGGGGCTCCTTTGCGATTCTTTAACGTTAAAATTCAATCTGATATTAATAACTTTTCGCTTCAAAAGCAACTTTCTGCTTTGAAATGGGACGTTTTTCTATTGAACAGTCATAAAATAGAGGCCATTCTCTTCTGAACGATTCCCAAGTTTTTCTCAGATTTACTTTCGATTTCAATATTACGTATTTTACGATATTACTTCGAATTTCCTCGTTTTTTTTTTTCAAAAACCCTAGACATAATAAGGTATCATAGAATTCACCGACTGGACTTTAAAATACTTCAAATAGTCCATTAGTTAAAGAGGTACAATTTGAAGGCATTTTGTTCTTTCTTGTACCTCCGAAAGTTTCATAAATTTGTCTCCAATTCGACCACTGCGAATGGCTTTTTTATTTCATTAATTGTCATTTATCATATTTTTCTTCAAAAACGATAAAAACATCGATCGTCTCTTTTACGTTTATTTTCTTTTTTTAATTCTCTTTTGTTGAAGTAAACATGTTTTCAAAGCTTTCGCATTGCCTTTCTTAAATTTTAAATTTTGAAATGTAAAAAAGAAAAGAATCAGCTCTGATAGGGGCATTGATCCTCGCCTAGCGCGCGCGTGTATATTTTTCTATCGAATGTACGCGGTTGGCTACTTATTTCCCTATACTATAACATATATGAAAAGAGCTACTATAGTCTACATTTATAAACCTATACATTTCCTTCATACCGATTCTCTGCCTTCCAATTTTCCCCAAGAATATTCGTGCCAAAATATGTACTCTTGGCACGCGTTTTTCATGTTCAATAGTTTTAAGCATCCTCTGCGACTGCTCAATCGCTCCGAATTCTATTGTTTTCCTCAGCATATTCGCAAAGTGCGTATGTGTGTGTGTGTGTGTGTGGACACTTTGTAGAAAATTGTTTGCACTTTTTCACAAATATTTTCGATTTCCTTTCAAGTATTTTATTCCCCAAGTAATATCGATGATTAATTAAATTTCCGTTTTAAAGTCGATTCTTCAGAATGAAATCCACATTGAGCGAGAGCATTCCATACGCAGACGTGAATAAAACTTTGCTTGATGTGTCTTATATGCAAAAAAAAAAATAATAAAAAAGAAAAAGAAAAATAAAAGATTTCTAATATTATTATGAAGGCAAATGTAGATCGTAGGTGTTCCACTTCGTCCGTGCATATTTACAAAATTTCATGTAGGCGTTTGTGTGTGTAGCAATGGCAAAGCGGAACACAGTGCTTCAAAACTTTGATTTGACTGAATAAAAAGTTGACTATTATCTGTAATCATCCTAAGTTCATTATGTTATAATTGGGGCTCGGAAAAAGTGCATTCAAAATGACGAAAAATGCGTTAAAACCTATGGGAAAATATTATTCAAGTCCCCAAGCTCATCCCTCTGAGAAATGTCCTTAAGGTCCCTGTTTTACTGTTTTAAAGTAATTAAGAAATCATTCAGTTTGAGGGAGTTTCCTTGAATTTATTGCCATAAAAATTTAATGTAAGAAAATGTTTATAAATGTTCATTGTTTGAAATGATTTTTCGGGCATTAGTCAAAGATGTGAAGAACATTTTCCAGATACAGCGGAGACTTTAAAATCATTTTCTTTTTTCATCGCTTATACGGGATTTTCGTTATTTTTTGGGGCATTTTAAAAACCCTAATTATACAGCCTGATTCGGAATGTTCCCGCGGAACGAATTCCCGGGAAATGTACTTTTCTCGTGCATAAAATTCTCCGTTTTTAAATATTTGGGGGAAGAAATTTAATGATGAATAGGTATTTAACCCATACCCATATTTTTCCTTATCCTATATATTTAAAATAGGGGGACTTCGTTCCCCGGGAATATTCAGAATCGGGCTGATAATGAATGCTTAGTTGATAATATGTATATTCTCATATGTCCCTCTTTCTATCATAATATTCAGACCAAAATGTTGTTGAAATCTCTTTTAATTTATAATGCAACAAAATCCCCTTCAAGACTAATAAACTTTCGCTTAATCGCATTGCAAAAGTCCATACAGTACTGGTAAAAATTTGAAAAAAAAAAAAACAATAACTATGACAAACCTGTTCATCCCAGCTGAGTTGTCCGCGTATCAGTTTTATTTTTTCTCTCAGTTAAGATATTCATAGGCAATAAAATGTTTTGCTTCATATATTCCGCGTGGGTTCTTAATCATGTGACGACATTTTCTCATATCAAGTGGGTGTTTTCGATTAAGTAGTTTATTCGTACAGACTTCGTCTTATTGCACACTGACGTCATTGATCGCGGCGATCAGTTGTGACGAGAGACAAAATTAAACAAAAAATTGTTCCACACCATTCGATTGAGGTTTTTTTTAAAAATATTTTTTACTTTTTTTCAATTTTACACCCCTGTTCGCACAAATAACCATATTTGTCGCAGTGTTTTTATTTTTTTTGCGAAGCGTTTATTTCACTTGAGCTCAGTTTACTTTTACGATTTTTTTTTTTTTTTTTTAAGTAGAATCTTATTCAACGCTAATAGCCTTTTTTGGTCATAACCTGTCTCATGCAGTTAAATGTACCTGAAGTTGAGATCTAGACGTTTTGAAAATTATTGTTTATTTGAATTTATTCTCCTTTTTTGTTGCCCGCTTTCGGTTTAATTTCTCTTTCTTTAGTTAAGCGCTTCACGTTATTGTTGTGAAAATTCAAATGAATTAAAAAGTAAACAAAATAAATCTGCTTCTTTTCGTCGTCCTCTGCTGTTTATTTAACGAAGAGTAATGATTTAAAAATATCTCAATACGTAAGCGTAAATATTTTACGCTCTACGTGAGAGATTTTTTGTTTTTTGTTTTGTTTCTTTCAGTGTCAAAAGGTAGAAAGATTCCTTCGAACGTTCTCAGATTGGGAGGTTGATTGGTTAAACCCATTTTCAACCCACTTCGAGTCTTCATTATTGGGGATTAATATCAGTTTTCGGCAAGGGCGTAGCTAGAGAAAGAGTGCTTTGGTAGTGCTTATATTTGCCACAGTTGTATATTGAACAATTATAAGATATTAACCGAAAAAAAATTTGGGGGGGGCAAGAAGAAGTTTAGAGAGTTTTGGACCAAAAACCCAAAAAATCGGACAAATTCATGACGTCCGATTTCGATGAAAATTTATATATAAAATAAGTGAAAAATTCTAAGAATTTTGGTACTAAAACTTTTTCAAAAAACGTATAAAAACTAGTCCTTTTTGGACCAGTTTGGAACTAGACCCAAACTAGACTAGTTGTAATCAGTATTTTTAAAAAGTTTAAGTTCCAAAATTCTAAGAATTTTTCACTTGTTCTATATATAAATTTTCATCGAAATCGGATGTCATTAATTTTTCGGATTTTTTGGGTTTTTGGTCCAAAACTCTCTAAACTTCTTCTTGCCCCCCCAAATTTTATTTCGGTTAATGTCTTATAAATGCTCAATGTACCACTGTGGCAAATATAAGCGCTACCAGAGCACTCTTTTTCTAGCTACGCCCTTGGTTTTCGGTCCTATGCCGGACAAGGGGAAATGGAAGATAAGAAGAATGTCAGTTTTTCGCAGCAATTTTGCCATTCCAATATAAAAGAGAGGAAATTGTATTCTTGTCATGCTACTAAAAGCAATTTTTAAAAACATTTTTGATAAATTCGAATTTGATTTGCAATTCTTCGGTAAGGGATTTTTTTTTTATTAATTTTTTTTAAATACGTTTTGTTTGATATCTTATAATATTTGAAAATACCTTCGGTAATCAATGATGAGATATTGCGGCGATAATAAGCACTTTAGTGATATTTCCATTAAAAAGGCTTGAGTTCGTAAATTTCGAATTATTATTACTCTAATGCCTGAAAAGGCGTGTAATTATAGCGAACATAGCGATCCACACTAACAGCCAAGCTGCACTAAAAGCCCAACAATCCAACGTAATGGGCTCCAAACTTGTGCTGACTTGACTACACCTTCTCCAAGAACAGTCAAAATACAACAAAGTACAGTTACTATGAATTCCTGGTCATGAGGGGTTCGAAGGAAACGAAACAGCAGACCAACTAGCAAAAGAAGGTGCTGAGTCCGTTTTCATAGGTCTGAGAGCCCTTCTGTAATGTCCAATCGAGCTACCTTATAGATGTGTTAGAGGCTTGGAAGTGCAGGAAAGTTTCTAAACACTGGGCCATGCTTGACGGCCTAAGACAGTCCAAAAACCAGGCTGCTTCACAGCCAAGGATATACCAGGCCTCAGTAGAACTGACCTAGTCTACTCACCGGATTCATGGCTGGCCATGGACCAGTCAGATACTGTCTGAAGAAGATAAAACTAACTGACACAGATATCTGCCGATTCTGAGAAGAGCAGAGTGAAATCACCGATACGATACGTACTCGTATATCATCTATAGCAGGAATTCTGTTATTGGCAGTAATGAACGAGAAACATTTTTGCCTAAGAATGCGGGACGCCTAACTATAGTATTAAGAATGTATGTGTCATAACAAAAACATTGTCCACAAAAGCAAAATGTAACAGTACATTGTATACGTGTACGCAAAGAAATCAGTAATTTGTCTGTTACAAACGATATATCGGGACTTCCAAATGTGTATTTTCTAAGCGATATGTCTACTACAATCGATGTCAGTTATATATACGGTGACCATCATATCTGTTTTTAGCAGAGGTGTTCTGTTTTTTAGGCGGTTGTTCTGGGTATTTTTTTTTATTGGAAAGTAGCGCAAATGTCCAAATTCGATCGTCATTATCCTTGGACCGATTGAAAGGTCCGTTCTGGGACAACCTCGTAAAAGATTTAAATAAACTAAGTTGAAGACTAAAAAAAAAAAATTTTTTTTTCTGTTTTTTCAATTTCAATTTATGTTCACCGTAGTTATATACGAATTCCTATGCATTATTCCCATTACATTCGGAGGGACGGGAGGCTTTGTCTACTATATGTGATAGTCTGTTATAACCGGATGTGTTATATTCGATTTCGACTGTACAACTGCTTACTTGAATGCTGTAAAGCATGGGCCTCGGAATAATATCCTACTAAGATTCGTAGGCATCCTTACATTTGGAAGAATTCACCATATTTGGGCAGAGTTCCGTTATTTTATAACATTATATTTATTGTATTTTATTTTAGTCTGATTTATTTTATTTGGTAATGGTTCGCATACCAACTGTCCGTGGCGCTGCGTTTGCTAGAGGAACTATTGTACCATCTTTTCTTTTTCTTCTTCTAAATTCTTTAGGAGTTGTCAGGATGAGGAGGAAACTCCTCACATCTTCTCCCGCATTGCCAGGCTTTGTAAACTGAGATTCAAAACCTTGGGATGTTATTCTTTCACTCCCTATCTTTCCTCCTATCGGAACTCGGGGAACTTCACCCTTTGAGGATAGCAAGCTTTATTGAGCGAATAAATCGGTTTTAAAATAGTGTCCGAACCGTGGAACACAATGGACCTTCCTCTAAGTGGCCACCTTCTGGCGGGCGGCCCCTACAACCTAACCTAATCTAACCTACATCCCATTGAAATCGATGCAAAATGATGATTAAGTATATATCGAAATGTTGGTATTCCATCTCCGCCATATGTGTACATATATGATTTAATATGGTCGCCTCGGAAGTTCAAATAAGGCTACGTTCGTATTTTCCCAATTTAAACCCAATAGAGTAAAATTCCCAAAAAGTCCAAATAAAGTTTGGATTTAATATGGCCTTTCCAATTTCTGCTGGCAAAAGTAAATCAAAAGTTTTTTCAGCTGCCGCTTGGCTCCTACTTCACAACGGAAAATTTAGCTATTTTACAGTTTTTCTTCGATAAGGGAAACGCAAGCCAGGCGGCTGAATGTGAATAGCGTTTATGGACCTGATACTGTAACAGCCAATCATGCGCAATTTTGGTTTCGTCGATTCCGTTCCGGTAACTTCGATGTCAAGGATGCACCACGCACTGGAAGGCCAATTGTCGAAAATGTCGATAAAATCATAGAAATTATCGAGTCCGACTGTCATGTTAGCACTGTTTCGATTGCAAAAGAGCTAAAGATTGCACAAAAAACCGTTTGGAACCATTTGAATAAGGCTGGATACCAAAGAAGCTCGATGTATGGGTGCCACACGAGTTAACGCAAAAAACTCATAGACCGAATTTCCATCTACGAATCGCTGCTGAACCGCAACAAAATCGACCATTTCTGAAGCGGTTGGTGACTGGTGATGAAAAGTGGGTCACTTACGACAACGTCAAGCGAAAAACGGTCGTGGTCGAAACACGGTGAACGGCGGAACGGTGGCCAAGCCAGGATTACGGCCAGGAAGGTTTTGCTGTGTGTTTGGTGGGATTGCAGGGAATTATCTACTATGAGCTGCTCCCATACGGCAAAACTCTTAACTCGGAACTCTACTGTAACAATTGGACCGTCTGAAGGAAGCAATCGCCATAAGCGGCCAGCTTTGGCCAATAGGAGAGGAATTGTGTTCCATCAGGACAACGCCAGGCCACACAATCGATGTACTCGCCAAGAAGCTCCGGGAGTTTGGTTGGGAGGTTCTTCTGCATCCACCTTATAGTCCGGACCTGGCACCAAGTGATTATCTGTTTCCTGTCCATGGCGAACAATTTGCTGGTGAACATTCGCTTCAGAGAGGCTTCTGAAATCGACTGTCTAATTTTTTAATAGGAACGAGGGCTTCTATGAGAGAGGCATAATGAAATTACCTTTAAAATGGCAACAAGTTATCGAACAAAACGGCGCATATTTGACCTAAATCGGGTCATTCTAACTATCTTAAATAAAGCCCTCAATTTAATGCAAAAATAATGGATTTCTTTTTACTACACCTAATATATACGGTGACCATCATATCTGTTTTTAGCAGAGGTGTTCTGTTTTTTAGGCGGTTGTTCTGGGTATTTTTTTGATTGGAAAGTAGCGCAAATGTCCAAATTCGATCGTCATTATCCTTGGACCGATTGAAAGGTCCGTTCTGTAACAACCTCGTAAAAGATTTAAATAAACTAAGTTGAAGACTAAAAAAAAATATTTTTTTTCTGTTTTTTCAATTTCAATTTATGTTTACCGTAGATATATACGAATTTCTATGCATTATTCCCATTACATTCGGAGGGACGGGAGGCTTTGTCTACTATATGTGATAGTCTGCTATAACCGGATGTGTTATATTCGATTTCGACTGTACTTACTGCTATACTTGAATGCCTGCAAAGCATAGGGCCTCGGAATAATATCCTACTAAGATTCGTAGGCATCCTTACATTTTGAGAGAAAGTTATACACTTTTCCTATTATCATTTGTGGCAGAGTTCCGTTATTTTATAACATTATATTTTATTGTATTTTATTTTAGTCTGATTTATTTTATTTGGTAATGGTTCGCATACCAACTGTCCGTGGCGCTGCGTTTGCTAGAGGAACTATTGTACCATCTTCTTCTTTTTCTTCTTCTAAATTCTTTAGGAGTTGTCAGGATGAGGAGGAAACTCCTCAACATCTTCTCCCGCATTGCCCAGGCTTTGTGGTAAACTGAGATTCAAAACCTTGGGATGTTATTTCTTTCACTCCCTATCTTTCCTCCTATCGGAACTCGGGGAACTTCACCCTTTGAGGATAGCAAGCTTTATTGAGCGAATAAATCGGTTTTTAAAATAGGTGTCCGAACCCGTGGGAACACAATGGACCTTCCTCTAAGTGCGCCACCTTTCTGGCGGGCGGTCCCTACAACCTAACCTAATCTAACCTACATCCCATTGAAATCGATGCAAAATGATGATTATACGTACATATATCGAAATGTTTGTATTCCATCTCCGCCATATGTGTACATATATCGCACCCTTGCTACTAAATCGGCACAATTCAAAATTTCGCATTTTTCGAAAATCATTCAATCTCTCTTGAAACTAAGGAGAAATAATATTTTTTCTAAATTTATATTACTCTCAATCGACTGCTGCATCATTCAATATAGGCGTTAATTTTCTGGGAGTTGGATTTCTTACAGAAAAATGCAATCGAACATAAAAAAATTGATTAAAAAAATTTTGAGTTGTGCCGATTTATTAGCAAGGGTGCGATATGATTTAATATGGTCGCCTCGGAAGTTCAAATAAGGCTACGATTGCAGCTATTTTGCCCTTATTCATCTTACAATCCCAATCAGATGATGAGAAATTCACTTCAAAAAGCTCTTCATAATAAAGAAATTT
The DNA here is from genome assembly GCA_020466095.1 of Chlorops oryzae. Classification (NCBI taxonomy): domain Eukaryota; kingdom Metazoa; phylum Arthropoda; class Insecta; order Diptera; family Chloropidae; genus Chlorops; species Chlorops oryzae. Next base: position 30,231,441 of record CM035808.1, read on the forward strand.
GGATTTACGATGATGGCACTGTTCCAATTTCTGATCGGTCGGCTAACAAGAAATAAAATACAAAAATGTCCATTTTTGCTATTGCTGCCGCTGCTGCTGCGGCTACATTCGACAACAGAGAAAACTGTGTAGCGTTCCATTCAAGTCGAGCACATTCAAGACGATTCCATACGCGCGCGTGCCTACGCGTTTTGCATTTAATTTTTCTGCCAAAGATGCCAATTCCGAAGATGACACAATTGAATTAATCCTCGGATACATCGATAATCAAAGCACCAACCAAGAAGATGTCGATAGTCAAAGCACCAATCCAGAAGACTATTTCAAACGCAACGACATCAAATAAGTGAAGAAAGTTCTTCACAAGGTGATTCTGCTTTAGTCACTTCACAGGAAGAGTTCCCTTCATTTATGCAAAATTTAAGTCCGACAAGCATATTAACTTTGGAAGAATTGCAACGAATGAGAAAAAACACACAGTTCTTAGCAAAGGAACTAAAAATTGGACCAAAAGAAAAAGAATTGAAAAAGAAGCAGCATATAAATTGCGAAAATCGAATAACGGTTCCTGAAAGATTTAATTCCGAAATATTTTCAGAAATAATTAACCCTCAGCGTACAATGGGGTTAGGCTAACCCCACGACTTTTTTCCGTGTCGTGCCATTTCAAAATGGAGCACAGGATGGGGGAGGTACTTAGATGTAAAAAATATTTGAGGACCCCTCTACATACACCTCCAATAAGCATCGTCATTGGCCGTTTGGTTTTCTTTCAGTACGTATTTTAAGTTGTATGTGGGGTTACCGTCACCCCATTTTACGATACGTCGTAAAATCCCGTGTTTTGGAAGAAATGTTTTTCTATTGAAAACCTTTGCTTTGAAGTTTCTTCTATAAAAAAAAACGGGTTTTACATTTTTTTAATATGTAAGCCAGTTTTGTCGACTTGGCGCGCAGAGGGCGCTTTGTACCCACGTAATTTAAATCGCAAAACTTACTTCAAGTGCTTGGCATGCCATAAACCAATGTGCAAAGATCATGTCGCGAAGATTTGTTCCGACTGCTCAAGTGATCACATACCCGCAGCTCATGAATAATTTTCATCATTTCGCTGTACGATGATTTTGTTCAATAAATGAAAATGTGTGGAAACTTTTGTCTCAGTCTATTGTCCATGTCTTTTTTCCCACATTGGAAAATATACTTCCTAATTAATTTTCTTCTGCATAATTAATAAAATTTCGAATGCGCATCTATGTAAACCCTAGTTTATTTTTTTTAACTACAAAAAAAAAGATTAATTACTAAATTTCATGTCATAACAAACAAAAATTTGATGAAATTATACATTTCGTAGTTTTGAGAAACTTCCAAAATCGTCAAAGTTCGGTTGCTCAAAAAAATATACTTTTTTCAAACAATTGCAAAAACAGTTATTGAATATTGTTCCTCAACTCTTTACCTTTCCAGTAATATATATATTAAGGCTGAAAACTGTATTTATCATTTTTTTGTCGATAAGAAAAAAAAACATTTTTTTCAATAGAAAACACGTGACAGTGTGTTCAGTTTTTGATTAAAAACACAGAAATATTTTTTGGAAGCAGGTATAAAGCATAGCTGATCGTTTTTCTAATAAAATTACCTACAAATTGACAACAAGTTTCTGAAAATCGCCCCAGGGAAACAAAAGTTATACGCGATCAAAGTCGCGTGGGGTTACCCTCACCCCTATTGTACGCTACGGAAGTTTTTGGAGGATTGTACGCTGAGGGTTAAAAAATGTAAAATTGATCTGGTCTTATATTTAAATAAGGAACGTTTACAATTTAGAAGGCGATACAATAATTGTGTAATGATACTAGACCAATTTAAGTCAACATTGATATACACCTTCATTATAATGAAAAACATTTTAAATGCAGAACATTTCTTATTAGACTTTAACATCCACATATAAGAGGACAAGGAGAATAATAGCAAAATAGTGAGTAATCCTTTGAATCTCCTGAATGAGCAAAAATGGAGTAATATTTTGTAGCTCCAGAAAAATTACTAATGGACTAATATTATGTAGCTCCTGAATATTACCTTAATAATACCTATTTTTTCTAAATAATTATTTTCCGCTTTTGATTCTTCTGTTGTGGGATTTGAACCTCGGAACTCTCGATTCCTAGTCAAGTTTTCACCCTCGACACTGTGTTTGCCAAATCGAAAGTATGGGATTTTTTTCATTTTTAAGTTTGAAATCAAATTTAATATAATTTTATTTTGATTTCGGATTGCTCGTTTATGCTCCAAATGGATGAAAAAGTCATTATTCCTTCATTGCTCCATTAAGGATTGCTCCGAATGGATGAAAATGTCATTACTCCTTCACTGCTCGATTTAGGAATTTCTCCAAAATTTTTTACTGGGGCTAAAACAGGAAAATGTACTCTTTCGTTGCTTTTAAAAATCAAACACTGAAACCATGAAATCGAGGAAAAAAGAAAACGTTCTTTATGAAGATAACGCAAACGCTAGGAATTCGTAGAGTTTGCCGATCATGGCAAGAACAAAACAATCGGACTTCTCGCTTCAACACATTGAGAAGTGTTTTTCATTGTGCCCTTTAACATTAGGGCAACTATTGCCGGCAATTTTTTGGTATATTGGCGAGACGAAGCGCGGGGATGTAGAGAAACTACCCCTCCGAGCTTCGTCTCCCCCATAAACCAAAAAATTACCTGCAATAGTTTCCCCAATGTAAAAGGGCACATTCTGACTGCTTTTCGGCAGATCCGCGCTTTTCTGTCTGTGCCTTTTGCATATTTTCGCCTTGTCTGCTTGTGAGGGACGATTGAGACGATTTGTTTTCTCATGAGAGCGAACTCTCTGCTCAAAACCGGTTTGTACTTTTGTGTATTTGAGTGGTTTGTGGGTGAGGGATGTTCGGGGATGTGGTTAATGTTCGTACACTCTTTTATATCGAGCTTTAAATCAAGTTCCAAAAATTACGAGAACAAACTCGAATGGCGGAACTGCATGATGGAGCACAGTAGTACGCTTGGCTTTGGTATGACTCATTCGGTCACCTCAGTTGTTTGTTTTCATGTTAAGCGCACATAAACAATTATTCCGTCTAAAAGTTTTAAACTCATTCGAGGCTGGCTTTAATGATTGAACAGTTTCAATTGAACGTTTCATGCGAGAAGACCCGTGCAACAACGAGCGAAATAAAATCGATTTGAATTAAAAATTGTTTCCTTTAAACTTTGGAAATTGGTATAAAGAAATAGTTTTTTTTTTTTTTTTTTAATTTAAGGTCAGAGTTTTATTGATTTTTAATTTGTTGTTTCTTTTTTCGATTGCAGCAAGATTTTGGTTTCGAGCCAGACATGGACATAGATATGGATATGTTCCCTCGCGGACGTTTAGGCCGTATACATCGTGATCCCTTCAGTGGCTTTGGCGGATCACGTAAGTTGTGTTTTCAACGATATTGGAAATGTTCTTACCTTTGAATAATTTCTCTTCGTTGTAGCCGATTTTGGATTTCCAGAATTCGGTTCGATGGGCCGACGTCGCAGGCCAGCTACAGATGGCAGAGACGATGATAGGGATTTCTTCAATCGTTTGCCATCCGAATTCCGTCAGTATATTCCTGAAGGTTTTGGCCATCGTCGCGGCGGCAGTGCAGCACATCAACCACAGCAACAGATGCCATCACAGCATCATCAGCAACAGCATTATCCATATCATGGAACACCGCCCAACAATTACGCGGGCGTTCCTCCACAATCACCATCGAAGAAAGTCTGTGACGCAGCCATACAAACCGAGGATCCTGCATCGTCCTCTCACGATCAAGTAGATCACGCTCAGCCAGCGGCGAATTTAAATCAACATGGCCTACGCAATACGGTCGATATGGGCGTAAAGGCCACACCTGAAAGTGAACAACAAGGAGCGCGCGCACATTCAGCTCCGCCACCAGAACAAATGCAACAGCATAATAATAGCGGACGTCGTGCAACGCCTCCGCAGCAGTCGCAATTTGGTACACAGACTAGTCCTCAGGCATCGAGTGGAAACGCCTATCAGAAGGCATACTATCCACCACAACAGCAGCCACATCCGCAGCAAAAACAACAGACTCCACCACCAACATCAGCCTCGTCGTCGGCTTCCTCCTCGTCGCAACATCAACAGCAACCACAAACCCCCGGAGGTACTTATATTCGCACCATACCCATTTTTGTTGAAGGCCGTTCCGAGCCGATCATCAATGCACACAAGGAGATACCAAATCAATATGCGCCGCCACAGCCCAACGCAACGCATGCTCGGCAATCCGGAGCTGGATTTAATTTTCCACATCCGCAACAACAGCAACACCAGCCAGAACACCAGCAGCAGCAGCAGCAGCATCATAACCCACAACATCAACACCAACAACGTCCAACGCCTTTGAATACCCAACAGCAACCATCACAAGATCAACAACAAAACGCTGAGGGTGTACCACCACAAACACCACACACATTAGACTCAATAAATAAAATCCAAGATATCCAACGTGATGTACTTGACCTAATGGGTAAAGTTGAAAAGTTCACAGGAACTCGTCGAGATAAGGAATACGTTTACCTAGATGAAATGCTGACACGCAATCTGTTGAAGCTCGATACAATCGATACGAATGGAAAGGAGAGCATACGTCTTGCTCGTAAAGAGGCTATAAAATGCATTCAAGCGTCGATTAATGTACTCGAAGCGAAAGCCGAAGAAAATGCAAAGACTGCTAAAGGAGGGGATGTTGCGGCCGCGCCCGAACAAGCCACTTCCAACGAAAACGGAAAGAACTCATCTGAAGCAACCACAAACAACGAACGGCCATCGGAACAAGGCGAATCTGTCACAGCACAGCAAAATCCAACAGCTGAATCCGTTGAACCGAAAGTGCAGTGTGAGCCCATCCCGTTGCCACCTCCGTCCAATGATAAAGTTCAGACGGCAGATAACGTCGCCACTAAAGAAGCTAGTCCAAAGCCTCTTGCTGAACCAGCAACCGAATCTTCCGATAAAAAAGATACTTCCGAAACCAAATGATGATTAACAATAAAGTCTGTACGTTCGTATACGGAGAAGATAACGCGTCATATGCGTCAAATCACAAAGACATCTTAATTGTGACAACACATAAATACTTTTGCACTCATGGGTGTCTGAGACGACAGCAAATTGTTTTTCTTAAATTATTTAAGTACTTTAAACCTTATACTTATACCAAAATTTAAAAAAAAAAATATTAACTCATTCGACTTTTTTTTAACATCCAGTGAAAATATATTTGTAGGCATTCGAAGTAAATGGAAAAAAAATTTATAAAATATTTATTTAATTACACATTGTTTTGTTTGCCTAGTTTTAAACGAACTTGCGTGTACTTAATATTGATATTACAGTAGAAGACAAAGAAAAAAAAATGGAAAGCAGTCTTTAAAACGAACGAATATAACAGTTTGTAAATAGAAAGTTATTGTAAACAAGGCAGTGTTTTTCAATTTCAAATGGTAACCTTAAGGAATTTTATCTGTAAAAGTATGTTTGACCTGGTTAATCTGTTGTTTATGTCATCCCCATGGATCCTTTTTCGTTGTGAGAAACTTCGCTAGATTTCCCGAAAGCTTTCGTGTCTTCAATTCTGAAACTCTCAGAAATAGCTCAGCTCAAATGAGCAGAAACTGACTTCAAATCGCCAAATATGCCTTTGTAGATAACTCCTACCTTAACTAATTCGAATAGATTTCTAAAGGAGAAGGAAATAAATTGATTTAAAAAAAATTAGTCTGCATCATGAGTCAGGTCAGTTATATTGATTGGGTAAATCCACTATTTTTAAAAAAAAAAAGCAAAGCTTAGACAGCCATAATTTATGTTTACCTTCTCTTGTCCAAAACAAAAACATTGGTTGTACACTTTCGACGAATTGGCACACGAATATGAGACGGAAATGCAAAACTATGAACTTCCGTTTCGTTGTTATTAACGGCTCTCTATAGGGTTGTCGTGGTTACGTTAATTACGAGTGAAATAATTTTATTTTTTTTTGCTTAAGTAAAAATGGCATAAAGAACTTTTTCGTTCGAATAAATCAATTTAATGAAAATTTTGTGCTCAAAGTAACAACAACAACAACAGCGGGTGTGATTTCGCGTTGAAAATTGCCTTAATTTGTACGTTTGTCCTCGCATTATCAAAAACGAACTTCCATTTTAGGCAATAAAATAAAATTTGAGTGACTTAAGCGAAAGGTAAAAAATTTATGTGAAGTCTAAAAAATGATTTTCATATTTTCTATATTAAAATAGTGTATAATTCGCGTTCAGTGGAAGTGGGTGTGTCAAAAAGCTGTTAAACTTCTTTATTTTTCAAATGTGATATTATTTTTGTCAAAAAGAAGCAGAAGCTCTCATATTTTTACACCAAATTCTCTCTTTACCCGATGGATTCGAACCCCAACAATTTGCGTAAAAAGAGAATTAGGTGTAAACAATATTAAAAAACTCTTGTTAGAGTTCACTGAATTTGTTCGCGTGGCACAAAAGGCAAAATAGTAGGCGTGGCAGTGTAACGAAGTTAAACTTTTCCAACTTTGGGGCACAAAAGCAAGCTATGTTCCGAATTTGACACTGGCTTCAAAATTTTGGATTTTGGGTCCACCCCTTTTCAAGGAATTGGGGTTTGGGGTGGTTTGATTTTGAATTTTTTTTTTTTTTTTTTACTTTCGTATATATTTCAAGCACTCTATCCGTACGCGTGATTTGTTTTTCTACCATTTTCTAATTGGGGACTGTCAATTAATTACGTACGGTTTTTATTACTGATCTCACGTATATATATCATACATGATAAATGTTTTTTGAAAAATTCTAAAACTACCCTAACAACTTTCGCCAGTTTTTTTCAGAACTGAACGCTAAATCTACCAAACTAAGATGAAAAATATATATACTATGCTATTTAGCTTCTTTTAACAATGTTGTACACTTTATATTACCTACATAACATTATTTTTACTAACATTTACCAAAAAGTCATTAGCACATACAAAATGTAAGAAAATCAAATAATTTACTTATGTGACTTATGTGATTTAAAAAAAAAAATCTCATGTCACAACAGAGCAAATAAACTCCGAAAATCGAGAAAAAACTTGAAAATGTTCCCATTTTTCACAATTGCGAAGCACATTTCTCCAAAACTTCAAGCTGTATTGTCTTGAAGAAAGCATAAATTGATAGATACTGGTATTGGCTTTGATACGCAACCAACCATAATAAGTTACTAAAGCGCTAAAATATTATTATTTTTTTTCCGTAAAAGTTAAAAAACTGAAGATTTTTGACAAAATCGATGGTAGCTCCAAAACTAGAGCTGAGAAAAAATTTTCAAAAATGTTTCTCATGTCTCCAATACCACCCTAACCCAAAACTCCTAACGAAATCGCGGCGACAAAATCACTGTAAATTAGTGTTATACTATATTAAATAGAAAATACCTTTTCAGTTGGGGCATTTGAACTCGGTGAGCTCAAATTTAATTCAATTGTCAATAATTGACTAGTGTAAGGCTGCATGCAGTTAGAATCTTTGAGTTTGCATGGCGAAGAAAAACAGAACATATTACGTAAATACGGAACATTTTCGCTATTTTCACAAAAAAAAAATAAAATTGTACGCACGGTAACCCAGGCTATCAAGCAAACAGAGCACTCTGCTAAATGAATTGATATTTGGTCACCGAAATTATTGACACAGTGAGGTTAGGTCAGGTTGGGATCTACTGTAGTCAGATGATATAGTGCTATTTACACGTTGCTTAAGGTCTCGACGTGCGTTTTGGTTCAAAAAACATGCGATCGAAAGTATAGACCGCAAATGGAGACCTCATAGCTGATTGCATGCGAGATATTGCTTGCGATAACGCATGCCATCTAAACTTGCGATGGGTGTCACTTTAGTTTTTTACGTTGTTCGCTTGTCTGTAAGAACGGATTTACAGAATTTGTCGCGCTTTTTTATTCTGATCTTGATTTAATAATCTTGCATCCTTTTTCAATTTCTTGTGTTTCGTATGCACGAATTTTCTTGCTGAACGCCATCGTAAAATGCTCATCGCATACAGAAATTTGCACTTAAAAAATCTCATATGTTGCACTATAAAAGTTCTGTATCGTAACCTGCACGTTGAGTTTCCTGCTGAGAGACATATAAGAGGATAAGAAACATTTCATGCTGAACATTTGCCTTGACCGGGGAACTGGAGTAGCCAGTTTTTCTCTTAACCCCAAAACTCCTTGAACGAAAATTCGTTCAGTCGACAAATATCTACTGTAATATAAAACCTATGTAAGCTTATAAACACATGCTTTGAACAAATTTTCGTTGGCAGTTGCAAAGAGAAAGTCGAGCGCTACCTAGTCACATTAATGTTCATATTGAATGTTTCAGTGTAAATACTAACCTAAACGACACGTGTATAAATTTGAAAGCAATCAGCTGATTAGTTCATGACTTATAGCTTTTTGAGTGAAACAACTTTTGGTATTGCGAAAAAAATGGATAAAAAGCAATTTCGTGTGTTAATTTATCACTGCTTTTTGATGAAAAAAAGTGCAGCTGGAGCCAAAATGTGGCTAGATGAGTGTTATCCGACTCTGCACCATCCGAAAGTACAGTTCGTAAATGGTTTGCTAAATTCCGAACAGGTCATATGAGCCTCGAAGACGACGAACGCAGCGGACGTCCAAATGTTGCTGTTAACGACGAAAACATAAAAAAAGTCCACAAAATCATTTTAAATGAGAGGAAAGTAAAGTTGATCGAGATAGCTGAGAACTCTGAAGATATCGATGGAGCGCGTACATCATATCGTTCACGAAATTTGGGCATGCGAAAGCTGTGTGCAAAGTGGGTCCGCGCGAGCTACAATCGATCAAAAACAACAACGTTCGATGATTCGGAGCAGTGTTTGAAGCTGTTTAAGCGCAATAAGACAGAATTTCTGCGCCGATATATGACAATGGATGAAACCTGGCTCCATTACTACACACCAGAGTCCAATAAACAGTCAGCAGAGTGGACTGCACCAGGAGAAAGCCGCCCAAAGCGACCAAAGACGCAGCAGTCGGCTGGCAAGGTTATGGCGTCTGTGTTTTGGGATGCGCATGGAATAATATTCATCGACTATCTCCAGAAAGGGCAGACCATCAACAGCGATTATTATATAGCGTTATTGTTTCACCAAGACAATGCACTGTGTCACAAATCAATGAAAACGATGGCAAAATTGAATGAATTGCACTTCGAATTGCTTCCCCATCCACCGTATTCTCCAGATCTGGCCCCCAGCGACTATTTCCTGTTCTCAGACCTGAAGCGGAACCTCGCTGGGAAGAAATTTAAGACCAATGATGAAGTGATTACTGAAACTGAGGCCTATTTTGAGGCTAAAGACAAATCGTTCTACAAAAAAGTATCGAAAAGTTGGAGAATCGCTGGAATCAGGTATCGCCATCGAAGGCAACTATGTTGATGAATAAAATCGAATATTGGAAAAAAAATTTGTTTTACTATGAAACGACATGAACTTTTCAAAGCACGTGTTATTAAATAGAAAATACCTTTTCAGTTGGGGCATTTGAACTCGGTAAGCTCAAATTTAATTCAATTGTCAATAATTGACTAGTGTAAAGGCTGCTGCAGTTAGACTGCCCTATTCTAGGGTTCGATCGATAGTCGAATCGAAGCTCTTCGACTGAGTCGATTGTTTTTTCATTCGGTATTCTGGCAAAAAATCGAAACATAGTGGCTCCATTGTGGCTTCTGATTCTTTGAACCGATCAGCTGTTTGTGTTTATTTCTCAAATTTAAAAACGAAAAGTGAAATGGATGAAATTGAAAAAATCTCCATCAACCCACAAGCTTTGCACTTTGTTGTTTGTTGCTTATTTGCTTTGACCTATAAGAAAAAGTTGCACTAAAAATCTTTTAAACCAAACAATTATAAAAATAAGCTTACATTTTTGGTTTTCCGACACTGGATCGACAGCTAATTGGCGGTCGAACCGGCAACGATTAACATTCGAACAGCTGTCGATTTTTCGATGTTCAGAATACAAAATTCGACATTCGATAATCGATGATCGAAATTCTTCGATCATCGATTATCGGTCGAACCCCAGAATAGAGGCGTTAATCTTTTTGATTTGCATGGCGAAGAAAAACAGAACATTTACGAAAAACGGAACATTTTCGCTATTTTCCACAAAAAAAAAATTTACGCAGAACAAGCTCCCAAAAAACAGAGCACCTCTGCTAAAAACAGATATGATGGTCACCGTATTATACACAGGATTTATTAGGTTGGGATTTACTGTAGTCAGATTGATATACGCTATTTACACGTTGCTTAAGGTCTCGACGTGCGATGGTTCATAGCATGCGATCGAAAGTATCCCCCGCAAATGGAGACCGCTCATAGCTGAAGGCATGCGAGATATAGCTTGCGATATCGCATGCCATCTATCGCTTGCGATGGGCTGTCACTTTTGAGTTTTTTACGTTGTTCTCTTTTCTGTAAGAACGGATTTACCCAGAATGTCGCGTTTTTTTCTTTTTTGCTCTTGATTTAACAAATCTTGCATCCCTTTCAATGTTTTGGCGCTTCTATGCAGCGAATTTTCTTGCTGAATGCCATCTTAAAATGCTCATCGCACAGTTTCGTAACGAATGTCAATGAGGTAACATAGGACTCATTTACGCTCGGGCCGGGCTCAACATTGTGAAATAATCGCCATTTTGTTTGGACATTGACGCCGGTCATATAAAACGGGAATTTGAATATTGACGCCGGTCATATAAAACGGGAATTGGTCGAAACGTGTGCTTAGGAGGAATATAAGTACTCAAGGGCACTCGAATCGGGCTAAATTCAACTCAACTATAATTAATACAACTGACGACGGTCAACCAACCCTGGAACCAGTATCCCGTCTGAAGGCGGTGGGGAGGGGTAAACGTAAATAACCCTGACGCAGGTCACCTAACGTAGTCGATATAGGCTGACGACGGCATAAAATCGTAACGAAGTACACCCTGGCAGATGTGGAACTTTATGTGACCCAAAGCCAACATTACTGAAACCCAAAAAAAAAAAAAAATGCTCATCGCATACAGAAATTTTCGCACTTAAAAAATCTCACTACCTGCTGCCATCGCATACCATAAAATTTGACAGATGGTATGCGATGAACCATCGCACGTCGAGTCGCACTGCTAAGACATTTTGATAAGAGGCCATTTACACGTTAAGACATTTCGATAATGAAAAACACTTTTTGCGGGCTAGTGACGCGCGGGGATGTGGTTTATTAGCGTTTTTCTCTCTTCTCCCCTGCGCCCCTTGCCAACGAAAATTTGTTTCATCGAAATGTCTTAACGTGTAAATAGCGTAAAACCTATGTAACACGCTATTTACACGTTAAGACATTTCGATAATGAAACAAATTTTCGTTGGCAAGGGTGGCAGGGGGAAAAGAGAAAAACGCTCCCAGACCACATCCCCGCGCGTCCCTAGTCCACAAAAAGTGTGTCGTTATTGAAATGTCTTAACGTGTAAATAGCGTATAATATATAGATTTCGATGGTCGTAAGTTATCGGAATCACTACAAATTTGAAAAAAAACCTCAATATCGATTGATTTTTCAGTTTGCATAGCGATGATACATACATCGATATCAACTAGAATATATCAATATCTTGTAGTATGGATATTTTTCAATTTGAAATATATTACATATATTACGAATAACTTGATATACATTCTTATTTAGATGAACTTTCTGCATCACGTTGTTTTAAATATATGGCATCTCTAAAACTTAAAACTAAGAAACTCGTTTGCTAAGAGATTTTAAAATGAAACCCATTTTTGTTGGCAAGAAAAGCACGGGGTAAAGAAATATCCATACCACATCCCCGCGCGTTTCTAGCTAACAAAAAGCGTGTTCCTTATCGAAATGTCTAAACGTTTAAGTCCTGTATTAGATTTTCTTAATTGATCAGATGGTCGCATGACGTCATAACAGATTAAAGAATTTTGTTTTAATTTGACATTTCTATGTTTTTCGCGACAAGCGAAGTGATGGAGAAAGTTATTACGGATTAAATTGCAGAAAATTGAAAGTAGAATTAGTTTCTTCAAGTTTCCATCGAATGCTGAAGCGTGGTCCTGTGCCAACAATAAATAAATAATGTGAAAAGGCAAGTAATTTGTTAGAGATCGTGAGTGAAGGATTCAAAAGAGTGAAAACAAGAAAACCGAAGCAACGTAAACCAGAAATTAAGGAGAAAATAGTTGACCAAGAACTGAGCGATCTCTTTCACATTATCGACTATAAAACTTTTCTGGACTGATTTGCCATTTTTCACCTTCCCTCCCTGTGCCGTAGCGTTTCTCTGCAACGGCCCTATAAAGCATCGTAACATTTTAGAAGATCCCCTTCCCCCAAATTGTGTCACGTGTTTCTTGAACTTTCACTTCGTTTCAGTTTTCTTATTACATAAGTAAGCATTTCGAAATTAAAATTCACGTGTTTTTGATATATGCTAAATTCGGCTTTATTACTTTACTTTTACTTTTATTTCACTTTTTGTGTATAATACATGATAAATGTTTTTTGAAAAATTCTAAAACTACCCTAACAACTTTCGCCCAGTTTTTTTCAGAACTGAACGCTAAATCTACCAAACTAAGATGAAAAATATATATACTATGCTATTTAGCTTCTTTTAACAATGTTGTACACTGTTATATTACTTACATAACATTATTTTTACTAACATTTACCAAAAAGTCATTAGCACATACAAAATGTAAGAAAATCAAATAATTTACTTATGTGACGTAATTGCGCAGTAGCAATTGTTGAGATCCGGAGTGCGTTATCGGTTTCTCTTTGTATCAAGAGCATCGAAAGTATCGCTCATCCCTAACTGAACGCTTTTGGCTTTGGCATTTTTCTTGCATGCCGTGTGCTGTTGATTGAATTTTTTTGTTCCAATTTGTGGTTTACTGCAAAAAGGGCGGTTTGTTTTTGTGAGTATAGAATAAGAAAAGGTATTGAAATGTGAAAACGTGATTTTGTGCTCGCAAATATCATCATTTTAATACAAAATCGATAGTTCATGCTTTGTTGACATGAATTCAAGCAAGAGAAACGTTAAATAACAAGTAATTCGACAAATAAGTGAGGGAACCAAAGTCAAACAAAACGTTGTATTTGAAATCGTCTCCACGGGCAAGTGTAAAGCCGTTAGTCCTGGCTTAGATGAACAAACAAAAGGCGAACAAACTTGCTCGTCGAGACACAGGCCAACTGAATAGGGCTGTCGTGTTTGGTTGTTTTAATAAATTTTCAAATCACTAAGGCGCCTTTGTTACTGTTTTCAATAACGTTTTACCCATAAACTAAAAAATTGTATGAAAACAGTAGCAGACGGGCCTTAAAGTTTACAAAACCTAGCAGCCTCAGATGTAAACATCAGCCTGAAATAAGAATGTTCGGAAAATCTACGTTACCGAAATAATATTCTCTAATATCTTTGAAATTTTAATAATTTTTGGTTAGTGTCTAAAAGAATAATTTCTGTGTGTCAATTTTAAAATTTTTCAGAAATCATTTTTTTATTTCGTGTAGTCAACTCTATCTGCGGGTCAATTCGCCGAAGCCATTTGACGCGAATGTCAGTTGAATTTCGAATTTAGAGCGAATTACGTCGTGAGGCGCAATACAAGCAACAACACACCAACATAAGTCCGCCGCAGCTGTTTTGTTGCTTTCTCAAGCACACAGACGACAGCACACACACACACACACGCGCGTACAAACACATGCACGAGCATTGTATTTTTCTCTGCATTTGGCTTCAGTCGAGCTTTGTGAGTAATCATCATCAGCGTCGAAACGCAACGGAAAAAATCTTTAGTTAAACCCACACACGACCGAAATCTATGAACAAATCAAATTTCAACAGGAAAAGGCCATAGAAAAATAGGAAAAAACATCAAGTGCAATAGTTTTGCAGGCTTGAACGAAAATTCAACTACCGAGCTGAAGGCATAGTCTGATGCTAACATAAGTAATTGTGTTAGCTAGCTAAACGCTCATCGTCAATTCAATGCAGCAGAGGCATTAGCCACAGAGCTTTAATATGGAGTTTATTACAGTTGGACAAAGCCTTAAAATCAAGCGGACGGATGGACGCGTTCACGCCGCCGTCGTTTCAAAGATCAACGAAGCCGGCAGATCGGTAACAGTTGAATGGTACGAGCGCGGAGAGACGAAGGGCAAGGAGGTGGAGCTGGATGCTATAATGTCATTGAATCCCGAAGCATTCCAAACGGATATATCCACTGTTGAACAGAATGTAGTTCCTGAACCGAAGAAAATTGCCAGAACGATGCCGAATCCTTTGACAGTCAACACCACCAGTATTGGAGCGGGCCAGCGGACGAATCGTGCGACTATAAATGCCTCGGTGACAATGGTGAGCTCGGCGGATAATATTCCGCAGCCGCCAGCAACAGCTACAGGCGGCCTTGCTCGATCCCGGACAACGAATAATGCACACCGGCTGGCGACGGCTGGTGGTGGTATCGGGCCTAGCACTACGAATGTAACCAGCGGTGGTATTGGAGCAGCAAATAGTGGATTGGCTGGACAAGGAACTGTCAATAATAGTTCCGTTTCAACGGGAAATGCGCGGCGTTCATACGTTGTAAAAGAAGTGGAAAGACTTAAGGAGAATCGTGAGAAACGGCGAGCACGTCAGGCAGAACTGAAAGAGGAAAAAGTTGCCCTTATGAATTTGGATCCTGGCAATCCGAATTGGGAAACGGCGCAAATGATACGCGATTATCAGGCGACGCTTGAATTCCAACCGCTTACTGATGGCCAAGCCTACGAGGATCATCAAATAACAGTGTGCGTTCGCAAGAGACCGCTCAGTCGTAAGGAGGTTAACCGAAAGGAGATCGATGTGATATCAGTTCCACGCAAGGACACACTCATTGTACACGAGCCACGCAACAAAGTGGACCTGACGAAGTTCTTGGAGCATCATAAGTTTCGCTTCGATTACGCATTAGATGAACAATGTGACAATGCAATGGTATATAAGTAAGTACACAAGTATGTACATACAGTGCTTTAGTTGTTTAGAGAACGCTGATAGAGCAATAGCCTGCTTTCTTCGTCATCGTGTTGTGTAGTCAGTCTTTGTCACCACCAGCATTAGTGGCGTCTTTAAATTATTAGACTTTAGAGCTAAATGCTCTTCGAGTATAACTCGAGAGTGTGTGCTCTGTGTGTCATACCATATCGGGAGTCATGCTAGTTTAAATTAAGCTCTCGATTTTCGCTCAGTTCCATGCTGCTTCTCTTTATTTTGTCAATGGCCTTTGTTTATTGTTTTATTCTTTTTATATGTAATGGTTTTTTGAAACGTTTTGAGAAACTGGTTAAAAGTGATTTCCGCTTTTTCGCGCAATTACCCGTTCCGTTTGTTCGGACGGATTGTTCCACTGAATTTTTGATATCTAAATTGGCTGAAACCCATGCAAGTCTATGAGCTATTTTTAATCAAGAGCGACAAAGGCATACACTCAATGCGCCACTTTTGCAAGCTCTAATCACACGCTGCGTTGCCGCAGTGGTCTTTTTTTTTTTTTTGCAATTGGGATTTCTTTTTTGTACATATTCTAATTGAAAATTATTTTCTCACAGCTCCATGTGTTAGAGAATACCGCAAAATATTCAAATGTTATCAATCGTTTAGCTTCTATTGTAATGAATTCTCCTCTCTATATATAAAATTTGTAGGGCTTCTCGTATTAACATTAAATATATTGAATTGGATACAAAGTAATTGGCCTCTTGAAAAGCATTCATATAATGAAACTCAATGGGAGTTCCAAGTCGAGCACTTTTATTTAAGTACATATACGAGAAAGGACAAGACAAGGAAGCCAATGCAATTAAAGGGAATACAGTGTACTCTTTGCTTGTGGACATCCCACCTTAAACGGAGGCTTTTTGGGAACGACTTGCTGCTCCTGTTTCTCACATACTTTCCTCTTAAGTGGACACTTTAGAGAGAGAGAGAGAGAGAGAGAGTACACTGTAGATCACCAGATGAATGAATGGAGCTTATTTACTAACAATAATCAATTCGTTTTTGCATCATTTTAATCGAAATCCTTTTCAATAATTCAAGGTATACCGCGAAGCCTTTGGTGAAAACAATTTTCGACGGCGGTATGGCGACGTGTTTTGCATATGGACAGACGGGCTCGGGAAAAACTCATACAATGGGTGGTGAATTTAATGGGAAAATACAGGACTGTAAAAATGGCATATACGCAATGGCAGCTCACGATGTTTTTGCTTTGTTGCAAAATCAACGTTATCGCGCGCTGAATCTTGTTGTATCAGCTAGTTTCTTTGAGATTTATAGTGGCAAGGTAATGGGAACTCATTTAGAATTGCAGTCCATATTTAGATCATAATTTATTTGTTTTTATTTCAGGTCTTCGATTTATTGTCGGATAAACAAAAACTGCGTGTTCTTGAAGATGGTAAACAACAAGTGCAAGTAGTTGGGCTAACCGAAAAAGTAGTTGATAGTGTCAATGATGTGCTCAAGCTCATTCAGCATGGAAATAATGCACGTACCTCCGGACAAACGTCAGCAAATTCGAATTCCTCCCGATCGCATGCAGTATTTCAAATTGTATTACGCCCGCCGGGCTCGACAAAAATTCATGGTAAATTCTCATTCATCGATTTGGCGGGAAATGAACGTGGTGCGGACACTTCATCAGCAAATCGGCAAACACGTATGGAGGGTGCTGAAATTAATAAGTCATTGCTAGCACTCAAAGAATGCATACGGGCTTTGGGGAAACAATCCGCGCATTTGCCATTCCGTTATTCGAAACTAACGCAAGTCCTACGAGATTCATTTATCGGTGAGAAGAGTAAAACCTGTATGATTGCCATGATATCGCCCGGCTTAAGTTCTTGTGAACATACGTTGAATACGTTACGGTATGCGGATCGTGTTAAAGAGCTGGTGGTTAAAGAGGTCGACGGTGTATTGAGAGAAAATGCTGATTTCATTATAAAAGAGGAGAGTGAAGACGAAGAGCTCTTGTATGATCAATCTCCGCTTCAATTGTCACATCGGCAACCATTAGCCAATCACAACAATAATATGAATAGTGTCAATAACAATAATAACACAAAGAATGGGCAAATAACGGCGAATGATTTGGCGCTACTGCGATCTTTAAGTGTAAGTTTTTTTTTTTTTGCGTTGCATCATCAGACACATTTCAATGTGTATCCTCCTAATTTGATAATTGAAAGAAATTTTTGATATCCTACCTATAAACTTATACTTACCATTTTCTTTACTCTTTCATTAGGAGCAGGAAATGTCTGACGAGCTACTTGTACAGCATGAAGCTATAAACGATCTACAGCAAACCGAAGAAATGGTTGTCGATCAGCACAGAGCGATAAATGATTTCTTATCACAATTTTTGCCAGAATCGTTGAAATTATATGAATTGACCAATTATGTTGATTACGATCAGGACACATACTGTAAGCAGGGTGAAGCGCTGTTCACACAATTGGTTCAATTAGCGACAGGCTGTCGGGATATGATGGCCGATTTCCGTGCTAAATTGGCTAAAGAAGAAATGCTGTCCTGTACGGTTAAGCCCGCAACGAGTCATCGTTAGAAATGATAATTCCCGCAATTATAGACTTTCTATTGCATATAGTAAAATGCTCCGCCGTATGCAATTAAATTTCAAAAAAAAAAAAAAACGAACTTCGAAAGAAATCAAATGGAAAAGCAAAAAAGAGCAATAAGTTATAACAAAGACATAATACTCCCAGAGTTCATTACTGTATTTTAATGAAGGAAGAATATGAATCATCATCGTCATTGCTGGCTTAGTTCGCACAATCTCACACATCACAACAACAACTAAAAAAAAAAAAACCACACTCTGAATGGATAAAATGGACGCAGAGAATTTTTGTCGTAAAATTTCGGATTGTTCAAGGAAACCCGTTTGCACTCACATTTGGCTAAGAAGCTCCCATCCTTTTTTAAAAAAGAAAAAAAAAAAAGAACTAAATTCGAAGTAACGTTGGCGTTAGGAATTTCACAATTTTTCTCAATTGCTTTGAAACTAAAATATTAATTCTTTAAATTTGTTTCTTTTTTTGTTTTTTTTTTTATTTTTACTATATTAAAAATACTATTTGAATATATCAACAGCAAAACCAACAACGATTTAAAAAAAAAGTATTAATGCTGTGTTCGTTACTGTTTATTTCTCATAACATACATTTTGTCTTATACTATTCTCTAAACTGATATTGAGTGTATTTACGGGGTACTAACGATCAGAATTGGTAACTTTATAGTTGGTTTTTTTTTTTTTTTTAAGAATTTGTATTTGAAAAAGCATGGAAACAAAGACAAGTTTTTATTAAAAAAAATGATTAGGTAGCAAACTATAAAATTACCAATACCGATGTGAATACCCCAATAGTTTGTATTTATAATTTAGATTTCTTTACTCCGTTTGAATCTTTTGTTACAAAAAAATATTTATACGCTTTCGGAAGCGACAATGAAAACAAAATATAAATACGCGCTTTGAGCTTTAGCGATTTGTAAATGATGGAACACGTAAATGTAATGCTATTGTCACGTAAGCTTCGATGGATGCAATTGAAGACAATTCCCTTAAATTTTGATTTAATTATTGAATTGAAATATTGATGATTATACGTTAAATTGCTAAAAGACTTTGAGAGTTGTCTTTATTTATGTTTCAATTACGGATAGACAATAGCAAGACGCGCGTTCTTCATTGAGTTTTCGCATTTTCCAATGCCTTGTTAAAGAGAAATTCAGATGTATTAAAAATTTTTTTGCTGTTATACTTAACGTATCCTACGATAAAATACTTACATACCTTGCAAATAAATTGCCTAATACGTGTTTAGAATTTAAAAATTTAATTTATGAACCGAAAAACATATGTAATCAACAAAATGTATCTATTAAAACGCAAAATTAACAAGTTAACATATAATTGTCTTAATTTCTGTTTGCTGGAAGATGTAGCAAACGGATTTGTGAGCCAAACTAATTGTGTAACTGCTATTCTTATAAAAGCAATTGTATTTATATCTCTATATATACTCTAGGGGTCTTCCCTTAAACATGTATTTGCCTCGAAAACTTCGAAAAATCGTAAATCAAGAAGGCTCAGAAATAAATGAGCGAAGCTTTGCATGCAAAAATTTTACATTTTTCCGCTTTTTCGATCTTTTCACGTTGAAGGGACGACCCCTTGTATATACAGCCCTATGCAAAATGAATATTCCCCGAGAGTTTTTTTCCCAAGAATTTTTTTTCCGCGAAAAAAGGAAGTATTCTAAACGTCTATAAAAGAAAGAACGCGATGACCTTTGCTTAAAATTGTTCTGAATTCTTGTACCTTTCTGATTAAGTTCCGCATGACTGGAAAAGATTTCTTTTTAAAACCGCTGGGAAAAAATTCCCGGAAATATTTAGAATCGGACTGATGGTATTTCTTTTGATAAATTCTAAATATGCATTGCCAAAAATTTAGAAATGTTCTTTAATTATAGGATAAAGATACTCATGCATATTCTTCACTGTTTAAATTCTGATTTACATACATACACTATTATTATTAAGAATTTTTAATAGTACTCTAAATCTCATTATCCTTGTAATTTTTTTTTAGGACTAAGTGACAATAATAAAACGGATATCCACCAAAAATTTTGTGTCAGATCGGAGATCAATGAAAGCCGATCATCTCTGCATGAACACGATTCTAGAGCACCCTGAGGTAATTCGATATTTTCGTCATTCTTACAATTCAAACATATATACATATTTATCTCTAACAATTTCAATTTCATGAAAGTCTTTTACAGAATCGTCTGGGTTTTTAGCGTCAATCAATTCAGGAATACATTCTTCACTAAAATATCCAGCACTGCACAGGGGTTTCATCTTCGTTAGCTTACAGTGGATTGCACTTGAAATGGAAGCATGTGTGTTCGGTGAAAGGAAAAAATCAGGTAATATTAACACTTAATTAACCACTTAAAATCAAATTTTTAGGATATTGCAAAAATAATTCTAATTGGAAGCTCTTTGTAATCGCCGGAACAAGACTAAACATATTTGCATATACATATACGAAAAAAGAATACAATAATACCTTTTAAACGAGCCTAGAATGAATCATATTGGAATGATTTTGTTATTTTTTAATAATATTAGGTGTAGTAAAAAGAAATCCATTATTTTTCCAATAGATGGCGTTATTTATCTGCATCTCGCGTTGTATAAGTCCGATCGTGTTCCGCTAGGGGGCATTAGAAAGATGACAGTTCCTACTAAAAAAGCTTTTTTGACACTTTTTTGATTGATTGATTCAGTTTTGTTTGAGAGCTTGTCAAAGATGGACATCAGCAAAGAGAAAATTCGCTACATTTTATAGTTTTTCTTCGATAAGGGAGAAAACGCAAGCCAGGCGGCTGAAAATGTGAATAGCAATTATGGACCTGATACTGTAAAGCCAATCATGCGCAATTTTGGTTTCGTCGATTCCGTTCCGGTAACTTCGATGTCAAGGATGCACCACGCACTTGGAAAGGCCAATTGTCGAAAATGTCGATAAAATCATGGAAATTATCGAGTCCGACCGTCATGTTAGCACTGTTTCGATTGCAAAAGAGCTAAAGATTGCACAAAAAACCATTTGGAACCATTTGAATAAGGCTGGATACACAAAGAAGCTCGATGTATGGGTGCCACACGAGTTAAATCGCAAAAAAACCTCATAGACCGAATTTCTATCTGCGATATCGCTGCTGAACCGCAATCAAAATCGACCCATTTCTGAAGCGGATTGTGACTGGTGATGAAAAGTGGGTCATTACGACAATCGCTCAAAGCGAAAACGGTCGTGGTCGAAACACGGTGAACCGTCGCGGAAACGGTGGCCGAGCCAGTGATTGACGGCCAGGAAGGTTTTGCTGATGTGTTTGGTGGGATTGGCAGGGAATTATCTACTATGAGCTGCTCCCATACGGCAAAACTCTTAACTCGGAACTTACTGTCAACAATTGGACTCGTCTGAAGGAAGCAATCGCCCATAAGCGGCTCAGCTTTGGCCAATAGGGAGGAATTGTGTTCCATCAAGAACAACGCCAGGCCACACTACATCGATAGTGACTCGCCAGAAGCTCCGGGAGTTTGGTTGGGAGGTTCTTCTGCATCCACCTTTATAGTCCGACCTGGCACCAAGTGATTACCATCTGTTCCTGTACACATGGCGAACAATCTTGCTGGTGAAACATTCGCTTCAAGAGAGGCTTCTGAAATTCGACTGTCTAATTTTTTGCTAATAGGAACTGAGGGCTTCTATGAGAGAGGCATAATGAAATTACCTTTAAAATGGCAACAAGTTATCGAACAAAACGGCGCATATTTGACTAAATCGGGTCATTCTAACTATACTTAAATAAAGCTATCCTCATTTAACGTGCAGAGAATAATGAGATTTCTTTTTACTACACCTAATATGTACGAATTATTATCCTTTCTTTAAAAAACTGCATTTGGGTTATTTCTCCTAACAGGCCAAAAATTTACCACAGTATCAAATAACTTAATTTTCGACTTAAGTGACCAAGACCTGAATTTCTGATGAATTTTTTGAGACAATAATAATTAAAATCGTTAAGTGGTTTCTATTCATAAAGTTATAGTCAAAACAATTAATTTTTGAAACGCAATTATCACTGTTTTCACGTTCGTATCGTATCACGATATTTTCATTAGAAGGTCATTGGAAAGAGCACCAATTGGTAGCGTAACAAATGAATGTGTCACCATATATGAATTGATGACTTTTGTCATGTGTGCAATAAATTCCGGCTGGGTGGCTTTAAATTGCACACAGTGCAAGCCCAGTATTTAGGTATGGGAATGGCCCAGTATTCGATAAGTTTCTCTGCTGTATAAAGTATACCATAATTATATTAATTAACATTTTCTCTCAAAGTATGCCGCATAAATTTTTAATTTGCTTTGTAATGAAAGTTTAATATTTTTATTCAATTTTTTTATTCCATTTTGAAGAATTTCTGTTATATTTTGTGTTGACTTTCTTTTGTTACTCAGGTGCTTAGTTTTCTTTTTTTTTATACCCAGCGTAAGCGGGGTATATTAGTTTTGTGCAAATCTTGTAACAGGGAGAATTAAGCTCCGGAGGTACAGAAAAATTATATATAAAAAATGATCAGGACCAAAAACTGAATCGATTTAGACAGTCGTCTGCTCACCGTCTGTCCGTCCTGGTCCGTGTCGGATCTTCCTCCGAAACGGCTGAACCAATGAAGTCGAAATTTGGCACACATGTATATCGGGGTCCGAGTATGATCCTAAGTAAAAATGGGAGACAATCCGCCCACTGCCACGCCCACAAATGAATTTATTGTGTTTTCAGTAAAATGCTTATAACTTGCGAAAAACTCAACACATTCCATTGATATTTGGTGTACTGGTAAACTACGAAAAGAGACATATCCTAGAAAAAAATGGACGCCGTCCTCCTCGAGCCACGCCCACAAAAAAGCCCACAAATAAGGGCTTATCGTAACTTGTAAAGTAAAAGGCGTAGAAACTTCAAATTCGCAAACATAGGTTTACGTCTATAGCAATTTTATTAAAGGTATAGGAACACAATTTGATGTAGCCGCCAACTGCACAGCACCATATATGAAGATGTTTTCGTAATTCCGAAGTAAAAGGCTGTAGAAGCTTTAAATTGCGCAACTATTTAGGTTCGCGCGAATGGCGATATTCGATAAGGTTTAGCGGATACATAATTTATAGTGGCATTCTCTCAACTGGCACGCTCACAATATATTGTTAGAAGCAAATTATAGTGCTTATTCAATTTCGGGACGCTGGGAATTTCATAATGTGGCTTGACCAGGACTTTAGTTTCTTACTTGTTATTTATAGATATGACAGTATAATGTGTATGAGCAATAAACAGTTTTGGTTTAAGAACTGTTTTGGCGCTATTATTTTCTAGTTGAATAGAACCGCTTCAATATGGAAACTTCTTGCGGGTGCGTGATGGATATCATCGATGCCGGCGATGTTTACACTTACCTGAAAAATTGCAGTTGTGCTCTCAATGATAACAATGATAGCTATTTAAATTTAAAACAATAACTATATTCGTTCTTACATATTTTGGAGTGGGAATTCTTGTAGCAACAAAGCGACAATAGGGTCCGTATGTTTTATATCGTGGGTGTGTGTAAATATTTATATCAATACATATTTTTTTTTATCTAAAATGAAAAAGCAGCCCACAAGCCGCGCCCATGATAGGAACTATAAATATGAGTGAGGCTTCAATCAGAACTAATTGTGAGAATGAGGTTGATAATAATCGGTTGTTTGGTAGCGACTATCGCTCTGGCGATTGTGGGTAAATGGATCAAAAATAGCTTTAGAAATAGCTCGTTATTTGATCTCTTTCCGAGAACTAATTGAAACTTGTATTTTTGCAGACGAAAGCGATGCGCAAGGTGGAGGCAGTGGTGGGCAAGGTGGACGTTTTGGCGGAATAGGTGGAGGTTTTGGTGGACTAGGTGGAGGAAGTGGCGGACAAGGTGGAGGTTTTGGCGGAATAGGTGGAGGTTTTGGCGGACTAGGTGGAGGAAGTGGCGGACAAGGTGGAGGTTTTGGCGGACTAGGTGGAGGAAGTGGCGGACAAGGTGGAAGCGGTGGCGGACTAGGTGGAGGTTTTGGCGGACTAGGTGGAGGTTTTGGCGGACTAGGTGGAGGTTTTGGCGGACTAGGTGGGGCGGACTAGGTGGAGGTTTTGGCGGACTAGGTGGAAACGGTGGTGGTCTAGGTGGAGGCAGTGGCGGCTTAGGCGGTATTGGTGGATGGCTGGGTCAAAATGGTCAACCTGGTCAGCCCGGTTAAATTAATTTTTTTGCTATTCCCTATTAACGGTTGTGCTTGGGAGATCAACATGTCAAATATAAGTTAATGCACAACAATTGAAAATTTATTTAAAAAAATATTGTTCTATTTTGTTTGTTTTGGGCTCTTAGAGAATCTAGTAGAAGCAGTTCCCTTAGGATGCACACACAGTTTCAATTTCAGAGTTTCTGAAGTCAAAGGATATGTTTAACAAAATATAAAAATTAAGAATGTTTAAGTATTCCGTCTTCAAAAGATTGTATATGGAATCGGGGGTTCTTAAAACCCCGACCTTACTGCGACAAGTCGCATATTCCTGGCCTATATCTCCGATCATCTAATACTACAATCGCTTCGTAAAAGTGCAATAGTTAACCGATACATAAAAGCTGACTAATCCGACCCCAATGCGAGCCAAACCAAAATTTCATTCATACAAAAATTCGTATTCAGAAACGTTTTCACACATTTGCCGGATATACCTACATATTTTCGAAATTTTGAAGCTATCTCGGACTTTTATCAATAAACAAAACATTTGTCGACATTTGAAGGATTTAACACGGAAGTGACCAAAAAAAAAATTTTTTTTTTCAAGCATTTCATTTCAGTTCTTTGAGAAATTTCATTTCGCCAAATAATTGGACTAAAAATAATTTCGCTCAATGGGCTAAAAATATTCGCGCAAAAATCTTTTCCAATGTCAGCCTTTTGTTTATACAAAATTTTGAAATATTGTAAATTAAAAATTGTTTGTTTCGGCTTTCGTTATTTTTTTTTTTTTATTTACGTCACTACATCCTGCATTCTTTGGCCTGTGAGTCATCACCGATCGTTAACAAAATGAACACTATAGTTGTAAATATTTAAAATCCTGACGTCGAAATGTTTACAGAATTCCATGTTGAAGGCATTTTTGTAAATATTTCTGATAAAGTTTTAAAATTTTGACGGCGTTTTCTTTCTTCCGTGATTGAAGATGTTTATTTAACACAAGATATTTATCAAAGAATATCGAAATCGTATAAAATTTCAGAAAAAAGGTAACCTCAACACCAAAAATCGATTTCTTATGAATTTTAAAAATGTCGCCCATCGATGGTGGGGGAAGGGAGAGGCTTTGCTGAGGGATGTTTTTTGTAAAAATCAGAGTCGTGGGTAGATTCCGACTTCAGATTCGTTCTTAGCACACTAAAAAATGTTATAGAAATTCCACCATATTATTTTTTAATTAAATTTTTTGTCAAAACAAAATTTTTGAAAAATACTAACTTTTTTAATAACTCTGAATTGAAAAAAAAAGAGTAAAGCAAATATTTTTGATGTTATTAAGAAAATTTGTATTTTTCAAAAATTTTGTTTTGACAAAAAGTTTAATAACTTACTTAATTACAAGCCGTTTTTGAAGAAAGAAATTGCGTTTTACTCGTTGATAAACGTTCTTTTGTAATAAATTCACACCTGGTAGACCTTCTTTATGAAATAGTGCTCAAAACCATCGCCAAAGTTGAAAAAGTGAAAAAAAAATCATAACAGTTTGTTGTTTGATCGACAAAAAGACCAACTTTTTTAAAGTTTCCTTCAACAATATATACATCAATGGAAAGGCCGACCCTTCTCTTTTCTATACCCGGTAAGCAAATAAATATCAGTTGTTAATTACGTAAGTTATAGCCTAAAAATTGCTGAAAGGTACGTAAAATCGGGTTTTAACCGTTAGTTAAGATTTTTAGGGTGTTAGAAAAATTTTTAAACACGGTTTTGTGTTACATTCGACCTGATAAACAATCTCTACAACGTCACTTTAAAAGTGCATTTAAATTTTTTGATTTTGTAGCACATCAGCAATTCTACTACCTTTTAGCTACTCCCCGGCTAGCTACAAATATCTAGTTACAAATATACCAGTGCGAATACTCTAGTAATTTAAAATAAAATACATCTTCGAAAGTCTTCTATTAGAAACATTTCTCCATAATCATGTTAAATTCGACTTCCTTAGAGGAAATATTGCAAAATTTCCCATTTGTACTCCTCTTGGTCGATTAATCACTGGAAGCAAACAAAAATTTATTTATTTATTTTCTGAACTTGAATCATCGACGAACAATAAAACGTAACAAGTTTGAGACGTCATTTTTCGAAAATACAAAACGAAAATATAAAATGAAGGCCGTTCATCGTTGAGAAAAAGAGATAGAAAGAGAGAGGGATCAAGCATTTACATATATGTAGGTATGTTGATATATATATATATATATATATTGTATATGAATATATGAATTTCTTAAGAGTGAAACGGTGGAAAGCTCATTGGACGACATGGAATGCTTGAACTTTAAAGGTTTTTCACAGTCAGTTGTATGAATGGGGAAAGTGAAAATTGTTGGAAATTTCAGAAACACGAGTAAAATATATTTAACAAGATTTTTATTGAAATGGTAATTTATTCTCTTTTATTTTGTGAACACATATCTGTCGTTCATGGAAATAGCATCACACATTTTCAGCTCTTTTATTCCCACTTATATATTTATTTATAAGTATACATTTTTTTTTAAATAAATTTCATCTGATGAGAGGATTTAAAAAAATTCTTTAAGGTTCTTGGAAAAAATATGCCACACTTTCGAGCAAACTCAAAAAGGTCCGATGTTTGTCCTTTTGTATAAATCTATGAAGTCTCATCCACACGATCCATTTTAAAATAGAAAAGGTATAAAGTCGGATCCATCTATTGGTCCGGTTTAGACCAAGCAATTCCGATTGAAGAGTTGCCAACACTTGTATTACGTAATTAATACAGGGCGGAGGGGTCAATATCAATGAAATATTTTTTTTTTTGATAAGATGGCATATATATATTCTCTTTCTCCAATTTTTTGAAATTTGTAGCAAAATATCCATTTTTATAGCCAAAAATAACTTTGGGTGGTATGGGCGGTGGGTGGTGGAAGGCGTCAATTTTCTTAATTAAGCCACATTAGGGACTTGTGCCAAATTTCATTGCCCTACGACACTTCTTTCTATTTTTATCAATCGAATGTATGAGATCGAAGCACTGTGCGACGGGGTGTGTACTGGATTTCACTCCCCGTCTCCTAGTTGTCGACGTTTGTGAGCAACTTCTTCAATCAGAATAGCTTCGCCTAAACCGGACCCTAACGAATTTCTCTCTATGACGATTCTTCTCAAGCCTTTTTCGCTGCAATTTTAATGCCTTTTTTTTCTTTTTATAACAAGTTCTGTCTGTAACGAATTTATTTTCCAGTCCCTTGAAATTCGTTATAGTGAGTTTCGACTGTAATTGGAAACGAAGGAACAATTTTACAGTTGTATACTGTTAAATCTGACCCCCTTTTTCCGGAATATTTGCAAATATGAAAAATATTACTCAACGGTTTTCCTATTCCCAAGAATTGATCATCAAAATTTTTCCCGAAATTTTATTATCATTTTTGCCATTCTCCGTCGTAGGAGGAATTTCATAATTTGCGTCATCACTGAAAAAGCAAAGAAAAAGAAAAAAAACAGAAAAAATCCAAATTTCAAAATAAATAAATTTTCTTTTTCAAACAGTGGGGCAAAGCTTTCAATTTATTGTTTACTGATGGATTCCGAATGACTTGCCAGAGACGGATTTGCCGCCCTCATCTATACGAATCGAAATGAGTTCATGTGTAAAATGCTCTCCACTGAACTTGATTTCTATTTATATTCTCTCTATTAGCGAATGATGAATAAATAAAATCGTTATGGTTATGTATGACCAAATTTGGTAGAGTTGATAAAAGCATATCCCATGCGGGTTGCTTCGCGTAAATGTCAGGGAAAATCCATCTGAAATAGTCAGAGATAACTCGCGGACGATGTTTTAGTAAAGAGAGCTATTGGCCTATTTCGTCGCCCGGAGATTCATGTGCTCTATACGCCATTTTGACGAATTTGAGTTAAGGATGCCATCCCCCATTTTCAATGCCAAATTTTTTAAATCCGCAATCCATTTTTGGCTATATCTTCTAGTTACTGAGATAACTCATCTCCATTTTGCTCTATATCCCTTGAAACACAATATTTTTGTGATCTTTTGCCCTATACGCCATTCAAATCGAAGTTTTTCAAGATATTTTGATGAAATTTGATATTTGAACATGTTTAAAGGCAAGTAATATGATTTCCAAAAATTGTAAAAGTGGGCGTGGCAGAAGGAATTTTTTTGAAAATTGTCCCCTACACCCGAAATTCAAATGGGACTTGAACGAAATTTGGCACTTATGCTTCCTTTGTCTCCATAAAAATCTTCCCAAAAAATTTCCTTGATCAGTCCATTACTAAGGGTACCTCCAGTACCAGGGTCTGTCACAAAAATCCCAAAACTGCCTTAAAGTCTGACTTTTTTGAAAAATTTCAATGAGAATTTGAGAGTACCTATATTTAAACCTCTGATTAGAATTTAAAAAAAAATTGTAAAAGTGGGCGTGGCAAAGGGACGGTTTTTTATAAAGAAATTTAACAAAAGTCGGTATATGGGGCCCCTTTTGGCCTTAAACACCTCTTGATATTAAAAATTATTTGAACATGTGTCTGTGTCGGGTATTTTATTGTCAGGCTTGCCTGACTATGAAACCCTTACTTGTTTTTGAATTATAATTGGACGCTTAAATATACGCTCAAATTCTAAGTTTCATTAAAATAATTCGAAACAGTCCGAATCTGGGACAGTTTTGGGATTTTTGTGTTAGACCCTAGTACTGGAGGTACCCTTACTAATGGACCGATCAAGCAAATTTTTGGGGAGGCTATTTGTGGCTATAAAGAAGGCATAAGTGCTAACTTGCGTTCAAGTGCCATTTTAATTTCGGGCGAAGGAGACAATTTTCGAAAAACTCCCTTCTGCCACGCCCACTTTTCCAATTTTTTAAAATCATATTAATTGCCTTTAAGCATGTTTAAATAACTCTTCGAATAACTATTCTCGCACAAATTAATAGTGAAACACACAAAAAATCTTATCGTACAGTTTTTGAAAAAAATAGTTTCAAAATTCAACTTCGATTTACGCGAAATGTGTTTTTTGCACGTAGAGCACATGAATTCCCGGGCGACGATTTATGTAGAGTCAGAGAAAGGAAAAAAATTAAATAAAATTTTTAAAAACGATAAACCAACAATTAAGGGTGTTATAGTCAGACGAACCTGACAATACAATATCCGACACAGATAAACAGTACATTTTTTATTCGGAGTCTTTAATATAAGCTCTTATTCCGAATTTAAATAAAATATCTCGAAAAACTCTGATTTTGTGGCAGTTTTTAGGATTTTTTTGAAAGACCCTAATACCGGAGGTACCCTTAAAAATGGTCCGATAGGGTCCCTTCTTGTTCTTTATCATGTCCACGTGAACACGTATACCAAATTTTGTCAAGATCGGTCAACTCCTTCGATAAGAAAACTGTATACAGATAGACGGGTAGACGGACAGACGGACATGTCTAAATCGAATCTCCTGGTGACGCTGATCATTTCTATATACATTTTGTATGGTCTATCTCGACTGATTCTGGGTGTTACATACATAAGCACAAATACAATGTACCCTCGACACGGAGTGTGTCGGGTATAATAAGTCGCACATCGCATAAAACAATCCCTTAACCCTTCTGAAGCCACTGTCTCAAACCGAATGAGTTAAAAAATACACATTTATATACAGTCGAAACTATCTATAACAAATTTCAACTATCTAATCCAAACAATTGGTTACAGAGAGAAATCGTTTTAAGGAAAGCGAAAAAGCCTTGAGAAGATTCGCTATAGAAAGAGGTTCATTATAGAGAGTTTCGACTGTCTTTATGTATAGTTACATATATGTATTTTGATCTTGTCTGATGCATTCTTGAGGGCAAAATGAACGTGGGTTACAACAGGGTTAAAGCGTTGGAACATAGAACTCCATATGATTGAGCCATGCTTTGGTCCAATAAACCTTAAGACCTACTTCAACAGATTTCAAATTGAAATCAATTATACATATTGTACATCGTTACCTAGCGGGAAATGTCCCGCGGACATCCCCGATGATGTCTTAGTGACTTCGGAGCCGGAATGCATGCTATTTCCGGTAAAACTTTGTATGACATTTACACAGGAGCTGATAGGGACTTTAGCGGTGGCATTATCACCCACCGGAAGATAAGAAAATGTCACTGGTCATGCTAGGGGATGCGATGGCGAAAAAATCATTTGAGAGCAGCACATTGCTCTTTTCTCTCTAAATGTCAATTTATAGAAACCAGTTTGACACTCTCTTCTTTGCCCTCTCTTTGAATGTTTCGAAAATTTTTAAAAATCTATTTTTAACAATTTTTGTTCGCCTCTGCCGGGGATCGAACCCGCGGTCTTCGGATTGTGAGTCGAGCACTCATCATCTACGCCACTTCATGCTAACGCTGAACTGACGCTAAAACCTTATTTAAAATTCGGTAGTCAATGAGAGTCAAGCACATGAACAGCATCCCTCCACGATGACATGTCCTGCAAGATGTCATGCATGACAATGTCACCTATATGTCATCGATGTCATCATTGGTGACTTTGTCATGCAGGAGATAATTTCCCGCTGGGTATGATCACACCCGTCACAATCACAATTTTGGTTTTAGTTCAGAAATATAAAATTTGCAATAAAAAAAAGCATGTGATTCTCAAGGATATCCAAATTTGAAAATGTTTAAACATGAGTTACGCACTGAAAGAACCTGATATCTGTTCAGAAGGCCCATAAAAAGACTGTGACGAGTGTGGCCTGCAGGTCCGTTTTACGTGAAGTTGCCCAGAGTCAATTGATATTTTTTCAAAGATACCCATACCCATAACCCATAGAAAACCAGATAATTTTGGTAAGTCCTCATTTTTACTCAATAATTTATTATTTTTTGCTCGAGATCCCTGACTTCATTAATAAAATAAATATGATATACGGGCCAAAATTCTTTTAAATGCGTAAATTTCTGTCGCTGTCAACGAAATTCAGTGTTCGTAAAAGAGCAAATCAAAATAATAACAAAAAAAATTTATTAATAACGAAATAAAATAATCTAGTCTAATTGGAAAAAATCGAATATTACCAAACTTCCATCTTGTTTACTCGCAAACTACAGTAACATTGTTGTCTTGTTTGGCAAGACAAGACAAGAAAAGACAACAATGTTACCGTAATTTGCAAAGGAAACAAATTGAGTTTTGGTAATAATTGATTTTTTTTCAATTCGGCTAGAGTATTTTATTTCGTTATTCATAAATTTTTTGTTAAAACTAGTTTTTTATTATTTTGGTTTGCTCCTTCAGAAAAACTGAATTTCATTGACAGGGACAAAAGTTAAGGCATTAAAAAGAATTTTGGCCCATACATTTTCTAGAATTTTCATTCTGCAAGCATAAATTGGGGTCCTCCGATGTGGCACTAAAATGACGGCGAAAAAAAAGTCCGTGACTCATTATAAAAATGCAGCATTTATTTAAATGTAACGAAAAATTGACACGTGAAAAGCAAAAATAGTTTATTAATTAATACAAAAAGTATAAGAAATGCAAACGATTGTTTTCGGATCGAAATTGTTGCAAATGGCACGAAATATTTCGCTTGTAATTAGACTTTTTGTGGCAATTTTTTGCTTAATTAATGTGACGAAAATCATAAATAAACGAGACAATAAAGAACGAAATTCTTTTCACAAATTGAAGTCTTAATTTCAACAAGAAAATTTTGACATCCTTTTGTTCAATGCCCAGAATTGATAAAGGCTCAGCTAGGGCATCAGTAAAGACGCAATTAGTTTTGACTTAAGGTAATTCAATGAATTTAAATACAGTGGAATCTCCATAACATAGCTCGAATGTGAAGAGAAATGGAAGAGGGCTCGAGTTAGCGAGTTCTCGACTTTACAAGAACCTCGAGGTGCATGATTT
Organism: Chlorops oryzae; assembly: GCA_020466095.1. Classification (NCBI taxonomy): domain Eukaryota; kingdom Metazoa; phylum Arthropoda; class Insecta; order Diptera; family Chloropidae; genus Chlorops; species Chlorops oryzae. The sequence continues at coordinate 30,263,613 of CM035808.1, forward strand.
CAACAGAAGGGAACGGCATTTTTTTCGACTTCCTGAGAATTTCGCCTTAGCGAGTTTTGAGTTATTGAGATTCCACTGAATTCTGTTTTTGCGCAAAAATATCAGCGGTATTCACAAAGGCGTGTTAAAAACGTTGGAAAGTCGGAAAATCATAAAATTGCGATTTATTAACAAATTTTTTAAAAACTTTTTTTGTATTTTGCACAACTTTTTAAGCAGTTAAAATTTTCCGATTATCCGACTTTCTTATTTTCCGAGGCCTTTGTGAATAGCCCTATTGATTATATGTATGTAAAGTTCTGTTACGTATTTTGAGCAATCGCTTTTGAACATTTCAAGATCAGTTAAGTAAATTTCTATCTTCTGCAATTGGGATTAATTTAGGCTTTAATTCTATACAGGTGAATAGAAAAGAGATTTTTCAGTTGAGCGCTCTGACAGATTTCGTCGGTTTTGCTGCCATTTCCGATATGCGATCGCAGTCGTAGGATCGTCAATCCGATCGGTAGTTTGTATAAAAATGGTTGACAGCGCCAAGTTCCCGGGTATGCCAGAAAGTTTATGTTTTGCGCAAAATTTTCTTTTAATTTAATAAAAGAATTCCTTTTTTTGTTGTTGTTGTTGTTGTTTTCTCTCTTTCTTTCTTTAATTTCATTTAAATTTGGATTTCATTCAAGAATTTTTCTTTGATTCGGTTGGATCAACAGGAGAATCGCGCACGCTTTCAATGAATGAAAAGCCCATTCGATTGGGAGGGGAAACTCTTATGCATTCGTTGCGCTGTCGTCAAGCGATCAGTTTATCTATTCGAAACGTGAACACTTTTGTTTCGAGGCGTTTGATTTTTCGATGATGCAGCTTTTCCCTCAGCAGATATAATACTATCGTCATCAACGGTACAACAGCTGGCTTCCGTCTCTGAAATGGATTTTCAATAAAATTTTAATTGAAATCATAAAATTTTACATTTGTAATAAGTATTTTCAAATTACTTTGTTGCGATATTTTATTTATGGGATGAAATATTGATGGATGCGATGGATTAATGCGATGTTGATTACGGCCTCTAAGTGCTTCTAATGTCTGACAAAGTAAAAAGTGATTTTTGAATTTTTCTACTGGATTTTTTAAATTCCTTTTTGTTTTAGGCGATTTGAAAAAGCGATAAAGTTTTTTTATATACATATTCAGCCCTATTCTAAATAAGTATTCTCTGGGAATTTTAGTCCTAGAACTTTTCTCGGCGGAAATTGGGAGAATGTGATGACTAGAGCTTCTTAAAATTGTTAAAGCAAATTATTTTCTATACAATAAATTTGAAAACGATAATCCTATTGGAACTTTTTTCGAAACCGCATAGAAAAAATCCCCGGGGGTTATTTAGAATCGGGCTTATTTAATGCGATTTAAATGAAAATTCCTTTCGTTGGGTATTTTGTCGTATATGTGTGGGCATCCTGATCGAATTTGGAAATTCTTGAGCAATTCCTTCAAATATTCAATAAAGAGTCACGGACTTACCTTATAAGCAACATAGGCAGCTGCCTAGGGCGGCAAATTTTCAGTGGCGGCAACTTCTGACCGTCAATGCATCAATAACAGAAAAGGCGAGAATTAGGTTGCAGTCTGAGGCGCCAAAATCTCAACTGTCTAGGGCGGAAATTTGTTGTAAGCGGGAATTCCAATAGTGCAGGAATTCCTGCGCATCAATTCCTGCAAGCATTTAACACTTAAGTCTAGGTTAGACGATATGGCTACGAACAAAATTTTGGCTGTTTTTGGGACATTTTTTGTCCCAATCGAGTCCAAACAGTATGTATGATATGCTTGATTGGGACAAAAAATGTCCCAAAAACAGCCAAAATTTGGTTCGTAGCTATATCGTCTAACCTAGAGTTTACAAATATATAGAACAAATTACAATCCAAAGCGTCGTTGATTGAAACTGATTTCATATGCTTGGATGTGTTGAATATTTGCAGGAATTGATGCGCAGGAATTCCTACACTATTGGAAATCAGGCATTAATCCGCCGCTATCAATAAATCCAAATATACAAGACCAGTTTCCAATCAATTGCGCATTTCGTTGTAAGTGATTCCATGTATTAGCCTGTTTTTAATGTTTATAAAAATTCTATGACCAAAAATGTGAAAAAACACTGGACTGTATTGCTCTCAATCATATTTCATTTTAAGACAGCAAAAAATTTGTTTATTTGTATTGTTTTAGCAATTAAATAATATATAAAATAATTTATAGTTTTTTGGATGTTGCCTCTAAGCTTTCAACATTCTAAAGAGATCGGCCACGGTGACGCAAATGTGTTAAAGGCAACAGAAAAAATGTTATTTTTGAGACCCAATGGATTTTCTTCGTTATGCAAAAGAGCAGTAAAAATATTTGATTCAAAGGAAAAAAAAAGAGAAATTCTTCAAAGAGATAGACTTTAAGTTTGAGCGAATAAATAATGATTTAAAAAAACTTAAATTACGAATCTCAGAAATCCCCAAAGTCGTAGAAAATCATGGAAAAATAGATGCCCTAATCGTTGAACAATGGCTATTCTAGTCTCTAATTTTCTCAGCCCATTAGATCTCTTATTTTTGAAAATTAAGAATACAGAAAGAACCGCAAAGAGAAAAATAATTATGCAAAGCATTTTCGCCAATTTTATGCAGCAAGTAGCCAAGAATAACGTCTCTCCGCATCGTAATATTGGCTAGCAGGAAAAGTAAAATTTATTTTTATTTTCTTCGTTAATTGAGATGTTATAAAAGCAGAGAAATTAGCATAAAATATTCTCATTTTTGTCCAAACTACATTAAGGAAAAGAAGTCGGTTTTTCGTCGCTGAAAATGGTAAAAAAAAAAAATATATATATATATATATAAATATATTTTTAATAAATTGTTCATTAATCAAATATAAAATTGAAGTGAGCTGAATGAAAAATGCATGCAAAAAGAGAAACTATTCGGAAAAGAGAAATATAAGGTTGAAATTTTCCGATACGAGGTGATGAACCTCGATGAGTCTTGTAAAGCAATGAAAAAAAAAAACGAAGAAAAAGAAGAAGAAGAGACTACAATTGCGAATTACAATTGCGAGAGCCCAGAAAACTTTTTGAGTGCGTGCGAAAGAATTTTCTTTTGTTTTCCCTGCATTTCTTCTCTCTGGTCTGCAGCACAGTTTCTTTTCTTTTTGATATAAAAAGCGACGATTTCAGTGCAACGGCAACAAATTTAAATGAAGAGCGAGCCTAACAAGTTGTTTTAAATCATCAGAAATAAATCGTTTGAGCTGAACGGAAACATTATAAACATAGAAAAGAAAATATATGTAAATAAATTGAAAATTAACGAACATTGTGGAGCTATAAAACAACGCTTTTAACTCGAAAAAGAAAAAAAAGCTACTAAAGAAAAAAATTACACACGTTAAGCCGGTCTATTTCCGCGGTCGTGTCAAAGTTCAAGAAACTACGTTGGCCGCATTGTGGGAATCAGCTTGGATTGCCATTTTACAAGTCGAGCGTGAAAATTTAGGAATTCAAAAAAAAAAGAAACGCTTTGAGGAAATTCCTTAAGTTCAGTATTAAAAAAATTGTAAGAGAGAAATGGCAGATGTTTCACATGAACTTGGCGCATTGCGCTTTGTTATGGTGAGTACGTCAACGAATTTGAATGCAATTTCTTCGATGACTTCCTTACCGGGATTGGATTTGTGGAATTTTTTTTTTAACGAAGAGTAGAGGTATTTCCGGTATAGCCATAAATTCATCATAAAGGACTTGGCCCATTTAGTATGGTCTGAAACAACAACTTTTGGCAAGTTTTTTAGCCTTCTATAAGAAAACAGATATACATATATATTTGCTTTTTTACCTCGAGCGTATGTCTACATACATATATGAGTAGTTTTCCTACATCCAAGGAATTTTTGCTTCATAACAAAGGTATCCTTATGAGACTGACGAAAGCGAAAGCATGTAGAAATAAAAGAAGCTTTTGTCAATTTTAAACTGAAAACTTTCAACGCACATGTTCCATCCGTTCAGAAACACCTGCCGAAACAAGTGCTGAGAGTTGGTTTGATTTTTTGTATTTTCTTTTTTTTTTTTTGAGAAAAAAAATATTTCTAAAAACATAAGAAATAAAAACTCAAGATATATTGTAATAATGTTCCATGGCAGCGATATTGTGTGCCTTCAACATTCAATGGTCTTAAAATTACTATGGAAATTATAGAAAATCTAAATAATTTCTCTCGCTTCTTTTAATCCGGTAGCACCTGAATTTAAAAAAAATGAATATAAAAAATAAATTAAAATATGAACTGGTTCAGGAATGGCGATGACAGAAAACGAACCACGAACGAAGCACCTTTGTCGCGAGTACCCTTCATTTATTAATATAATCAGAAATTTATTACAATGGAAAAAATACCCACCGTTAATTTAATGCTTTTGAATGTGACTGTAAAAAATGCTCCACATTTGAATGAGAAGTTGGCGCGAACGATTCAAAGAGATCATCAAAAAAATGAAAAAAAAAATGACCTGTGGAAAGATAATCACCTTCAATGTGTTAAATCCAAGTCCATTAACATTGAAAATTCCAACTTTCTCATCACATTTTTGCAACGTGCACTTTGCATAAGAGCAAAACAAAATATTTTCAGTCCTTCGATATCGTATTTTCTCTCGTTAATCAAGGAAAATAATGGAAAACATGAAAAAATTTTCCCAACATTGAACGGAGATAAAAAGAAAACAATGACTAACAATGAACTTTATCAGACTTTAAGAGTTCAGCAACTTATTGTATTGCAACATGCATTGATTGCAGTTGCAACATGTTGCACTGTTTTGGTTTAAATGCTCATTGGTAATGTGAAGTATTAATACTTTGAATTGAGAAATTTCGTTATGCGGAAGAATATGATAACTTGGATAACCTATACAAGTCGAAGTCATGCGTATGTTATTCAAAGTTTCTATCCATCAAATACGTCGGCCTTCATGGCGTAGTTGAGATGCCAACTTACAATCCGAGAGGCTCTGGGTTCAACTGCCCACTCGGGCGTGGGTGTTAGTCGTGTTGTTCTTTCTGTTTATGTTCTTCTTTGTTTTTCTCGATTTTCGTGGTATCACAACGGGCTCATGTGAGGCCTAAGTGTGTAACCCTCAGTGGCAGCTACATTAACTAACCAACCTTCAAAAATATGACTATTTAACAGGGCTATGCACATCAAAATGCCTAAACAGGATTTATAAACAGCAAGCTGTAAAAATACGGAGATTCCTCAGATTTTGCTTAGTATTTTATAATCTTATGCATTCTACCCGAATTATCTTTACTCCATCTTGAAAATATGGATTCCAACCTTTTAAAGAAACATCATGTAAAATCGTCTAACATTTATAAATACAGTGAAATCTCTGTAGCGCAAACCTTGTAAAGTGGAAATCCTCAGGAAGTCAGAAAAACCGGCCATTACCTTCCGCTGAAATCATGCATCTCGAAGTTCTTGTTAAGGCGAAAACTCGTCAACTCGAATTTCCTTGCATTTACCTTGACATTCAAGCTAGAGAGAATCCGTTGTATATACTATATTCCATTAATATGTACTAAAAAAATTGAAAAAAAAAACTTTCTAATTTATGTGCGACAATCAATTCATTTCAGAAGAGTTCCCATTGCTCATCGGAAGCGAGCGAAATTCCTTTCTGTGGCCACCGCACTGCGCTAAATGCTTTCGTCGTGAAAATCTCGTGCAGCTGTCTGCGGAAAATTTTCAATGTATATAAATTAGAAGCAAATAGAATATTAATTTATATGTTCAACGATTTTACATTTCGGTATAAATAAATGCGTCGCGCATTCCTCCTATCGAACTCAAACACTTGCGAAAATTATTTTCCGCTTAAAAAACTTTCGAGGGAACGAAGCAAAGCGACGCCACTGGGCAAAGAACGATCGGAAAATCGTTGACCGTTGTTAGGAAAAGCGACGAATTTGTGAATTAAAATTTGGTTTTGCGCAAATTTTATGAAGAATAGAGATGAATAAAATTAAATAATACATGCCGAGCAAAAGCAGGCGACAACGAAAATACACAAAGCCACATAGAAACGACGCAACGATTTGGTCTTTTGTGGATTTGGCACGAATGCCAACGAGTGATGATTATTTCCTTAGTTTCGCGGCCAAACATTCAACTAAATTTTTTTTAAATTTTATAACTTTTTTTATAATTCAAAAAAAAAATAAATAAAAATTACAGCGGAAAATTCTTGGCAATGACCATCACCATTGCCGCCTTTTGGCGTCACGATCGACTCTTGGATATGTGATGCGCTCGAGCTCTGTACATCATTATCGTGACAAGTTTTGATAGAGGAGAAAAAAATCAAATGGAGCTTAAACGAAATAGAAATCAGTTAGTTTTCGCAATTCCCATAGAAGTTTTTGTTCCTTCAATCAAGTAAAGCTGTTTCTAGCAAAAACAAAGCAACGTTCGTTCAATTTATTTCACTTTCAATTTATTTATTTAATTATTTATGTATAAACCAGATGGCCTCTGTGCCGTAGTTGGTTGAGATGCCAACTAACGAAACGAGAGGCTCTGGCTTCAACTCCCACCTGAGGTTGTGGATGTTTGAGTCGTTTTTTGTGTTTTTGTTTTTCTTTTTTTTCCCATTGTTCGTGGTATCACAACGGGCCCATGTGAGGCCTAAGTGTACCACCCTTGATGGTGGCAGCCACACTAACCTAACCTAACCTATTAGATATATAAAATATCTTTAATTTTTTTCTTTTCTACATAAGCTTTTAGATTCAAATAATAATCTGATACAAATTTTATAGTTATTTAAAAAAGAAAGCTCTTTTTGAAAGCGTCGTTTTGGATCGGAGTTCATTTAAAACTTTTATCTCAGCCTTCGTTGTCTTTTTTCCAATTCGTTAGGAAATTTCAAAATTCCCATTAGCTCGTGCATAAATATTTTAAAAATAAGTGCCTGTCAATGCGCGCACTTTTGCAATTTGCGGACCAAGAAAATTGCTTAAAGATGTGCGATGAGTCGCATGGGTTCTTAGCGGTCTTTGAAGCAAGTCAAAGGACGTGCACGCGTCAGTTGAGAACACTTTGCACGTCTTTTGTTTTCGTTTTGTTTTCACTAATAACTTTTAAGCATTTTTTTTTTTTTAGAATAATTTGTCAAAATAATGCTTTTGAAAATATTTTTTCTGGTAATGACAATATGTTAAAAATAATAATAATTTTTTTTTTTTTTGTGTATGATGACGAGTGTGCCCCCAAACAAATACACTAATGAGTGGAAAGTTGTCAAAGAACATGGGTCTTCTACAGTGGGTTTTATGTACAATATATAGAAATGCATAGTGGGTCCTTTTTACGTGCTTACACATACATACATATGTGTATATATTTTGTATGCTCATTTTGTTTTGAACACTAGCAGAACGTACAGAAGTATTGTAAATATAGAAAGTCTGGCATGATTCACCTCTGTCTGATCTTGTGAACCGTCAATCACAAGAAAAATTTCACATCCATTCGTCAGCTGTGAATGTGAATTTAGAAGAGGATTTGAAAATACGATTTTATTCGAAATAAGACGAAATTCTTCTCATCAATTTTGTTATATAAATTTTGCAATTTTTGCCTTTGATTGGCAACATAAACTACCCTTTCCCAATACTCCTCGTAGCAAAGGTATTCGTAAATACATAGAGGGAGAATCGTTTTTCAGCATTGGAACAGAACAAAATATGATACAGTGTACTCTCTCTTAAGCGGACACCTACGGTACCAAAAAATGTGTCGACTTAATAAAAGTGTCCACTTAAGAGAAAATTATTTAAGAAGCGGGAACACAAAGGCGTTCCCAAAAAGTGTCCGCAAGGAGAGAGCACATTGTATATAAAACGATTCGAGGCTGATGTTTTTCATTGCTTTTGGTGACAGTAGCGTAGTGAAATGGTCAAAGGCGGTAATTATAATTAAAATTTTATAAAGGTTTTTTTTTGTTTAGGGCGGCATTTCCCCCATAGTGCCGCGGGCGCCGACATGTCTCGCTCCCGCTACATGTTTTTTGGCTCTCAAGTATTAGTAAAAACATTAATAAATTTTTTGTGAAAGGCTTTGAAATTACTTCTAATTAGGGCTCGGAAAAAATGGCTCTAAATGATTAAAATACTGTTAATTCCAATGAGAAAGTCCTCATAGTATCTGAGGTCTTTCCTCTGAATAATTTCCTTAAGGTCTTTGCTTTATGGTTCAAAACTGAGGCGCCGCGCATCACACTTTAAGAAACGCTGTACTAGGCAATGAATTAGAAGACTTTTTTAGCGCTCCAAGTTTTTTTTTATATACTATATTTTATTTTTTTTTTATTTAAAAAATTCAAAATATTCTTTAATGTATAAAATTTCATTTGGTTTAATCCTTAATCCAAAATTTTAAATAAGTAGTTTTCCTATACAAAATTCGCAAAAATTACATTTTTTTTGGCCTTCTAGGTGTGTATCTCCCCTTTAGAACACTTTCCAGATCCATAGTTTGGAAATTTTATCGGAATTTTTTCATCGTTATAAGAAGATTTTCGTCATTTTTAGGGCACTTTTAAGAGCCCATTTTAATTGTTGGTTCACTTTGAAAGAGTCCCGGTTTTAATGGAACTTTGGTCTTCCCAACTTAAAATCGTTCAGACTTAATCACAATATAGCCAAATAATCTTAATCTGCCATAGTAATGTTTAACCAAAAAAACTCAAGACAACAAAAACCAAATCACAACGAGCGTGACAAGTTTCTAGTTTTTCATTTGACAGTATTTTTATAGCCCATTGAGCGTCAAAGACCGCGTAAAAAAAATTTCAAATTTTCGAAATGAAAGATTTCATTTGTCAGCACTTTGGGTATTCGCAAGCGTTTCCTGATATTTATATTTTGCCAGTTTTGACACTTTTTTCTTTCAAAAGAATTCAACGCAAAAGCCGAAAGATCGATGCGTTTTAATTTTTGAGTACAACAAAGCCAACAAATTTGGCACAATCACAAGAGTTTCTATTTATTTGAATATTGAAATATTTCAGTTTTTTATCTTACGATGGTGCCAAAGAAAATATCGATCATTCTTTTGATCTTTCTCAGGTTCCGAGGAAATCTTAGATCTTGTTGATAAGAGCATTCTATTGGTGGACTCGCATAGCTTCGTTGTCTTCCCATCGATTTTCTCTTTAAGAAGTAATCGAGAAAGGAAGAGTCCACTCGCTTTCTTTACTAATCACTATTATCTTATATAAAAGCCAATCACTTAGCAATTCTGAATTTTTTCCGAATAATTTCCTAAATCTTTCCGACCATTTTCATTCATTTTTCAAATCAAAAAAATTACTGTCAATTTATCAAATTGCAAAACTTCAATTAAATTCTCGGAAAAATTGAAAATATTTCCTGTTGCATTCATGCGTTTGAAATTTGAACTTTGAAATTCTCTTTTGCAGGACTCACCACTCTCATCAAAGGTCGCAATGTTTAACAATCAAGCACAGCAGGTGCAACAGTCGAATCTACTCAATCCATTCTCGTCGGCAAATGATGGACGCGCGTCACCGAAACCCACATTCTCCAAAGAGGAATACGGCAAGTGAGTATATCAAATGCATAGATTGCCATTTGCAAGCCTTAACTTAATAAAACGATTTTGTTCTTGCAGACCCTTGGCTGGTAGTTTGACTGAAATGCGTGGACAAAAGGCCAACATGCACGTCTTCAGAGAAATGTTGGAGCTATGTCAGATCATCGATACGGAAGGCTACAAAGTCAACGATGAGCCCAAAATGCGCGTCATACCCTTTGGCGAGTTGTTCAATGTAAGTGAAAATTGACTGACTGATCGATCGATCGATTGATCGATGTAAAACTGGATGTGAATTTCAGATTTATAATTATATATCGGACAAAGTCGTTGGTATATTGTTGCGTGCTCGCAAATACAAATACGTACAATTTGAAGGTGAGATGCTCTTCCAGCGGCGTGACGATGATGTTCCAATTTTTTTGCTGAAACCCATACAAGAGCTACGTGCGGAAATCAATGCAAAGATCGAGGAAATTAAGCAAACCGCCAGTGGAGCACCGCCGCAGGCTACATCACTTCTAATGGACAAAGGTGCACATCAGCAAAAGCTGCAAGAGGCAGCCCTTAACGCTGGCAGTCGCCGTACTGTGAAATCCCGTTCGGCATCCCCAGCTACTTCCAGGGCGAGCTCTAGGGCTGGCTCGAAAGCAGCAACGCCAACACCGGAGGAGAGTAACTCTCAGTCCAGCATGGCAGCTGCACCGACGCCTGTTCTTTCAAGTGAAGCTGTAACGAATGACGTTGTTAGTGGTAAGCCACCGATTGCAGAGTCAGCGAGTAGCTCAGAGAACAGGATTATTGAAAATAAAACAGATTTAAGCACTAATGCCAGCGATGGCAGTATAACGATTAATGATCTGCCGACTATTACGATTGAACCGACAGCAGCCAATAGCGATAATAATGCATCGGAAACAGTTGAAAGACCTACGGAAAGCCCTGTGGAAAATGTGCAGCCAACAAATTCAACATGAAACAATTCGAAATTTTTGTAAGAAAATCTTCATTTTAGATCCTTAAGAAAAATTTAAGAATCGTCTCATTTGAATTTTTATATCTCATATGTTTTTCATTTCTGTCCGCTATGGAATGTGGCTGTAGTCCTTCATTTATTAAAAAATTTAGCGAAAAGGCATAACTACACTTATTCAATAAGCCGCCTGTACTTTGGAAATTTTCGTTTCTCTGTTTCTAGGTTACAGTATTATATAAATTATTATATAATCTTATAGTTTAGCGTAAACTAATTTATATACTCAAATGCTGAAAAGCATAATAAAATAAAACGTTTCAAATTTATTTAGGATATGGATAGATACTAATAGAAAATGCAACGTTCTTCTTTGCCGTACATAGTTATTAATCAAGTAGCCGATTGATGTCGAAAGTACCACATAAAAATTCAGTCTGTCTGTATCATTATTGCCAGATTTTTGGGGGATATATCACCTGAATGTCATTATATAATGTAAAAATGCACTTAATTATAATTTGGAAATCACAATTTTCCGAAAGATTTTGAATCCCAAATTATCCCCAAAGACCAGAATTTCCTCTTAACTCTTTGGAAATTCCCCTAAATTGGCAACAGTTAACAGTTAAAAAGGAAGTGTGCGGTACACCACCAGTTTTTCGAAAGATGTATCAGTCAACAGAAATATCAAAACACTGACGATGATCATGGCAAGGGCTAGGGCTAGGAAAAAATGCCCTAAAAATTAGGAAATTTTTAATGGCAATAAATTTGAAGAAACACCCTGAAAATAAAATATTAAAAATGAGTTAAACCATAGAACAATGACCTTAAGGACATTTTCCACAGCATAATTTTCGAATTTTTCGTCATTTTTAGTGGATTCTTTCCGAGCCCTAATCGTGACGTTTCAGTCAAATTTTCATGTGGCGTACCCTATGTAGCGAATTCATTTGAATTAATCGATGGAAGCGGACAAAAAACGAAAAAGGAATTCTCTCTATAAAAGCACAGCATGAATGATTTAGGGTGGTAGCTACCAAAAAGTTTAAGCTAAGGCTAAATCTTAATCTTTCGAAGTGAAAGTGGTAGCTACCAAGTCAAATTAAACCGGTCTTAGAGAATTCGATATTCGAAAATGTGCTGCCACATTTTGAAATTTAAGCCCAAAAAATATGGTTTTTACTTTTTTCGAAAACTCTTTCAACTAGCAGGCCGATGAAAAACGTTAAAGTTTGAACAAAAGCATTTTTTTCTTTAGTATTATTTTTAAACATATGTTTTTTGTTTAAATTTCTCTGCTCTCTTCGAATATTCGAACATTTTCATTCTCAAAATTTATGACTGCTTCAATGGGGTAATAAACCAGGTTTAATTGATTTGGTAACTACGAAAATTTAAGCGAGAGCTAAGAATTTACTTAAACCGGCCTGGTAACTACCATCCTAAGAGTACATCAACACGTACACGGCTGGCTGATCAGTCAGATTCAAAGTTTATGTGACGATTAATGTTCCACGATAAATAATCGAAAATCGATAAAAAATTCTAAAGAAGACAAAGCGTCGATGTTGCAACATTTTGCTTACACAGGCCCGTGCGCAGGAATCACTCATGGGGGCGGGGGGTTTGGGTTTAACTCAAGTATGCCTGTTATCTTTACGTTACGCTGTGATACTAATCGAATCCTAAGAGGCCCAAATCTGTTGTGTTAATTTTTTTTTCACAAGAAATGTTGGAAACATGAATATATCAAGCTATGCCTTCAATAAATTTTTTGAAATGGCTTGTAAAAAAATGTTCAAACCGTCTATGGGGGGTTAGAACCCCGATTGTGTTATAGCTGAACACAATGTTTTGCTAATGATTAAAAAAAATATTGATAAATTTTTTCTAATTAGATGGACATTTGAAAGAATTTAGCCGCTTATCAAACATTTGTTCAAAACAAAATGAATAAAACAATAAAATTTCTATGGGAATTCCTATAAAAGAACAATGGCCAGATGAAAAGATCCCGTTAAAATAGTCTACGGCCTGAAAAGATAAGGTAATTAGTTTATGAATGGAATTTGTCAGACAACAAAACAACATATGTTCGGCGAAGAAAGTTTTTTTCTTTTCAATTGTTGATGGAAAAACGTCATCAAGCAATTTTTAAATTATCTTATCGCCGAGAATTGTGATATTGAAAGTGGTTTCCGATTAAGATTGTTGGACATAAGACGTTGTCAGATGTATTTCCCAATCAGTTGATACTGGAGAATTTATTAAAGAAGTTCGCAACTCCGTTTTTAGTTTGGAACATTTACGGAGGAGGAGGATAGAAAAGTGGGCATGTCAATTAGAAAAGCGTACTTTCTCACATTATTCGCTTGCCTAGTACTCTTGAGAGCAGATCAAACTCAAGCCAGATCAGCAGTGAGTATATTCATTAGAGATTAATTCAAATTAAGGCTTTTTTTTACTTTTATCTCTTATCTTTAGAAACATCGCATCATTTCCGGCGTGGCGGCTGCTGATGGCCAATTTCCATGGCAGGTGAACATAATTATTTTTTCTATGGATATAAGAACGTATTTTTGATACAAGTTTGATAAGCTATAACTCTGTGAGAGATTTTTTCCAAACTTTTCGAAGACAAGGCCGAAGTGAACGGTTTCCTCCCATTTCGGGCACGAGGAATCGAATTGAATCATTAGTTTTTTGAGTTGTCGGTACGGCTTATTGGCCCATATCTATGTATGAGTTGAAGTTTGATATTCTAAGCTAACATCAAAATGTGCTCTGAGATATGCCAAGTAATTCGTCTGAAAATACTGTTATGATAAAATGCCGCATTGGGGAACTATACCTGTTTAAAACTAAAAAAAACATTTTTCCTGAAAGTATGCTAATAAATATTTTGATATTTATATCGCTCGTTTACTCCAAGCCTGTCATATCTCTGTAAAACAATGAAGGACCTTAACATAAATTTTTATCATCGGTTACACACAGATGTGAAAGCTAACCTACATATATTTGCTCTCACTTAGAGATCCTTTAATCGTTCTTCAATTCTGATTGCAGGTTATATTGAAGAAAGATGCATTGGACGATCTAACATGCGGTGCTTCGATTATTCACAGTGATTGGGTTCTGACGGCAGGTCATTGTACCTATGGCTTAAGCTCGGTGTTCTTGATCTTCGGTACAGTGTTCCTAGATAATTCAAAAGCGTTGAGTATGACCGCTACGGAATTATACATCCATTCGGATTACAGTCCGCAAACACTGAACAATGATATCTCATTGATTAAGCTACCGCAACGGCTGCAATTTACGACATCAATACAACCGATTTTATTGGTACCCAGTTCACAGGACACGGACAATTTTCTGGGATCGACGGCAGTTATTGCAGGATTTGGCCTAACCGACGATGAGTATTTAGAATATTCAAATCGATTGTTATTCGCTCGAGTGACCATTATCGACAATAGTCAGTGTGAAGCGGTTTTTGGACCAGAGGTTGTAACAAGCTCTACGATTTGTGCCAAGGGATCCAACAATGGCAAACAATCTATATGCAGTGGCGACTCAGGTGGTCCACTTGTCGCAAGTGACCCAAACGGAAATTACATGCAAATCGGGATCAATTCATTTGTAGCGCAGGATGCTTGCAGTGAAGGATTCCCATCTGGATATTTAAGAGTGTCTTCGTATTTGAAATATATTGCGCAAGTAACAGGACTGATAATCAGCTAAAAACATTGAGAAATATAAAATCACTGCTCAATTAAAAGTGTGATGTGTTGTAAAATGTGCAAGGCGGTTATGAAAATCTTTGTTTACGGCTCTTCGGACGGTTTCGTTTGGAAGCTTAGTTTTACGGTTGGCAATTAGTGAAAAAGTTGCAGTATATTTTGAATATCAAAACCATGGACAAAATGATTTTGGTTTGGCTTCACGCAATATTGCACGCAATTTTTCACGCAATACTTCACGCAATATATTCACGCAACGTTGCTTGAAATATTGCACGCAATTTTTTCAAAATATTGCACGCAATCTCGAAACGTTGTGTGTGCTATTTCGTGAAATATGCATATCTTGTATATGTTGCATATGTTGTATATGTTGCATTTGTTGCATATGTTGCATATACAACAAGAAAACTTGCTTCTTCTGGAAGTAAAAGTGCTTTACTTGCCAAGTGGGGAAACACCTTTATGTGCATTTAATTTTGATCACATATTCCCAATCTTCATTTTAAGTGTGAGTAAATTGAAAATGTAAGTACATACGGATAAAGCGTTCAAGTAGAAAAATTCGAATATCTCAAAACAAGAAATTTCGACTTAAGCTACTCTTCCATATTGCCACAGACATGTATATTAAGCACAGTAAATGGCCAGGTGATAATTTTTCTTAAGTGCATATAAAAAAAAATAGATTTTAATTATTTTCTTGTTAAAATGGTCAAAATTAGTGTTCATATTAAACCAGGTATGCACTGCGTGTAAACGATTCAATCGACAATTATGATTTAATTTAAATGCTGTATTTGACATCTCGCACACCATGAGACCTTGCAATGAAAGAGAAATGGATTTTTTTTAAACTTCTAACAGCGGCCCAAAATGGGTTAAATACATGCAATTTTAATAACGCGTTCATTTCAACAAATTTATTTAAGACATTAATATCTACAAGTTATTCACTACATATACATACATATATATGTACATTAGAGTGTCCCAAAGAAAAATTTTTTTTTGGCACAGGCTTTTTTTGAATGCTTGGGGGTAATGTAATTTCTACAATTTTTTTCAGATTTTTTCGAAAACGTTTAGAGGTCGCGCAAGCTCAGTTTTGTCTAGTTAACAGAGCTTTGCGACTTTTTTTAATTTTAAGCATATTCCCATTTATGTCGCACTCTGTTTAAGTCTTTCCGCCATCGTGCCAAAAGAAAAATGTTCAATCTTTCCGTCTGTGTCGAAAGAGCAAAAGGTTCGATTGATCTCATGGTCTATTTTCAACCACAAATTCAAATTTTTTGAAAAATTTTCGTTAACAGTATAAAATAGGTATGATAACTTCTAAAGTTACTATGAAACCATGGAAAACTAATGATACAGTTTGATTCACTATGCGTTTGTTGAAGCGTGTTAATATTAAATTATTTATTTAATCTCGCGGTGGTAAGGAAAAACCCCCAAAAACAATATGTTGCATACACAAAGGGGTAACTTTTAACATTCCCTGCTTATGTGATTGAAAAATTCTCTAGGTTTTCTGTTAATATATCAGAGCTCTGTAAAGTGCTATGTAAACTTTTTGAAAAATATATTGCATACTTTAAGTACAAGTCCTATTTTCATCTTTAAATGCAATTTTATAATATCTACCCGAATTTGTCATAACTTTTTAGGTCAAAAAACATAGTTTTATAGGTCGTACACAGCTTCTTCCCTATCTATATATATAAAAACTAATTGCTATTCGTTATCTCGCTAAAACTCGAGAACGGCTGAACGGATATATCTTATCTTGGTCTTGGTGTTCGTGAAGATCTAAGAAAGGTTTAAAAGGTAAGAACAACTGCCGGGAAAATCCTGAAAATAGCTTTTTCTATGTTCCATACAAACGTTTTGCGCGCGCCTATACAGCTCGTAATTTTCCCCAAAACAACCAGTTTGAGAGGTCTCAGCTCGAAGCGCATGTACTCGCCAGTGAAAACTGGATCTTAGTGTTGTAGGGATGCAGGGCAGTTTTTCGAGTATCTGCCAGGAGTTAGAACAAGATATAAAATTGTTAATAAATAATAAGGACTTTAACTAAATAGAAGATCAAAAGAAACAATTAAATGTTGTGCTCCTTAATGCCTTGATGCCTGTACCAGGGAGACATTTCCTACAGGGTTTTCGGCAACTAGTTTTTGCTGAGTGTGTCGTTGGATCGTAATGAAAATTCACGAGAATGAAATTCCTGGAAAACACTATATTTTCCACTTATATGAAAATCCTTTTGTATTTTCCTGCCTGTGCAGACGTTTCTGTTATAAAAAGCGAGAGAGATAGAGCAAAGGCTTAAGACGCGAACGCGAAAACAGTTATAAAACTCTTACGTATTTAATGGACATCCCCTAATTAGGAAAACGTAAGTGCATATAGACAGATGCTCTCAGTTCTAATATCCAGCAAAAATGTGAGCAAAATGGTAGAAAAACAAATCCCGCGTACGGATAGACTGCTTGACCTCCATACATGTCTTGATAAATGATAGAAGGAGTTGCGCTAGAGCAGTTAAATTTGGCATGGACGTTTCTTTGCAAATATCTATGAAAGAAAAAAAAATATTGTAGAAATCAAACTACCAGATTTGCATGGCGAAGAAAAACGAAAAAAAAAATATAACATTTACGATAAACGGAACATTTTCGCTATGTTCCACAAAAAATAAAAACTCCGCAGAACAAGCGCCTAAAAAACAGAACATTATTACAAATGTACAAGTGTTCTATCCCTTGCAATAATTAGACAGGCAATTTTACAACTGTTCTATGAAACGCCCTCTATTAGCTGTTTTAAAAAGAAGGTCCATCTTAAATATTCCTAAAAGCATGCTACAAAAAAATTGCTAAAAACTGATGTGATAGTCACCGTAACCATATTGCCATTTTGTAAGTGAGCTACGGAACGATAAACTCAACGACAGTTCCATCGTATGATCGTTGCTATTCCATACATAGAAAAAATCTTTCAAATTATCTAAAGAAATTCTTTATTGAAAATCATCGACGTGAAATTTTTCTTTAAAGGCTTATCGTATACGGAAAGCTCTCGTCGGTCTTATCAGCAAAATGTTTTTTTTTTTCGTGTGGCGCCTTCCTTCAGAACTCTACCAAAACTGCAACAACGATAAAGGAAAATGTAATAACCTCATTAATTTCGTATAAAAACAAAAAATACCTATTTGTAACAAACAAACACGGTCACACACATATTAATATCTTCTTCCGCTCAACAATTTGAATGAATCGCCGACCCATTGATAATGCTTCTAAAAATTTGAACCGAAGTGTAAATTTTGAAATTTTCAAAATAATAATGATTTATAAATAAAGCGGGCTTTTAATCTATTCAATGGTGCTAAAAATGTCAGTTACACTCTATGGTCACAATGGGCACAATAGGAAATCGAAGGTAATATCTTATCTGGGGGCAAAAAATGCGTGCACTAGAGCCCCCCGCGCACGATAAGAACTCCCGATCAACAATAATTGATTTACCATTTTCTTGCGTGACTTTTTACTTTTTAACCGCATGGGATAAGCTTGGTCATTAGTAGCGCGCCGTCAATCAACAGCAATGTATCTCATCGGTACGATTCTTTGGTGTCTAGGCGTTGGCCTCCTTGTGCTAACTACCTTGGTGTGCCTATTACGTCAGAAGCCGACATTAATCTTCGATAAATATCCCAGCAAAGGAGGCTTATATTATCTTAAGTACTATATTTCGTTGGTTTTATTAAAGAAATTACGACGTAAATTGTATCCGGAAAAAGAAGACGAAAAACTAGATCAATTCGACGAGCCACAGGAGTTGAAAAGCAATCCGCAGAGTTATGATGTCGTCTCCTTTATGGGTGCCAATGAGCATGGAGAGAAGCTTGTTATCACATTAGAACGCCGTCATCGTGGCGTAATCAAGGCTTGCCTCTATCTCCATCTGCCCGATGAGGGACTGTATTGTTCACCTAGCTTGCCAGATATGGTTTATTTTACAACGAATGGCGACAAGGAAAATCCAGAATTTCGTGGAGCCGGACTACATATATACCCCCAAAAACGTATGCGAAATTGGCGTGTGCATTACGATGGTGAACTGCGGAAGGTTTCAAGCGGGAAATTGTTAAAAACGAAAATTGATATCGAATTCACGTCGTCGTTGGCGTATTTTTATTATAATCGGGATTTAAGTGTCTCGGTGATTGCTGATTCCGTCGCTCGCGAGGCGTGGAATGATACGTTTTTCGGAATGCTCAAATGTGTCGATCAGATCCTGGGACGCCGAACGCATTATGAGCAAAATGGATTCTTAAAGGGCACCATAAAGCTGGGCGAAGACGAATTTCAGATTGCCCTGAAAGCATTCCGAGATCATAGCTTTGGCACGGAGCGGTGTCTGTCAACGATTAATCGTTACGTGTACTTTGCACTCTTCCTGAATGATGGCACAAATATGGTTGTTGGTAATTTAAGTCAGCCTTCGTTCTTCCTGTCGTCGCTGAAGGTCGGCTATATATGCACGCCAAGTGGAGTCTATAAGCCCATAAGGAATTGCAACTTCGAGTTATACTCTTATGGCGAGAAAGGTTCACCGCCGAAGCATAATAATTTTGTTGTGGAAACAGATGAAGCAAAGTACTTTGTGCAGATAACGGAAGAGGATGTGGCAATTCGATTTTTAGGTGGCGAATGGGAGTCGAAGGTATTTAATCAGTTCGTTTTGTGTACTGTGAACGGTGTCAAAGGTCACGGCCTCACCGAATACTTGTATCGCCATGAAGGTGGTCGTCCTGAAAACGTTAGCTCAACCGATCCCGAATGGTATCAAAAAGTGCGAAAATTCGAACGATCGTTGAGTGCAATGACACTTAAAGACGATGGTGAAGAGATGTTTATTTTTTAAATGCTACTCGAAGTGGTTTTTTAGATTTTAAGACTGATTTTTTTTTATGTATGTATATATGTATATGTAGTGAATAACTTGTAGATATTAATGTCTTAAATAAATTTGTTGAATGAAATGAACGCGTTATTAAAATTGCATGTATTTAACCCATTTTGGGCCGCTGTTAGAAGTTTAAAAAAATCCATTTCTCTTTCATTGCAAGGTCTCATGGTGTGCGAGATGTCAAATACAGCTTTTAAATTAAATTATAATTGTCGATTGAATCGTTTACACGAAGTGCATACCTGGTTTAATATGAACACTAATTTTGACCATTTTAACAAGAAAATAATTAAAATCTATTTTTTTTAAATGCACTTAAGAAAAATTATCACCTGGCCATTTACTGTGCTTAATATACATGTCTGTGGCAATATGGAAGAGTAGCTTAAGTCGAAATTTCTTGTTTTGAGATATTCGAATTTTTCTACTTAAACGCTTTATCCGTATGTACTTACATTTTCAATTTACTCACACTTAAAATGAAGATTGGGAATATGTGATCAAAATTAAATGCAGATAAAGGTGTTTCCCACTTGGCAAGTAAAGCACTTTTACTTCCAGAAGAAGCAAGTTTTCTTGCTGTTAGACTTTCTATCAAGAACGATTAAGCTTGCTGAAAGTGATTTTTGATTAACCACAATTGGGAAGCGAAAGCAAAATACTTTTTAAAAACGCTTTACTTGCCACACAGACAAAACGATACCACATAAAATGGAAGAAAAACAATAAGATTTCTCTATGGTTTTTATCCAAGAAGATTGTCTTATTGAAACCATAGAGAAAAACTTATTGTTTATTTTAACGCAAAGTTAAGAAGATAACTTATAATTTTGATATGAATTCTTGTAAAAAACCAGGTCGGCGGGTTCGATCCCTGCTCCAGCGAGCGTCGTTTTTTTTTTTTTTTTTTAAAATAAATTATTATATAAAAATCTGAGAAATTAGAGTTTTTACCAAAATTTTAATAATTGAAAAATTTTTAAAAATATTCTATAGGAATTTCTTGTTAGAGCTTGTGCGTGACATTTTGGGAGGCCCGATGAAAACAACTTGTTTTTATTGTCCAACTTACTCTCTTGCTCCCTGTATTTTTTCCTTAAAATTTACTTGCCTGTTTTATTCTCCATTTTTCCAAAAATTCTTTTGCCTACGACAAGGTTCGAACTCGGACCTTCCAGATTACAAGTTAGCACACTTCAACTACGCCATCGCGAGATATGATTTCAGCTTGCTAGATTGATTATATCAATGTAAGTGCAAAAAAACTGGTTTGTCTTTTTAAACTATGGAATGATTACGGAATTCATATACTTTTTTAAATCAATAAGTCTTGCTTTTAATATTAAAAAGGCTTCTTCTTAAAACGATTTTCTTCCAATAACGAATCTTATCAAAACGTCATTTTTATAAGAATGTCACATAGTTTGATTGATATGGTCACCTTATTATTTTACTATATCAAGCAGTTTTCCATATTCTTCAACAGAAATAATAAGATATTCACATTAAATATGTGAGAATATCTATTAAAATGTTTCAATAAGATTTCCTCTATGCATTCAAAGAGTTTTCTCTATGGAAAAAGCACATCGTTCATATAGTTTAAGAAGATTTCTCTATAAAATCGCTCAATAAGGGGATCTTATCGATTTTATGGGGTCATTTTTTTCTGTGTGAAAGTGGGGAAGCACCTTAAGATTTTGTCTAAAGTAAAAGTTTTTCAAAATACATACGTAAGGTAAAAGTAAGTAAATGCAAATAAAAACAAAGTTAATGGAAATAGAGAGCTTTTCCAGAAGAGTCTTAAAAAAGTTAGGCAAAAGAGTCAAGAGAGCATCTTGAAAGGACTACTTAAGTCCCGAAAGAATGGAAGTAATTGATTTTTGTAAATTATTATTAATTAAGAACTTATGTTGAAGTCCAATAATTGACCATTAAAAAGGCTCTAAGTTAATCAATATAACGAAAATGAAAAGATGATATAGAAACAAACTTAATTTCGATTTTATAGGCGCCAAACTTCGTAAAGCGAGTTCAAAAAGTTGGTTTCTTAACTGCAATGGGTTATTGGGCTATGTCACCATTACGAATAACCCCCGTAACCGTGCCATGATACGCTCTTTTTCCCGTCAAACTTTCCAGTTACTCGAAAAAAAAAAATCGAAAATGGGCAGAAATAAATTCTTACCGGTTATTAAGAGCGCGGTCATAAAAAAAAAATGTGAAAAACCCAAGAAAAACAAATTGAACACTTAACGCCTTTATCCGGCTGGTCGTAAAAATTTATTCCGTCTTCTTTTTGCGCCGATTTTAGATACGCCCAGCCAACAGAATAATTAACACGCGCCCGACGCGCCAACGCGCGGTAGGAAGCCATAAAGTCACTTAAAGTTATTAATTGACTGGATTACGCTTGAGTGTATGGGTGGAAATGGAAGAGCGGAGAGATTGGTTGGGAAAAAAAGGGTCGTACAACAAGTAGCAGCACGGACGATTGCGAGAGTGTCTTAAGGAAGATAAGAACTTTGTGGTCGCAGCTTGTGAGAAAAAAATGAAGATTTGTGAAAAAAAAGTGTGACAACGGGTGGAGAGACTAAGAGCTGCTCATTGCAGTAAATGGACAGGTGATAAAAATTTTTTTTTTTTATTGAATTTTCGTCACGAATTTTTCTTCGTTGTCTAAGTTTGTCGAATTTAATATTAACTGTTATCAATTTCAATTTCAATTTATTATTATTATATTTAAGTTCCTAGTGTGACAAGATGACAAATCTTAAAATACACTAATCATAAAACCAAGATAGGGTAGGTAACAACCTGAATCGAAACACTGTAATGCTTATAAATAAATAAATAAATACATGAATGACTATATATAAACTAATTTAACTAATTTAATTTTAGCATATTTAATATGATTCTTGTTAAAAACCTGGTTGGCGATTCTCCCTGCTCCAGAGCGTCTTTTTTATTTTTAAATTTATTAAAACTAGAAATTAAGTTTTCCAAAATTTTAAAATTAAAAATTTAAAATTTCAAGGATTTGTGTAAGCTTTGTACATTTTGAGAGCCCAGTATAAACTTGTTTTATTTCCAAGACTTCTGCTCCGTATTTTTTCTTAAAATTTACTTCCTATTTTATTCTCCATTTTTCCAAAAATTCTTTTGCCTACGACAAGGTTCGAACTCGGACTTCAGATTACAAGTTAGCACACTTCAATACCATCGCGAGATATGATTTCAGTTGCTAGAATTTGATTATATCAATGTAAAGTGCAAAAGAAACTGGTATTTGTTTTTTAAAAACTATGGAATGATTCACGGCATTCATATACTTTTTTAAATCAATAAGTTTGCTTTTAATATTAAAATAGGCTTCTTACCAAACGATTTTCTTCCAATAACGAATCTTATCAAAAACGTCATTTTTATAAGAATGTCACATAGTTTGAATGATATTTGGTCAGCCCGTAAAATTATTTTACTATATCAAGCTAGTTTTCCCATATTCTTTCAACTAGAAATAATAACGATTATTCACATTAAATTGTGAGAATATCTATTCAAAAGTTTCAATAAGACCTTCCTCTATGCATTCACAGAGTTTTCTATACTGAACTACGCACATCGCGAGATTGATTTAGTTGCTAAGATGATTATTCATAAAATCGCAATAAAGGGGATCTTATCGATTTAACTATGGTGATTCGAATTCATATTTTTCTGTGCTGTAAAGTGGGAAGCTTCTTCAAAACGATTTTGTCTAAAGTTATAAAGTTTTTTATAAAATCACATATTGTTGAAGGTACTATATTAGTATATGCAAAGTTTCTTCGTTCAACAGAATCATAAGATATTCATGATAAATGAAGTGAGCATATCATCTAGCTGTTTCAATAAGATTTCCTCTATAGCTTCAAAGCCATTTTCTCATATGAAAACTCATCTTATGATCGACTTTAAGAAATTTACTTCATATATGCTCAATAGGATCTTATAAAATTAAGGACAAACTTTTTTCTTTAAGTGGAACACTTTAAGATT
Organism: Chlorops oryzae; assembly: GCA_020466095.1. Classification (NCBI taxonomy): domain Eukaryota; kingdom Metazoa; phylum Arthropoda; class Insecta; order Diptera; family Chloropidae; genus Chlorops; species Chlorops oryzae. The sequence continues at coordinate 30,287,025 of CM035808.1, forward strand.
TTTCTAAATAAAAAACTTTATTCAAAATTGAGTTAATGGAATGAGTAATGAGCACTTAGAAAAAAAATTACAACGCGCTGAAAATAGAGAGCTTTTCCAGAAGAGTCTTAAAAAAGTTAGGCAAAAGAGTCAAGAGAGCATCTTGAAAGGACTACTTAAGTCCCGAAAGAATGGAAGTAATTGATTTTTGTAAATTATTATTAATTAAGAACTTATGTTGAAGTCCAATAATTGACCATTAAAAAGGCTCTAAGTTAATCAATATAACGAAAAAGAAAAGATGATATAGAAACAAACTTAATTTCGATTTTATAGGCGCCAAACTTCGAAAAGCGAGTTCAAAAAGTTGGTTTCTTAACTGCAATGGCTTATTGGGCTATGTCACCATTACGAATAACCCCCGTAACCGTGCCATGATACGCTCTTTTTCCCGTCAAACTTTCCAGTTACTCGAAAAAAAAAAAAAACGAAAATGGGCAGAAATAAATTCTTACCGGTTATTAAGAGCGCGGTCATAAAAAAAAAATGTGAAAAACCCAAGAAAAACAAATTGAACACTTAACGCCTTTATCCGGCTGGTCGTAAAAATTTAATCCGTCTTCTTTTTGCGCCGATTTTAGATACGCCCAGCCAACAGAATAATTAACACGCGCCCGACGCGCCAACGCGCGGTAGGAAGCCATAAAGTCACTTAAAGTTATTAATTGACTGGATTACGCTTGAGTGTATGGGTGGAAATGGAAGAGCGGAGAGATTGGTTGGGAAAAAAAGGGTCGTACAACAAGTAGCAGCACGGACGATTGCGAGAGTGTCTTAAGGAAGATAAGAACTTTGTGGTCGCAGCTTGTGAGAAAAAAATGAAGATTTGCGAAAAAAAAGTGTGACAAGGGGTGGAGAGACTAAGAGCTGCTGATTGCAGTAAATGGACAGGTGATAATTTTTTTTTTTAATTGAATTTTCGTCACGAATTCTTCTTCGTTGGATGTCTAAGTTTGTCGAATTTAATATTAACTGTTATCTACTTGGAAATGCTGCAAAATAAATGCTATTGAACCAGTCGTGCACTTCGAGCAACATTGCATGAATGGAAAATTTATAATTTATTTTAAAAGCTAATTAATCAATCTTTTTGACGGCCTCCTGTCTATGACAACATTTTGGTCCAAAATGCGTCTTATAATTCCGACTTTGGCCTCACCAATTTCCATTAGCCTTAGCAACATTTCCTTGCATTTTTCGACTCGGATCGAGATTGGAATTTTTACATAAAGCTAAGTCAACTAATTTTAAATGACTAATAAATATCTGGATAGAGAATTTTAGATCCCTTTTATGTATAAGTAACTCGATCGATTTTTCCTTCTCTGCTTTCCTCTGTTGATCAATTACACGTGCGACGAGTTCGCAGAAGTATTATCCTTTCGTCTTTTTGAGGTTTCGCCGTTAAGATGAAATCTATTTTGACCCGCCGGCTTACGTTTAGATCCTTTTTTTGGGGCACTGGGAGCATTAGTTCCTCCAGAAGGAGCTTGCAGCGACTGCGCAATCGGCACGGCTACCCCAGCTGATGTCGTTTGCTCAACTCTTCCAGTGCCTGATGATGAAGGTAATGGTCGTGTGGGTGCAATCATCAATAGATGAGGACCTGCCGCTGCAGCTCCCGATTTCGATTTCGATGCAACATGATTTTGAGTAATCAGAATTTCTTTCGTCTTCTGCGATTGAGATTTTTCGCCGCGAATTGTTGTATCCACAAGCCGATATCCATTGTGCGGGCCATGTCCGTTAACCAGCCGCTTGTCGTTATTGTTCGGTTCGATTTGCTGTTGCAGTGCTGCTTCCTCTTGTTGTTTCTGCCATTCCAGGACACCAGTCAACAGTTTGATATACTTGATTGCCATTCGCAGTATCTCATTTTTGGACAATTTCTTGTCTGGTGGATGAGTTGGCACCAGTTTTCGAAGCTCAGCAAATGCACCGGAGACATTCTGTTGACGCCAACGTTCACGTGTATTCATGAAAACCTTACGAACTGGTGCCAAAGGCATTCCCAGTTTCGGTGAAACACCAGTGCCATTACCGAAAGGTGATGCTCCACGCGAAACGGTCGATAATTGTGCTGAATTGTTGGATCCTCGTGGCGAATTCGACAAGGAATGTGTACCTAAATTTGTGATTTGATAACGATAATTAATGATAGTGAAAAGACTTTGCAGGAAAAATATTTATGGATAGCGGAACTGACTTTCCAAATCATGTTGATATCCATTTGTCATCCGGAACTCATCATCGTCGTCTTCGGTATCGTTTAATGAAAAGTCCGACAGATCTCCATCGGAAATTAATTCAGATTTTGCAATAAAGTTTTTAAAATTTCCTTGATGCATGCTAATTAAAGCTGGTGGATCTCGTAGTGTTGACCCGTTAACCACCGGATTCCTTAGAGGTATGCAAATGGTTGTTGGTCCAGCAGCGCTTGAATTTGATGTCTCCACTTTGCATGGTGATTGCTCCGCAATATTACTATTTACTGATGACGTCGAACTTCGATCGTCCTGTTCAATATTTGTGTGCTTATTCATTTGAATCCAGGACATTTTTCTTAAAAATTTCAATTTATAAGAAAATTTTGCTGTTTCCCAGCTGTTAAAATCCTCAACTACTCGCTGGAATTTTCAATTTTCAAATGACACCAGACATTTTTGTATCTACCTCAAATGGTTTGAATGTGAAAACTCCTCTCGAATGGGCGGAGCTAAGGACACAATCGACACAACGTTGTTAACTCATTTCGCATTGAGGGGAAAAACTACCCTTGAATGATAGCCACGGCACCGGGTCGTTCAAAAAGTATTCGAATGGTGGTGATTATTTGGACAGCAAAGAAATTAGAAATAATTTTTAAAAATCTATTCCAATTCATGGAAGATCAATTAATAGTATTGAGTTAAATATTTGAAATATATTAAATCAATTTTAATATTTTTCAACATAATTGTTTTTTTTTTTTTTAATGTAGCATTAAAAGTAGAAAGTTTTTTGTCTATAAAAGATAATTCCGGGACAGTTTATAAGTTCGAATAACAGAACTGCAAAGCCTAGCGTAAAGACTTTGATCAAATGGGCCAAAACTATATCAAGTCAGATTTGTAATAGTTCTAGGAATTCTCAAGCAATTCGCAGCATCGCTGGGTCTCAAAATTTTAATGCCTCCAATGTCCTTCTTTATTTTCGCCCCTTTTGTTTATACATGCATAATTAATTTAAATCGAATATTCATTGAGAAAACGAGCCTTGCAACATGATAAACAAATATTCTCATCAAAAATTCATCAGCTCTCGAGCAATTCGAAACACCCATCGGCGCTCTCGGTAAGCCATGACGTGCTTCAACATGAGAACTGTTTCCTAATCTCTATCACAGTGAAACTGAAGCGAATGTCTGCGAATGTCCTTGCGGGTACACTGCATTGCTGAGGGGTTGTAAAATGTATTGCCGAATGCTTTTGTTCAAATGTCGACACCCGCTTGACTTATGCCACATAATTGTGCCACTAATCGGATTAATAAAAAATTAATATCAAAATATCTAAAATTAGTTCGTTGAGTCCGATAAAATATGTTGGAAAAAAATAAAAAAGGCACTCAGACTGTTTGGAACATTGTACGCACGGTATCAGCTCGAGACAGATTACTTCCGAGATGGTTAGGATTCTGGGCGTATTTTATACAACAAAACGGAAGTCGAAGGTGCCAGGTCACGTGACGCTGTTGATAGATTTACGCGACGCCACGTGCCTTTGACCAGAAATCTGGTTGAAGTTTTTTGATTTCTCGATTTTTTGATTGTTCAGTTTTTGTAGCAAAATGTGCACATGCGTTTGTGATAAAAATAAATCGCGTCATTTAAGGGTTAATAAGTTAAGATTTTCGTTCGCAGCAAGCGAAGGGCTATAATTATTTTTATTTAAATCTTTCCGACGTTCACTTTTTGCGACAAAATCCCACCTTCATTGTGAATACCCTTTATACATACATAGATATTGTTGGCTTATTAAATTTGATGCATGAATATAAAATCGAACGCTGTGAATATCACAATCAAATTCTCATTAGGTTTATATTAAAGTAAATAAATAAAAAGGGTACAGTTTCTATACTCTTTGGTATTGGGAAAACTAAATATAAGACAACAACCACCTAGTGTAGGGCTGCCATAAGTCTGACTCCGCTCACCAGGACACTTTTCTCAAAAATTTTCCACTTATAAAAAAACAACCAAAAAACTGTTTATGGATAAAGTCATCAAACATTTATTTGAAAAAAAAATTAACAATCTTCTTAAACATTCATATAAAAAAAAACTAACAATTCACTTAAGGCTGTGTGTCGCATACAGCTGAAACTGAAAACTGAAACTGAATTCCATACAACAGCGACTGAAACAAGTCAGTCACAGTTTTTTTCAGTCGCTGTTGTATGGAATTCAGTTTCAGTTGTTAGTTTCAGCTGTATGCGACACCCAGCCTTTAAACATTTATATAAAAATATTATTTATTCACATACATAACAATTTGACAGTAGACCAGGACAATTTCAGGCTAGACCAGGACACCAGGACAGTTCGTGCAAAACCAGGACAAATCCTGGTAAACCAGGACGTATGGCAGCCCTAACCTAGTGGCTTGCTCGGCCGTGTGGTTAAGCGTGTCGCTTTGTGATCTCGGACGTTTTGCTGTCGCTGGGTTCGAATCCCGCTGCCGGCTGATTTGAACCCACCCGCTCTCGGACGACCTTCGATTCCTAGTCCACGCATTAGCTCGCCCATACCGCCCACCAAATTCAACTCTGATTTGGCTGCGGGGAGGTGAAATTTACCCCTCTACTCCACAAACATAGTTACGGGGAGTGGAAGGCACCCACAAACTGTTGGCGGCAGAGCAACTTTTCATAGGAACCTGCTAGCGGCAGAGAATTTTTCAATGGAACTTTTTAGCGGCAGAGCAAAGTTTCATAGGAACCCGCTAGCGGCAGAGATCTTTTCATGGGAACTTTTTAGCGGCAGAGCTACTGGCAGAGGAACATGTATATATGAATCGATATTTATTTAGATATGTTTCGATAAATACTCCGATACGTCAAAAGTTTGCGTCTTGACCAAATCAGGTAGTGTCTGAACTATATCTCTAAGTCTGCGTCTTGGCTAAATCATGTCGTGTCTGAACTATAATTATAACAAACGTTTGCGTCTTGGCCAAATAAGGTCGTGTCTGAACTATGTCTGTATAACAAAAGTTTGCGTCTTAGCCAAATCAGGTCGTGTCTGAACTAGATATGTATAACAAATTTTATTCCTCTGCCAGTAGCTCTGCCGCGAAAAAGTTCCCATGAAAAGATCTCTGCCGCTAGCAGGTTCCTATGAAACTTTCTCTGCCGCAACTGGTCCTTTTTGGACCAGTTTGGAACTAGACCCAAACTAGACTAGTTGTAATCAGTTTATTGAAAAAATTTTGACGCCAAAATTCTTAGAATTTTTCACTTATTCTATAAGTATATAAATTTTCATCCAAATCGGACGCCATGAATTTTTCGGATTTTTTTGGTTTTTGGTCCATTCTATCTAAACTTCCTCTAGCCCCCCCAAAAATTTTTGGGTTAATATCTTATAATTGTTCAATATACCACTGTGGAAAATATAAGCACTATCAAAGCAGTCTTTCTCTGGAAACGCCACTGCCCTCCAGGTAGAGGCCATTCAAATTGCTGAATTGATTTCAAAATAAAAAGTGATATAATTAAATTATAAAATTATTAATATATAAAAATCGGGTTTTTTTTGCATATATCTCAAAAAATATTCTTTGGAAGAATTTTCGTGATCAGCGATCCTAGTTTAGTCTAAAAACCATCATTTCGTCTCTGCTCTCGCGAAAGTCTTAAATTCTGTAAACTAGTGAAATTGACAGTTGTCATGAGTTGAAAATTGTTAAAACGCTTATTTGAATGAATACATGATAAATTGAATATATTACAGGATTTTCATAGCTAAATAATGCAGATTTGAATTTCTGGCGGGATTTCTCTTTAAAAAATATGATAATCCTGCGAAATAAATAGGAGCATTATCCATTAGGGAAAATAATAGATTTTAGGTACCCACGTGAAATTTTATTTCAAAGGTCTGAAGAGTCTGAAAGGGTTAACGAAAACAAAAATTTTTAAGTAAATTTTATTTATATATGGTATATTTTTTAGTGATAGTTTTATTAATCATTTAAACAGTTCGTTTTGAAAAATTATAGGTATTTTAAATATCTACAACTCTTTACACTGGTCTTTTACAAATTTACAGCATTGTTCAATTTTTACCCATTTATGTAATTATGCATGCATTTATGTAAGTTTTGTTGTACATAAGTAGGATTCAATAACAGATTTACACATAAAAAAAAACTCTTTAATCTTTATACAAATAATAATTGAAGTCATTTTAGCGTTTTCGTTTAAAATTTCATTGGAATTCTGATTGAGTTCAAGCGTTTTTATGAAACCGCAAAAGTTCATGTTGGCATTTTGCTCTATCTAGTGCTATAATACTCTTACGGACCCTAAAACCCCCTTCTATCCTTTCACAAACCCACCCGACGCAATGTCAACTTAGTAATATTCTCCGGTGATTTCGTTAATTGTTCGTGCGTTGGTTAATGTTGCCCATAATGGCGATTGAATACTGGCCAATGAATAGTGCTCGGCATCGAGTGAACGTGACTTCCGCATCGTTGGAGTGTCCTTTCGTTGCTTTGTTAATTCTTTCTTTGCGACGGCAGCAGCAGACGTTGGTAAATTCTCGTCGATGGTATGACTTTTGGCTTTCATCGATTCCTTAGCGGTTTTGGTTAGATGTACAATTTCCTCCATACTTTCACTACTGTTTGGATGTGATCTTTTTGTTCGTAGATCTTTTAATTTTGGCTTTTGTTTTGATTTCTTCGACTGCAGTCCACGAGGAGACAATTCCATTGTCTGTTAGCTTGAGAATGACAATTTATAGGAGGTTGTCTCTTGTGGTGATTCAGCATTTAGTATTTCGGTTTGCGTTTGTTCAATATCGCTACGTTCCTCCACTACTGTATCCAGCTCGAGGGAGGCGAATCCCTGGCTCAGGCTTCGTTCAGGACGTAAACTGATAGCTCGCGACGATCGGTAATCTGAAGAGAAACGTGCAAAAGTAATAGGCAATCCCATTGAAATCATGTTTATGATCATCTGATGATAATATCTTAGAGGTTACTCCTTATGAGCGTATGATGCATTAGAAATGGTGCTAATAGTGGATGGCGAAGTGAAGAATGAAGAAGAAACAATTTATACATTTAAACAATTTAGAAATAAAGTGAGTTCTACTCGCGAGTGAGGTACTTTCAATAGCATACTTTACTTTTTATTTAAAAAAAAAAAAAATTAAATTAGAGGCCATAATTCATTCTCTTTTTGCCAGTTAAAATTTTTTTGAATCTTTAAAGAAAACGTTCTCAAAAACACTTTGGTTAAACAATGCGAATATAAGTGCTCAGGATTTGCATAAAGAATAAATCGAAAGTAATGTGCCATCGATACAAAAGGAATTTGCGAAGGAAATTTTATCTTTGTCATCATTATTTTTTTTATTTTTTAAAAATATATATCGCGAAAGGACTAAAGTGAAAGTATTGCATGAGAACACAATGGAGTCACAAAGAAAAAGCAGGATAAAGGAAAAAAGAAGAGAAGAAGATAACTTAAGTTTCGAGAGCATTAAAAGTCAATCAATGTACAATAAGATGACGTTGAAGCACCATAAAAAGGAGAAGCAATACGAAAATAATAAAGCTCGGTTTTCGCCTAAAAGTATGCAATCGAACTGGCGGAAGGATGTGCGGAAAAGGAGGTGATAAAAGAAGATCTTAAAAACATTTTTTTTCGCGCGATAAAAGGAGTTTGTACCGAGCAATAAAGAAGCGAAAACGGAAACGGAAATGGTGTGAAAACAGTAAAAATATCTGACCCGTACGAAAAGCTGGTGGTCAAAATAAACAGTTTATTCGCCATTAGACAGGTATTGCCCGGTCATTCATTCTGATCGATTTTGAGCGAACTGATTTCAAGGAAGAAAAGTTTTTTTCTCAATTTATTTGCAAACTTTACATTATCTCCCCGCCACATAAAACTTGCATACTTAGAGGCGGGTTACAATTTTTTTTTTTCGTTTTTATAAAGAAAATACCTAAAGTTAAAACTAAAAGAAAAAAGAAAAGACGTCGAACAACAATTAAAAACAAAACAAAACAAAAAAGGACAAAAAGGATACAGGATAACAAATTGTTTTGAGTTTCGTTTGGGGGTCTTCTGTTAATCAATAAATAACTGTCATTATATGTGAATGTATTTGAGTGATGAGTTTGTGTGTTGGTATGTCGCGATGTCTGCACGAGATATGTGATAGAATAGAAGAAGGAAATAACAACACTAAGACTCACTACTAAGCCTATGTATAGGACTAAATCTGACCAGGCTGACAGCATGGTCCTGCATATCATAGTTACGCCTACGATCACGCTCGCGCGCCAATTTTGCGCGCCGCCTCAGGCAGCAGATGACAATTAACGCCAGTATCGGAAAGCCGAATATACAGGAAACAATTGGTATCACAATGGACTCGGGCGAAACTGTAATGAAAAATAATTAACGTAAATTAATGTCGCGTGACGAATTGAAATACTTAAAGTTTCATCAATTGAAGGCAATTCATCACAAACGCCATCAAATTCGAAATCCTTCACATTTTACAAATTAGACGTCATAATTTATATAAATTGTTTGTTTTCTTATTTTGATTATGTCCGTCTAATGATGTCCTTGCTGTCATGGAAGACTTGGGACAACATTAAATAAGAATTACGAACCAAAACAAAGTGTCAATAATAAATGATTTTTTAAATTGGATTAACAATTGTGAATTCTCTTTTCATAAGGGATTCACTTGACTGGTTATCCCGGTTTTTGTTTTTTTCATTTGACAGCAATTAGAAAAATAAAAAAAATTATTTTGACATAGAAAAACTTATGCTGTGGGTAAATGTCACTCATCCCAGCGAGAAAAAACACTGAAATCGGATTGATGCTAAGGATTGTGACTCTTGTTCGTATTTGAGGTTCACAATAACAAAATTTAAAAAGTCAGAAACTGATCCTTTTAAAAATAAAAGTGTTACAGCTGATTTATTGATGACTTTTTCATGCACGAAGCATCTATCTATTACTTTTAGCAGTCAGTGGCGTGTCTAGAGAAATACTGCTTTGAAAGTGCTTATATTTTCCACAGTGGTATATTGAACAATTATAAGACACTAGCGTTACCCGGCGCGCGTTGCTACGCCCCAAATTGAAAGTCGATTTAATGGAAACTCAGTAGTTTTATTGCATATGATAATTATAATATTTTACTTTGTGACAGACAGATTTCAAACTTCTTAATTTTTTTTAAATTCAATAAAAAAAAACCTTCAAACTGGTTCCAAAGATCAATTTACATTTGTCCGTCGACATCTTTGGAATCTCAGGCGACTCCTGGAAAAAGAACTAATTTCCTTATAGTATTGTAGGATTGCCAAAGAATCTATACAATTAAAAAATCTTTAAAAAAATCCTCCATATTGAATCTGGATATATTATTTGAATGTATTCTTTGAAATCTTTTGAACTTCATGTCACTCTTGAAACCAAAAAGATGACAGTTTTCGTTACAGGATTGTAGGATATGTCAAACCAACATCTAAACAATCAACATTTAAGGAATTAAAAAAATCTCTATTAAATAGAACTGCGTTTATAATTTTAATCTTCTGCCCACATCCAAACGCAAAATCCATTTAACTCGTTATTTGTGGGCGCAGCAGCTGCCACTCATCTATAAGAAAATTACAAAAAAAGTCTTTTCACCCATTTTCTACCCTTTCCCCCTTTCCCCTTTCCTTCTTTCCCCCTTTTCTCCCTCTTCTTCCTTTTCCACCTTTTCCTCTCTCTTCCCTCTCTCACCCCTCTTTCAAATATTGAAAATTAAAGCTTTGCAAAATTTCGGGTCATGGTCGTGGTCCGATTATAACCGTAATAAAACAGGCATTCTTTCAAAATTATACCGTACATACATATAACTACGCATTACCAGCTTTAAAACGATACCAACTTCACAATTTCAGGATAAGTGGTTTAAAATTTGCCAATTTCTCTGCGTACTAACCATCCAATTTTTTGCCACTATTCCAGTTATATCAAGGAAGTCTTAACAAACATTTTCACCTCAGTACATCAACTTTTTTAAATATTTTTTAAATTTTCAATTTTCGCGGTTTGTGGTAAAGTCATTCTTTTAAAATTATAGCCTACATATATCTACTCGTAAACAGCTTTCCAACGATACCCATTTCACAACTTAAGCATAAGTGGTTTAAAACTTACCAATTACTCGCGAACTACCTCATCTAGCGGTATCAAATAAACCTATAAACCTTCTCCACTACCTACTAAGTATACATACCAATTTTCATAAAAATCGGTCGAGCGGTTTCGGCGTCCATCGATCACAAATATACAAACATCCATTTTTATATATATAGATTAACCCAAACATTTTTTTTTGGGGGGGGGGGGGGGGGCTAGAGGAAGTTTAGAGAGTTATGGACCAAAAACCAAAAAAATCCGAAAAATTTATGGCGTCCGATTTGGATGAAAATGTATATATAGAATAAGCGAAAAATGCTAAGAATTTTGGCGTCAAAATATTTTCAAGAAACCGATTACAACTAGTCTAGTTAGGGTCTAGTTCCAAACTGGTCCAGAAAGGAACCCCCCCCCAAAATTTTTTGGGTTAATGTCTTATAATTGTTCAATATACCACTGTGGAAAATATAAGCACTATCAAAGCAGTATTTCTCTGGACACGCCACTGCTAGCAGTAGAAATGATCAGCAACAAAATTTTTCAAAATATCCCTTAAACAAATCTGAAGTGAATAAATCCCCATAGTCCTTAGCATTGATTGCATTTTAAAGTGTTTACCAAAGAGTTCTTTTTACTTCAAAATGAATCAAGACAAATTTAACTTTAAAAATGTTTCAAAAAAAGTCGCTTTCAATCTGAGTCTTCGAACCAGCTGGAGCCAAAAGCATTGCTTCGGGCGAACGCACACAAAGAGTTAAATCATCTTGTGTGCTTTTGACTCCTCGTCATCATGAACTTCTTTGTGTCACGAATGACCGAAGCAATTATAAATTGCCTCCTTTATGCTAACAACTCGAGGACTTCCCTTCGGGTTATTAAGTTATTAAAATGATTCGTTTCACAATTTTGTGTTTTTAAGTATTACGAAAAAATAAATAAATCAAATACAATCCAAATGCTAGCGTTGGAGCATACGGCAAAACAGCAGCTCCCTACGACCTTTTTGGGGTTAAGAAAAAGGATGAAAAGGGATTTTCTTAAACTTGAAGAGGTTTGAAAAATGTTTTTTTAGGAGTGCTTAAAGGATATGTACGTTTGTGTGGTTGGCTTTGCGGTTAAATTTGAACTGCAGAAACGGACGACAGTTACTGGCACATCAAAAAATATGATTTTTCGTATCAAAAATGTATAGAATAGTAATCGGTACTATACTTCACGACATCACCAGCCTTCGTTGCATTATAGCAGGCGGTATTAATGCAGGTGGCCGCAGTAGGAACTGCTCTCCTTCTCCCTTTATCCGAACTGTAAAATTTATATTGAATTTCGTTTGCTTCCATTTTTGAACGCTATTTAAAATTTTTATCTTCTTCTTGCGTGTTCAAGTTGGCCCGGCCTATCCGAGGGTCCACAAAATGCGACAAGTTCCTTCATTTTCTTGTAATGGTTACATCATCTGAGGTAAGTTCTACAGTTTCTATGTAGGTCCCATTTTATTTTGTCAATCCAGCGCTGTTTCGGACGCCCTCGTTGTCTGCAATTCTGTATTTTTAGTGTCTAGCCCTTATCAGCCAAGCTGTCCTGAGTTGCTCTCAGGACGTATCCATACTAGTGTAGCCTTGTTTTCCGCCATTTCCCAATAACTAAAGCAACTCCGTAACGGCTACACAGAGAAAAAAATCAACCAGAAAACTGGTTAAATCAAAAGGAAAAACATACAAAACGGCTTCAACAAGGAATATTTTTAATTTTAACAATTTTTCTTGTTGAAAAAATAAAAAATTTTCCTTTTGAATCAACCATATTTCAGGTTGAATTGAAATGATAATTTTCAAAAATGGATTTAAATTTAAATTGTTGAACCAACCACGGACATAGTTGAAATGACAAGATATTTTATAAAAAAATTCAAAAAAAAAATACCTATACAAGAAGAAATGTAAAAAAAAATTTAATTAACGTTCAAAGCAAATGGCCATAGAGCACTCTGCTGAACATGACCCAAAAATAGCCATCGGATGGACTTCATCCGATTTCGTCACTCCGTTTTGGTGACTGCTTTCGCAATTTTTAAAAAGTTCTAAAATGAATACATATCTTATATGTCTTATTTTATAAAACAAATGAGAATTATACCGAACGAAAAGAAATGTAATTAAACATATTTCCTTTCAATTCAACCAAAAATGTTGTTGACTCAACAATTTTCCTTTTGAAATTTTTGTTCTGCTCGAAAATCAAAAGGACTGTGAATAACAATGCGCCCTTTTAAAAAAATCATGGTAACGTTCGCTCAGTGTACAAATGTCCATGTTTGGAACCTGATCAAGACGAGTCAGCCCGGATATCCAGCGGAGCATTTTTGTTTCCATAACACGGACTTAAAATTTTTACTATTGCGGCCACCTATATTTAAACGCCTTGAATTATGTAAAACAAATTTTCGTTCAGCATCTTTCAGTCAGAATCTATTTCTAATTTCCACCGAATATTTGTAATGTCAATCACGATAAAAATGTATGTAAAGTGCACACCCTAGCTCCACAAAAATCTTAAAAATGTTATATAAAAATAGATTCAGAAATCCTTGAGAAAATGTTTCTTCGAAAAAATTAGCGTTCCTTGTGCTCTTCTGTTGTACCTAATTTGAACACGTTAACCCTGGTTGTCCGCAGATGCATACATATGTACGTACATATATTCAGCTCTACTCTAAATGAAGACTTTTCGGGCTTTTTTCACTAGAAAATTTTCCACAAGGACAAAGAAAGTGTCACCAGCGCCAATAAAAGTTAAAATGTGAAATGAGTTTAAATTTTTTTCGATATTCTAGCTCCTTTTATGGTATATTTTCTACACCGTTCGATTGGATGAGGTGGAATTTTTTCGGATCCGTTGATACAAAATTTCCCGGGAATAGGTTTTTACAATCGGACTGATTAAATTTTCGTTCCGGAAGGAATTTTGGCAAATGAGCTAGGTTAGGTTGGGGTGGCTGCCACCACTGAGGGTGACACACTTAGGCCTCACATGGGCCCGTTGTGGTGCCACGAATAGTAATGGGAAAACAAAAACAGAAAAAACGACACAAACATCCACGACCTCAGCTGGGAATTGAACCTACAACCTCTCGCTTCGTGAAAAGTAAAATTGTTGAATATATAGTAATATTCATTTCCCGCAAGGCAGTGTATTAGGCCCCTCTCTTTACCTTCTTCTAACAGCCGACATCCCCACTAGAGATAATATTGTAATGTCAACTTTTGCTGACGACACAGCATTATTGAGCTGCCACCGCGATCCCATGGAAGCATCAAGAATCCTACAAGAACATATGCAATTAATTGAAAATTGGCTCTCTACCTGGCGAATTAATGTAAACGAAGATAAATGTAAACACATTACATTTACGCTAAGAAGGGGTATAAGCCCAACTATACAACTAAACGGAGTTTCCATCCGTCAAGTTGATAGTGTCGTTTATTTAGGAGTCCATCTAGACAAACGATTAACTTGGCGAAAGCACATCGAGGCAAAGAGAACAAACCTAAAGCTTAAAGCATCAAAAATTCACTGGTTGATTAACCATCGCTCTTCTCTGAACATGGAGTATAAAGTTCTTTTATACAATAGTGTATTAAAGCCAGTTTGGTCTTATGGCATTCAGTTGTGGGGAAATGCCTGCGCTTCCTCTATTGAAATAATCCAAAGAGCTCAATCGAAAATTCTCAGAATCATTACAGGTGCCCCATGGTATATTCGTAATGAACATATTCACCGCGACCTACAAATTCCACTCATTAAGGATGAAATCATACGATTAAAATCATCATACAACGATAAGATAAGACATCATTCGAATCAGTTGGCAAGAAGCCTCAGTAACACAACAAGTCGAACACGTTTAAAAAGAAAGGACCTTCCGTCTGCATCTACCGTCTTAGAGGTTTAAGACCGATGCTCTTTTATATGCACCTCGCTCGTGCAAGTCAGATACGTCTGCATCTACCGTCTTAGAGGTTTAAGACCGATGCTCTTTTATATGCACCTCGCTCGTGCAAGTCAGATACGTCTGCATCTACCGTCTTAGAGGTTTAAGACCGATGCTCTTTTATATGCACCTCGCTCGTGCAAGTCAGACCCGTCTGCATCTACCGTCTTAGAGGCTTAAGACCGATGCTCTCTTATATGCACCTCGCTCGTGCAAGTCAGATGATTACCTATCCAAGGATACAGGACCAATGCTCATCACTGGCAAGAACGTATCCGTTCCAGCCAAAAAAGGCGTTACTACGTCTGGCGCACCTCGCTCGTGCACGCCACACGTAAGGATTCACAAAACTCGATACAACGTAAGCGGTGTAACAGCGCTAAACTCTCATCAGCCCAGCTTCTTAAATTGAGGCCCGTTGGAACCAGCAACTATTTATATTTTTCTCTGTATAAATAGAAAATGTGTAGTACTAGATATAAGATTCGAATATTTACTGTTAGTTTCGCAAATTAAGAAAGATTCAGTAAAGTCACGCAAAGTTTAAAAAAAAAAAAAAAAATATTCATTTCCATACAAAATAAAATATTAAAAGCTACCATTAAAGCTATAATGTTTTAAAATTAGCTGTCGGCGCGTCTACTTTACACACCTTGTTCACAGGTTCGTTCATTCAAAGGTGGGACCTTTGAGAGTGGAAAATTTCCACAGTCGCATTTGAACAGCTGCTGGAATACCACTTTTATGTATTAGGAAATTCGACGTCCAAAAATTCCTCATTTCAGTACAGCGCACACCGGGTTAGAACACCCAGTTTTCACAGGTTAATTCGAAATTTCAATTCAAAGTTTTTGCAACAAAACTCCATCTTTCTTGTGAATACCCCCCCATATAAAAACTTTTCAATTAAGTCCCATTTGCTACTGTTTCGGTTAAAGTGTATCGTCACGATATCCTCTCGAAATGTCAAAATTTTCACACAAATTATTTTGTGTTTTTCGGAACGAAAAAATTTAATCGGAACAGTAGCAAACGGGCCCAAGTAAGAGATAAATACTACCATGGTGTATTTAATAAGGTGATAGCAGTTCTACAACAAGTACAACTCGACAAAAACATCAGGAAGGTTTTTGTTGTGCCGAGTACGTCCAAATGTCAAATATGTTGTTGTGAATACAGAAATTTTAATATCATCTAATGAATGCAAAAACAAATTTTGAAAAAAAAAAAAAAAATTTGTGACATTTAAATCGGAAAATAATAAAATAAGAAGAAGACATATGTGCTACTGCTACCACCTTATTAAATACACCTTGGGAAACACCTTGAAATAATTGACAGAAAAGTTTAAAAAAAAAACCGAATATTTAATACAGTTTTTAAGAAAGCATAGAACCAAAATTTCGTTTTACAATAAAAATTCTTCAAATTCTTCGATGAGGTTGTTTCTCCGGTTGAATCGATTTAAAAAATCTTTGAAATGGGCCGGACACTGAGGTTGGTCAGCCTCCTTTTTGCAGCAATGGCGCTCGGATTACAAATACTTGAGGGGTATGTTTGTTCGGTATGTCTTCAAATTGAGGATGATTTTATGAACCATCCTATAACGGATTATTGGCACTCAGGTAAAAAAGAAAAAAACAAAAAACAACAATTTACCTTACATATGTTGTTTAAATTGTTGGCCATTTGCAGACTTATGCGAGTACTTGGGATTGCAAATGGCAAAGGTGCTAATGCTTTACTTTATTGCATGCATTACATGCATATTACTATTCGTGTATGGAGTTTGGAAAGTAAGCTTTATTAATCTCTAATAACTCTCATCATCCAGATGTATTTTTTATAATTTTTTAAAACTTATTTTCAAGGACCGTCATGTGTACCTTTTACCTTGGCTTGGACTCCAACCTGCTGGTATTGCATCTGAATTTTCATACATGCTTAATACGAATGACTTTCAATTTTTATCGCTTGTTTCTGGTGAGATCGATTTGTATTGAATGGATTTGATTGTCTTTAATCGATTACGTTTTCAGTTGGGCACATTGTTGTCTTCATCTTTGGAATTTATGTACACCATTTTGTAACACGGGTCACTAAGGAAGAATATTTTATGTGATATTATATCTCGATTAAACCAAATTTCAAAGGAATATTCTTTATAAATTCTTTATACTTATGGTTTGCTGTGAAAACTATTCTGTGATAAATAGGTTATAGAATGCAAGGAGTATTTTCAAGAAACCAGGTACTGTTGAATGATAAAAAAAAAAAATGGTTCAAGCAAATAATTTACTCATGGGATGAAATTGATGGAGTTTGCTCTTTTGTTATACTATCAAAATGTCCACTAATTTGTGGAAATAAAGACAAAATTAATTCATTGTTCTTCAGTCCCTATGCTAAATCAATTAATAATCGATTCACTAATCAGAAAACCTCCGATTGAAGTCCATACAATTACAAGAGCCGATTGCACAATACAAGAAAAAAAAAAAAAATTAAGCAAAACAAATGTTCATCAACAATTGACTTAAGAGATTTATGGTATTTTTGCTTAAACAAACGAATGATTCACCTTTATCGTGAATGCTTTTCTTTAATATACATTTGTCCCTTACCCTTTCTTCTGCCATCTTTTGCCTCAGATTTTTCTTACTTTCACGATATTCAATTCGATTGAACTTCTTCCTACAAATGGGCTTAAAAATCTATATACATAAAACATAAAGACAAACCTCTAAGCGTTTGACTTCGGATAATAAATAAATTATCCAAGTTTTCATTGAAATGAATCATTTTACTGCGATCTGACACACTCCTTTTCGTGGCAATCGTATTCGTTTTCTTTTTTTGAATTTCATATATTATTAAAACCATCTTTGAATCTATTTTCGTTTCTTTCACTTCAATACAGACGAGTATCCTTTTAATCTCTTGAGGCTTTTTAATATCTTTTTAAAACCGATTACCATAAAAATTTAATGAACATGCAAATTTAATGCTTCTACGTTACGTTAAGGTTATGCTTAAAAATAAAAAAAAAACCCCTTATAGTTGAGAAAATTTTTCTTCAATCAATAAATTCTTGTGTTATGAGCAGCTTTTAAAAAGCATTTTTCATCGTTTGGGGAAAATTCGTCGACACTCTCATGTAAACGACACACGTTCTACAAATACAAAAATGAATTCTTGTCACAAATAGTTTATCAACTCCGATAAAATTGACGTTGACGATGCGCGAATATTTAAATAATTTTGCTCAAACAATTTTTCAAGGACAAAA
Organism: Chlorops oryzae; assembly: GCA_020466095.1. Classification (NCBI taxonomy): domain Eukaryota; kingdom Metazoa; phylum Arthropoda; class Insecta; order Diptera; family Chloropidae; genus Chlorops; species Chlorops oryzae. The sequence continues at coordinate 30,304,781 of CM035808.1, forward strand.
GCTCACTAAGAGCATACTCAGTTGAGATATTTTATTTTTCGAGAGGATTTTTTGGGGGTGTTGTGGGAAGGTTGTACAAAGGTTTGAAATTGTGTAAAACGGAATATAAAAATTTTTTGAAAAGGATTTCGTAGAAAAAATCCTAGCACCGGCTCAATTCATCAACAGATCGGATAAATCCACTATGGTATTTTAATTTGGCTGTAAAGTCTTTCTTAAGGACTTCTGAAACATTCTTAAATGGCATGTCAGTGTACTTTCGCTAAGATGACTCTGAGTACCTTCAAAGTCTGTCAGTAAACATTACCTAATGGAATTCGGTACCAGTATCAATGTGCTTATAGTTAACACCTTACTTTAAATTCGAAAAAAAAAATGATTTCCTCACATTGTCATGTCTTCTAAGGCGTTTTAAAATCGTAGTCTTTTCCAGTCAAGGACCTACTAAAATTCATTCAATCCTCAGCGGAAAGCATTTAAAAATAAAAGCATTTAAGCTGTTGAATTATGGTCTTCCGCTTCTGCTTCACGGATACTTGAAAATTTATGACTTCGGAGGAATTCTAGTTCGCAAAATTCGTGAAAAAAGCAACAACAACAAAAAATGAGCAGACTGAAGCAACACTTTTGATTTGAAATATCACCCGAAGCGGAATGAGTCAAATACAAATCCAGCAGCTTAAGAAAAGTTCGACTCTGCGATGTTGCAAATTTTAAACTTCAGGAATTTCTGTCTCGAACATGCAGCATAAAGGATACAACTTTTCGAAACTTTCTTGTATTTGTTTGACAGCGCACAAATTGAACATTATTTCTTGGTGCGACTTTCTCCACACACGATCATCCAGATACCGTGAAGTCTCTGTCTGCTTTTCTTGAATGGATTCATATGGAGAAACTCTTTGAATGCGGAAAGAAAAATGAATCCGGCAATTCGTTTCATAGGAAGACGACAGTTCTAGAGGACAATGCATTGAGGTTTCACTGTAATTAATATAAGTACCTACCCACCTGCTTGAATTTAAATGGATTCTTTTCAAAGAAACTGTGTCAGCTACTCTTCGATTTTGTTTTTCAAACGTCTTTTTTTTTTCGTTGTCTGTTTTGGACATAAACAAGAATTAATATTCATTTTATGGCATGGTATCTCGAAGCAAGGTGCATTTGATAAAGGACACTAACCGGATGCCAAGAGAATTTCTTTAATAATTTCGTGAAAAGTTTGTTTGGGACTGGCTGTTGTGTGAAATGTTCGCTGAAATGTTTGCTAATTAGCTTTTATGTTCGTTTAACGATCAAAAAGTAAAACTTAAGTTTAATGAAAGAAAATTTAAAATTAATTCGTATGCCTTTTACGGTTCATTTGGTTTTTAAAACAACGCCAAAAACTTCTCGAAACGCACATTTCCGATCGAAGAGGCCATAAATAAATAAAAAATAAAAAAAAAAACTTGGCCATTTAGGGAAAAGGCAAATTGCCAATTCACACATTTAAGATGAAAGTTTTCTTTGTTTTACTCCCAAAGAAGTTAAAAAGGAATGTGAAAATGCAGTGGCGTCGAATTTTATTAAAATATTTGCTGACCCGGCGAACTTTGTAAAGGCTCCAGAAGAAACTAATATGCCAAGAATCTATCGGGCCGATTCTATTTTTTTACCTTCGTTATTGTACGTTTTGAGACAAAAATATTTCCTTCAAGTTACTTATCCCTCTTTTCCTTGACGTTCAAAACCATGTTATTTTCTTTCTCAAATTTACTAAAACTATAAATTGCTCGATGGGATAAAATATTGAGGCTTAGGGGTATGAAAAATAGTTGTTGACCGATTCTGAGACCTATCCGATATGCACAAAAATTTTTCATAAGAATCGGTCCAGCCGTTTCGGAGAAGCTAGGTAACAAACACCGCGACACGAGAATTTTATATAATTTTATAAAAATTCCATAAAAATAATTCACCAAAAAAACTCACAAGTGCAGCTGACGCCGCTAAGTCCACTAACGCTTTTAGCCCGCCACTGGGACACAAAAGAAATTTTCACTTCACTAAATTCAAATCTATTTCGCATAAGCTTGAATTGTGTGGCTCAGTGAGTTTTTAAACAAAAGAAGAATACAAAATTTCAAATCATCGGCCAAAAAATAAGAACGCTCAATTTGTTTGTATGCAGGATATTTTTTTTTTTTTTTGTAATAATCATTCAATAGAAATCTCTTCACATAAAATGAAAGGAGGTCTTTCTTAAAGCATAGCGCATTAAATGAGAGCATTTCCATAAGGAAATCATCAATAAATCCACAAAAAAATTAATATATTATTCACACTCCTAATGAAACGTTTTTATGTTCAACGGCACGAATCAACAATTCGCCGTCCGACCGCACATTCCCATTTCATGCATAAAATTTACATGCGTATAAGAAAATAAATCGCATGCGAATTTTTTATATGAAAGTATATAATCGTATTTCGAGTATATGAAATATGAATATGAAAAAAGAAATGTTCGACTCCAAGGGAAATTTAATCAATGACGGCAAAGTCAATAGCCAAATTTCGTGTAATTTCGTTTAATGATATTAAAATCAATTTCATTTCATGTTTGAATGAACATAATTGTTGCTCCTTGGATCCATCGAAAAGATCCAATATCAAGCCAAATTCAATTATTTTAAACTGATTTCATTCCTAGTGTATATCAACAAAAAAAAAAAAAAGAATGAAAAACGAAAATACTTCAGGATAGTATCTCCAAAGACTTTGGCAAAATGTGTAATTTGCAAATGAGGTCTGAAAAAACAGATTGCGATTGAGAGCCGCAGTAAGCGAATTAGCAATGAACAGGGCCATTTAATTATGAAGCATACACACACTCGACCCACTGTTACGCAACGCAATGTTTTTATAAAGAAAGTGAGAACGTTTTTTTGGCCACTCCAAAGAACTTTGTTTCGAGATTTTGGAAGTTTCAAGGTTCTTATATATTTCTTTTGTTTATGAATTTTTTTTTTTTTTTTAAAGCTCTTAATCCTTTTGAAGTCCATGAGAACAATGCCTTGTGCCACATTTTGAAAATCCTTTCTGATAGACGAAATATATGATATAACGATTTATCTTTCTTTAATGAGTTGGGTATCAAGAATAATAAAACAATTTTGGGCTTCGAATAGAATTGTCAATGAATCATGGGAGACGTCTTTGAAAGACTTTCGAAGGTTTTTCTTTTGTCTGTTGGAGATAGACATACGAAAATAAGAGATAAAGGAAGATATTCTCTAATAAAAGAAAATACAAAATTTTATTTCCAGCGAATTTTTTGAATTTATAAAAACTCAATTCCATAAAAAATATCTATACATTTTCACATCGTTAGGAGAGAATTATTACATCACTTTGGGCATACAGTGCGTATGAGCAACGTTGTAGGAGTGCTTTCACAATTCGTTCCGTACGGTTAATGTCAAAACTTTGATGGACAATGGAAATATTAAATATCCCAATGGCGGATCTTTCGCGTAAGATTTTATATTCTAAATGCCCAAATCAGATTTTTGGTTCTACTTAGTTTGAAAATCTAACGACATGACTGACTCATGCCTTAGTATCATCACATTATAAACAAAGAATGGAAGCAATCAGAGAATTGGTTTGAAAGGAAAAAAAAGCATAACTCGGTTTCGATAAAAAGAGTTGATTTAATTCTAAACATCTTCCTTGATTTTCTAATAAATATGGCGCATTAAGATTTGTTTTAACAAGCTCGTAATTTTTTCTTCAGTCGAGGAAAGCAAATTAGAAAAACGGAGACTTTAAACTTAAGGAATAAATCTCATCGTTCGCTCAGTCTAGACTTTAGACTTAATTTTGTGAAGTCATTATTCCGAATATAGGCTGATTTACAATAAGGCAGTGGCAGTGACAGTGACAGTTTTTGAAATTTTAGAGAACGCTGTTTGATATGAAACAAATTACAATACGTATTAAGAATTTGTTTCATATCAAATAGTGATATCGAAAATCTCGAAAACTGTCACTGCCACTGCCGCTGCCCTGTTGTAATTCAGCCTTATTGGATAACTTTGATTAATCGTTTGAAAAATTCGATGGCTATCCAACAGAGTTCGATGTTGGAGCTCTTTTCCAGAAAACGGTCTCTATTCGAACGTGTGCCTTGACCTACATCAATACCCACTATGGACTAACATATGTGACATACGACGGCAGGACGGCAGAAATCGAATTGCTGACCAAAACCGCGAAAAGGGGATTTTCCTGAGTAATAGTATTTTTTATTGACATTTTGCTTTACTTACCTGTGGGATAGACGATTATTGTTGTAGCACGATTTTTATTGCCAGCAATGAATGTGGCGACCGTCTGCACTGGAAATGCAATTGTCGTCGTTTCGGCCAAGTGTCGTGTTGCGATTGCAGGTAATGTTGTGGCAGCTGCTGTAACCATGTCAGCAGCTAATGTTGCACTCAATTCACTGCCAGTGGAACCAATGCCACCAACGGTACTACCATGCGCCGCTATGAATGGCGGCAATTCGGAATATTGTGTTGCAAATTCACTTAAATTCGCTTTGTGGACTTGGGTTAGAGTTTTTCGAAAAATACTCTTTACACTCGCATTGAATGAATCCGTTGGATGATGCTGCTGCTGTTGCACTGAGGGTGTTTGATTTTTAGCTGACGAAGTTGAATTGAAGCTATTGTTATTGTTATTATGATTGATATTGTTGTTTTTTGTAATTGTTGCTATCGCAATCGGTGATGTTGTTGTCATGGTGTCTAACAGTTTTGTGGCATATTCCAATTTCGCACTCAGATTTTTTTTCAAACTTTTTGTATGTTCCTCTTTGATCGTAATTTTAATAAAATATTTCACAAATATTTAAATTAAAAATTGCGACTTCTAATTTAAATTTCGCACAAAAACTATTCAATTCAATGAATTGTTTTTATTTTTTTCGTAATTTATTTCGTCTTCGCGCCGGCGAAACTTAAGATTTTTTCCGCTCCATTAAGGCCTGCTTAGCTTTTACGTCCACGATATCCTTTAGCCGTCGTAGAACTGTGGGCCAACGAAAAGTTGTTTCAAGCTTTATACGTCATCATTTTCCAGTGTAAGCGAAGAGAGCTTTTCCAACATTAGGTTTTACATATTGAGCTCTCTTTCAATTCCACCAGAAAAATTCTCGCTTCTCTTAATGGATGCTCTTTTCGGTTTTGGACAATAACTTTGGTTGAATTTTATTTGAAGAGGTTCTTTCCTTCAGTTCATTCGAAATCTAAAAATACATGAATCAAAAAATTTCTTCATTGAATTTAAAATAAACACAATTTATTTTGTTTTATTTCATATTTAATTATAGCATGCTAAGTACTCGAATGCAAAATCCAAAATGATTTTGAGGAAAATGACTTGAGGTACCAAAGTCATTTCACTTCGCATCATTCTTCGGTTGGGTGATTATTTGTGTTTTCGTTTTTCGTAAGAATTTGTTTTTCTGTTTGTTCAATTTTGTAAAATTCGATTAGCTTTATGTAAGGAAAACAATTTTGAATTCTTGCCAATATTTTAAAGTAAATTAAAGCAATTATTTTTTATTTATTTATGACCTACTTAATTCAATTTTCTGGCGTGGATATTCCCTCAGGTCTTCAAGAGGGGTCGAGAAGACTTTCCTCTTTTGATTCAAAGTAATATTTTGTTTTTTTTTTGACGATTTCAGTAGTCCACTATCTTAAGCTTAAAGTCGCCTGTATGAATAAGTAGAAAAGGTGTAAGTACCTATTTAAAAAAATACCTGAATATATTTCAAGAAATTTGGAAAACATTATACCGACAAAAATACCCTTGGCCCTTTTAGTGTAAATAATCTAAAATTCGAAGGAAATGCTGTCAAAACTTCCTGCAGTAATGATCTGGTCAATTTTCTTAGAAGGACTGGCCTTTGACCGGCTATATTATGGCAGTTTGCACAATCGAAGTCGGCTAGACTAGTAATGGTAATATGAAAGACTGACAGAAGGCTACATTTATGTCAGTCCATATTACTGCAGGGCTCTCAATAAAGAACTTCTTCATAGCGATTTTTTTTTTATAACGAAAATTCTCAAGGATTCTTCGCTGCATTTTTAGTGCCTTTTTCTCCTTAAAAGGAATATGCCCTGTATCGACTTTTTTTCTGTCCCTTGAAATTCCTTATTGAGAGTTTCGACTGTAAATCAGAATCCTTTCGGCAATCTAGCCCTCTTCATAAAAAATGCAGCCCTACTCTAAATTAATATTCCCCGGGATTTTTTGCCCTAGACAATTTTCTCCGCAGAAAAAGGAAACATATTACAAGCGTCAATAAAAGGAAGAATATGACGATTTTTGCTCAAAAATGTTCAAAATTTTATGTTCCCATTTTGATGAGCTTAGAACGTGAAAATTTCAAAGCTCCTGGGAATTTTTAAAATCGTGCTGATATATACCAAACGAAGCCCGTACAAATTTCAAAAAAAAGTCCTCAAAATGATGTCGAATCCAACATTTCTCAGAATCAGATCATTTGCTTGCCACTCATTTATATCCTCACACGCGCAATGATTCTCGCATGCAAGGTTTTTCAATTGAAAAGTCAAGTGCAGAAAGTTATTGAATTGAAAATAAATTAAAAAAGCGTTGTTGTCAAGCTGGACTGCAGCATATTTCCACGAAAGAAAAGAACAATTAATTTTTAATTTAAAAATTAATGGAATTCACTGAGCTTGCAGGATTAAAGATATCCGCATGTACGTGCCTGCATGGAAATAGTCTACCAGATTTCCCGGAATTTAGTTAATTTCACGCAATCCCGAACGCAAATGGAAATCCTCTTTGGAAGATTTAGCAGCGTTTCAAAGCACAAGCACGAAAAGATATTCCAATTGCATAATGCATCCGAGAATTCGTGCAGTTTCGCAGAATTATGGTTTCCCTTTAAAGCGAGTGCACGAAAAAATTCCAATTATGTTTGTACAGAACGAGTTGTTCCGACAATTTCAATCGGAATCTGTTTACATGTGGTTTCATGCTCAAATGGGAATTTATTTCGGAATCAATTTTTTTTTTGTTTTTTTTTGTTTTTGGCGTTGAGCTTCACTTGATGCAAAACTTTGATGAAGCAATTGAAGGCAAAGAATAATCAATAAAAATTTTATTGTAACTACATGGGCGTGGCAGGTGTCTTACGAATGGTTGGCAGGGGAATCATGCAATTTAAATGTTTTATTTTTCGAAAAAAATTGGTCTTTTATTTGGATCTATGGAGATTTTTGTTGTTGCCTTCACTGTAGTAGAATTATAGTGAGGTAGATAAGTTTTTTCCTTGGCAGAAAATATTTTTTTGTTTTTTCAATTGCTAGCGCATGTTCGAGAGTTAATCCTGCTGGTGGCCTAGGTCCATTTGGACCAGAATACAACATTTGTGCGGCCAATATCTGGAGCTCAGTTAAATAAATATTATTTCAGGCTTAAAAATTTTTTCGTAGACCTGAAATTTTTATATTTACTATACATTTTTCATGGTAAATACACCGTGGACCATATGGCCTCTAAGGCATTTAGTGTAACTTTTATAAGGTCACAGCAGGGTTAAGACGTTAACAATTGGCTTTGGACAAAAATAATAGGTCTCCAACGCTTATGAAAAAGTTTTTGCATCAGTGCTGCGAGATGACTTTTTTTTGTCAAGTGGCGTTTTTTTTAAATATGTCCAAAAAACGCGGAATATCATTCAAAATGCAGGACAAACTTTAGTAAACTTTCGTTGGCAAACCTACCAAATTTATTCATAACTACTCTCCTTTTTATGTTTTAATCGCTCGGTTTCTGAAGTATTTATAAGAAATCGGGGGTTTTTATGCCCTGGCAGGATATTCTCCTGTGACGACAAAAAACGAGAGGTCTGGCAACGAATATTTGCATATAAAGATTGCTATGATTACTATTACTCTTCAAAGAAAGACACCACTTAATTTCATTCCCCGCAAATTTTTTTAATATAAAAATTATCAAATTCAAAAGCTCAATTAAGCGAGCACTAAAAAAAAATTCAATTTAAAATACGCCGATATGTTTTATATTCATTAATTCCTTCCAATCAATACAGAACTTCACTGCGTGCAATTTATTATTTCTTTAAACTTCAATTAAGCGTTGTTTGCGGCCAAACTAATTAGCTCGATTTAATGGCGATTTTTCCTGGAACAGGATTGGGATTAAGACAAAAGCATTTAGAATAATTGAATGTAATTGAATAGTTCCGCTTCTTAATTGAATTGATTCATCGTCAATGAAAACAAAAATATTTCAAATGAATTGCTTTCCAGAAAAATGTGAGAGCTTTTGAAATAATTTTTTTTCTTCCATATTTGAAGGTGGATCATTCGAATAGTCGAAAGTCCTGATCACGATAGTCTTAAGGCTTTCTAAAGGTTATATAAAAATGATCACATGCGTTTTTGGCCTTAATATGACATCATTGAGCTCATGGCATAGTGCGCTATTGCCAATCCATGGAAGAACATCCGTCGTGGCTGGGGACATTCAACACATGTAGCTACAATTTTCAATCAAAAACTCCCGTGTATGGCCACTGGGTCACATATAAAATATATGTTACTTCACACATATCGTCCTCCGTTGTGTTAAGTGGAATTGAAGGTACTTAGTTTACTGGCAATGATGTCACACGAATTTGAACTTCATTCAATGTTCTTTTTATTTATTAATGCCTTATTTTAACAGTTCATATATAGATAGAAATAGTTGGCTTGGTTAACTAAATCAGTTTCAAGAACGTAAAAATAATATTTCGAAACAACCAACGAGCTTAAACTGACCAAAGTTTGAACTTTTAAAGTAAAAAGTTTGCAATATGCTAAATTATGTATTTCTCGTTTCAGTTTTTTGTTTCCAAAAAAGCTGGCCAAAGTTTTCAGTACACTCTCCTTTTCGAAATATTAAAAAAAAAAAACAAAAACAAACTAAGAAAAATTTTCACAAGCAAAAGAATTACCTCTTCGGATGCATTCGTGCAATAAAATATGAAAGAACAACAAAACTCGAAGTCATAAATCTGTCAAAAAATTTAATGAAATATTCTGCGGGCAATGTTTTCTTTCGATTTCATGGAAAAGCTTTTCTTTGGCTATGGATTTTGTTGGTAGATGCCAAAAATGAATTCGATTTCCCTTTTCGCTTTGACACGTGCTTTTCATATCCTTATATTCCCATTTTGATTACCTTATTCACCTCAGGGATCCAGCGACTGAAAGGGCATCGTTAAAGAGAGTTTGATCGATTGACTTTCATTTGGGCGACAATGTTATCGAAAGTATGCAAGCATTATAACATCAATTGCTCGATAAGCACGAATTGTGTGCTATGATATATTTTTGCAAAATTTCCTCTATAACGAATTTCCCACTGTAGGGATTCTTCTCAAGGCTTTTTCGGTACACTTTTTAGGGCCTTTTTTCTCCTTACAAGGAATTTGCCTTAAAATTCGTTATAGACAGTTTCGACTGTAGTCTTAATCATTTTTCATTTAAGGGTTATAATTCATTTGAAGTCAAGACTGGTTTCATGATTAAAATTGTCAAGCTATTTGTCTGAAGAACATAAAAATAAAAAAAAATTGGTGTCTGTAAACTCAATTTACGGACGATAGTTTAAAGTGATAACGTCAAAAAAAAAAAACACTCATTATGTAAGTATAAAATAGAAAATATCAATTATACTTCAATTTTTAAATTGAAATTGCATATTAAAGTTTTAAAAATCAATTTCATAAATATTTTGAAACCCTGTCAATGCTTGGACTTCTACCACTTTGATGGTAGATCTACCACTATTTTCACTTTCTACCACTTCTACCACGCTAGGTCTAAATTTACCGCTTTTTTTATGTATGCATTTGTTTTATTTATTTTATGATCATTTGAAATAATTGAGAGCATAAAAATTGTGTTTCAATATAATGTGTTATTGAAAAATATGTTGGCAGCTTCCTATTGTCAAGAATGGTATGATGAATGAATGGAAAGATAATCGAAACTATCGATGATGATGGTGGTGGTGATGTTGCTGATGATGATGGTGATGATGATCATGATTATGATGGTGATGATGATGGTGATGAAGATGGTAATGATGATGATGATGATAATGATGATGGTGAGGTTGGTGGTGATGATGATGGTATGATGATGATGATGATAGTGATGATGATGGTGATGAAGATGGTAATGATGATGGTGATGATAATGATGATGGTGAGGTTGGTGGTGATGATGGTGAAGTTAGTGGTGATGGTGTTGATGACGGTGATGATGATGGTGATGGTGAGGTTAGTGAAGATGATGGTGATGATTGTGGTGTTGATGATGGTGATGACGATGGTTATGATGGTATTGATGGTGATGATGGTGTTGATGGTGTTGAAGTGTTGATGACGTTGATGATGTTGATGGTGTTGATGGTGTTAATGGTGTTGATGGTGTTACCGGTGTTGATGGTGATAATGGTGATGATGATGGTGATGATGACGGTATGATGACGGTCATGGTGATGATTATTATGACTTACGCACGTGCTTGCTTCATTACGTCCTAAAAAATTCTACGAGTTTTAAGTGTTCCATTTTACAAACCAAATGAGAATTATACTCGTCATGCTAAAATTTTATTCTATGCACTGATGCCAGAACGATGGGTTTTTTTCCATTTTGAGGGATTTTTTCAATTTTACCGTTAACCAAAAATAACTTCAAACGTTAACAATGGCTTTTTTACTGATCACTTTCCCAAAGAAAACAGAAATAAGAGATTTTTTTCAATATCCAAGGGAATAGAGTCGCCAAAATACTGCCTAGCATCAGTGCTCGTTAAAAAGTATGGAGAATTGAGTAGAAAAGGTTTTAAAAATCGGCTTGTATATTACCACGTGATATTAAATGAAGACGGATACTTATGCACAGTACTTTGTTGAATTATTATAGGACCAGCATTAATTTTTGAAGTTAAAACTTTCGAATGGTGGATATTTAAACGTTAAACCGCTCAAACTTGCTTGATTGCATTCACTAACAATTTTCCAATAAAATAAGTTTACATTTTAAAATATATCTTCCGATAGTACTATCGATACTATCGATATTTCAGACTATCGAGGCTATCGATGGTCGCAACTATCGATATTTCTCCAGCTCTATTGAGCAGTGTTTTTCATTCTGATTGTTTTTCGGCAGTCCCGCTCACGGTGAATTGTACAGAGATATTAACACTAATGCAGATAGTTAAAGTACAATGTGGAAATGTGGTATAAGTCAGCAATTGTTTCTGCGGAAAAAAGTACATCTCCCGGTCAAAAATAAATTAAATGGTCACTATAAATATACAGCTTTTTCTTCTTTTTAGCATTTTATATTCCGACTGAGGCCAGGGTCTACTCTTTCCGGTATCGTTCTCCATTTCTTGCTTTTTGGAGCATCCGGTTCACATAGGCCAACTGCTTCTAAATCCTATCTGAGTGCATACAACCATATCTTTTTTAGGCGCCCCTTTGGCCATGTATGGTACCTCGAGTAACAATCCTTTTTTGCAATGGCTGCTTCGTGGGCCCGCAATACATGTCCATACCATCGGAGTCGTGCTTTTCTCATTTCCGCAATAGGCGCAAAATCTTATTTGGAAAGAATCGTATCATTTCCGATATTTTCGAAACACGAGATCCCGAAACACTTTTTAAACGCGAAGTGCGCAATCTAGTTTGCTATCATTCTGAACTGACAGTACTCGTTTTTTGTTTCAAACGTTTTTCATTGCATGCGAACGATTGCTCAATTCCAACGAGTTGGAAATGCGCAACGGGCAACACGCAATCAGCAAAAATCATCAAAAGCGTATACACTGCGTACAATAATTCCATGCAATAGTTGCATGCAATATTGCTCGCAATCTGAATATTTTCAAAAACGGGATACTGTATCAGTGGCGTAGGTAGGATTTTGAAAAGGGGGGGGGGGAATTAAAAATAGTAACAAGTTTTGAAAAACTCAATAAAAACTCAAACTAATACAAGATATATTATTTCAAATTTCATTGTATCACACAATTATGTTGGCATTTCATGCCGGTTGAACCACATTTTAAATCAAAGAGTGAAATTAAGCCGCCTTCGTTTTTCTGAAATTAATTGAAATGGCAGATTTAAACAAAAAACCTAGAGAAAAAGTTATAATATACCTGTCCAATTGAGTTCCTTAAATAAGTTTTAATGCGCTTTAAGCATGAAAATGTCCTTTCGGCTGTACTGGTTGATACTGGCAGCGTTGCTATAATTTTAAGCAGAAGAAAAGTGGCTGGAAAGTGTTCTTTTGAACAAACATCTATAGCATCAATAGCATTTTTCGGCGAGATTTTTTTACGACTTAGATATTGCCTCCAAATCATAACTTCCGCCATTACAGCTGATTATGAGCAAGGGAAAAATTCCTCGTAAAATTTTACAGTTTTCTCCAAATCTTTGTTAGACAAGCTATCATCAAACAGTCTTTGAAATCCTGATAACACATTTTTATGGTTAGAGAACCTCTCTTTTAACTCCTTAACTTGGGCCGCAGTGCTAGCCTTTGGGCAGATTCAGGCTCCATATTATTATTATTATTATTATTATTATTATTATTATTATTATTATTATTATTAAGGGGTAATTTAGTAAGAAAAACTTTTTTATGATTTTAAAATACATAAATGTAAAAATATTTGATAAGTAAGAGGTTGGTATTTTGGTCATAAGTTTTTTTGGCTATTTTATCTTTTTCGTTTTTCATATTTTCCCATTTAAAAAAAAAACTCATGGCAGCGCTGTGTTCGCTTAAATGTAATGCTCGAATTCGTCATCGATTATTCGCAAGCATAGATCTAAAAGTGCACCCTTATGCAGGGTACACATGGGCACATGGGGACGCAAACAAATATGATTCTAAAAAACTCACACGCAACAATCGTGGTTTTTACTTCGTGCATATATACCGAAATTAAAACACATTCATTCCTTCACATTTTATGCGGAAAATGGGGGGGATATATCCCCTTTATTACCCCCCTTACCTACGCCACTGTACTGTATACACTACGTGCAACGCGCAGTCGTGCAATAATGGCGCATTCCATACAACCCGGCAGCGATTTCGTATAATCATGCTATAGTGTATAGCTTGCCTAAGATATGGCTCGATAATTGAGTGAAAAAGTGAAAATATGAGCGAAAAAAAGCCTTTCTGATTTCATAGGAGCCACATTTATAGTTGTAGGCTGGCGTTTAGGCACTTAAAATTTGCGCACGCTCCCCACTTTTCCTATCCGCTTAGCTATCTTATACGGTAATTGAGTTATGGGCCTAAATATGGGGCAAAGTAGAAAAAATTTACTTCAAATTTTGGGCCACATCTCGGAAACGCTACTTAAATCCATCAAACCAATGACTTTTTTGGAATGAGGGAGCCCTAAGCTAACATAAAATAACCATTAGAAAAAAAGTGTCGAAACGCTGTAGCAATTTGTTATAATTCTTTTTTTTTTCTTCAAAAGCGGTGAATTTTGTTTTCTCTCTTTTATCATCAAAGTATTTCTCTTTTACTTAATATCAATGAAGAGGGCCTGAAGTCCACAAAATTAGTGCTTTGCCTTTTTAAAGGCTTTATGCTTTAAAAAAGCAAAAAAAATTTTTTCGCAGTTTTCAATAAAAATATGAAATCATGAATAATTTTTCTTAAGGAAAAGACAAAGAAAAGCTTATTCAAGAGAGCGGTCAGAGCCAATGCATGTAAAGCATTTATGCGGGTGTTATACCTTTTATATGTCATTCTATTTATGAGCATATGCTTAATTTGAATGAAAATGTTTGCTCACAATTCCATTTCAATAGCCTTAAATAACACAGGACTTAATTGCCTGCACACCTGTTCTCGAGGTCATAGCATTTTTTTAGGCGTAAGCCTTGTTAATTTCGTATTGTTTGACAATGATACGTTGTCTCGGTAAAGTGTCATATGCGGGGATTGTGTTTAAGTTTCATACAATAATAGAATTATTTGGGGATGGACAAAATGAATGAAAATAATATATATATTATCAAAAAGATCCATTTTTTTGAATATATCATTAGGGCATTTTTAGAGTAGAGCATACAAATAGCGTTTTGTCATAACTTGTGCCATTTAAGTATGTCATTTGCCATTTGGCAAAAGTCTTTACAATTAGCTAAAATACCATCGAATTTCAAAGCCTTAAGCCAAAGTTTCACAAGAAAATTTGCTTGAAGACCAGAGTAATCATAGCAGGCCGACAATGGATGTGGATGCGATGAACCTCCAACCAACACGATCTGCAATACGGAGTTTGAGCTGGGTGTCCGAGAACAATCTCCATTGGCAACGCTATGGCATGCTTCTTACGTCAATGTGAACAGAGTGCGAATTATATTTGCCTATGGAGTTCATGATATTCCAGCAATCTATCAACACAAAAACCTTGCTGGCAACCTGTTGGCCACTTTCCCGTTACATTTTCCAGTAATTCATTAAGGGGAAAAAATACCAACGTTAACCGAGCAATTATGCTTAGGATAATTCAATTTTTTCAGAAACGCACGAACAATTGTATTTCGGATTCAAATTTATTATAAATTAGTTGGTACTTACCTTATGAAAAAAAGCCTTATTCAAGGTACAAAAGTGTTTTGTGTTTTAAAAGCTTTTTGTTGAAAAGCAACAAATTTTTCGATTTTCAATAAATGTCGAAATTGTTCTTACGGATGTCACACACAAGCTTTCGACGGCGCCAAATGACGTATTGCATATGATGTCTCAGGAGAAATGTCATCAATGTACTAGCACATCTATTATACTTATATTGATATCATATAACTTTACCTATGTGATCAAAAAGTGACTTTTGTGAGTTATGCCTGGAGGCCGTGTGAAAGGTTAGAGGGTTAATTGCCTGCACACCTGTTCTCGAGGTCATAGCATTTTTTTAGGCGTAAGCCTTGTTAATTTCGTATGTTTGACAAGAAGTGTCTCGGTAAGTGTCATAGCGTGTGTTTATTTCATAAATATAGATATTGGGGAGGACAAAATGAATGAAAAATATATATATATATTAGGTGTAGTAAAAAGAAATCCATTATTTTTGCATTAAATTGAGGGCTTTATTTAAGATAGTTAGAATGACCCGATTTAGGTCAAATATGCGCCGTTTTGTTCGATAACTTGTTGCCATTTTAAAGGTAATTTCATTATGCCTCTCTCATAGAAGCCCTCGTTCCTATTAGCAAAAAATTGAGACAGTCGAATTTCAGAAGCCTCTCTTCAAGCGAATGTTTCACCAGCAAAATTGTTCGCCATGGACAGGAACAGATGGTAATCAGTTGGTGCCAGGTCCGGACTATAAGGTGGATGCAGAAGAACCTCCCAACCAAACTCCCGGAGCTTCTGGCGAGTCACTACCGATGTGTGTGGCCTGGCGTTGTCCTGATGGAACACAATTCCTCTCCTATTGGCCAAAGCTGGCCGCTTATGGGCGATTGCTTCCTTCAGACGGTATAATTGTTGACAGTAGAGTTCCGAGTTAAGAGTTTTGCCGTATGGGAGTAGCTCATAGTAGATAATTCCCTGCCAATCCCACCAAACACACAGCAAAACCTTCCTGGCCGTCAATCCTGGCTTGGCCACCGTTTCCGCCGGTTCACCGTGTTTCGACCACGACCGTTTTCGCTTGACGTTGTCGTAGGTGACCCAATTTTCATCACCAGTCACCAACCGCTTCAGAAATGGGTCGATTTTGTTGCGGTTCAGCAGCGATTCGCAGATGGAAATTCGGTCTGTGAGGTTTTTTTGCGTTAACTCGTGTGGCACCCATACATCGAGCTTCTTTGTGTATCCAGCCTTATTCAAATGGTTCCAAACAGTTTTTTGTGCAATCTTTAGCTCTTTTGCAATCGAAACAGTGCTAACATGACGGTCGGACTCGATAATTTCCATGATTTTATCGACATTTTCGACAATTGGCCTTCCAGTGCGTGGTGCATCCTTGACATCGAAGTTACCGGAACGGAATCGACGAAACCAAAATTGCGCATGATTGGCTGTTACAGTATCAGGTCCATAAACGCTATTCACATTTTCAGCCGCCTGGCTTGCGTTTTCTCCCTTATCGAAGAAAAACTGTAAAATGTAGCGAATTTTCTCTTTGCTGATGTCCATTTTTGACAAGCTCTCAAACAAAACTGAATCAATCAATCAAAAAAGTGTCAAAAAAGCTTTTTTAGTAGGAACTGTCATCTTTCTAATGCCCCCTAGCGGAACACGATCGGACTTTTACAACGCGAGATGCAGATAAATAACGCCATCTATTGGAAAAATAATGGATTTCTTTTTACTACACCTAATATATCGACCCCTTTTCGCGAAATTATCGTATTCAGGGCCGTTTTTAGGCATAGGCTACATAGGCTGCAGCCTATGGGCCCGCACCACAAAGGGGGCCTGCACCACAAAATGGTATTGCCTTTTGTTTTTTCACTGCGCAAACGATATGTTTGCATTGCAGTGACCTTTTGTTTTTTTTTTTTTTTTTTTTGCTACTCTAGGGGGGCCCGCACCACAGGCACAGCCTAGGGGCCCAAAAAGCCTAGAAACGGTAGTACTAACCATTTGATGAGCAAAACTAAAAACTTCTTGAAGAAATAAACCGTAAAGTGAAAGGATGAGAAAATGGGTTCTAAAAATATGCACATAAGGATTAGGAAAATCCTAATAGGAATATACATATACTTATATTAAGTAGATATTTGACAAGCATTTTCGAGTTGTGTGGGTCTTTTAAAGATCTTGATGATTCCATCGATTATGGATTAAAAATAAAATAATTCTGAATGCATATTCTTAAGTATTGAGTTTAACCATTCTATGTTCAGATCCACATAATATTTAAAATATATCAAATTCAGAATTACCTAAATATGTATTTACCCCGCAAACAATTTCTATCGCGCAAGAATATTTCGTGACTAGCCGCGGTGATGACTGCAACCAATGCTTTCTTATCGCGGAAGAGTAATTAGGTTGGTAGGTAGGTACTTGTCCGTTCGCTCACGACTCTTTTGGAAGAGCAATTGGCGATACTAATTGTTTAAATAAAGCAAAAGCTTCAATACCATAACGTATGTATGTATATTAGCAAAACATCATCCGAAAGGGACTTTGGAAGTGCTCGTCTGGAAGATGGATATGCGATATATTTCGGATTGCTCGCGTAATTTCAGT
This sequence comes from Chlorops oryzae, assembly GCA_020466095.1. Taxonomy (NCBI): domain Eukaryota; kingdom Metazoa; phylum Arthropoda; class Insecta; order Diptera; family Chloropidae; genus Chlorops; species Chlorops oryzae. The sequence goes on from CM035808.1 coordinate 30,322,149, forward strand.
CAAAACAATATATTTTTTCACATATTCTTTGTTGGTAGAGTTGAGAAAACATCGCCTATTTCCCTTCTAGAAGAATTGCGTAGACATGAATATGTATGCATGTTTGTATGTATGTATGCATTTATGTATGTATGCGACAATTCCTAACGTCCGTGGCGGCCACTTTACTCGATCTGCATGTAAATTTTAGAGCAACGATTGCCAGCGCGATAGCAAAACATGACTAAACCCGCATGGTAGAGCGAGAAATTTTGTAAATAATTCATTTGTGCAATTCCTTGACCGATGCGATTTTGTTTTGTGGCCATTATACACAATTTCTCTGCGGTTATTGCACCATCGGGCATTGTGTGCTGCAATTCATCTTCCTTTACCCGATGGAGACATAAATTATTGCGTTTATATAACAATGCGCACTAATTAGCGCCGTATCCTGACGGCCATCAAAAACAAATACTTTTAATGGAATTTGCTTTTTACTTGCGCTTATAATGGATTGAATAGTGCACACACACACACACACACACACATCAAGCACTTTTGATACCAACGCTCATATACGGTCCGTGGTGGGTTATCTGTTTTTATTCATTTAACATTTTTGGTTTTAAATTACTGTTTTCATTGTTGTTGTTGTTGTTGTAATCGTAATCGCATCATTATAATGCTTATTAAATTAAAATCATCTTTTATGACCACATACAGTGGCGATGATTGTGGGAACGTATGCGATAAAATATATATATTGAACATTTTATTTGAACCCTTAAAGTATGCAAAGAAATGTGGGATATGTGAGGCATGTGTGATATTTTGGTTATGCAGGGAATGAACGGGCATGTGCAGCATATGCGTGATATGGCTAATATTTTTTTATAGCTAAATAGCCATTAAATTGGAAAAATTACCCAATGTTTAATTAACTTTCCCAACATCATATGGCAGAAGATTTATTGACTCTAAATGGCTGTCAGTTACTTTTAAATTGAAAATGTTATGTATGAACTGCTTAAGGCATCGTAAAATTCTTTACTCGAATGAAATTTATTTATTTTCAAATAAAATCAAAATTTAAACACGTTCCTTTCGAAAGTCTCTTCCAGAACAAATTTTGGGCTATTGAATAATTCCAATTTTTTCTTCCGAAGGTTAAACTATCGATGTTAAAGCCCGTTCATTCGTATTTGTCAAGAGCTGCCAATTGGAAGCTTCAATAGTCAAACACAGGAGAAAGTTTTTTCAAACAAACATTTATCGATTGACGACAACGTTCTATCGAATAGGAATAGTGAAAACTTGTTAAATTAATTGAAGGTACTAGAAGTAGGAAGTTTGCTGGTACTTTTGATGGGCCCAGTTGAAGGCATCAAATCTGAAACTTGCTGTCCTTCTCAGCTTTTTGTTGGCGGAAGTGGGATTCTTTCGAATCGCTTCTCCCCGAGGCCACAAAGTTGCTGTCCTCGTAAAAAATTCGCACTATTCGGAAAAGTGATAAGAAATATCTACCATAAATCGATATACGTAGAAAGCCTATATGGCTGACCTTTATATTCCATCTTTAACGACCTTGTTGCTGCCGCCAACGAGTTTTAAACGCCCCACAAGAGCTCCACCAGAATTCAGACCAAGTTCTTGAAGTTCTCGATCGCTTTAAGTGATATAATTAGGAGAATAATTCCTAATAACTTGGTCAAAAATTATTTCAAAATTACCTACACATTTTCACTAGTAAAATTCTTTGCTCTACTGAACACTTTCTTCTAGACAATTTGTACTGAGTTTCTTCCCAGAATAAATAAAATATTTCCACTTACGAAAGTGAACTTTTTTCTTTTGAAAAGAGTATAAGACCGTAAAAAATTTGAGGTCACACTCTGCAGAGCATGTTCGTTTGTTTGCGGTGTTTGCATAGGCCACACAAACACAAACATTCCTCTGCGAAATGCCTTTCGAAAACGATGGAATCCTGCGGAACAGAAATAAATAACGATTTTTTCCGCACGCAAACTTTTCAGTTTTTAGTCTCCCTCTTTTATCCATTGCTTCTTCAATAAATTACATTCATTTGTGCAGAATAGAAAAATCCCTCTTCAATAGAAAAAAGTAAAGCACAAAAAAAAAAAAAAATAAAAAAATTCTTAAAGCCACTAAACTTAATTTGTAGAGTTGGGTAAGCTTAAGAGGAAGTTACTTCGAAGTTGTTTCGATAAGTTTATGAAGAATCTGTTTCCAGTTGCGAAGTTTATCGGGAAGAAAGCAGAACTGTGAAGGCATTTTAACTCAACTTAAGCTGTTTTAAACTATGTTTTCGGAGAATTTTTGGCGTCATCGTTAAGACCGATTAGGGATTTAAAACGCTTAAAAGTCTTTCGTTTGGCAAATTGCCCAACAAAAATAGAGATGACAGCATATTGGATGACAGTGGAGGGTATCGTTTAGTTTCAGTTATCGAAAAAAAATGTTTAAAATACTTTCAATGCCTATCTAGGAATCGTTATAAGTATTGTAGGTTAAATTTCGAATGACCGAAGTTGCAGATAGAGTTACCCCTACAGTGTGGAGCGATCTTAACTCTTTGAACTATCGCTCTTTCTTTTAAGATTCTTAAAAGTTTTATAACTTTTGGGCGAAAGAAATGACATTCCGATAAATCTTGATTTATCTACAAAGCGATTTGAATTTTATTCGAAATTAATATTGAAAGCTCGATATACATACTCATCACTGCCTCCCCTATCTAAAGATGGATCAACGGATTTTTCCAAATATAAAATTTCCTTGAATTTCCTTTCACATTTTTACACTTAATATGTATGTATGGTTGCATTCGCTTCTTGGGTTTTCCGTTTTTCCACATCCTTCACGAAAACATGCTGCATGCGTTGCAGCAGTGTCACTTAAGGCAGTTCCAAGTCACTTGGCTTGGAGTGCTGCGCCGAATGCGAGAGCCCGTTTGCTCTTAAGCGTAACTTGATTACGTTTTCTTGTGGTTGCGGCTTCATTATCTTTATCGGCTTAAGACAGACGAACGTGGTATGGCAACTGCTCACGAAAGTTTATTCGAACGTAAATACTTTTTCCATTCTTTATTTACGCTCATTCGACTCAACCCATTATGCTTCGAATTCGTTCCCGGGAAATTTAAAATCAGTGGAAAATCAGTTTTTCTTTCTCATACATTTTTCGAAATTCGTTGTTAAAGGTTTTTAAGTTAAAAAAAAAAAAACTTAAAAAGAAAATTTTTTTTTGCTTTAAATTGTGAGTAAAATTCCGCTCTCTCATTCGTGTTGAACACGTCACTTAACTGTCAAGCGACATTTTAGATGACAACGTCAACAGCGTTTGAGTTATGAAGCGTAGGACGTGGAAAAATGAACAACTGCAGCTCACGGAGAATAGACGCCGCACACTTTCACACACGGACTAAGCTGTTCGATTATTTTCGCTTCAAGTCAGGCATGTGGCTTGTTCTTTTAGATACATATTAACTAAAAAAAAACAAAAAAAAAAAATTTACATATAATACAAAAAAGATACAAATTACATCACAGCGTCCCCAAAAGTGGTGCTAGCTTTAATTTAGTTGAAAAGAATTTTCAAAAAGAATTTAAACACGTTTAGTTCAATAATTGTTAGCAAAAAATTTGTGAGAAGAGGTATTTTCTCATATAATACAGTGTTCCGAATCACAGCCGCTGACACATTTGGAACAAGGACAAAAAAAGAGAAAAAAATCTATGGAATTTAATGCCGGGCGAAGCTCCAAAAAAATTTACAAATACCGAAGTAAACTAAAGCATTGAATTTTCAAATTGATGAGGATGGTTTTCCAAACTGAAGTGACTTATATATTGCAGAGTAAGTAGAGTTTTTTTTTTACCATAAACCATCAGTCAGATTCCGGCCTGAACGATTTTAGCGTGAAAGATAAGCTTGTTGTGTTCTCATGGCTGAACATGATCTCTTTAAAGCAAGCCGTATACAACAGTCATCAGGTCAGCGACTGAGATGAAAATGCTAAGGATGACGTCGGGTGTGATCAAACTTGATCACATTAAAAGCAAACATATCCGAGGTAGCTTTTTCATTCATACACCCATTACTAAAGCGCTCTAAAATTATCAGATGCGATGAGATTGCCATGCTCAAAGGCGACCGCCGGAGAACCCCGCAAAAAGAGCAATATCCACCATTGTTCCAGCAAACGACCGTAGGGGCAGGCAGACCGAAAAACACGTGGATAAGCCGCATCAAAATATATTAGCAAAGGATGAGTCTCAGCGATGACATTATCCAGGATCGGAATTCCTGCAGAAGCTGCCGAGGTTACTACTCACACCTCAGAAGGAGCATGAGCGAATCCGAAGAGGGTTAAGAATGCCAGCTGAATGTTGCATTGACTGCAACCTTTTTCAGCATTTCCCATTCCGCCTACGAGGGTCCGACGGATGATGGGTTAGTCTCCACTAGTTTTTTGAAAGAATACAATTTTTTTTCCTAATAAATAAAAACTCAGTTTGTTAAATATTTTCCCATCATAGTACCATTGTTTCCAACGTATTTTCCTAAAGACAGTCGAAAACATTTGAGATAAAAAGTGAGATAAGAAAAGAAAATCTCGGTAAACTACTTAAACAAGAAGAATTTTTCGCGTTATATTGTTATATGTTTTTCTGCTTCCTTTGTCATGTTGGCGTTTCCTTGCACTCCTCTGTGTGTACCTAAAATTTTAAAAATTCCCCCAAAAAATGTGTGGACAAGTAAAAAAGCGGAATGAAGGCTTTCGAAGCCGACGTGTTATATCCGTTTTTTTTTTTTTTTTTTTGTGGTTGTTGTAACAAGTTGTCACACTGAGAACTGACGTACCATAACAAGAAAACAGGCACGTGACAAGTGGAAAAAAGACTTGGCATACTTTCTTTTATAGGATAAAAAAGAAAACACTTTTATGTGCCAGACAGATGGTTGGATGAAAAAGCCCATCAAACATTCTACGCCTATTCGGGTAGGAAATTTGAAGTAAGCACACCGAACGTGAATTCAAATTTTCACTTATCCCAAAAAAGAGGAATAAAATAAATTAAAAAAATTCACAAAAATGTTGACAAAAAGCTCCACAAACTTATTCTTTTCCAGCCATTTGCCTTCATGCTGTGAGCCTTGTGTAGGTCGACGAAATTGTCCATTTTTTTTCACTCGCGACAGCTTTTCATTATTCAATGAATTTTTTTGACAGCTTTTTCGTTGCGAAATTTCTTGTTCGATCCTGTTTTTGCTCTGTTTTTTTTCGCTCTTCACCATCCATCGCATTCAATTAAAAATATATCTATCAATGGCTGAAATCTGAAGTCTGAACCGGAACGGAATATTTCAGCTGCCAAATTTTTTTCTTTTCATTAACTCAATTTTATGCAAAATGTAGTTTGCTTATTATATACGGTAGCATTACCTCTATGCGTACGTCTGTTGCATTCAGTATTTTAAGTGGTACTTGAGAAGGACTTGAAAGAATTCGAAAAATATTTTCGGATTTAATTAGGCTCTTTTGAAAATCTCTTCAGTTAGTTTAACAGAAAACAGCATCATTTAGGTGTCTATCTAAGTATTAAAATTTCCACTATGCATATCATTACCCAACAGTTGTACACGTCAAAAATCTTAAAAAGGAAGTACAAAACCTGTTCGTATCCGGGTAAACTTTTACCCAGCGCGTATAGTTTTCAACTCCTTCGAGGCGTGCAGTTTGAAAATTGTTGAAAATTCGTATTTTGAATGAACTCGTTGCAGAGAAAGTTTTTATTGGATTTGTTTTCGTATTTTTTAACTTTTTTTGGTGTTCTATTTCTGTCGAAAGTCAGTGAAATAATTTAAAAGTGTTTTGTATTCAATTGCAACAATAAATTCGTAATGCTGTTACACTGGACTATGAATACTTCAATCATAGTTTTTTGTTAACAGCAGTAAAGTCAATTTTTGTTGTTGTTGTTTTTTGTTACTCCTAAGGGAGAAGAGGGCAAAAGGTAGCTGAGAATTAAACTTTACCCTTATGTTAGTGGCAAGGTACCTTCCCTGGTATCTTTTCCGTTTTCAAAGGGGGTTTTTTTTTGTATTACGAAGGGGTCCATAAAACCGAAAGTCTGAGACAGTATATTGTGTTATATTTTCAAAAATTCTCATTTAGTTTGTTTAAGGTACCCAGGTATCTTGGAACTCTATAAGGGTTAAAGAAGAACATTTTAATGACATTTTTAGAAAGCCGAATCTTCTCATAAGTGGCTTTGTTGTGTCACTTGGATTTATTCTTTTATCCACGTCCCTGCTCAGCTCATCAATACATTCAGAAATAAATGTCTTTGTTTAATTTTTGCCGATATTCATAAACATATTTTTAGGAGTAATTAAAGTACAGGTAAGAACCTGTATATGGTCTCTGCAATAAATTCCCACCAGAAATTATATATTTACGATTTCATTATTTTATTACTTTAAATGAAATGTGCAAAAAAGTTCTTTTCAACCAACAACAGCTAAAGAGAAACTCAATGGTTGCTTTTGTCTCATGCAAAGAGAAAAAAAAAACGAGCCCGAATGAATAAAGAGAATTTTCAACCAGTTTCACATCCTTAAGAGAGCCTTCCAATTCCTTCCAGTACTTGTTTGGTCTTACAAAACATCACATTCAAAGTTGTTTACGCTAAGAAGTGAAAAAAAAACGATGAAATGAAAGAAGCAACCTTTTTCTTGTTCTTTGTAACACACAACGTATGCGTGTTTCGAAGAAGTCAAGTTGCGCATACGTCGGTAGGCATTCAAAATCACACTTCGTACATTAATTGAAACTTTTCGCGAAATTATGGTGTTAATAATGCATGTAATGCATATATGAGTTTGTGTAATTGCTTTGTTTGCTTGGTTACATAAAAATATACAACAGTATACAAAATCCCACACACATACGAACACTCACACACCGACACGAGCACTGATGCGTGGCTGTAAGAGGAAACTTGCTGAGGACAAGCAGAAACGCGCCACATTCAAATGATGCCAAGATGAATGACACATTTTTATGAATGCTGCCCCCCCCCCCCCCCCCCTTTCCTTTTTTGTATCATGAAACCTATTAAGGTGCATACGCGAATGTACTTATGTAAGTGATTTGCATGTGCGTATTTCCCCTTACCATACCTTCATACATGTAAAGACGCTATGAAGAATTTTATGCCTTCCATTTCATTTCAAGTGCCCTTTGAAATGTGGTTATGCAAGAACAGTTTTTGAATTTATTTTTAACGTGAATAGAAATTCGAAAGCGCTTGAAAAGAATGAAATGTGTTGAAAAAATCTGTAAGTTCGATTTGAAAGGTGAATATCATTGGGAACACTTTGAGGAATTAAGTGACATTTTTTATGGGTATTATTATAGAATGAGAACTCTCGATTCCTCTCATAAGTCAAAATATTGGGTTATTTGACATTGAACTAGCATCGATAAAAATCTCCTTTCGTTTGAACGACCCTAGTTTGGATTGGACTAAAGACTCTAGGTCTCCTCTGCGCTTCAAAGAGCCGTTTTTAAAGAAAGATCCCTAGGCTCCATGGCTCGCCATGAAGGTGAGATATGGCTTAAGCGATGTCATAGAATCAATGATATTAATATTATATATGAATAAATTGCTCGAAAGAGGTTCAGAGTCGAACATTGCATAAGAACATTGTGTGTGACGGGCCACGGGATATCGTTTACTTGTATCCTCGGGCCTTTAAAGTTCTCACAGCGTTCATGTGTTTTGAAATGTGATAACTTTGTGAATCACTTCAATTTTCGGTGGTAATTTTTGCTTTCAATTGTTTTTATCGCGATCGAAAAGTTTAAGTCAATTTTCATTATTAATTTTTTTTTGTTATTGGTTTCGTTTTTTGTCAAAGCCATCATCAATATTTATAAACACTAGAGAAATCCAGAAAATGACTGAACAAGCAAAACTGAAAAAGATAAATCGAAATAAAAAGTTGAATAGTTGAATTTTTGCTGATTTCCAATATTTTCAAATAAATTGCGCTCTTGAACTCTGAAATCGATACAAAAGAAAAAAAATTGAAGGAGTAAAGGAGAACATTTTATTGGCGTTCGAAATACACGAGACAGACATTGTATATTTGATTAAATTTCTATGAGATGAAGAGACAAAATCTGTACACAGACAATTATACGGATTGGAAACGGATGCACGCATTTACGAAAGTCACAAGAGACTGCTAATTAATACATTAGTTAATGAGCTTCCCAGAAGTGTTAATTGACGAAGATGTTGATTTGCGATTCTGTCTCATATCAATTTGCGTTCGCAGAAATTTTCTTTGATTCGAATAAAGATTAAAGTACGAGAGCTCGATAAGGATTTTCTAAAGAGCATAAACACTCATGCACGACCAATTGTAAGACATGATGAGAAGAAAAATTTGAAAGGGAGAAGAAGTTTACATTATTCTTTTTCTTCCAGCTTCCCAACTTGGACCGTGGAGATGTTCTGTTTTCGCGTCAATATAAAATTGAGTTCATTCTTAAGGAAAATTTAATATTTTTTTGGAAAAGACTACAGCTATGAGGATTGATGGAGGACCAAGGAACACAATTTGGAGAGCGCCTCTTTAGACAATGGCATTTGGAAGTAATTCATTTAATAAAGACACGTGTTCGTCATTAAAATATTAAAATGAAAAACGCTTTATTTCCATCGAAACAAATGTCTACAAATTAATTTCTTTTATGCCCCCGATGCAAAAGATTCCAATAAAATTAATTCAGGAAGAGTTATCGCTCATGAAGGAGGCATATGTTAATATTCCTGGCAAAACACATTAACCATTTTAGGTATTCATTCAATTCGATTAAAAAAAATTCCATAAGGCTCTTGAAATATTAAAAGAAGCACACACGCCACAGCTCCAAGACAATTCATCTCCTTTCAAGTTCAACACATTCATTGGTGACTTTTGGGTTGCTAAAATATATGAGATTTAAAAGAACTGGTACCGGTTCTTATGACAGATGATGTGTGATCCATGACTGGAGTGAAACGGCGGCTATTTCGATGGGGTTTCAAACATATTGAAGAAATTTTAAAACTAACGTGAGTCTTGATAAAACAAAATTTTTTTTAAATATTCATCCATTTATGATGTTTTTCCCCCTGGAAAAACTGCCTCTGGGTACGCTTGTGTTTCTTTGTGCGTCAACGGATTCGACATAAAGCGATTAATAAGTTATATTAATTGCAAAACAAGGGAATGAAATGAAGGCGTAGATTTTGAGCGTGCCTACACTTTGAGGTGATGTTCCGGCGTGTGCTTTGTGCGTGAATTGAGCTATTTGTGTTATTAAATCGAATGACTAGACTTTGAGAAAGTTTCAAGGGCAGCCCTTGAATTATTAAGGATATTGCTAATTTCAGTTAATTTAAGACGAATTTTCTGTGATAATGTTGGCGTCTGGTATTTAATTTGATTGCCCTGAATTCAGTGTAGAGAGATTGAAAGATATTTCGTTTGCTTTGAAATGTAAATTTGGAATAATTTCCAATGACACGGAAAAATGTAGGATCTATAGAAATTTTTTATGCATTTGGAAGCATATGATTATATGCGGTATAATCTGTGTCGAGGGTAAATTACGTTTTTGCGGTTGTGATTTTTTGTGTCACATTCATTTTTAAATGTAAAGAGTGTTCCTACCTAAACTTTTTAGATGTTCATTTTTTCCTCCATAAAATTCAAGGAAATTATCAATCTTCATTAAAAATGCTTCAAGAATGTGAAAGCCAATGATATGCCCTTGAACAAAATCTTTTCTTAATGATCGGTGATTAATCAAAGTGATGACAATTGAGGAAAAGTGTCAATAAACGCAAATTTAAACAAAAAATCGAATAATCACATTAAAATGGAAAAGTTATTTTGCTAAATCATTTGATATGGATAAGAAAAAGGATAAATACAAAATACATATATTCATAATCATTAATCATATATCATATCTATAGACAGATTCACTGAGTGCATTTGTAGCGTCATCAAAACAAATTTAGCTTAATATCAATTTCTTTAACCATAAAAACCGCTTTTCATTTCTTATTGTCATGTGGGTCATGAGTCAAGCCCTTCAGTGCTCGATATCAATCCCAGAAGACACCTAAATGTCATTAGGAAAGGTCATGCCTTTTGCCAAGTACAAAATTAGACGCATCAGAAATGTACGCAGAGCCAAAGTCCGACTCGAATGTGACCGCATGCTCACACCGACCATAAATGGCAAAAGGCTTTCAAACACATCCACAAAAAAATAAAATAAAATGAAAATAAAAATAAATAAAACTAATCGTGTCTGGCTCCCGCAGCCGACACAGAAAGTGTCAAGTGTGGCACCCCGAAACCCCAAAGCCTTCGTATGCAATCAACATTATTTTTTATGGCTTACCAGTGAACATGGAACAAACAAATCTAATCCAATCTTAATTTATAAATGGTATTTTCTGTTTAACAGCATCATTTGCTTTTCAAATACACATTTTGTTGCCCTTCATGTTCCATTATGGCTGTTCATTTATAGCAGACACTTACCTATGTGTGCATTCACATGTAGCTACATGCAATTCCAAACTGAAATTTGGTTTGCCACATCATCAAAATGAAGTTTCTCCGAATGCTTTCGGTACTCGTCTCTCGGCTCATTCATACATCATTCTAAATATGTAAATGTAAATAATTTAAATAAATGAAACTCCACACAAAGAGCCACAGACTAATATCTGTACTAAATTTACGATTCGTCCAAAAAGGTCCTTGACTCAGAGAAGACGACTCTGGGAGAAAGTCATTTTGAAATTTTATTTCTTTTTTATTCGCATTGTTAAAAGCTCCAGCCATCTGTAGGTGGGATAAAGGTGAGCTCAGTTGCTTTGAAAACGTAAATAAATTTCTGAACAAAAAAAAACCAACTAAAGATTTATTGTGATAAATTTTTGAAAATACAATTACCGGAGGTGTCCGCTTATGGATTAAGAAAATAAAAAGAATTTGTAAAATTTTAACACAATAATACCCATCATTTATCTTCTTTTAGACGCTTAAGACAGAGGCTACATGTTTTCAACTTATTTAGGTTTACGTTTTTTTTGGCGAGCCCCCATTATTGTCTCTATCTCTTTGTCGGGCATTGTCCTTAATCTTGCAGGAATTTTTTGTCAATGTTTTAGAAGAGGGCAAAGGGCGGATTCTTTGGTCGTGAGTAACGTTGATAGCCACCCTTGGGCCATACGAAATGTGTGTTCGGACGTTAAGTGTACAATGAGATTTGATCGTGTGGTTCTATCGGTCTTTTTGTCTTTCTTTCTACAATGAACTTTTTATGGAAGGGATTCGCCTTTTGAAAAAAAACTTGCAATGAGTATAGTGTACAGTCAACAGTTCTGTTATAAAATTCCAATAAAACAAATTTCGAAGGCTTTGTGGTGTCCAAAAATTGAATTGGTTTTTGATGATTTTTACCCACAATTCCAGAGAATTCAATCAAAAATTACTGAGTTACTTCCCTAAATTCTGAGGAATTTCTGACTTGTTCTTTCCTTTCAAGTCCATGTGCAACTATCGCTGGATAAGGAGCTTTATGAGTCGAAAGTTTTCAAAATGATATCATTGATAGGAACAACGTTCTTCGTACAGAAGCCGGATAACTAGATTCGGATAAATGAAATAATTTCCAGTGGGACCTCACTGGAAAGTGAAAATTTGGGTGGGTAGCGGATGGTTTTGGGATTCAAACATAATTTATAGTAATGTTATTCAAGCAGCAAGAAAGACCTTCTTAGCAAGGTGTGTAAAGTAGGAGCGCTACTAGCGAATTTGAAAACATCATAGCTTTAACTTTGTATAAATAAGTAGGTGGTTACTTTGAATAATTTTTTATATGGAAATGGTTGACGCAGTAGACTTGGGCTTTACTAATTCCCACACAATATGGTGCAAGTTTGCACACCAATTTCGTTGTGCAAATTTTCCACAGCTGTGGAAACAATTTTTCATATAAAAGAAATTTTCTTGAATTCAACTAGTACCTTTATGTATTTTTAAGCGGACAACTTCTTTATCCGATGCGCTTATATCCGAAAAATCGAAAGTCCTTTTTTTGACCTCCGCCTCTTCTAAGTTGACTCAAAACATTTTTGGGGCATTTATTAGTTGGAAATTCGACAGAAATTTCCCTCGTTATCCTAACAGCAATAAACTTTACAAATAACTAACAAAAAGCAACGATCCAATGTGCGTATTGGCAGCTATTGGGGTGCCAATTTCATTTTCTAAGAACTTTGTATTTTCCTCCGTTTTTCGTCCAACTTTTCGCTGTAAGCACAATCGACCCCTGAAGGGCTTACAGCTTTTCCTAAACTTGCAATTAATTCTAAATTTTATTTTGTTCGTTTTTTGTTGTTGTAGTTGTTGTTTTTGTTGCGACTTTTATTGTTCGAAAATGTTTGAGTCGTTCAGTGTTTATACATATATGCTGCCTTAAGGGCAGACACGAACAATAAAAACTTGCATCAAATCTGGATTCAAAGTTACCAATATTACCGAAAGCCCAATAAGAGTTGAAAACTATGAACTTAAATTAAAAGCTAATATCAGAAGCTCCAGGGTAGAGGGTTGATTATTGTATTTTGTGGTATATTTTTTTGTTGTTTCAAGTTTGAAACAAAACACATGGTTTAAGGTGTGTGAATATGGAAAGGAATTCTTTGCTTTTTTTACCTTTAAGTTCTGAATTGAACAAGATGCCTGCTGACTTATTCCCATTGGGATTTGAAGTTTTGCAATACTTTCTTCCTGCTGTTATTTGTTGCTAAAGTTTCATTTATTGAGTAACTGGCAAACTTTGTTTTGAGCTTTGCACTAAACCGTATTCCCTGGAAAGAAGCGACCCAGATGAAAACATGGCCTGGTTGAAAGCAAAGAAGCTTTTCCTCTTTAAGGAATTTTCAACGATTTCCTTATCGAAAGAGGACTGTATTTCTAGAAGCATTCGCAGTTGGAAGTAATTCATTTGTTCAGTCTTAAACTTTTTTGAAGGGCAATTCTCGACTTCTTTTATTGTTTTTATGTAATACGAAAAAAAATTCTGGTATAAATAAATTTCGTACCTTTTTTCGGCTTCTCATCGCCTATCCATGCCGTATGCAGAAATGACATATTTTTTGTGATGTGTGAAGAGAATTATTAATGATAAAATATAGCATTGTCGAACGATGACTTGGGAAATTATCATGTCACAAAAACGTCTTTCAGTGATGTAGCTTGGGGTGTCCGAGCAAAATTATTTTTCTATTTTCGCAGTTGCACGTGATTTCTTTCAAAGGTTATGGGTTAAACTATTTTTGAGAATTTTTTCTATTTTTTTTTTTTTTTTTTTTTTTTTTTTTTTTTTGAAGAAAAGGTTTATAGGTTTTACTATGACGATTTTCCCAAAAAGTCCAACTGTTCTGAGATATTTTGAATATTATTGAAGATTTTGAGGTTTTTGTCGAAAGAAAAATATCCAAGTTTTGTTGTCGTGTACATAAACTAAAAATTATGACAATTTTATTGGACAAGGTAATCGTGTAGTGTCAAAGATAGTGAAGTTCCTATTTACTTATTTGCTTTAAAAAAACTTCTAAGGCTATATTATATTATCAGGGCTTGGATTTCGTTGACCTTTATAAATTTAAAGCATACTTTATGGAGTGCAAATTTTGTTCAACTCACATAAAGTTCAGATTCAATTCGATTTTTAACTTCAATATGCAATAAGAAAAATTTTCGCCCCATAAAGTATGCTTTAAATTTATAAAAGTCAAAAAAATCCAAGCGCTGTCTAATAAATTCTCAAAAACGTTATGACAAAAATACGTAGCATATTTAGTGGCGTTGATTGGTTATTTTATTATCGTTGTCAGACCTATTTTGAATGAATATTCTGCGGGAATTTTTTCCCTAGAAATTTTTCTCCGACAAAAAGGAAGCGTTCTTAACATCATTTAAAGCGAGGATGTTATGATATGGGCTTAAATATTTTAAAAATTCTTCCTCTTCCTTTATTTCCACTTTCCATGTGTGATTAGAATGGCGGAATTCGCCGGGAATATTTAGAATCGGGCTGTATTTTTAAAACGGGCCATTTTTTTTTTTCGTTGAAAATTTTTTTCCAAACAACCCTGCTATTCTTTAGCGACCTCGAAAAAAGGATTGTGTTCAGACAATAATGAGATTTCTTCCTCTCCTTAAATTGTTTAGCAATAACTGTACTTAGATCCACAATTTGTATTTTCCTATTTTATAGGTCCTTTGTTAAATAGACCTACATACCTACACATCAAAAGCCTCTACAAAGTTCGATAAATGTGCTCTGGCATTTGGAATATTTTCTGATAGAATTGCCTTCATGGTATAATTTTTCTCTCGCAAAACATGTTTTTGCATTTGCGAAACATAAATTTGCGTTGGCAAACAAGCAAGAACTCTTTGCTCGGAGCATGTGGGTAATTCATGTAATTTTCAAATTCGATTTCCGAAAGATATTCCTGGAAATGTGCATCTAGTTCCACTTAATGTTGTCAGTGTGCGTGCACTTTACTTGGAATCGAAATCGAGTCTGGAATAATTAGATGCAAATTCCGATGGATTTCAAAAGTCGAAAGAGCTAGAGTAAAATTTAATTGTGCTTTTTCGGCAGATTAAGGAATTTGAACTATTGCTGTTTGGCTTGGAATTAAAGCAGAAATGAATTTGACGTCAAAGCAAAGTCTGAATTTCATGCAAATCCTAACGAAACATATAGCAGCTTTGAAAGGATGACTTTTAAAGTCATTTCTAATCAATAAGGTAAGTAAAGATAATTATCCTTTTCGTCCTAAAAATAAGCACAGTGTAATCAAATAAAATCATATTGCATAACTACTTAAGGCTGAGAACACACCGTATTAAACAAAACGAAACAAAACGTTTTCGATTCGTCAGTTAAGAGAAACCCTTTCTTCCTTAGTCAAACCCGACGATTGATTAATCTGGTGTGTTCGCTCTCATAAGGTGCAATGAACTGTTGTTTTTGAAAACGTTTTGATTCGGTTTCGTTTCGTTTCTTTTCGATTGATTTGGTGTGTTCTCAGCCTAATGGTTGGCTAGCGCATATAATATAAAGATAGTTTTAGACAAATGATCAACGTTTACGATCCCGCCTCCATGTTCAACAGAAACTCCTTAGAATATTTATGGCTTTTTAAAAAATTAAAAGCAAAAAATACACTCTTCTCGATAGGTTTTTTGTTGATGGCCACCCTGTAAGTATGCAATAAAATTTTAAATTCTTATATTTCCTCGCTTTTCTAATCAAATAACCGCCGAAAAAGGAAAAATAAAATATGATTAAGGAAAATATCACTCATTCAAAAGCAACTTCAAGCGCACTTCATATCTGTGCGTGATGGCGAACTTGCGACATTCCTTAAAAAAAGGTAGTCAAAATATTGGGGGTTTCGTAAAAACATTTTTTTTTTTTTATATTAAAAGAAAACAAGCTTAGGAAAAAATTATCCCTCACTGCTTTGTTTACACTGACCCAGTTGAGGCATTTTGACATGTAATCCCTGAGAGAGACAGTCTTCGATCAAAGCAACATAAAAGAAGGATTTTGTTCTTATCCCTCAACTGTGCCCATTTCAAATGATTTTATGTTTTTAGAGGAAAGGTCTTTTCATGGGCTTTTCGTAAGCATTGGAACGTGACATTGAGAGCAAAGAAGTTGAAGTGCAGAGAGGAAAATCAGATTATGCTGTAATATTATTATTGCTGATATGTTATTAACGTGGATTTGTATATGTCTATAGCAATAAAAATAACTGGAAATACTTAGTTGTGGACATCGCATGCAAGAAAGCATTAAACTTTAATAACTTTATTCATAAGAACGGCATGGAGGATGTTCACCTATTTCGGATGAAATTCATCATTTTGAGAAGGCTTAAATTTTAATCTTATATTCACATTTATGGTTTGAGGGTTAAGGAATTCAAGCAATTGAAATTGTATGGCATAGATGAAGGGTGGATTAAAGTATCCTCCAAAGTATCCTCAAGATTGCAGTTCTGTATACTTGTAAAATTGAATTAGAAATATCTGTTGTAGCTGGAGACAATGCTTAAGGGTTGATCAATTTTATTTACTTGAATTAATGACGTTCATGCCGATAACCCAACCATGAATTATGATAACAAATTTTATGTGAGCTTTTTTCCTTAGCTCTGTAAAAGGTCAATATTTAGCTGAATAAAAATCTACAATTTAAGGCCTCTATTCAAAAATAAAAGATAATCGTCTTTAAAAATAAAGGACATAGACCTTAATTGACAAAGGAATCATGAAAAGTGCTGTAAAGGCTAAACGTATCTTCATCAATCACGCAGAATGTCATTCGTTCACATTAAATTTGACCTTTACACATTTCAATGTATAAAAGCCCACAAAGAAGGCAAGCTTCATTCACATTGTTTCGTGCCTCTTCTTATGCTTTAATACGACTTAACCTTTTGTGTCTTCGACCGACATCCTTTGGAATTTTATTTAAAAATAGAAATGCCAAATTAAATTTTAATTCGCTTATTCAGTAGTGTCCCGTTTTTTCCAATTTTTTTTCTTTAAAATTTTCCATTTCGCTTGGGAAAAGTAACGATCTTTTTTCGAGAAACGACACAAGTTTGGGTCTCGGTTATTGCCCACATTATCCTGGAAAAACACTTTTACGGTTGTAGTGTTATTGTCTGAAGTTGAAATTTCGCCTTTTTCCTATGAACGCTCTTCGACAATATGCATGCAAATCAGTGTGACTTGAGAGCGAAGAAGCGTAAAATATTTGCAATAAAAATACTTTTCTTAGACAAATCGAAATATTCAGACAAAGACGGAGTTTCTTGAGGGAATGTGAAAGTTTCGCAGTTAAAGTTAAAAGCTTCTTATTTGCGTTTGCAATATTTCAGTTTTCCCTTTGTAATCAAGTTTATACCAATGAAATTAGGAACTTTATGTCCCACATGAAGGAAAACTCTCTTGTCAGTATCTACGAGTAGTTTGGACAATTGTTGGAGGGAAAAAATATTTTTTAAATTAATACAAAATCATATCCAAAGTAAAAGTTTTGTGGCATGTTGAGCGAGCAGTCATCGGCAATGATGCTGTTTCTTTGATTAAAGTTTCATAGGGAATTTGTTTTGGAGCCGAATACACACTATATATAAAAGTCATCAATTTATATGACTTTGAATTGATTACCATCCCAAAAACTTAAGCGATAAGCAGTTAGAAAGTATGTTTCAAACAATTTCTTGTGTGCTATTAAAATCAACCCATAAATAAGTTCTCCGTTTTTGTTTACGTTATTCTCAATATCCATAACATTGTTTATTTAATAAGTCTTCAAGACACGAGAGTTTGATTCTTAACATAATGACCCTTTTTTTTTTAGACATCTCAATATTGAAAGCAAACTAAACTTTGCTAAGCAAACATCCTCATAACTTGATTGATTACTTATTATTGGCAGCATTCCTTGGCTTCTAGCCATTTTGTATGCAAGCCTTGAACTTTTGGCACAATATTTAGAATTGGAAATGTTTTCTTTCCACAATTTTGTAAAAAATAAATTTTGTTTTTAAATACAAATTAAAAGATTTCCACGAACTTTGGCTGCTGTAACTGGCGTTCGAAAGAATTCACTCAATTATTTCAGTAAGTGGAAGGACAACTAGAACAGGCAATCATTTTCTATACAAATATAGGTACTGTAAATGGTATTTAAAATTTGTTCAAACTTTTTTCATTGAGTTGAACGGTTTCTGTCTGATTTGAGATATCTTCAAAAACTTAGGCACAAAGATTTGGAGAAAGGCATGATTTTAAGTAAACAGGTGCGGGAATAGGCTTGATAGATCCATTTTAAAGGGTGCCTCCTTCTAGTACTAGGATCTGTCATGAAAATATACATATTTATTAATATATGAATTCCTTCAAAAGCATTTCAAACCTTTAAGAAAGTAAACCCCACTAAATTAATTAAATCAAACATAGGTACACCTATTTTTTTTTTCAATTTTAAAATCATAATTAGAAAGCGGCGTAACCTCAACCTTCGATATTCATATTGAGACTAATAGGATTCAGCATTTGCCGAGCCCACGAACGTAGGATTTACGAAAATTGCGAGAGAGCAATTTTTGAGACTTGCCAACGTCATAGGATTTATCAATAAATGCTAGACTCGTTTTAGCTGTTTTACTCTTTTGTATGGCATGTGGCACATCTTCTTATCTTTATTGTCTTTGTTGCAATGGAATGCTTGTGGAGATGTTGTGTCTAGAAACTTCTTCCACAGTCTGACTGTTGGCAACATGTTATGAATTAATAATGTGTCACTTATGGCCCGTCAATCTATCGTGTGAGCTCAAAATTCTATTAAATAAAGATCTCAAAAACTGAAGGTGGCAATACCAAATCTCATGCCTATAAACTTTTCGAGCGAAAAATCATTCTTAAGCTTCCAAATCACGAATCTCGAAATATTTTCCCACAGCCATTACACGTAACGAGAGCTCAAATGATTATTTTTCCATTCAAGGTTTAGCATAGAATATTAAGCAAGTATGCAAGAGGAATGTCCTTTGTCTCTAAGGAACTTTGGGCCATGGTTTTCGAAACACATTTTTTGGGTCGATAACGTCGGCATCACTTACATAAGTATATATGTATGGAAAGTGAGCATAAGCTTTCCGCCCCATAAGAACATACGATTTGTAGTTGTACCTATTTATTTCTGCTTTTTGTTGTTCTTGTTTTTCGTTATATTCAATCGCCTCTCACCCCTCTTGGACTCTTTATCCGTTTTTCTTTCAACCTTTAAGCGCTCTTTTACATGCCAACCCACTTACTTACTTTGTAATATTTGAACGACAAAAAAAAGCGCTTGTTGAAATGAAAAAAAAAAGAAAAACTAAAAGAAAATGAAAACACCGACAAAGTGAGGTGATTCCCCCACACCTCACTGTGAATGTTATCTTAAGTAGAAGTTTGGATGAAAACACTTTAGGTGAGTTCGTTCATAATGTCTTATCGTATCTACAATTTTGTGGCTTTTAGCTCACTCGTGGCTTACGTGTCGTATGAGCAACGCGTTTTACTTTGTTATAACGTTAAGCCGCGTCTCACCGTTTCATCCGCATTTCCATTTGTTTTCCCGACTACCGTACGTGTCGCAATACACGTAAGGATCTCTTTCGCCACGGGAAGTCAACTTTCGAATGTCACTTGGCTTGGCTCTCGAAACTGTGCTGTTGTTGTTTTTGTTTTTAATGTACTTCGCGCTTTGAGAAAAATTAAAAATTACAACAACAACAAAATAACATAAAAACATTAAAAAGCTCTTGAGTGAAGCACTTTAACGGGGAATTTAAGTAGAAAAATATGAATATTAAAAAAATGTTGCGGTTCGAATGGGGGTGTGACTTTTTTCCATTAAATCATTTAAAAGGCCATATTTTTTACTTAGTAAACATCAATAAAAACACATTCACGAACAAAGTTTTAATGTGTCTTCTTCTTAAATTAATAAAATCCTTGGAAAATACCTAAGTCTTAAAATTAAACAAGTCTGGATGCTATGAATATTCAGATGAGTCTCACTAAACACCATGCCAGACACACTAAAAATAAAAGCCCTACTTTTTTTTAAATATATTTTTTAATAGGTCAGAAACCAAACTCACTAAGACACACTAACCAGGGGATTTTCATTAGTGCAACAGAAGATCATATGCCCTTTTCCGTTATTTTCCCTTAGGACTGCTGATATAATAGACACATTTAGAAAGTGATCGTTTTGCAACGTCCACTTTTCCTGCTCTATAAAGCTAAATAAATAAGTTAAAAAAAGCTTTAATTTCTTAGAAACTTTTTTAAAGAGACCCTAGTACTGGAGGTACCCCTGATGAGGACTGATCAAATTAGCCCATTCTTGCACTTGCTCTTGCGCTAATCAAGATTTGTCAAGAGAGCTCAACTGCTTCAATAAGACAACTGTATACAAAGACACACAAATCCATTCTCGTGGTAACGCTAAAATATTCTTCACACATTTAGTTTGGTATATTTTCCAATATTTAAAACGGTCGTTTAGAAAAAAAAAAAATTCATATATTTTCCACTCCCTCCGATGAAAGTGAGAAACTCGCTCTTCTTTTCAAAAGTCACTCGAGCATGGAACAAAGTCTGCTCCAGTCAGACTCCAGAGAATGTGAAAAGCCGAAAGCTGGTGCGAAACTTTTACTTTTTCCAATGCAACAATAAAATTGATAAAACAACAGAGCAACACGAAATGTACGAACGTGGAGGATGCACTCAGAATTCGAATTGAATTCACTCTTCGCTAGGATGAGTGTGCAGTCATTGAGTGCACTTGAACCGGCAGCGAACATCTGGCGGTAAAATAGACAGTACTGGAGATTCGAATAATGCATAATGTTCTTGTTTGAACAGTTGTCGACAACAGATGCATGCAACTAGTCGAACAATTTATATGAAGGAATTCGTGCACATCACAATGAAGGAGCACATTTTTTTTCGATTTCAGTGAAAAAACAAAAAAGCTAATTGGCTTCTTCAGTTATGAATATGGCCATTAAGGAAGAAGTAGAAGGACAAGATGATTTGATGTTATTTTAATTAATTAAGCAAAACAACTTCAGGTGACGGTAACAGAAGTTGAAGAATGCCAATTACTGACCCAAGTAGCAAAATGTGGTATTCATTCGGTATTTCATTTCTTTATTCAAACTTAATATGATCAGTTTTTGGTATTTGAATCCTCCTTTCTTTAATGTCACTTAAATCGGTTTTAAAGTAGAGCTGTCACTTTGGTTTTAAATTGGTATTTAATATCCTTCTTAAAGCAGTCTTAGATGGTTCTGAAATTAGTAGCCATATTCGAAGCATTAAATCGGTATGATGGGACGTATTTAATACTTCGAATATCGTACTTAAATTAGTAAAGTGTTTTTCATCAACGTGTGCTGTCAAAATGGAAAAAATTATGGCCACCCTGCATTTCAGTCCGGTGTCGACCACCGAAGGGAATGGTGTACGCTCGGATGTTAAACTTTTCCTAATCAAATTATTATATTTGTATTCCTTCTAATTTGCAGCAATACTTACGATTGTACGAAATTTAAAATGCTTACGAGTTAATCTTTGCAAATTATTTGACTTAAGAAAAGTATATACTAAAACCCCACATAAAATCACAATTTTAAGCACCAGCGCATTGATTTCAGCGTAATTGTTTTACAAAAATATTTCATCAATTCAAACAATTATGAAGGCGCGTGAATTTTGAAGGGGGTAGCAGGTGTAATTTCACCGAAAAAGTCGTTGCGTTTGTAAAATCGCTTCAATTTGGCGTAACGAACAAAAGCCAAAGTCATTTATTTTACTTATCATAGCATTGATGAACACAAATATCTTGTCAATAAAGTTTTAGACAGAACCAACACCCTCTGCGAAATATGTTTTTGTTTCATTTTATCATTAGTATTTAAATCAATGGGATAAAAAGAGATAGAGAATGTTTTTATAAGCTCATAAGCTGTGCTGGAGTTAAGAAGCCTTTAAGAAGATAAAAACTAGAACTTGAAACTTCGCTCTCCTATTTAAGTGGCAATTAAGATAGAAATACGCTTCTCAATTTCTTCTATCGGACCGCCCACATGGGCCCTTTTGCACTTAATTTGGACTTTAATATGTCTTAAAGACGGAGTGCAAACTTTTTGTAGCCTTCTTCACTACTTCTTTAAGTTATGATAATAAACATTTTTGTTACTTGGGGAGAGCTTGCTGGAGTCGCCTTCAAAACAGTGCTGCCCAGCGTAATACTCTTTGATATAGACGGGAATATTGGCGCGTGTTGTTGCGTTTTTTTATTTTTATTTTTCATATACAGCGTGCATACGCTTTGAGAATAGCTGCACTAAAGATAATTGTCTCATAATTAATAATGATATAGCATAATCATTTCGATCCTTAAAACAAAGACCGTACTTAAAGTAAAATAGCCCAACATCTATGGAAGAGAAGAGCTTTTACTCCTACGCGTATTTTTGCGTGCGTATGTAACGTCCGGAAGCACTCACGATAAATCAGTAGGGCAACAGAAAGTATTCAAATTCAGCGCCCAAAAGTGCGCAAATAAATTTTGTTTATTCCGATCGTGGAAAATCTGGTCTTTTTATACCCGACACACTCTGTGTCGAGGGTATATTGCGCGTTTGTGTGGTTGTATGTAACACCCAAAACCAGTCGAGATAGACCACACAAAATATATATAGAAATGATCAGCGTCACCAGGAGATTCGATTTAGACAGGTCCGTCCGTCTGTCTGTCCGTCTGTTTGTATACAGTTATCTTATCGAAGGAGTTGAGCTATCTTGACAAAATTTGGTATACGTGCTCATGGGGAGATGAGTCAGAACAAGTTCGAGAATGGACCCGATCGGACTTTTTAAAGGGGTACCTCCAGTAGTAGGGTCCGTTAAGAAAATGACAAGAACTGCTCTAAAATCGGTGTTTTTTTTTTTTTTTAGATATTTTGATGAAGTTTAATGTTTGAACTTGTTTAAAGGCAAGAAATGTGATTTATAAAAATTGTAAAATTAGGCGTGGCAGAAGGTCATTTTTTCGAAATTTGTCTCCTACACTCGAAATTCATATGGGACTGGAACGAAAAGTTGGCAAGGAAAAAGGAAGCATCTTTTTATCCATAAACATCCTCCCAAAAAATGATTCCTTGATCGGTTCATTATTAAGGGTACCTCCAGTACTAGGGTGTGTGACAAGAATCCCGTGGCGTGTTTTGAAAATTATTTAAGTATGTGTGTCTGTGTCGGACAATAGTATTGTCAGGCTCGCCTGACTATAACACCCTTACTTGTTTGTAGATACATATATCAGCTCTTCAGTAATGAAGAGGTCAACTTACCTAAAAGGAGTACTCTGACGATGCTCGGAATGTGACTAGTCAAAATGTGGAGTATTTTATATATCAGAATTGTCGAGGGCATTGAATAGCGAGAATTGGACTGGATGAAGTTTAATTTAAAAAAAACTGGGCCAAATGTTACAAATGGGAGAATGGACTTTTAATTGACCATACGAGGTCTGCTCGTGACGCAGTTAAATGTGTGAGTGGTTATTTGTCAATGAAAGCTTAATGTTATAAAAAGCCAGCTCAAGGCATTAATTGGCAAATTACAAGAGAGTAGTATTGGTATTTTCGTGACTAGTCAGGGAGCAGTTGGAGAGCATGAAATTGTGCTTATCTTCTAAAAGTCTCAATTAAGCCTTGTCGGTAAAATTTCAATATAAAATAGTCGCGTTCCCAACTGTGTAAATGTGTTGAGTTAAGATATTTCATGTTGCTCTGTAGACAAAATATGTTTGCCTGTATGCATGTCTATCTCTCTTTCTTTCCGTGTCTATATGTATACTGGTTTATTAACGAAATTCTTCTTTTGTGTTAATTTGAAAAATCAATTTGTTGTATACCCGGTTGCGAAACCGCTTAAAAACTCACCCTGTTTTTCAGGATGCAAATGAATTGACTTCCCGCTTTTCATGGTCACAAATCTATACCATCACCCAAAAGCCGGCAAGCGAAACCCAAAAAAAATAAATAAAAATTAATCCGCTGGTTTTCGTTCTTCGAAGCCACCAATAAACGTGAGATTTTTAGCGATGTCTATAGGTATTGGCGCATTCAATTATTCATCGCTCAGACAACGAGCTCATGGAATACTTTGAAAAGCAATGCTTCGAATACCCCAACTGTACGTGATGGCATTAAGTTCTTGTAAGAGCACATTTTTTCAAACAAAAGTATGAGGTCTTAAAGCCTTAAAATATGCTTCATTAAGAGACTTGTTTTCTTTAAAATATTTTGAATAGACGACACCCACACTCGTCATTTCATCATATTATAATTTTTACAAAAATTTTTGCAGATTTATTTTAATACAATTTGGCCTGGCACAGAAATAATTTTTTTTTTCCTTTTTTATTTTCTTGTTGACACATTGCAAAGAAAAGCGTCAGAACACGTGTTACTGATTTTGTTCAAGATGAAATGACACCATGTAAATGAGCTTAAGAGTTTAGGAAATTATAATGGAAGCGTCCTTGTCTGAGAGGCTCTTAGTAACCCGACTTTTGACGTTTTAAAAAAGCCAAATGTCCTCGTAGATTTCTCTTGTATACACGAACCGCAAAAGGTTATGCGTGTGTACTAGAAGAAAATGCTGGGAAAGGAGTTTTCTCTTTTCTTTTGCATGCGAAACGCGACAGAAATCCGTCAAAGTCTGATTTAAAAAATTTCCTTGATTTAAATCCGAAGCAAAATTTAATTGCGGAATGCACTATAGAAAATTGTACAGCCATTTTCTTTTTTCCTTTTCCATATGAGTGACTCTTTTGGTTCAGTTCGTGGTTTGCGGTTTGCGCTTGGGTTGATTCAACTTCAAAAATTTTATTGAAAAGTTCTTGTTTTCTGGTTGCTTGCACAATGGCAAGAAGTTGCGGAACAATTTACGAAATTTACGAAAAGCTTTATTAAATTGCATGACAAACGGTCAGAGCTATATGCTTGCGATAATTTGGAAAATTATTGTGGAAAATGTGTTGTTTTGAGTTCGAGACATTTACGAGGATGAAATTTTTGAATGTATCCGCGGGCCACTCTTAATGCTTTTAACAATTTCTTTCGCCCTCTAGAACAATGATCATATAAACAGCGAGAGATCGTCACACATTTATTCGAGATGGTCTTTTTTCGTTTGTTCGGCTCAATCTTAGGCCGGTTTTTTTCGATATACAGACTCAACTGTTGGGCAACTGTTGAGTAATATTCGGCTTAACGGTGCTCTACCAAGTGAGTGTTCGTAACATGCTGACTGAGCAGACTCCATTTTTTGGTAGCGAAATTTATGAAGCTACTTTTGCTCAACATGTTGAAAGACAACTGATTCAAAAAATAAAATGAATCGAAAACTAGAAATGCTTCTCCAATTCATGTTGTGCGTAATGTACTTCATGTTCCCAGCGAAAAAAAAAAAAAACAGTTGAGAATATTCGCTCTCAACAGTTGCTCAACGGTGGAGTCTGCTGAAGGCACCCATTGTGATTTTTTTCAAAATACAATAGCATATTTTCAGGAAAATAATTTTCACAGAATAAAGAATTTTGGTGGCAAACATTTTTGGCTTCATTAGAGGCTCATTACACAGGGCAACAATTTTGACGTGACCAAATGTTTCGGAGAAAAAGACTGCAGTTTCAAAGAGTCTTCGACGAGTATAACAACGTTTTTTTTTTTTAGCAGAAAAACTCAACATTACCCTTCTTCTTCTGTTTTTTGGCAAACATTTTTCAGCCTTGAGGTGGCAAAACGGAATGAAGAAGTATTCGGATGGAGTTGATGTATTGAAATAATGGTTAATATATATATTAGTTAGTACAACAATTATTTTGATTGAGTCTAGTACTACAACTTTGTCATACGAAGGAAAGAGAAATATGGAACAGTTTACGAGGTATGGCCAAAAGTAAGTGCGCAACTTAGTTCTTGGCCAAATTTTTTTTAAATCGCTAAAAACCTCGAACGAATCCGAATAAACTAAGTATGAGGCGTTGTTATACTCGTCAGAGACTCTCAGAAACGGCAGTGTTTTTCTCCGAAACATTTAATGTGTTGCCCAGTGTTATTTGTTCGCGTGAGTTGATGGCACTTCGCATAAAATTCATATAAAATATTTAGACTCTTGGTTGCAACTTTAAATGGCTAGATACCACAGAGTCTTGATAACAGCACAATATTATGAGTTAATAATCTGAAACTTATGGCTTTTCAATCTAAGCGCGATCCTTGTTCTGTGTTTCAGTTCAAACTGAGGTAAAATAAATAGCAATCATGCATAAAATTAGCTTCCGATCAACCAGGACTTTTAACGTCCCTTTGATGACATTGCGGCAATCAACACTGACACACCATGGTTCGAATCTTAGAAAAAAAAAAAATGATTCTAAGCATAAAAAACAAGCATCACAATAGAGCCTGTATTTACAAATACAAGTGAAAGATATAATTATTATATAAATTAATGGATTTTATTCTTAAGGCCAGCCTGCCACTACTTCTTCAAGTGCTTTCCTCACACACTATGTATCTCTTGAGCAACGAAAAGGAGCTTCATCGATTTTGAAATATATTTTACTTTATTTTGACAGTTTCAAATGTCTTGAAAAATGAAACAATAAATGCAAGGACAACCCCTCGGAATTGAACTTAGACAAGCAAAAAAACACAGAGAACAAAACTCTTATAACTCATTCAATTTAAAAGTCCCGCATGGAACCAAACCGTTTGCAATTTTATCGTATTGCTCCGGATGTTTCACATCCATAAAATGCAACATGACTGGATTTTATTGCCTTCGATTCAAGCCAACTCAAGTCTCGTTCGCACAATTTCGCGCGACACATACATACGTATTAGGGAAGAGTGGGAGAAACAATAAAACCACATGGAAGAAAAATTGGAAAAATAAAACGAAAGATGATGAATGAAGTGAATGTAATCGGATTTTCACAGTCATTGAATTGTTCTCCTCTTTCGATGCGTGCACATATGCGATCGTGTTTTAATATTTTTCAAAATGTCTCATCAGAAATGTGCGGCAACATTCAACAGTCCTCATTATTTCCGGGTTCCGGTTTTCATAGACGTCGAATAACTGATAACGCCTGTCGCCGAGACATGTCGCTCGAAGTTTTGCTTTCTATTTCCTTTCTTTTTTTTTTTTTGAGCATTATTACGCTCTTCTCTCATTATTCAACGCATGTGAGCCAGCTGAGCAGGCCGTATATGACGTTAAAAAAATCCCAACAGAGGAAATATATTATATCACGGCATAAAGCACATCACTCATACGTGGAATTACGTTCATATATGTGGTCCGTGTCTGTCTGTTTGTCTGTCTGAAAAATGTGTTTATTATATTTATTTATTTTTTTTTACTTTATGTTTCATACACGCTCACTACACAAAAATATTTCATTCCTTTGTGAAAGACTTTCAAAAAAGTTCATATGCAGTAGTCTTGAGCAAACAGATTTAGAAACAAGAAAAAAAAACTCCGTAAAAATTCGTTAAAATTTTAGCAAAGAAAGTGAGCAAAAAAAAAAAAAATGGACAAAACCATAAGGCTGCGAGCACACCGGATCAAACGAAACGAATCGAAACCGAAACAAACAAACAGTTCTTTCTGCCTTATAAGATCGAACCATGCTATATGCTCTACTTAGGAGAAAAGAAAGACATCATCATGAGACCGAACACAGCAGATTAGTGAAAACGTTTCGTTTGATTCGGTGTGTTCGCAGCCTAACAAAGATTTTTCCTGAAAAAGGACAAACAAAAATCTTATTTTGTCGTATGAACAAAGCAAATAAGCTTCGCCATCACATTCTGTGAACGCATTTCCTTTAAAAAGATATAATAGCCGCATAAAAACCATTTTTACTTGATAAACATTGCAAATAAAACCCAAGTAAATAGAGCATAATTTTAGGAGCACAACAACCCAACAATGAAAAGATATTTCTTGTCATCATGCCAAAAAATATGTTGACGAAATAAGTAAATGAAAAAAAATAGCAAGACATGCGAAAGTTATGAGCTGAAAACAACGAAATTTCTACAGACGAATGGCCCACAAATGTTCTGGCCTACAAAATTGAAAACATTGAAATGAATGTGTTTATCTATGCGTCTTGATTACACCCCTCATCAAAGGCACATCAAAAGAGATTTACAAAAGGATGAATTTCCATTATCCCTTTCCAAGGACTGCGGTTCTGCGTGTGTATGTGCCTTCGAAGTCATTGATAACATGCTCGAGCGGATGCGGAATGGAGTGTAAATCTCAATTCTAAGTATTTATGAGTCATTAGATAACGTTGTTCGACTGAAAATAGACCATTAGACATGGCATATGGTTCACTTTTGTTGGCAGTTCATCAAAGGCTCAGGCATAATATTCGAACATCATTCAATAGCGTTGAAATGTGTGCTTTGAAACTGATATCGGCATATGAATATTGGTGATGAAGGATAACAAAACGGTCGATTGTACTAACGTAAAGGATATTTAATCTTACGAGAATGTAGAAGAGTCTAGTAAAACAATTTTGAGTTAAATTCCAGTGGAACACATACAATGAAAGCTGCATTTTGGGTAAACTTATGGCTAGCATATTTACGACAAAATATGAAATAGTTTGTTTCCACACATTCAAGGTCAGGTATTTTATTTCAGGAGCAATATGGAAATTACCGTACTTATATAGTCATTTTCAGCACCTTAAAGTATGCTTGCACATAATATATATATTTGTCGATTTCGAGAACTTTTCCATTGATCTAGAGCAAGGTTTTTGGGGCTCCGCATCTCAAAGCTGTTACCAAGCTCCGTATTTTAAGGTATACATTTTTTATAATACTTAAATCATACTTTTAGGTGCTGAATTGAAGTATTTTCTGTTATTTTAAAGTTGAGTGAAAACAATAAAATTTTAAAAAGAAATCAGAAAAAGTTCAAAATAATTTTTTTTTTTTTTGCTTTATAATGGATGGCTGCCTGTAGTTTACAGATATTGAGATACTTACGGAATATATCAAATTACTTTTTCTTTTGACTATATCGCTAAAAATATCTGGATCCTTGTACAACCCCTAATTCTCCTACGCTTCCTTTCCATTTAATTTCCTGTGCTATTCGTAAGAATTCAATGTCTCGTAAGGACCCTTCATTCAAACTTTCATTTATGAGCTTTTAGCTTCCCAACTCTATAACTAACCTTCTTCAAATTCAAATGAAATCTCTATGGAAAGGGAGTTTTCTGTTTTCTTTAGTAACTTACACTTTCCCAGTGTATAAATGATAAAAAGAACTTAACGAAAAAGGGGGCAAAAATATTATGAAAATTATTTCTCTTTCGTACTTTCCGCCGTTATTCCAACTATTTGCAAGGATCTAAGCTAAAACTTTTCTAATTACAACAGCAAGCAAAACACAATTTTCGAAAACAGTCCTTAACTTATCTCTTCTGCTTACTCGCAAAGAGTAATTAATTAGGTCAAATCTTGTTTGTTGTTTCTTATAATATTCACTTACTTCGTTCTTTCCCATCTGTAGTGTTTTTTTTTTTAATACTTTATTTTTTTTTTTTTTTTTTTGGCTAATGTACGAATTTAATTTATGCATTTAAAGAATTATTTATGAAATTAATTACTTTCTTTATTGTCAGTAGCACCTAAAGTGTTTCGGTGAGCGGCTGTTAGTTTATATATAAAAAAAACAAAATACCTTCTTCCTTGAAAGCAAGGAGTAACGAACAAGAATAAACAAGCAAGGACAAAGGGAAGGACAGAGGATATAATAAAAAGGCTTGGTCAAGCTTTCTATTCAATTTGCTTCAACAAACTTTAGGGAGAACTTTTCTCTCATAATTAAAGGTGCGCCATTAAATTGGCATTCTTCTTGAGAAAGAAAAATGTATTTTCCCCTTTGACTTTGAACTTTCAACTTGAGTTGGACGTTGAAGGAATTGCCTGACAAACGGATATTTAATATTGCAGAATAAAAGATTTTACGGTTAAGGAATGAAATAATTGCTTGGAAAAGAGAGAATAGCAGAGCATTTTGGATTTTCATGCTTCAAAATACGTAAATTATTTTACATAATAAATAATAAATAGGGCTTGGATTTTGTTGACTTTTATAATTTTAAAGCATACTTTATGGAGCACAAATTTTGTTCAACTCATCTAAAGTCAAGATTCAAATCAATTTTTAACTTCAATAACACTGTGATAGTTTTTTGAAAAAATTTTAAAAGACAAGGCCAAATTCAACGGTTTCCCCCTATTTCGGGCACGGGGAATCGAACTGCATCATTAGTTTTTTGAGTTATCGGCAAGCCTTCATACGATTTTTTTTTTTAAAGTTTTTTTGGCCACTATTTGGCCCATATCTATGTTTGAGTTGAAGTTGGGTACTCTTTACTGGTATCAAAATGTAGTCTACGATACGCCAAGTAATTTTTCCCAAAACACTGTTATGATAAAATGGAGCGTTAGGGAGCTATACGCGTTTAAAAGTGCAAAAAATTCAAATTTTTTGCGAGATGTTTTCTTGCATACTTTTAGGATGTGTCTTGAGCATATATTCATGCCTTTAAATTTCAACACATTTAATAACATACTTTTAGGAGGAAACAAAATATTTAAAAATATATTTTTCAACTCCTCATTTCCTTATTCTTCGCTTATTCTACTGGAGCGAAAACGAAAGCAAAGAAAATTATAAAAATTAATTTTAAAAAAAGAAAATGTTTTGTCTAGGATTGAACCCAGGTCTCTGGGGTGATAGCCCGACACTCTACCAACACACTACACACCCCATTTACTCAAGTGTTACATAGCTCGTGTTTGTTTTGCCAAAAATATCAAGTCAAACATAAATCTAATTGCTTGCGATTTTACTGGGAACAGGAGAACGATCTTGACATATGCAAGCGTGAGGCTAGCAGCAACAAGTGTTTGAATCATTGGTCAATAGCTTCACCGACACAAGAAGTGGTAGGAGAAGGATGCTTTTTGAAACATTACTCCTAAATTCATAATTCATTTGACTAAATTAAGATAAGAGCCAGTTGAAGAGTTTTGGTTCTTTCACCAAACTAAAAGCGCACTATGCAAGCAAAAGTAATTGAAGTTTTTCGTGATTTTAGGGATTCGGATTTTCACTTATCATCATCATGCTCGAAATAGGCCTTCCCGGCCATGTCTATTTGCGACTTGCAAAAACACGAACAAAAAAAAAAAGAATCCTTTACAACCAAATCGTTCTGGTTGATTGGGCTTGAACCTGCAGTGTTAAGGACGCGAGTCGTGAATACTATGCACTACGCTACATCAAACCTCTGCTGCTCCGTAATATTTAATGAACGGCTTCATTTATTTAATTTTTAAAAGCTTGGCAGAACAAACACGAACTATGTAACACTTGAGTAAGTGGGGTGTGTAGTGTGTTGGTAAATTGTCGGGCTATCACCCCAGAGACCTGGGTTCAATCCTAGACAAAACATTTGCTTTTTTTAAAATTAATTTTTATAATTTTCTTTGCTTTCGTTTTCGCTCCAGTAGAATATGCGAAGAATAAGGAAATGAGGAGTTGAAAAATATATTTTTAAATATTTTGTTTCCTCCTAAAAGTATGTTATTAAATGTGTTGAAATTTAAAGGCATGAATATATGCTCAAGACACATCCTAAAAGTATGCAAGAAAACATCTCGCAAAAAATTTGAATTTTTTGCACTTTTAAACGCGTATAGCTCCCTAACGCTCCATTTTATCATAACAGTGTTTTGGGAAAAATTACTTGGCGTATCGTAGACTACATTTTGATACCAGTAAAGAGTACCCAACTTCAACTCAAACATAGATATGGGCCAAAAAGTGGCCAAAAAAACTTTTAAAAAAAAAATCGTATGAAGGCTTACCGATAACTCAAAAAACTAATGATGCAGTTCGATTCCCCGTTCCCGAAATAGGGGGAAACCGTTGAGTTTGGCCTTGTCTTTTTTTTCGACTACCACAGTGTAATCAGCCCTATTATGATTGTCGACTACTGATAGAGAATCGAAAAAGTTATATTTTCGACAAAAAATTTTAGTTTTCCACATACTAGAAAATGAAAAATTTTAGTCGACGATAGAACTTTTTCGATTCTCTATCAGTAGTCGACAATCATAATAGGGGTGAATAATTTTTTGAAATTAAAAAAGCGATTTTAAGTTCAACTTCGCTTAACATATTCGCAAAGTGCTGGTACGAAAAATTTTTGCCCCATAAAGTATGCTTTAAATTTATAAAAGTCATTAAAATCCGAGCCCTGATAATAAACGAATAGAAAATTTCATATTTTTGTTAGTGGCTGAAAATAAATCGATTGCACCTTTAAACAAAACCAGAAATATTCATGCAGGTGTTAACTTAAAGGACCAGTTAGAAGAATATTAAGGACCAATTCAACGGATGTTAAGAGATTCAACGAAAAATTCATTAGATATTTTTTATTTATCTTATATATTCAAAAGAATCAACCCAGTTTAAAATGTACGCAAAAAAATTTCATCAAACCTATTCGGTTATCAACACATCGACTTTTTTCCATTTCAAAGAATGGAAAAATGAATCAGTTATTTGAAAAGAAAGAATGAAATAGATACATAAATTCACACACACAACTGATATCGATTGCAAACGGCACGTTATGTTTTCGCGCAGAAGTGGCGCTTGGAGAATTGATTTTCCTGCCAGAGTTTTAACCAACATTCGTAAACAACTCGAAGATGGGAAAGGAAAAGGAACCCGCAAAGTAGAGCGTTCAGAAAATCGAGTATCGATTCCATATGCACATAAACGGAGAAAAGTCATTAAACCCATTTCTATATCACTCGAACATACAGACAAACATTCATTCATACATACATACATATGTACATAAATATTTGTATACATACAGGGTCATGTGCGTGCAATTCGTGCTTTTGTTGCCAATTTTCTGCAGCTGAGCATTGTAATACCCAAAAGTAATTGCCT
Source organism: Chlorops oryzae (assembly GCA_020466095.1). NCBI lineage: Eukaryota > Metazoa > Arthropoda > Insecta > Diptera > Chloropidae > Chlorops > Chlorops oryzae. The sequence continues at coordinate 30,354,990 of CM035808.1, forward strand.
TCACAAACAGAAAAGCATATCGGACAGTCGTTCTCAGTGTCCAGTCAATTGGAGAGTGCTTAATGCATACACTTAAAGAAATTGTCTGCAAGAGCGTTACATAACTAAATTCGTATCGGCAAATCGCACATATGAGCAGTAGGTTGTCCCAAAAAAAAAAAATCCAGACTTAAATTTGAAATTTTCATTGCCTATATAATACCCAATCTATATTAAATAGAATCAAAATGACGATTTTTTTATGGCCATTGATTTTCGACAAAAATTTCCACCGTACTATTATCCTTTTTTCTAAAAATTTCAATGAATTTTTCAAAAGTAAGCCTGGAAGTATGCAACGTGTTTTTGTTAAAATGTTTTGGAAAATATAATGAAACATATGTAGCTTCTGAACTAGAAAAGTAAAATCCTTATTTCCTTTAACAAATTACAAAGGAGTTCGTAATCTTTGAAATTGCAAAATTATTTTAAACCATATTCATATCAAAATTTAGAAATTAAGGGGCCTCCTTATTGTGACGCCCAATTTTGTTCATAAAAATTGCTATTAAAGATGCCTTAATAGCCTATAAAGTTAATATATTTTGTAGTTTATATGAGTGAGAATAAAGATTGGATACTTTTCCATGGACTAGTACCTAAAAATCCAAAAAAAAAAATTGCTAATACAGATGCTATCACCAAAAATTTGGAAAAGCGGGGTTTTTGAGGTAAATCCGCTTAGCGCAACCTCTAAACCTTGTACAAAAAATCTAAAAAAATTCTCAAAAATACTTTGACCCATAAGCTTTCGAAAAAACCACGTTCCACGTTTTTTCGACACCCTTATGACCAGTTTTGCTGCCTGCGGGCATTCTGCATGAGGGACACATTTTGTGAGACGAAAGAAAGGGAAATCTTCTCAAAGCCTCTTCACTGCATTTTTAGTGCCTTTTCTCCTTATAAATAATTCTATCTATAACGAAGTCCTTCCGGTCTCTTCGTTATGCACACATATGACATGAGTTGTTCATCCCTAGCCTTCAAGATCTCATTAAAATAGTGGAACAATAATTTCAGTTATTATTTATTTTTTTTCTCAAACCATGGCCTTAAACTATAAAATTTTGAAAAGTGTGATTCAATGAATAGCAATTTTTGTCTGTGTAACATGAATTAAAGAGTTTCTCTCAATTGTTTGTTGAATATAACTCACACTTCACTATCAAAGAAGAGATCTAAGATGTTTGGACGGGTTTTATTGTTGTCCTTTTTTCCGTATAGACGGAGTTAATACGTTGAACAAAGCGACTAAAATGACTATAAAAAATAAAACAATGCTTAACGCATCACTCCACACACATTGTCCTTTCGTTGACACACGCTGTGCATTAATAAGAGTTGCGAGTCCATGCTGTTCGGGTCAAAGGATATGTGAATCTGTGCGTAAACGATTTTATTTTCCTAACTACAATCTGATGCGACTAATGTCTGTTTCTGGCTCGATTGCTGAATTCAATTAGTGCAATTAATATTGCATAGTCTGAGGCAGCTTGGCATTGATTTTGGGCTTTTAATTGAATTTAGAACTTAGAAAAGTAGAAATGAAAGAAACAAATTCAGCGGAAATCGTCGATAATGAATCGAAAAATAAATGTCGATGTTGTTGAATATACATACTTTCGAAGCACAGTTGGCGTCAAAAAATTAGAGATAATCATTCATAAAACAGGTCCTGAAAAATTTTAAAGAAAATTTTTACAACGTGATCCTTTTTTTAAGAGTCTTATTGAACACTCCATTAAATCTCAGTAGACTAAAGTTGAAAGAGAGGAATAATTTCTTGCTCCCGTTCAATTTATTGAAAGCCATTAAAAAAAAAAAAAATATATATATAAAATAAAAAATATAAAACCATTGTGAAAATTTGTTCGGGATCGTTTTTTTTTATCGTAAAATCCAAAAATAATGTCTATAAAAAATAGATCGCCATTACTGACTTACCCCACTTTGTGTGCTTAAATTCGGAAAAAGAGGCTTATATCGTTGTGTGCTTTTCATTAGCCGAAAAAGCAATCGATTCACTCGAAAGTGTCACAAGCCCGAGTCATGCAACAAAGAAATTGTGCAATATTTTTAGGCGCTTACTAGTTTTTTATGCTTTAAGCAATTCTTTCTGTAGGGTCCTTGCCCTCGTGTTAAGTATACATCACTGAGCAAATAAACAACTACAAAGCTTTGTCGAGTGCATGAGAATATCAGGTAAGCCTATTTCACATGAAAGAGCTCCATCTGCTTTGTGAAGTGAATGAACTTGTTGCAGTAGGGGCAATTCTAGAGCAAAGTTCCATTGTGTGCTTTCACTGCATTGTTTGGGGTTTACTTTTCGGCATTAGGTTCTATCTTTACGAGATTTAAGTTCAGCAAAAATCATAACATAAAAGGAAAAAAACAAAAAACAGTGGGAAACAATCGTTAGCGCAATTTTCATGGCATCGTTGCAGCAAAGTGTACTTCAAATATTTGGCTTTTCATAATTTTTTCCAGTACTTCAGTTGAAGCCGCTATGCAGTTGGAAAGTTAAAAGAAATAAGGAACCAAAGAAAGAAGAATCATAATTCTTAAAAGACGGAGTGAAACTCACGTTTTCATAGTGCAAATGAAACACTCAAGAACACTTGTAGAATAAACCTAAAAAGTTTTTAGTCCAAGAGTCTACTTCATTTCAAACGCCTGAAAGTAAACTATGTAAATTTTGCTGAACAAAGTTCAAGTGAAACGCTTAACTTTGTTCAACAATGGAATTAACACTAAATTCTCACAGCACTACAAGTATTTGTACAATTTTCTTCAATTAAACATGCAAAAACGTCTTTTGTCGAATATTTCGACCTCAATTTCCTTAAGCTTGATGAAAAGAATATCCTTGGAGGCTCAGTTACTTCGTTTACGAACAGAGCTAATTCAGTGAGATTAAGTTGGCATGACTTTGAATTTGTTTTCGACTATGTCTTAACTTTGGGAAGCCGAATTTTCTTGTTAGCAATTGGAATTTTGCTTGCACAAACGAACAGTTCGTGGAAAGCTTGATTTAATTGAAGCCCACTTCTCTCCTTTCATCATTTAGATGGCTGTAGGCTGTCATTTCCTTCCCATCCTTAATAGTTGATAACTGTTTAAGAAACCTCAAACTAAGTATTTAGTAGAAAACAGAAAAGGCATAGAGAAAAAAAAAAAAGAAAATGGTTGACTTGGCATTAACGTGAAATTTATTGCACATTATAGTATGAAAACAAAGGACAAGTGGTCATTTAAGGAATTATTTTTAGTTTTTCCCTCGACGCTATTAAAGTCTTTTGTTACTTAGCATTAAATTCGGTGCTTTCTTTATGAGGAATTAAGCCATTAATAGCATTAGGTGTTTTTTTTTTTCTTTGTCATATGAAGGAGAACAATTTTGTCCAAGAAAGCCTTCAATAGAAATAAAACATTAAAAAGAAAGCAAATCCTGTGCTGAGATTTCCATTCATAGATTTTTCTTGCCACAAAATGGGAGCTTGAAATTTCCCCAACTCTTGCTTTATGATATGGAATGACGTTGAAGCAATGAAGTCACGAAGACTGTTCTAATTGAGGATTCCAAGAATTGCTTCTTATTATTGAAGTAAGTCAAAAAAGAGAAGATGTAATCAATATGCAAATGCGATAGCATAACGAATTGAGTGTTTCCTTTCACTATTTTATTGTAATAATTTTTTTTTATCAGGTGCTTGTGAAATTTAATTTGGGTCCATATTTTATCAGCAAAATCAGTTGTAATGTTGTCTCGTATTTTTTTCTTTCCTTAAATGTCAATAAAAAGGATAATTTGTTATTATTTTATGTAAGTTTTTTCTTACATCCGCATTTGAAATGAGCTCTTTAATTCCATTTCATAGTAAGATTCCTTTTTGGAACTCCAGATAATGACCAACGGATCTCTTTTACGAAACATAATCGATTTAAGGGGGTTGTCTCAATGGGCAAAAATATTTTTGGCATTTTTTTAAATCATTTTTTTATAGCTTGGATATTTGAGAATATCATGCTAAAAGGATTTTTTTTGAAATTCGAAATAGTTTAGAGGATATAGCCTTCTTTGTCGAGCAAGATCTGCGAAAAAAACGAGCAATTTTAGCGTTTTTTAACGAATTTATCTCAAAACTACTTTTTTGAACTGGCTGCTACGATTTCTCCAGTTCAACTGGACCGATGTTAATGAAACAAAGTGGAATCAGAGCATAATTGTCACCATTATAGCGTGAACCTCAATCGTAATTTAAACAAATTTTTTACAATTTTTGTCACAAAAAATCCCAAAATTGTTTTGGAGGTTCATCTATACTGATTATAGCCCTGTTTTTCTTTTCCATTTCGGACAACTTAGACACATGGAATCGTGGCAGGCAGCACTACACCCTTATTTTTGAGTATCCGCTTTGACGGTTGAGAACTTTTTGAACCGTCCTCACATAAAAAACAAAGTGCTTCTTTATTAACTTTCATTCATTTCTAACACAATAAAAAAACTAAATTGAAAAAGCTCTTTTCGATTTCTGACAGGAATTTTTTAAAAACAATTCCAAAAACAGCCTCGCCAATAGGACAGCCCCCTTAAAGTGAAATAAAATATAAACAAAGAATTTCATTGATTGCAAAATTGAATTTTAACAATCAAAAAATCAAAAAACAAAAAAAAAGATCCTTATAGCTTTATGTCTGCCACATTATCGAATATAAACCCTCTTTAATCGTGTTTGATTTTCCAAAAATTTTCTCCTCTCAATCAATTTCTTTTACCGTCTTCCTGTTAAGCAAAGACATACAAAGTAACTTTAGCAAGGATAACCGATGCGATGTGTTTGAACATATATTCTTGCGCCTGTTTCATTTGTATTTTTTATGGATTTTTGATTTTATTTTCCCTTCCGAATCCTTAACAAAAAAAAGTTTGCTTTGCAAAGTGTAAAAGTAACGTTTGCGAAAAGGGCAATCAAATCGCAAGAATAAACACAAAATCGATCCCAGAGGAAATAGGGAAATACCTTACGTTCATACGAGTATGCCACACTATGTCGTAACGTAGTTGAGAGCAGAGCCTAGCGCATGTATGTCGGTGTGTTTACATTCATTGAGATATGTGTTTTCAGTATTTGAATCAGGATATAAGTGTGTACCTATGTACATATGTAGGAGGTTATGTTTCACTATTCGGAAATTTGAAAACTTACAAGATAAATATTCCTCTCGGCAATGCTTGCTCTGCTCAATTGAAAGTTCGATAAATTATGGACTTATTTACACATTTCCTCATACATATGAATTTCTCTTTGACTATATCGGTTCAAATATGTATGCCGTTGTAAGCATATAAGGAAGAACGAAATAAATTATAGCCCGAAGGAACTACGTATTTCGCCCATTTTAGCACTTAAGTGCACTTGCACGTTTATGGCTTGTATAAAGGACAACATGTTCCATTAAAACTATCTCCAAAGTATATGTTTTATGTCCCCCATTGTAAGTTTGTATGTATTGACGATGCATTTTTTTTTTATAGAAAACACTATCTTTGTGCTGTAAATAGTTGCTTAAATACGGTGCGGAATGAATTTTATGATTTAAAGTTCTATGAAAATGAGAAATTCTCTCAAAAGAGTTACTCAAAAGCTTAAGATTTGCTTAATAAATCTGAAATTGAAATAGTTTAAAGTTAAAAAAAAAAAAAAAAAACTTGCTTAGGACTACTTACAGAATTCTAAAGTGTCCAAGTTTTATGACTCAATTGAAATTCTTCTCAGAAATATTTAGTGAAATATTGTAGCACAATTTGTACTAATCCTTTATGACAAATTATTTTTAAAGCATTGGGCTTAGATAAGTTTTTTATTGAAGGAATAAGGTCAAAAGATACTATCCAATCCTGCACGAAGTGAAGCTTGTCGTAGTCTCATTCAAAATTGAGCTACACACTTTTTTGTGAACTTAAAACTTCATTTTCTTTTGATGCCAAAGGCATACGAAATGACAATACACAGTTTCCGTATTCGCCCCTGTCTTTGTGCTTCATTTGAAAAGAACCAAAAATGGAAAAAATTCTACACCCACTCTCAGTTCCATGAAAAGTTACTTGTATGCACGTCAATGTGTCTCCAAAAAAAAAAAAAAATGAACGTTGAATGAAACCCCTTTGGCGTCATACTGTACACATGCGTTTCAATGACTCGTTATTGTTCTTTGTCTTTCGGATCGCCTTCTGTCGCGCAAGTCCCTGCGGCTAAATGAATGCAATATGATGGCCTTTACCGTTCAGCTCTGAAATGCCAAACTAACCAAGCTTATGTAAGTTCTTGGCTGGCACGTCGTTCAGGCTAATATTGCATTTTACTATCCCTTAGAGATTACTATTGAACGGAAAAAATGAAAAAAGCAATATTAAACTATGCAAATATTATTCACTTTCCTTTCAAGTGGTGAACTTGTTTGCGTCGGGTTAGAAGAAATTTTGAGTGGATTCAAATTTTATTGAAAGGATACTTTCCTAAACAAAGTAATATGAATATTTTTCTTTAATTAGAGCAAACAAATTCTATATTGTAGAAATTTTGATCCCGCGCCACTAAGATTATTAAACCATAAAGGAAAAAACCCATCTCAATTCATAAAGAGCAATTTGGTTTTTTCCCAAAAGGTATTTTTTAAACAATTCAGATAAAAATTAAAGCCAAAAGTTGTTTCTGTTCGAAATATTCAGCTCAAACTGAGAGACAAGAGCGTGAGCAATATCTGTAAAGTATGAGAGAACACATTTTCTATAGCATACAGATCTCTTTTATAATCCAATTTTAATTTATTACTACGGCAACAGAAAATATTTCAATTCAACATCTAAAGGTATGCTTATAAATATTACGAATTTTTCTGGCAGTGGGATCTGTTCGTTCTTGTGGCTTTGTCCTGAGCAAGGATTTTGGGAGCTGAGTGAATATTTTTTTAGCCTTAATTAAGCTCCACTTTTAAAGGCTTTAAATGATATTAGTTTTTAAATATTCAAAAGTATACATCTAGGTGTTGAATTTAAATATTTTCTGTTGTCCAATTCATTATAAAAAGAAAAAATATACAACTTCTAGTAAAGAGGAAAATAAAGAAAATATTCGCATTTACTGAATTATTTTGTGCACAAAAGAATTCGGACCGAAGTGTTGATGTGGAAAAATGAGATAAACATGCAATTATTTAATTATAGCATCATCACTTGTGGTGAAAAGCAGAACGGGTTGATGAGCAGTAAACGTTTTCAGGAGCCATAAAATGAATTTATAAATAATTAAGTCTTCCCTCGACAGCAACGTCCGTTCATTAATAATGTAGGTTTGAGCAAAGCATGAGCTTTTTCACATTCTTTCGTATAAACATTTCTTTCTACGTATTCAACTCAGACATTTGTTTACGTTCGAGCTTATCTTTTAATTGAATTTCAACGGAATTTAAGGAAAACCCGAACTCATCAATTTTGATTGTAAATTCAATTGCTTTCAAAAGATTTCACTTCAGAAAAACTTGTTTCAAATGCAATTTCTATATTAGATTTTTGCTTGCATCAAAATTTCATCTCACTGTCATTGGCATTCATTTAGAATGTTTTGTTTCGAGCGACACTTCCAATTTTAAATAAAAACTATAAACAAAATTGCACACGCGATATGAACACACAAAAGCTGCGACTACATGCATTTGACATATCAATAAAGAGAAACTCTAAGCCATCTAAACACACAAAATCGTGTAAACTAAATATATATAATAAAAAAAAATCGCACATGTTGTAGAATATGCTAGCTGCTACGTGCAATTTACTTTCGCACAGCACGGCGTATGAGTAACGTATTCTGCTTGCCACCCAGTTGTAAAAATATTCATGAAAGATGCATGAATCATGCCTCTTAAGGGTGCTTTGCATGCATGCCAAACTTCCATGCCTATTCATTTCTTTTTCTTAAGGCTTGTCATAGGAAATCATGCATAGCCGAAAAATGTTTTATCAATGCTTGGGAACCCATGAAATATGTGTTCCCTACTATGCATGATTCAACAATGCTTGAGAACACATGAAACATGTGTTCCCACGAATGGTTCAACAATGTTATTTTGTTTTTTAAAAATGAAATAAAATTAGAAAAAAAAATTTTATTTTTAATGTTTTGTTTTTTTTTTCTTATTTTGCTTTTTTTCTTTATTTATAAACTTTTGTACTTTTCTAACTCTTTTTATTTTTTTCGTCTCGTCCGAGAATCGAACCACTGACCGCTCGGTTGGTAATTCGGTGTCTTTACCATTACACTGTATAGGCAAATTGAATTTTCTTGTCAAAACGCTAACTTGAGTTTTTTGTTGATCAAGTTTGCTTTGAAACGCGCGCATAGAATTTTCAAAGAAAAAAAATTTATTTTCAGCAAATATTTAAAAAACATTTTAATATGGGAAAAATTTAAGGGAAAAAATATTTTGTTGCAAGATTTTCTATTAAAAAAAATTAATTAAAATGAAAAAATAAAAAAAAAAACTTAGATAATTAAAAAAAAATTTTTTTTTCTCAACAGAGCCAGGGCTCGAACCCGGCTCAGTCGGCTGGAAGACCTAGCATTTAAGCACTAGGCTAGCTTCCCTTCGGCGGCGCGGCATTCAGAATGTGAACATGAAATCCACGCATCATGCATGATTATCAACGCATTAATCATGAATGCTACGGGCATGCATGATTTTTTGCAGCAAAGGAACACATGAATCATGAATACTATGGGCATGCATGCTTTTTTGCAGCAGGGGAACGCATGAATCATGAAAACTACGGGCATGCATGCTTTTTTGCAGCAAAGGAATGCATGAATCATGAATACTATGGGCATGCATGCTTAATTTTACAACTGGGCAGTTATCCGAAGCGGGCATACGTTCCTCATACGGCGTGCATAAAAATGAGACATTAAAATAGTGATGGAATGGGCTTGCGAGCAAAAACTGACTTTGTTAGTTATTTTGCATTGTTCTCTGAACAAGATTGGACACAAAAACAGACAAACCGGCACACATACTATGAGACATATATTCGGTCGAGATTTTTGTGTGCGAGTTATTGTCTGAATATCGAAGTTTGTGGGTCGTCAACAGGATTTGACATAAAGTGCCTTCATTTGTTGTTTGAAGTGTAATGTTGTTGAGGTTTATTCAAACTCTGCCTCTTCTCGCAGGCCAGTCCGAATTGAAGAAATAGAGAATAACATGTGTTCGAGTTCTTTTGTTGAATATTATTTATGAAAATTGAAATTCTAGATAACGTCGAATGGAAACGAAATTCTATACGAACGGTACAAATCCTTTAAATGCTCAAAGATTAAATCAGATATCATATTTGTATAATGAAAACATGATCTTAGATTATGAAACCAATGAATATTTCTAGTTCTTCTTGTAGAACAAGAAAAGGATTTTAATTTGTTTTGATTTCTCAGTTCAAGAGTCAAACGAAAAGGCAAAAAGCAATAAGCATTTATACAAGCTTCTGCAAATATTTGATAGTATTTGAATTTTAATTGCTCAATACTAAATCCTCTTTTAATTAGCAAATCGAGTTAAGTAACATTGGGATACAATTTGACATCTAGATTATAACTCAGAAGTATTGCCTTTTGATGACCTCAACAACGCAATGAAAAAATAATTTTCTCCCAAAAGGCCACTGTACCGTATTACTTAATCAAATCATGTTCAATGAACTTGCAAAGAGCTTTCGCTACTCTCTGTTTAATATTTTTTAAAGAAATATTTATATGGGTTTATATTGTATTTTTATGTGTATTTGTACTCACGTAAAATATTATCTCGGACTCGATGCCCTTAGAATGTTCGCACCGAATTGAATTGGGATTCACGTTGGTAATTTGATTTGTTTGCAATGTTGTTCCATTTGACTTTGTGTTCCATGGCTAGCCACCCATGAAAGTCCGTGACAAATTTATGTAATCTCGTTTTCTCACCCAAAAAGGCCATGCTCCTTTCTTTCTTTCTTCTTTACTCTCTTCAGAAAGAGAGCATTCCATTATGCAAAGTGAGTACTCGTATAAGCCTTCAATAAAAGAATTTACAAACATTTTTGTGCTAAATCGATAGGTCGTTAGACTTTTGTTAAGAAAGAAATAAACTTTTATAAGAATGTATATCGATTTCAATGATGCTGAAATGCCCTTTATAAAAATGTGCAAATATAATTCCAAGAAGTATAAATGCTAAGTCAATTTATTATTAATATTGTGAGAGAGGTGACTATTGGGTTTGGCGAATTGTGGTAATAAATTTTCTTGAATGTCAAAGTTTTCGAAAGAATCGTTTGTAAACCGAAAGAAAAAGTCAGTTTTGTTGAGTTTTTAAATTTATGGAGAATTTTTTGCAATTCATTTAAAAGCAGTTTATCGATATTGTTAAATGGTTTTATGTTAGGAAAAAAAGTAATTTATAAATTAATTTAAAAATCAAAACAACATCCTTTCAAATCTCGATTTACCTTCATTTAATTTTACTTTAGTTTTTGAATCTCATTTAATTCAACCACATTTATTGTTTCACAAATGGCACCGAAAAGACTTTTTATTTTTATTACGGATGTGTGCGGCGGGCAAAAAGGCTTTGATGTTGAAGGTGCTAAAATGAAGGACAAAATTACGCCAAAAAATAAATGGTTAGGTACAATCATGGAAGAACATTTTGATCCACTACAAAAATAGAATTTAATCGGTACTTTTAAAAGGTGTAGACCCTGGTTATGGGATAAAAAGCGGTATGGGGAATAATAACACTAGTTTACAGCATTATTTACAGTAGATCCAAATGGACTAAGCACGAAAAAAATATCTTCAAATTTATTATGGAAGCGATTTTTTATGTTGATTTAAAAAAAAAAAAAATTATTAAAGGGGGTATTGCAGTAGAACTCGACATTGCATCATCCGATTTGAACAAATTATTCCTAAAATTATAGAAACTAAGCCCTTCTAACACTTTTAAGATATTTTGGAAAATAACTTGTAAACTAATGTAAGTAGTGTTAGGGCCAGACCTTGCGAGGGCAGAATGGGGGGTCCCAGATTCTTGGAGGAGCCCCAAATTGTGGAAGAACTCCTTTACAAATGGTGACCTTCGTTTTGATCAATTATTTGTTGGGTTTTTGGCAAGGCGGCAGGCGCCTGATACGAAAAGGGGCTCTCAATGCTAACACAGCGGCAGAACCCTCAACGGGCCTACTAACAGCAATTGAGAACTCATTTTGAATCATAGGAATGCTGCAAAAGAAATGGATTTGGCAATGCATTTTTTGTTGGAAGTTAAAAAAGTATGAATAAAACCATTATTCCTCCAGAACCCTAACTAGTGCAATCGAATATCTTCAGTGATTTTTCCAATGAATACCAGTTGCAGGCAGGAGGGCTCAGTTTAAAGCGCAATTCTTATTTGTATCAGAATATTTTCGTGTGGTTTTCAATTCTTTTGCTAAGAACTTTGCTCAGGCTTGGATTCGAATAATGAAAGTGTGTTTTTTAATATTGATTAATTTGCTCCTGACAGTATATGCATTTCTTTTATTTCTGCCATTAAATGTTTTACTATTCTTTCGCTCCCTTCTTGCCCTTTTGTTTTTACTGACAATTAGTGAAGAAAGCCTAAACGGGAATTTATATTTAAGCAGAGCTCCGGCTTCTTCTCGACAAATGGCGAAGTGATAAATGACTGTTAGCTATCATTTTTCCAAATTATGCCTGTCATGCGATGCAGGAGAGGAGATTACTAAGTGACTGTAAGAGAAAACATCAAAGAGGAAATAAAATAAATTTCACATTGAAATCGATCAAATATTTCAGTTACACTCAAATCCTATTATAAAATGGGAAATTGAAATTGAGTCACCTTCATTATTGAAATTTAAATTGTTGCCAGTTGGGGGGAAAATCAAATAAAAAATAAAAAAAAAACGAAAAAAATAAATAAATAAAAAAGAGTAAATGCTGTGCAAACGATACCCTATCATCTTCTAAACGATTTCATTACGTTTCCTTTCAAAGCTCTCAAAATCGCATTCATTCATCGTTTTATAAATTGAAATTAATTTCATTTTCACTTCGAGCGTGACTGTCAGTGTAACACTGTCTTCATTCGAAATATGGGGTCCTTCCATTTGACTTAATTTTATCTTTGTCATGTGTCGTTGCGCAAATTGTTCGGGCTCTTTCCCATACACAACAATACCTTGTCATATCTTTTTGTAATTAGATTTAGAAGGATGTCAGCAAACGTTTTGATTGCCCTCCTTAAGCGTGTTTTTCGTCTATGTCTTTATGACCGTCTAAAGCCTCTTTATAGGATCTCTTCTGTCGACGGCTAATTGGATTGAATTAGTTCGTTGGCATAGAAATAAAGATGCAGGCAAATACATAGAAGTGTAAACGACTGGCATTAGAGGATTACGAAGCGCCGAACAAAAGCAAAAATAGGCGCACAGAATGGACAAATGGATCCGTAAATGGATAATTTTGTTAGCACCTCAATTTGTAGGGATAATTTAATTTATTGAATAAAATTTTTTTTCTTTAATTTTATTTAACATTTCCGTACATATAGCTTTCTTAGAATTCATTGTGGGATTTCTATTTTTTAATGACATGTAAAAATGGTAAAATGCGGAGAAGGGTTAAGCCATAGCTTCATGGCTAGTGGAATCATTTTAGCTTTTTGTGGAATTCAAGAAGTGTGCTCATATTATTGACGAAAGGGTTTAAAGTTCAATTAGCCGGATTCTCTCCGATTCTCCTTTTCAAAGCATTCATTTCATTTCGGTAATCAAATTAAGCTCTCGACCAGAAAGTAATTTAAAAAAATTCGACACGTTTTCATTAAATTGAAAGGAAAAAGAAACCAATTAAGGCTTTTCTTTTTATTGAGCTTTCAATAAAGTAATCTTCTTAAGCGCAATTTGCCAGAGCTGAAAAATCCTCTAAAAATCCTTTGGCAAATGAAATACTTTCCGAAAGTGACACTCTTAATCTACATACAGCGCAGACAGAGTCTGGCATCTGTGCTTGATAGCATCGAAATAATTAATTAGTTTTTTGTGGAATTAAATTAAAGCCGTACTTGTTCCTTTCTCTTTTTTTTTGTTTTTTTTTTTTATTAGTGGAATGAAAAACTAACTCAACTTCGTCCTTCACTATGAACGCACTGACCGTACGTGCTCCCATCAACTTAGAGCCATCATTTATCAAGGAATGATGTCCTTTTGTCGCATGGCAGGAGTGAAAAATTGTCGCAAAACTCGCCGCCAGCTGATTAATGTCACTCGATACAAGCAGAATTTTAATGAAGTTTCCTAGCTTTATGTACCCACTGAGCTCTATGCGTCGTTAAAATTCAATAGAGACGGATGCTGTTCCTTAAAGCCGCTTGAATTTACCACTTTAGGCCATAACCTGAGCTTTTTCACTTAATTTCCATGAGGCCAATTAATTTTCAAGTGTAAATTTGCTATTTATGACATTAATTAGACGTCAAGTTAATTGCTGCTACTCTTGCAAAATGGTGGTCTCCACTTTTGTTGGTGCTTCTTTTTTCCTTTCAGCTTCAAATTAAGGCCTCCAGTGCTTGGCCGTCTAATCTTCTTTTATGCTCGTTGAACGCGCGTGGCTTTGCGAACGAGCTTTATTTTTTTTTTCTTTAATGCTCACACTCGCTTAGTCGGCTTGTTGCCATCGTTTCGCTAATGGCAATTTTGGCCTCTCGAAAATCCTCACTCTTGAAAATTGCTCTCCGTACATTGACATCTGAAAGTAATGGCTTTCTAGTCCATTTCCTTTAATGTCCGTTGTAAGTTAGTTGCCCGTTCAAAACACAAACAAAAAAACTTGACTTTTTGTCTATTCTGACTCGAAAAAGGAGTCTTTTGTTGTTTTATTAGCGGTCATTGTAGGGAAGAGTGTTGTCTTTGCCCATCAAAGCAATCTTTAAAGCAATGCAAATTTCTTTTTTTTTAAAATGCAATTAGGTACTGCAAGAAAAAAAATTTTTAAATGAAAAAATGTAATAGTGGAAGAATGAAAGAGTAGGAAAATTATCTCTTTTGTTTGGCGAGAGACGCTTTCGAGGCGTTATCAACTGCTTTCGTAGCCGTAATGAGACGTTAAAGTGGAATTCTTTTGTCTTTTAGTGGCACTCAACTTTTGCTTACATTCATTCCGATTGGAGTATTTGAATTTTTTTTTTTTTTTTTTCATAACTAATCAGTTGATTCGTAATATAGGCAGGCTGGCAATCCTTGAAAAATACAAAATTACACTGTGGTAGTTCAGTGACGTTGTAACAAGCGGGTCTTTTTTTATGCCATTATGACCATGAATTTGGATGCTGAGTCCGATGTTATCATTGTAATATTTCCAGAGCAGGCTGGCAGTTATCGAGATAATCACAACAAAATTACACTGTGGCAGTTCAAAATTGTAACAAGCGGGGGACATAGCCATTAAACCAAATTTGGATGCGCTGAGTCCGATGTTATCATTGTTTTTTCCAAAATCCAAGCTCCAGTTATCGAGATATCCGCATTTTAAGTTTGCTCATTTTCGTTCGTTAAGCATACGCGAAATACGTCGTATACTTAATCCACATTACTCATACGCAGTACAAACACCTGAAATCTCAAGGTGTTGGTACTGCGTATGAGTAATGTGGATTAAGTATACGTCGTATGTCGCGTATGCTTAACCGAATAAAAATGAGCAAACTTGAAATGCGGATATCTCGATAACTGATGCCATCTTGCAATGATACCATCGGACTCAGCTCACCCAAATTAGGTTTAAAGACTATGTTCCCCGCTTGATACAATTTTTGAGTATCAATTTCGAGCACTGTGTTATTAGAATGGCTTGGGAAAAATGTCCTACAAAAAAAAAAAAACGATGGAAAAATTCAGTAAAAGTATCCAACCTAGTGCGTCTGAGACGGCCTCTGTACCGTCGGTGGCACCACAACGGTATCACAATCGGGCCCATAGGAAGCCTAAGCGCGTCGTCCATTAATGGTGGCAGCCACACTAACCTAACCCTACCTAGTGCACCTGAAAAATTCTCTCAAAATACTTGACTAATGCCAAGAAAAATATTTGAAATATTTTTCCCGTTCTGGGAATTCTTCCCCTAGAAATTTTTCTCCGTCGAAAAGGGAAGTGTTCTTAGCGTCAATAAAAGGAAGAATGTCACGACTTTTGTAAAAAACGTTTTAGAAATTCTTTCTCATTTCCCAGTGTGAATCGAATGGGACAATTTTTTCAAATCCGGAAGGAAAACTTCCGCGGGAATATTCTTCATTCCTATTCTGAATGTTATTGCACGTGAACTTTTCCGCCAGTTTCAATACAAAATTCGATTGAAACTCGCGGAAAGGTTCAAGTGAAATATTATTCAGAATAGGGTTGATTAAGAATCGGACTGATATTCTTGAATTAGTTTTTCAACTGCAATGAAAACGAAGAAATCCTGCCAAAAGGAAATATTTTGAATGAGTTTAAATGCATAAATCTAAGACCTTAAGAACATTTGGATCGGTCAGTTCAAAAACGACTTAAGTCATATTTTTTTCCACCATGCCTTTTTTCCTGAGTATGCTTCCTTAAAGGACGATGCGTATTTTGGGGAAAAAGCAACGTAAGTAAAAACATTCCTTCCTCCTTAAATAATACTGAATTGAGGATAAAAAGTCTTAATCGATTTCTGAAAAGTTCTTTTTTAGTGACCTATGAGGTTTTGGAAATTACCGATTCATTTATCAAGGGAATGAGCTTGACATTGTTGTTATTATTATTAGGAATAACTCAAAAAAATTCAATATTTTGGGAGAGAGTTTGAACCCTCCTACTTGCGTGCCTGAACATGGCAGCTAAATTAGAAAAGAGCGAGCCACTATTCGTTTTGAGCAAATTAAAGATTATTCGGACATTTAAAGTACTCAAAATCGACTCTTACAATTAAAATTAAATTGAGATACAATCGATTCTTGCTTGAATCGAGGTAATGTGGGTTAAGGTACAAGTCAAATATTTATTTATTTATTCTTTGAGGAACTTCAAAACGCTCGTGAAAACTCCTTCACACTGGCCGAAGACGTCGAAGTGAAAGAATGACAATTTGCAAAGATAACTTTTTTTGCACTTTTTTCTTTCTTTTTTTTCAAATTAAGGAAAATCCCCTCCACTCCAAATATGAAAAAAGTGATGTATATACCTTGAGACGCAGTCAAATTCCTTTTCCTTGAGCTAAAAATAAAATTTTAAAACTCTCGAAAAGTTGTTTTCTTTAGCTTATGGAAATCTGTTTGAAACTTTCCATTTATTCGCTTAAGAACTTTGAGGAAGCTTCGAAGTGTCGAAGTTAATGCTGAAATATTTTTTCATATACACCCATCGATCTTATTTAAATAAATCTCCCAATCAATGCGCGACAAGACAAAGCGAACGTTAAGTGCGAGAATAAGCCAAGGACCTTTCTAACTTTTGGCGTTACGAAACTTTTTATCGTCTGTGTTTGATGCGAATTTTCAGGGAAATTCTTTCACTACTATGTATATTTCAAATTCAATTTCTGTGTTCTTTGTATCGCTTGAATGCGCCGCCAAAATGAAGTGGTCTTTAAAAAAAAAATACGAACTAAGCAAACAGGTGAGCACATAATTTAAACGAAATTAACGCTGTATGTCAAGTCCTATCAGCCATGCTGTTCAATGAGATTTGAATTTTAATTGAAATAAGGTTAGTAAACCATTAAATAAATAATAATTATAAGAGCTTATTCAATATTTTGTTGCCTACTTTCAGGCAAGCGGAAAGCTGCTAAGCAGGAACTTCTGATAATCTTGTCAGTATTAAGGTATAAAATGGCGAAAGCAAAAAATAAGCAAATGCAATCGATGGAATGCAGAGTGTTAGAGAGAGAGAGAGAGAGAGAGAGAGAGAGAGAGAGAGAGAGAGAGAGAGAGAGGCAGAGCATCTGCGAGTAATTGCGAAAATTTGGCTCATCAAAATGAAAAATGGAATTATAATTCAGCAAAGTTATCAGAAGCGTAAAATTGAGTCGCTCACAGTTCTTTGTTGTGACAATTTTAGACGACGCGATAAATGAAGAATATTAAATTTTGAAATACTTATAAAGCTTTTTTTGTGTCCTTAGACAGCTCACTTCAAACCTGAATAAATTTTCTTGCTTCGCTAAGAAATCATCTTACTTCGCTCTTAGGTTGTCAGCTACACTTTCGCTTCAATCTCTCTGAAATATATTATCCTCTAGACTAATTCATCTTGCTTAAATTTGTGTTAAATCTTCATGCTGAAATCAAAGCGAGAGAAGTTGCTTCGTAATTAGGTCTTATAAATAATTCACGTTGCATTTTCGCTTCACATCTCGTGCGCCTTTCTTCCTCCATGGCTGTATCATACTGCGATTAGAAGGTGAACTGGCCTTTATTCACAATAGTGGAACAGGATAAAATTCATTTTTATAGCTAAAGCAAATTTCCACTTTTTGTTTTGAAAAAAATTATATATATAAAAAAAATAAAAAAATCTATCGATATTTGCTAAGTTTTTTATGTTCTTTATCTTAACCCTTAACTGAACGAATCTCTGAATCATAATTTTTCAAAACTTTTATTTCTTTATGACCAAGTATATTATACGATTTATATGTTATTGTTTTCATTCGTGGCTCTCAAATTGAGCTCAAGAATATTAAATATTTTTCCATTTATTCGGTTATATCAATTTGGCCATAGATCTCAAAAGGTAAGCATTTATCTACCAGGGTCTCTGAGACCGCACGTAGGTGGTTAAGGGACAGAAGGGACAGGTAATAGGTGATTAAGAGTTAATATTGCATAATTTTTTTTTTGTCTGTTAAAAACTTACATTTTCGGATTATGCCACAATTTTGGATCGAGTCTTACTCCAGTGCAACTTTAAACGCAATCGCTAATTGGTAATTCGAGTATGCGTTCGCTCTATAGAATGACGTTGTGGAATGACACGACGTTTTCACTGCATAATTTGAGGGGCTTTGTTGTCTTGCTGCTAGTTACAGTAAATGCGCCTTTAAACACCACGACGAACACTAATTTAAATAGCGAATAGAAATTAATTTTACTCAGAAAACATTTTAAGAAGCTGCAGGAGAAGATTGAAATTGATAAAAAATTTTAAGAAAATCTAAAACCAACTTATTTCCTACTTACGTCCTTAGAGTAATTTCCTTAAATTCGATTTTGGTTTCCTTATGAATTATTTATTTGCATAAAAACAATCCCTTAAATAAGACTTTTTGAATTTCGATAGTCCAATCCAAATAAAACTAGTACTTTGTGATGACTAAGTCATGTTAATCTCTGCTAAGCATAAATACGGTCACTAGAGAACACTCTTAAAATGACATTCAATTAACTGTCTATTTTCTGAAGGATATTTTAAGTAGTCGAATAACAGGTGCTTCCAGTAGTACTGAAATTAAGAATGCAACACTGAACGAGACGACCGCATTGCCCAGAAATATTGTGAGTACAATAAGATGACCTAAATGCACGGTGCCAGCCATTATGAACGATGTTATGAGCATTATAACCGGATGTATAAGATAAGTGCAGTACGTTAGTCTCGATAGCGGCCACAGACAACGATACGATAATACACGATTCCATGTGGGCGAATAGCCCCAACAGCAAGACAGCACAATCCACACGAGTCCAACGCCAAAAGCTGCAGAAATATTTTTTTAAATTTTTTATATTTTTTTTATTAGAAGTGAGAAAAAAAATTGCATGTACATATATTTGATGGTGTTAAGAGGGGTACCCACTTACCGGTATGACCTACACTAACATAGAATGCCGTTTGCAATTCACTCAGCTCGCCTTGCCAGACACCGAAGGTTATTATTGCCAAAAGTCCTAAGCTGCATAGCCAGAGAAATCGGTTTATGTGCTGAGATAACCGCGGAGGCGTTTTCACTCTATGAATCAAATAGCCGGTAAGCATGCCTTGAAATAGACCCGAAAAGTTTTTTTTTTATTTTTGTGCAGTGTTATTTTACACAAAAAACCTTAATCTTATTAGCCACACACAAATGGTAACTCACCGACGATATATGTGCCAACACGTTGCCATGGCTTATCGTACAGGAAGTCGAAGGACTCGAATGGATTGGATACCTTGTGTGTGTAGTGATGCTGCAGTGAGATGACGCCCGACATGGCCCAGGAGCTCAGTAAGAACGTAGAAATGATGAGGAGTGCCGTTTTCATATATCTGAACGCATACGAAACGAAGCGAAAGGAAAGAACAAAAAAAAAGAAAAAAAACAAGAAAAGGACGAAAGGTTACTGAACAGTGAATAGTCGGACAGCCGGAAGCATTAAGAACAAACCTTGTCGACAGCGTCAACAGGATTAGGGCCATCAAAAAGAATTGCATATCATTGGCCATATACCAGCTCCAGATCATGCAAATTTCGCTCAAAGGATAAAAATTATTTATGTATAAAATATTGCGCCACCAGTACTGGCTGCAGGTGGTTGTGGCCACAGTTGGCTGGAAAACGGAATCATCTGACGTTTGTCTGATAAAATGAAATGCATGTTCAAAAGTGAATCCCAATGATGGGTTTTATTTAAGATATAAATTAAGTTGTACTTTTGCAAACTATACTTATAGGGCAAAGACCCCCACCTTACAGCATTATCGCTTGCTTATGTCACTCCTCAGAATGGATGGTACTAAAGATTGTTAGAAAATGGTTAGTTTTTATTTTTTTCAGGCTTTGTCTTTAAGGGACTCTCCCCAGCTCTGTCAGAAATGAATCTGAAGTGTTAAGTGTTTCTGTTTCATTTCTGACAGAAGTGGAAATATTAGGGAAGAACAAATATTCCAAATATTATAGCACACTAGACGGGTGCTCATTGGCGAAAGAATCCTTAAAGCTGTAGATTTTTTTGTGTTTCTTGAACCAAGCCAGGAACTTCCTTGATCTATTTTATAATTTTCAATTAATGGTGTTCCTATCAATCACCAGTCTTTAATTTTGCTACAAGAATTTTATTCTCGTAAGCTTACCCAGCCATCCATATTCGGAGTGCTCCCCTGGCGAAGTGGTTTCGGAGTGCTCCAAATAAGAGTATAAAAGGACTACTAACGGAACTTTGCGAAGCAGTGCTTTTATAAAGGCCTCAAATAATACCGTCTGGGAGCATTTAGGGAGACCAAACGAATAATTTTTTTATTTTTATTTATAACTGAAAGAGTGTCCAAACAAACTCTTTAGGAGCATTCTAGCAATCATAAAAGATACATTTTGAGATCCCGAGAGCTACACTTTTTCCATGTTAGGCTCGGTGAACTTTTCTCCCGAAAAATCGCAAATTTTGAGCTCCTGTAGAAGCGTTTAAGCAGCATTTGCGCTCCGGGAAAGGAGTCTTTAGGTGTGAAGTGCAAACTCTTCTGGTTGGCTGGGTTGAAATGCTTTCCGAGAATACCGAAATATAGGCTCTGACAAAATAAATAAAATCTGAATCGAGCTCTAAAGAGTTGACATAAGCCCTTGTCTCTCAGTCAGAACAATTTAAGCTTTTAAGGTAATTATAAAGCTTATGCCATTTAGGTCTTATCCAACGCTCTTATGTTATATGTACATATTTAAGAATGTGGGATATTTGACGCATCGTTTTGTTTGTATTAAATCATGTAAGTTATTAGAACTAGAAAGCCATTTGCCAAATTAAACGAATTAAATTTCCTAGGAAAAATTATTTCTTGAGTAATAATCGAAAATCGAAGATTACATTTATATCTTAAGCCGACCGCCCGGTTCCAGTTCAAATGAAATCACTCACCTCAATGCGAAATCGTTGAAGAAAATAACAAAAATATACACTGGCGTCAAGCGTATATAACGATAAACAAACATAACAATCGAGTCCACGAAACTGCGTCGTAAAAATTGTCCAGTATCCTCCGTATGCTTCTTGGCCTGCCGCAGGAATAAAAGTGTCACTAGAAATCCGCTTATAAAGAAGAATGTGTCAACGGAGAAAGTAGCATTGCCTACAAATTGATATAAAAAGCTTCGTTCGGATATAACACGACGGTACTGCGTACATAGAAAGAGAGAAAAAGACACCAAGATAGAGAGACGAAGGGGAGAATCAAATGATAAAGGCATGAAAAAAATGTCAGATCAATTTAAATCAGGATATTTTAAAACCCCAAAATCCCATATGGTTCATTGTTCGATAAAAGTAATTTACTCGATTTTCTCCGATGTTGAACATTTGCAGATATGTGTGAACCATTATTGTCCATAACACGGAAAATACCCTCAATCCATGTATACATGCGGTCTGAGTCTAAAAAAAAAAACGCAGTAAAAGCGAAAGGGAGAGCAAACGGGATAGAGAAAAGGGAAAATGGGATTAATTTCAAAAATTCTTGTCCAGAAATCGATTTGAAGCCGTTCCACGCTTACCTCTTTGTTGTCCTCAATGTTCAAAATCGCACTACAATTCGTCTGAAAGGCAAAGCACAATAAAAGTTGCTCATGCAATGCTGTGGAGAAAAAGATAAAATATCAACACCAAGGTTTTAGTCCTTTAAATCGTTTGTCTCCTAATTTGCAAAAAGTAGAGATTTAATGAAGCGTTCATTGTTTGGGGCCAATGGCTTGAAGGGGCGAAAGAAACAAAGGCACTAGATTTTAGTAATGGAAACATTTTCAAAGTTATTAGGTTAGCAAAAAGGACGCCGAGCTTAAAAAATAATTAAAATATATGCTCGCAGACAAAAAGGAGAAATTACTGAAGCATTTTTTATACAGTGGAACCTCGAATTCGCGTTCCAGTTTTTTAAAGTTGCATTTAGAAGATATATAGCCAATTAAGCTTTTGAAACATACGGGAATTTATCGCTAAAAATGTTTTTTTTTTTTTTTTTGGTAACAGAAAGACTTTTTTCCAAACCGGATTATCACTCTCTTTCGCAAGTGGGACTCGAACCAACTAAAATCTCCACGTTTTCAAAACCTGACCCACTCTGGGACGAAGCGAAATGCTATAACTTTTATTTGGTTTAATTTATAGAAGGAACGAAGTCAATTCAGTGTACAGGTTAAATATAAATTATTAAGGAAACTCCTGGCACATTTCTAAAAGTAAAAGGAAAGTGCGTTATTCAGAAATTTTTGTTGGCTATTTCCATCTATTAAGCACGCTTAATTGCTAGCTAATTTGATGACCTTTTGATGATTGATATGCATACAAGAAATCCTCAAAAGAATGAGTCTAAATGTAAAAGTCTTCACTATGGACTGCCTACTTAGGTATAGAACCAACTCACCCAATTGTTTTTTGGCTTCGCGTGTTCCCGTTGCTCCGGCGCTGCTGCACGTCTCCAATCGATAATCGGACATTTGTGCTGCCTTTTCGATATCCGTTCTTATTGCGGTATTTTGATTTTCCTTAAAGGAATTCGGATTTTCCATTTCCATGCCAATCGATCCCTTATTATTGCTTGTTTCTCCCTCCGTGTCGATGACATTATTGTTGTCGTTCAACGTACGCATCTGATACAGTTCGAAACCCTTTGAATTGTTCTGGAACTCGCCGCCATTTTGTCGCACTGTGGCATCGACTTGAGCGCTTATCGCCGGTATTGGCGACGACAATTGACTGCCATTTAATTTGGCTTGGTACGAAGTAGCCACGATAACAAGAACTATCAGACTCACCATGAAGCTTCTACATTTCGAAAAGGAAAACAATAACAACTCGTATAAAAATAAATAAAATAAAAAATAAGAAAGCACAATTTTTTTTTTTTTTGAATAATACTCACGAAAATATCTGAAATTTAAGATCACGCCAGATGCTAAAAATCCCTGGCACCGGCCTGACGCGTTTTATTATAATTTGCGTTGAGTCTGTCGCGTTCGAGTTGGATGGCACGCTGTTGCCGTGGTAGCCCACATTGACCAGCAAGAGAGCGTTGGGATCTAAGCTCAGTATGGCATGCACATCTTGGGCCGTGCAGGACTTCGGAAGGCATTCACCGATTTGTAGGTTCATTTGCTTTGGAAAGAGGGTTGTATTAATATTTATGACCGCTCCCTATCGATTCATTTTATATTGTTGACTTACTATTCTGTATGGAATCCAGGCGTGTATACCAATCACCGCGACGAAGAATTGAAATTCAAAGTGCTTACGTTCGTCGGGTTCAAGTTGACGGTTAATTTCGTAGCAGAAATACTTCTCGCCAAGCCATTTATCATTGCCATAGAGCATTTGACCGCGATAGCGTCCGGACGAGTCGTACGCTAAAGTGAATTATGAAGAAAATTCTCTTGAAATTTAGCTCTCACTTACTCTGAGGATTGTTTTTGTATAGTAAATCCTCGTTTTTTTAGGGAATTTTATATAAGTAAACTACGTTTCGATGGCGTGAAAAAATCTCTAATTGGTTTTTTTTTTTTTTTCTTGGTATTTTAATGAATTTTTTATTCAAAGGAGGTCAATAAATTACTCAATTGGAACCACTCGGAAGTAACTTTTCCTTTAATTTCTTTTCTTAATCGCTCAATAAATTTTATTCATTTCGCTGGATTTTCACTCAATAAAAGGAATTTAAAAGTAAAGGTCATGAATGATTAAGCTTCCGAGAAAGGACGAAAAGTAATTGAATATCCGCGCTCCGAAAAGCGTTAAAAAGCATTCTTATATTTTTACATACTTATTTAAACCTCATTAATCGCTTTTGAAGGCATCTTGCGGAAGAATAAAAAATAAAGAGAAAATTCAAAAAAATAAAAAAAATTCCTTAATCTGAGTTAAGCATTCACCCGGAATAATTGAGTGTATACTGATTGTGGAATCCTTTGTTCGGTCTTTTTTTCCAATGTCCTCATTTGATTGCTTGGAAATTCATTTATTTCCGCTTGAAATGAGCTGTGCTTTTCCCTTTCCATATTTTAACAAAAATAACAAATACAAATAAAAGATATAAACATATTAAATGGACGCTATTGAATTGAATGAAAAAAATATACTGACATAAAAGGTTCAAAGCGAATCAATAAACTCTCTAAATGATTTTTAATAATTTATTTCATAAAAAGTCTTTCATTTATTGGTCAATTTGCCATCCACTGAGTGACATGAAGAGAAAAAAGATTTCGTTTGAGTTTGTTTTATATTTTATATTAAAATTTCTGCGAATTTAATTTTTTTAACGTTTTTTTTTTCAATATATTCAAATTGATTCGATTCATTACAGAATATTTTTCATTTGAATTGATATACATATATTAGGAAAATTTCGTGATGAAAATTGAAAACTATTCTTTTGAAGTCTGAATGATTAAAAAAGAAAAATTAGATCAATAATCTCTATATATAAATAAATAAATGTATAAACAAATAAATTTACCAGTCATCGAACTGCTAACCCCATTACTCTGGGATAAAAAAGTTATTTTAAATTGAAGACGTTTTTTAGTTATTTATTTTCAAGATTTTCTTTTTTAAGATTAAGATTTTAAAGTCTGATTATTTTTCTCATCAAAATTCGTTACAATCGATCTGCTCAATAAATAATCGGGAACTTAACTCGATTCAAGGTCACGTATGCTGGGTCTTTCCTCAAGCAATTTGGGGTCCTAAACACTAAATTCTATAAAGCAAAATACCCTTCTAGGCACATCTACCCAAATACAATTTTATCGTTTCATGCCAGAGGCCTACTTCGATTTGAAATTTTTCATATACATATTACAGTATGGCACTGATCAAGCCCATTGGTTTGATACCCATATTGGGGTAGGGCTCAGAATAAGTAATTTATCCGCCCTTTTATAGTGTCGGGGACTTCTTGGATCTAAAATGATACAGAATTTATTAGATTGTATTGTCATCGCTACCGAACAGTTACTTAAATTGCCCAAAACATATACAGCCCGATTTTAAGGCTCATAGTCTCCAACCTAGTTTAAACTACTTGAAGGTTTAATCTTTCAAATGATAGTCTTCAAGAGAGTTTAAACCAGGTTTATCAAAATTTCTAATATAGCCAAAGTATTTTTTAACTTAAGTGGCATGAAGACTATATAAGAGAATTTAAACTTTCAAAGCGCTTAAAGCGAGTGGCATTGAAAAAAAAATCCGCCTTTCTAGGAACACTGGAGAAGTGAATATAGACGAACCAAGTATTTTTAACATTTTAAAGCAAATAGGGGAGATGAACAATTAAAAAGGGCAAGCTCAATAAAGCCGTTTATAAATATCAAGATATCGAAAAATTCGTTCGTAATAGGAGATTTTTTATTGGCAGGCAGGTGAGAGTCTACCACCTGCGGGACAGGACTTGTTGAAGGCGCTCAGAGTCCCGAAATGGGTCGTTCTGTCCAAAGCTGTCGTCCTAAGCCGCCCTAAGAAACAGCTTGTATGGAATGTGGTACACATTTTCTCTACTATACAGTCCATGGCTGTCCGTTTCAGAGGCACTGAACTAGACGCACATAACATTGCCAGCTTTTCTAAGAACGATAGATCAACTGACCGTTGGGTGAAATCTTAACACTTTTGCTTAAAATAGAATTTCCCGAAAATAAATCTTCTTTAAGAGAGAAAATGGAAGACAATAAAATTGCGATAGGAAAACAGCGGCAGATATTATAAATTTTTAAATATTTATTTATATCATCAAATGTGTAAAAAATCACGTTCTGTTGTTCTTTTGGCCACATGTTGTCACAATCGTATGACAGATTACGAGTAAGCAATTTAAGTGGTTTAAATAAATTTTTATTGTTTTTCCTGAGCATCTGCATCGAAAAGGATTGACTTTGTCACGAAAAAAATAATATAAAAAAAAATTAAAAACAAATAAACAATGACAAATGGTCAGGAGAAGTATCGAATGACATATCGAATGTCCCGATGGCACGGGCACGTGCTTTCGCAAAATAAATAATCCCGAGCCTCATGCGATTTAAGGCATCAAAATAAACACACACACACAAACACTCGAGTGTGATGTGGTCTTACTAAACACTCAACCGAAGAGAAAAAGAAAATGGCAGAGTAAATAAAAGAGGACACGAAAAACGCAATTGAAATAGTTTGGGTATTTCTTTTTTATTTTTTCTTCTCTTTCGTAGTTACCTTTTTGTGCCCATTCGTAGTTGCCGTGCAGCGCAGTTAGGTACGCTTGCATTTCAAGACCGCAGCCAGTGGTCACCTTGGCACGTATGTCCGACGACTGCCAGTAGAAATGGTCGTATAGATTCGTTACAATTTGGAATAGATTTGTGGCGCTGTGCTGCAGAGCATCCGCTGATGGATTACTCGAGTTCGAGGCGCTTTCGTCTTGCCCGTTGAGGGAATTCAGACTATTTTTATTTGCACCGAAACGCTTCGGAATTTCTTCGTGCTTCATCAGCTCACGTTCCTTTTTGGTCGATTTGTTCTTTGGGATTTTAAAGATGTGCGGACTGACCGTGACCACAGCGGCGGGTAAACCTGTCGAAGATGCGGAAACGGCTGTAGTGGCTTTTGTGCTTGTTGAACTCGTGTTCGCTACTTCATCCAAGGCGATCTCAATGTCGAGGCCATCGCTTACGTTCTCCTCCTGTCCGCTTTCAGCATAGCTCAAACCGATGGAATCATCGCTTAGGAGATGTTTCGCTTCACTGCTGGTTAGCTCGCTTGAGTTTTTAACACCATCTCCATCGGAAACGCCAGAACCACCACCACCATCACCATCACCACCGCCTCTGTCTTCGTCGTTTGCTAAGTCTTCCAAATCGCCCAAATTGAAATCGAATGTGACGGGATGTAAGTCGTACTCTTTGACTGGACGTGCGGGCTTTTCGTAGTTTAGTCCAATCGTCTTGTCCAGCAGCGTGTAGGGTTTCTTCTTGACGGGCTTTAATGGCAGCACTTCGTGAAGATTCAACTCGAGTGGCTTTTCATCGGGGATCTCGTGGACTTCTTTAAGTATCGTTGTGTTCACCGTATTGTTTCTGAAGTGATGTGGTTTCTGTGTTGCGATTTTTACACTTTTGTTTGGTTTCTCTACACTGGTTGTATTGATTTTAATCCCGAATGACTCCGTGGTAAGGCAAACGAGCAGGAATACTGTTAGGATTTTTGTTTTACCCGCAGAAGAATGTCGTCTTGGGGGTTTCATTTTCAATTACGTTTTTTTTTTTTTGAGATATTTGGCTTTGGCACTTTTTTTTTAAATTTGTTTTAATGGGTCATGTACAATTTAGAATCTCCTTTTCAATTAATATTAGAAACAAAATTCTTTTGTTTTTGCTATAAATAAGAAAAAGGTCAGGAAAAAACGATCCAGTTAATCATAAGCCGGTAGATACGATTTATATTTGAAAGTGAGAGACTTTTTTTTCCCTTTTTTTAAGGGGTTCTTTGCGTTTTATTTGACATCAAAAACCTTTTGAAATATTTCAAAACCTGACTCGGCAAGAATTTTTGAATGGAAAACGAATCAAAAGGGAAATTTTAGAATCTTTTGGATCAAGGATAGAGGAACAGAGAGCGATACCGATTATAATGCTTCACTTTTGATCACTGTTGCCATTTTTGCACTAAATGTCCCAGGATAAGGTCAAAACTCCCTTAAACTGATTTCGAAATTTTTGCAAAGCAAAACCGTGGTCCTTTAAATGTTTTGCCTGCGAGCTTTCCCTCCCTAAGTCCCCACTTAAGACCAGGCAGTTAACTTGATTTTGGGTAGATTCTCTTAAACACAGTGCCCTTGACTGACTATTCGTTCTTGCAACCGAAAACTCGCTTAGACAAAGAAATCACCCACCTCCCACGCCCCATTTTCCCCATTTTTAGAGTTTTTTAAAACCAGAATCGCTTTAAATGTTTGAGAGAGATTTCGCTCAAGCATTTCCCCGATGGAAACTAGACAAGAGCGCTTTTTGGAACATATCCGGGGAAAAAGGTGAACCAAATACTGGTAACCCTGCGTCTGGATTTTATCCAGAGTCATTTATCGTCATTTATTAGTAACGAGAATTACATTTTATTAAGTGCTTGAAAGCGAGATCAATCCCTACCATTTTCTGCATTAAAGCATAAATGTCTTTGATCCTAGATAGCAGGACTGAGACAATTCAAAAATTAAGTTTATAGTCGATTAATTAAAAATTTAATTTGAAAATTGATGCAAACGTTAATCGTTTTTGAGAACAGGAAACAACAAAGTCATTAATTTATCGTTATTTCATTGCTGGCCAATTTGGTCGCTGCTTGTAACCACTTAAATTGCGTGCACTGGAGTTGTAATCGAGAGTAGATTCCAACAAGTTTGTAAATTGCGGCAAAGTGGACTCAATTCGCTTTTCTGTGTGATGATCGTAAAACCCGTTGGAAAATTTGTCTAAAATAATTTTAGCGATTGCATCTGTTCTTTTATTGCTGGAGCGACATTTCAACTGTGAGTGTCCGAAAACATAATGGGCAATTCCCATGATACAAGAAAACAAGATAGCGCCACTTCAGTACCGCTATTTTGAGGCTATTTTGAGCCGAAAATTGAGTTTGTGACGTCACTGAGCGAGAAATTGTTGTTGTTTCCCATGCTATTCAAAAAAGTAAAAAGCCGGTTTAACATGGGAAACAACAACAACGAATCGCGATTTTGAGTTTGTGACGTTTCCTCTCTCAAGTGGCGCTATCTTGTTTTCTTGTATCATGGGCAATTCCATGAATACAGTCCCACCAGTGAAACTCATTTTTTTGGTTTAAGCTCTAATAATTAGAAAACAGGACGTTATTCTCAAGGGTTTAAAATGTTGAAAATGTCTAACAAGGGTTAATCACTGAAATTTCGCAATTTCGCAATTCGGGCTCAGAATAGGGGTCGGGTTGGTGGATTGCCGAGAATTTGGCGATTCTAACTTCAATTTCATTGTAGAATTTCTCCATTGAACCACTGCTGTCAGTGTTTTAGAAGAATATCTCCCTAAATGTCTCATAACAAGGCCTAAATTCCCTAAAGTTTAATTTTGAAATCTTCCAAAAGCAAAATCTTGGTCCTATAAGGTCCCATAAAAATGTTCCTTACAACTTTTCTGCTCTAAGACTCAACTAAGATGATAAATATATTTTAATTAAGGGGGGATTCACGTAAACTGACAACATTGCTTTTAACTATGGTATTTATGCCAAGTAGTTAAGTCACGCTAATGTCTTGCCAATAGGAGTCACAACCCAGCGATAAACCTTGAGATAATATCGATTGCTGATGCATCCGTAAACATCGATTTTGTGGTTTATCAATATTTGTCGCATTACTTAGAAGAACTTGCAGTAATAAATCGAATCCAAACAAAAATAATAATAAAAAACCTATTTTTCTTTATAAAGAAATCTTTCTCGCTGCCTGTTTTTTCTTATCTAATTCAATATCGATTTCTTGTGCTAATTTGGCTCACTGCGTTCGATTTACACAGCACAACACAATCATCCCGAACACAAATTGAATAAAAAAGTAAACAAGCAAAATAAAACTAAGAGAAAACTGCTTCCACGTTTCCTCAATCGAGGAAGTGCTAAAACATGTTTGGTTTTCCACGAAAAATCTTGACATCGGAAAAACAGTTTTACGGAAAAATAGATATTTTGATTAGCAATCTGAAGCGAATAAATTTCCTCATTTTATTTTGATTGTGGATTTGTTGACAAAGATTTCGGTGAAAATTGATTCTAGTTTTTACACAGATCCACTGATTGAAGCAAACAAGACAGACGACGATGATGCGAGTGGATCAAAACACGGAGCCGCACTTCTCGAGCCATTCAAACGCAGTGGCGTAGATAAGGTGAGGAAACAATACTATTAGATGTGAAATACTTTGTGGGAGCTCTGAAGTGCGGGGTGGGCTTTAAAAAGATTGATTTTCCAGGGCTCGGACTCAATGCAGTCAGGAACGCTACCAGGAGGTCATAGGAGTTCAAACATATCACCCCGAAATCAAGACTAAGTTTGTTTTCAACTAAAGCCTGTTCAGTTTTTTGTAGTCGGCCTATGTGTCGTAAGAGGCTGAGATGCCAATCTACGAAGCGAGAGGACTTGGGTCCGACTCCCAGCCGAGGTCCTGGATGTTTGTATAATTTTTTTTGTGTTTTTTTTTTTTCATTATTCGTGGTATCCATGGGCCCTTGGTGGCAGCCACACTTACTTGACATTACCTAAATTTTTTGTATTTAATTAAATTTTATTTTCTTAATTTTGTAATTTTTTATTTATTGTTTGCTTATTTTTTTAATTTTTATTTTTGTTTAATTTTGTTTTTTTTTTTTAAATATTTTTTGTGTTTGTGTTGTTTTTTGGTCAAACCCTAGACTCCATATAGATGACCATAATTTTCCAGGGATTTTCTACAAAACAGTAGTCTGATGACCATTTGTGATTTTCTTTTGAAGGGGGTTAAAAATGGGCGAATCAACAAGGCTCAATACTTAAGGCAATACTCAAGGTCCCACGAAGTAAAAACCTAACAAACCCAAATACTCCCCGAAGCCCAGATTTTTTCCGTGCGTCCCTGCTTCAATGTATTCAGAAATATTTTTTCTTAAGAATGGCTGTGAATCGTGAAACCTTTCGGTTCTGATTTGGTCTTAACATGAAATGACAAAAAGCTATCTACGACACTGGCGGGAATTTTTTTTTTATTAGTTTAGTAGTGCAGAACATCGAATATTCATGTGCACATTTGCATAGATTGCATAGATTTATTCGAAGCAAGTTTATGCGATGATTGGTAATTGTCATCCATGAGGCACTATTATTTTATCAATGGCTTTCTTTCGCTGAGTTACTACTCCATTCAGCGTTTCATTTTACGGTCTTTTTCAAATCGTTTTTATCAATCTGCGCATTATATGTGTTTTATTTTCTTTTACTTTTCCATCTCTTTCATAACTTGAAAAACTGGCTAAAAGCGATAAATACAAAGAAAAGGAAAATTTAATTTTCCTGGTTCAATTGCTGCCGCAAGCATTGCCATACGTAATACAAAAAAAAAAACACAAAACGCGAAGTGGAAAACTGGTTAACAAGCTTTTAATACGTAAATGGCTCCATGCATTGATCCTCGGTTTGGTTGCTTAATCGGAAAATAGTATTAGCCATCTCAATGGGGATTGCACAATTCGGGGAACTTGGATAGAAAAAAATGTTTGACGGGTTCGAGATTACGCGCAATTTTCTAAATTTTTATTACGCGAGATTTTCTCTCGAGTGGTAAGAGAGTTATGTAAGGAAAAATTATTACTTTTCATCGATAAGCACACATATTTTTCGAACGGAATTTCGATTCGAAAAATTTATAGATTGAGGTTCATTTCACTTATTAATTCTTTCACGTGCATTAAAAGCATTTTTTTTTCTTGAATGTGGAAATTCCAGGTCCAAAAAGGCATAGTTTTTTGGGTTTTGAAACATAGCAAGTCACGACTTTCACGGTTTCTTAACACAAAGCTGCATTTGGATTTCCACGAATATTTTTAAATATTTCAATTAATGACACTTAATTAATAATTTTAAATTAATAATATTGTACAATTATATATCCCACTGATACAGCACTGTCGGATGAGAATCATTTATAACAAAAATAGTTCATAAAAATCAGTCCCTAAAGGCTTAAGTTACTTTTAGTTTTTTCTTCTTCAGCTTCACTCGTAAAGCCAACAGTAAGGACGCGATAGAGCTTGCCACAGGTTAATTTTTAATCAAATTCATTTTATTTTTCACCATAAACAACAACAAACACCATAAAACCCGTAACAAAAACAAAGCGGTTGCATAATTTGCACACGATCATTCGATTGCATTTCAAAGCCTGTCTTCGTTCCGTCGGATTCAATTCTTTGACAACAATGTATCTTAGCTTTGATTACGCTTCAAGAAGCACAAAACCGTAATTATCAAAGAAATGGGAAACTATTTCTTCACACCTTTTATATTCGCACATTCACTTTTCATAGGTATATAATTCCCATCGGATCACTTTTGGGCCCCGGTACTCGCGACCGTACAGATGAAAGTAAAAACCGCAACTGATCAAACAATCGTGGCAGACATCGAATTTCAGCCAAACGCAGTGTGTGTTTTGCGCTCAAAGCTGGACTTTGTTAACAAGAGTTGACTCAAAAACAAAAAAACCTAAAACAAAATAAAAAAAAAAAAAAAAAACAAAAAACAGCACAAAAACGCAATTTGGAACCTCGTCTGCAAAACCTGAAATCACCTTCCAAACTATGGTGTACAACCGCTATCCATCGAGTCGGTCAGGCACTCAGGCACACCGGCAGTTTATCCGACTCTATGTCTGGCAATACTCTTATTGTCGGTTTTCGGTGATTTTGTCCAGCCTAAGTCCATATACTTTTTTCAATTTCTTCGCTCCAATGTGATCTAACGAATGCAAGTGCGCGCGCATGCGCAAAAAACCGCTTGCAGGCCTCCGCCAGCGGATAGTTGCGGCAAGAGATTTTGCAATTCTGAAATTGCAGAAA
Source organism: Chlorops oryzae (assembly GCA_020466095.1). NCBI lineage: Eukaryota > Metazoa > Arthropoda > Insecta > Diptera > Chloropidae > Chlorops > Chlorops oryzae. The sequence goes on from CM035808.1 coordinate 30,387,687, forward strand.
ATTTAAGCACACGCTCGAAAAACCCAACAACAAGAAAAAAACAAAAACGAAAACAAAAAATACATTTCTTGAGAGAAGCAAAGAAGTCTGCAAAGGAAATCATATTAGATGTCGTGCGGGGAAAATGGGAAAAATTGCAGCACACATTTGTAAATGAAAATATAAGAAAAAAGTTCGTTGCGTTCAATAGAAATATGTACGCATGCGCAACATGTTTCTTCTCGCGTGTCTTTTTCCCATTGAAAATTAATTTTTTCAGATCGAATTTAATTTTCTTTTGTTTTCCAGTTTTTCCATTTCTGTTTCCATTACGTATAATTGTCACGGACCATGCTCACTGCATTGTATATTTGAGTTAATGTCAACTGGGTTTCCTATTGCTTCGAGGAGACTGCTCAACATCCATTTACTTGACTGTTGACAAATAATTCGCTTCTGCTCTTTGTCACAGCAATGAGCTATCAGAAGTTCAACCGTCGTACCAAGGCCATGGGAATGAGTGCTTGAAGTTTTTTATCTCTCATTTCTATGGATGAAATTTCATAACTAAAATACTTTGAATGCTTGAATAAAATTCTTGATTTAGGCTTTTTTGAAGCGCGTTTATTCTCGAAGGGGTCATCGAAATAGTCCAAACATATGAAATACTCTTGAGATCAATATGGTTACTTCTTAAACTATACGCAAGAACGGGAATAAGTAAAATAAAAGGTAAGGACGGAACCCCCCTCAGGCATCAAAACCATCCTCGACCGAGCTGGAAATTGAACTTAGCATGCCCTTTCGTTTGGTTAAATGACATGTCAACCAACTAAGACATGAAGGGCGCCGAACCCGAATAATTATAGGTCCGCACTTGGCTCTAATGTTATGTGTTTTAAAGCGCACATTTAACCCTAGAACGGTCAAAGCAACGAACGCACTTTTCGATGTTTACTCCTCCTCTTAAGAGTTTAATTTTGAGGTCTTCTTTGAAGCTACGAATTCAAGTATAGAGCCTGATTTTTACTTTCGCAGAAATTACTGCAAATATTCAACACAATCAATCATATTAAACCAGTTGCAATCAACTGCGCTTTCGATTACAAATGGTTCCATATGTTTACATCTTTTGAATCTTTTCAGAAATTGTTGGCAGGATTTCCGGCTAAATTCGACCAGGCATCAATTAAGTATTTTCCTTTATTCTTAAAAGATAAAACTATGGAAAATAAAACCCAATTATTATTTCTACATGAAAATGTGAATTTTAAAAAAAAAAAATGAGTTCAAAAATGGTGTTCTTCAATATGAAGACGATTATCGGTAAAGGGGTAAATTTTAGTCTATCATCACGAAGCGAAAAGAAGATATTGGAAAAATTTTTTCAAATATTTTCTCGCCATCATACATCAAAGTTAATGGAACAAATTCAAAAAGCTACACATTTCAGACAAACAAACCCTTTTTAAGTCCATCATATTATCTTCCAAAAATAAAAAATGAAATCAAGGCGTGTGAAATTGATCGAGCCCGCCTATGCTATATTCTAACTCTAACCATACCATAGGTCAAATGTGAATGGGATTGTGAAAGTTTAACGTCTCTGCCTACTAAAGATCCGAAAGTTTCATATATGTAGTAATGGCTGTGTGCGGAAAGCTTTTTTTTACGGAGAAAGTGTCCATTCGTAGGCTAAATATCAATTTTAAGTTCTCAAAGAAGTCCTAAAAGAAGTTGATAAAGCATCAGACTTCCTTTTTTGTGTAATCGGTCCCATATGCATCAAAAAGGAACATAATTGAAATTCCTGCTTGAGACGCACAATCCTAAACACGAATAAAAGCCTTTCAAATGTCTGCACATTCAGAGCTCAGTTCTAGCTGTTACAAGATTCAAACAACCCTAACATAACCTGCTGAAACTGGCTATGGGTATACCATATGAAAGGCATAGCAACCCCTTCTCTATGCTGTCCAAACCTGCAGCGAAAGTATCTTTTGTCTTGTGCCTTTCGGTAATGTTGCTTTCTTGATAAATCTTGACGAGTACAAACGGCGAGAAGAAAGCTTTGTTTTTTTGGTTATATATTTTTAAAATATTCTGATCTTTTTTTATGCTTTGAAAATCAAAAACATTATGTTTTCCTTATCGCGGTGTTTGTTTTTGCTTTTCAACGCTAATGGGTTTTATGTGTCAAGGTTAATGTAATTTTATGAGATGCAAGTATTAACGCAAAAGTTTCGCGTCACGTCATACACAAAACTCGACTCCTTGAAGCACTACGACTCGATGAAAAATAAGAGCTTATATATTGAAAAAGAAAAAGTGAAAAAAACAACCAAGATACGAATCGCATAAATTATATTTCGTCATGTCAAAGTCATCAGAGTATTCTCCTTCAGTTCCTCAAATATTTTCTACGTCATGCATGATATTCAAAGCGTTGATGTAATAAAATTCTTTTGCACTTTTCTTTAATAGACTTTCGAGGACTTATTCCACAAAATCTCCAATGGCTGAGCACCCCCATGGAATCGCTATTGGCGTTTGACTGTGAAAATGAACCACCTGTAGGGATCCAAGGCAGAAATTGTCGATTATCTCGTGACATTCTTACCCACCATGACGTCTATTTATATAACAAAACTGTAGTCCTTTAAAGCATTCAAATTCCACAAAGGACAAGGAGAAACATGTATAAACTTTGCATTTGTGTTGAAAAGAATTATTACGAATACATCCTTGTATAGTATTGGCAAGATGCAGGTTCACTATCTTAAGGTCATTTCTTTAGTTTTACCCCTGCTTTAAGATGTTCTTCCCTTGGCTTGATTTTTGATAAGATTAAAGTAATCGCAAATAATGGTGTATATTTTAACTAAGATAAAAAAAATTAGAATGAACAAAAGAAAGAAAACGAACGAAAGCTTAGCCTGTGGGTGATCAACTACAGCAATCACGTTCCTGTCATGGTATTCCCAATCGATGGGTGATTTCTTTTTCGCATTCTCGGGGCTAAGAACAATGACAATTTTAAATAAGATAAATGAAATTGGCATTTTCAGTATTGACGACTAAAGACTGCTTATTTACATTTAAACGAAACAGTCGGTCCCAGCTGACCCACTATTGAATGTGAAGGGATTGCTTACAAGAAATTTGAATGTATTTTACAACGAATTCTAGTCGCCTCAGAGCTTTCGAACAGTCATTAAGGCGCATTCAAGTTTAAGACAAATAAGGAAAATGGAAATTGAAGCAAAATATATGTATGTCGAGAAGCTTTAAAAAAAATTCCGAGGCTTTTATGATAGCAAATAAAAAAACACAAAAATTTATCCTTTAAAAACTTTGCTAATAAAAATATGAGGAGCTCCTTTTATATGAAAGAACATAAAGGCTCGTAAAATGAAAATGATATTCTTGAGGAAGGAATAAAACTAAAAATAAAAAAATAAATAAAAATAAAAATATAAATAGAAATGTGTGTCAAAAATAAAAGCTTGAAGTTTGCTTCACTACGTTTAAGTTAATACATCAACCATTTCCCAAAATATTTTACGCCGTCGGTTCCTGCATGCACTTAAAAGCTTCCATTTTAGGTTTTTGTCAAGACTTAAGCGAATGGAAAACATTGGTGCTTTGGACTTTTCAGTTTTTGTGTATTTAAAAGAAACAAGTAAGAAAGATGAAGGCGGTCTAGCTCGACAATATTGAATATTGACGCACTATGTTTTGAGTTTCCATACAAAAGTTACATAAAATTAATTTATGGGTGGACCACATCAATTTCTTTCCCAAACCATGCATTTTTCTTGGTAAACCTATATTTCGAATTTTAACTACTACGTCGTTTACTTCGGAATAAAACAAAAATCTTCATTTGTGGGCGTGACATTGTGTGCCAAATATTGACTTGATTGGTCCAACCGTTTGGAAGGAGATCCAATAACAGACGGACGGACAGACCGACGGATGGATGGACAGATATAAATGTCTAAACCAATTCAGTTTTCGATCAAGAATATTTACATTTGTATATATACCTACGGAGCTTATTTCTTGCTGTTACAAGATCCTCACAAAACTAATGTACACTGCTTACGCTGGGTATAAAAATATTTATTAAGAACTTTTTCTTTAAGCTTAGCGAATCCTTCTAATCTTTTGAGTAATTGGGTATTGCTAATATATATTAATTTAACGCTCTTATACTCACTCATGTTCTCGATATACCAAATGTACAGAAACGATCACAATTGCCAGGGGAATCGATTTATGCTAATATACAAACATGCTAAAAGTGGGCGTGGTAAAAGGAGGTTCTTTAAAAACTGTCTTTAGTCTATTAATCATCAAGAAACCAAAGATATGTCGACAAACAAATTTGCAATTTGCTCATATATGTATATTTAATGCAGAACATTTGTTAGCGAGAATGGTCCATTGAACCTGTACTGGGTTGGGAAAAAAAAAGGCAAACAAAAGCATAATTCTCTAAAGTAGTTTGATTCATTTAAGCGTTCGAATAAATAACACCAGAAGGCGCGGTTAAGGTCTACTGGGTTACGCTAGATTGCAACACACAAAGGGGAAAGATAAATTGCCTTAAGCCCTACGTCATCGATCGTTCGATCGATCGAGCTACGCATGCAGAATAATACACAAATGCAATAGGCAATAAATTTTTCTAATGTGTGCATTGCATATGCAAAATCGAAGCCAAAGCCTGTTCTAATTTGGGAAAAAGAAAAAAGGAACAAAACAACCAAATGAGAGCGAAAGAAGAAGGCAGAGCATCTCACTGTCCTAACGCACATTCCCTAATTGCTGAAAAGATTAGATAAGCAGAGCGCTGATCGGTATTAAACGGCTACCGAAGCTGCATCAGAGATCAGTCGAAGAATTCTTTTGTAAAGCCCAGAAGGGTTAGCTTAATCTCCCTAACTTAAAAATTCTGAAAAAAAAAAATAATAAAGTTTCTTTTAAAACCAAAGAAAAAAAAAAGAAATTAGAAAAGTTAAACTTTGTTTCTTTGGACTTTTTTTTAATGAAATATAAAATATCTTGTCGGAAGAAAATTCCCGACAAAATTCTGTTTATTCCGGATTCGGAGACATCCGCCATCATTTTTTTTGGAATCACCAACGCGCCGCCGCATATCGTTTCCACTAAGGAAAATCTGGCCGTAGGAGTGTTGCGAGAGCATCGGCAAAAATATCATTTGCCATCTTCAGTTCCTCATCGAATTTCCAGTTCTACGATCAGGAAATATCAGAAGGTTTTCCGCTCTCGAAAATTGAGTCTGCCGCATGGTCCAAACGTGTCACCAAGGGGACGTCAAGGTCACGACGAGACGCGACCTTCAATTTTATAAGTCACGTCAAGGTCATAGAAAGGGCGACCTTCAACAAATTTCCAAGGGCCTCAAGGTCATACAAGGAGACGACCTGCAATTGCAAATGGCTGCCTGAGCAACATTATTAGAACCAAATTTAATATGAATTACCCTAAAACTAATTGTCGAAAATGGTCTTCTCTCCCCGGTAAAGTCATTCAGTTTCTTGATTTTTTTTCGCTTTAGTGTATTTTGACGAGGATCAAATGATTTAAAACTTAATGTCTTCCAAATCTAGAGTCATCGGCAATCTAATTTCCTGCATGCATGTTCAGTAGAAATACATGCTCGCTCACAGCTTACGCCGTCGCTGCTAAATTTTTCGTTCGACGAAGGCCTTCTACGAAGAAGAATTTGTGAAGCACCGAAAGCAAAAATCTCAACGTAAGGTGGTGAGTCGTTCTAATTTTTTTTGTGTGACTCGTATATTTTCTTTTGAAAGAAAAAAAAAAACAGAAGATTATTAAGAAGATAAATTTTTGAGCCTCGCTTTGAATATTCCACATTAAAAGTAAAATTTGAAGGAAAAAAAAAAAAAAAGAAAACAAACTATATTTCGATTTTTTTGTTTTGATTATCGTGTTCGAATGTTTAAAAGTGCAAGTTCTTTCTTTTTGTTTAACTTGTTAGAGCACTTTGCTAATCTAGTTTTTTTTCTGGCTATAATAGCAGAAGTGCATAAGGAAGTTGATTCTAAGTTTTTTTGTCTTGAGCAGACCATTTATTTTTTTTTCTGTCAAATATTGTACGTTGGATCAATGATCTTTTTTTTTTAAAGCAATCTGTTTGACTAAGAAAGTTAGGAAAGTTCAATTATGTTATATGTAACTTGATCTCAAAGAAAAAAAAATGAATTAAATTATCTACTGATCCGAAATTCGTGAAACACTTGTGTCGTCAATTGGGGCTCATACTATCTCAAGGGCCATTGGAAGGGAGGGCGTGGCGTAGCTCTAAGCATTTGATGCTACGGTTTTGATGTTCTTTCGTCGCGTGCGTGCACAATAGTTCCGTCGTTAGTTGCTTGTTGCATTTATCTGATTCCACTGGATCGTTGACAGAAACAATCCGTGTGCATATTTTTTTTTTCTCGTTTTGAAAACCGTAGTCAAAAATCATATTTGAATCTCGTGCACCTATAATCGAGCCCACATGACTGAAGCAGCCGGTAGTTGCCAGTGCACACGGGGGGATGCGAGATTCGAGCAACTTCACCAATTTCACAAAATCTATTTTGTTAATGACATACGGGATCATAACAGAAATGGCGCCCAACGTGGGGCCCGAGCGAAGTTGCATATTATAGTGTTCTTAAACATATAGTTAGATTTCCTGGGTTTCCTAAATTTTCTCAAAACAGCTAGAGGCTTATGGAAACATCCAAAACAATCAGTCTAAATCTTTAATAAAATGTAAATTCATTTTTGCCTGAAATTTGTTGTTGTTTTAGATTTACTGGAATAGCAGGTTACGACGGCTATATGCTTCGTAAGCTGACCGTTTATCTCAAGGCTTCAACAGATTTTTAAACAGAAAAAAAAATTAAAATCAATCCTTATGAAATGGAGTGGATTTCGGAAATGTTAATAATAAAGCTGTATGCTCATTTATTAAACCGGCCACGAATTATTTCAATTAACTTTATTTATCAGGTCTTTTTTTTATGAAGTGTTTTCTGGATTATCATGCTAAGGACATGAACGTCTTGGTATGTGCCGTGAATGCTGAAATTTAAAATTCATCTAAATCTTTAAATGATTTTGTACGCACTAACGAATGATTACGCGAAACACATGAATGACGCACAAGTATTTCTCGGAGAGTAGGATCCAAACACAAAATTCTATATATATTATCGCACTATCGTATTTTTTTTTTGTCTAAACCTTATCATCGCATTGATTTTCTTTGATAAACAAATTAAAAAAATAAAAAAATAAAAATAATAATAAATATTTTTATAAAATATATTATTAATTTATATTATTATTACCTTTACATATTATAATTACGATCATGTCTGTCCGATACAGTGGGGACAATCTGCCTGAACAGCAACATAGAAATTGCTTAATATGTAAGCAAGTAATAGTAGATACACAGGAATATTTGGTGACCGCATGTCGACACACTTTCCATAAGACATGTCTGTTTAATTGGCTTAAATCCCACCAAGCCTGCCCACAGTGCAAAGCTAGATGCAGCGTTAAGGACTGCACAACAAGCAGTCAGGCTTCAAATAGACCTAATACTAGATCTCAAAATAACCAAGTCACACCCAATAGACCACATTCTTTACAGTCAGCTTCGAATGTCAATGTTCCAAGTGCCGAGGGAGAATCCAATGACAACCCAATTCCGCCATCTACAAGTCAAAATTCACAAGCTTCTGATCCAAACGCTTCAATATCGCAAGATAAAACCAACGAAGAGATGAGGATTAGGAATATCGTTACCGCTATAGTGACAGCTAGACAAGCGACGATGGTAGAAAATTTAGAGTCACGTCTCGCACAACTAGTTACCTCTACTGTAGAAAGCTCGTTTCAAAATCTCTTAGCTCGTATAGCCCCGATTTCGCAAGAAAATATCGCAGCACATGATATAAATCCACCGAATGTGAATTGGCCACGAGAAATGCCAAATTTTCAAAGTCAAAATCCCAACTCACAAGCGATACAAGACCCTGTCCTGCGTATGAGTAACATGACGTCAGCCGCAAACTCAAGCAAGATGGCCCAAATGATTAGTCACTGTAGAAAATTTTATCTATAGGATCGAATGCCAAGTTATAGACACGCTAGCAGGGAATTTTAACGTTTTGTGTGAGAATTTGCACAGTTTATTTATAGGAGACGCCAGAGATTGGTATTGGCGTTTTAGGCGTTCAATAGATCGCATTACATGGCCTACACTCTGTGCAGCGCTCAGAGAGAATTTCGGAGAGCATAGAACTGACACAGACATAAAAGAAAGCATGAGAACGAGAAAGCAAGGACCTGTTGAAACTTTTGATGAGTACAAAAATGCAGTTTTTAAAATTGCGGAAAATCTGAAAGTAGCTTTGACTGAATCAGAGTTAGTTGAAATTTTACAGAGAGGGTTGAGGCCTAGAATACGCCAACAGTTGCTCTATTTTCCAATTAGTACAGTCGCACAATTACGTCTCTTTTGCCTGAAAGGTGAATGCCTTTTTCAAGAAATCAATAAAAACGCGAGTTCTCCTAACTTCTCGAATTCTGCACGCGCGCCAATCGCCCGCAAGCAAGTGAATGAAATACAAGCCGAAACAGTTGATAGCGAATCAGAATCGAGTACAACTGATATTGCAGCAGTGCAAACCAGATCCATTATCTGTTGGAATTGCCGACAGGAGGGCCATAGATATCAGGATTGTATAGAAAGTCGGTCAATATTTTGCTATGGCTGTGGAGCCGCCGGAATATACAAACCCAATTGTATTTCGTGTTCAAAAAACTCAAAACTGAGCGAAGGCAAGAACCTGAGCCTTCGCAAAGAATAATTATGTCAAAAGAATTAATCCCTTACAGTCCCAAATTCCATAAAATAATTCCGTACACTGAGCGTCTACAAAATTACCTAAAAATTAGAGACAGAATTTTTAATAGTAAAGAGATTCCATCGAAGAGACTCAAAAGAAATAGCCATCGTATCAAAAACTTTTGGCATCGTGTCGATCTTAACCGAGAGCATCTCAAAAGTATCATAGCTTCTGTTCAATATAAAACGAATGATGTCCGTCCGTATGCAAATATTTCTATTGAAGATAAACAATATTTAGGGCTTTTGGATAGTGGTGCTGCAGTTTCATGCATTGGTGGCAGTTTAGCTACTGAAATCAGCGAAAACCCAAAGTTTATTAAGCGAAAAACAATAGTCTATACAGCAGATGGAAACCACCAAGTAGTTTTCGGTAAAATTTCTCTTCCAATTACTTTCCAAAGCAAAACACATGTCCTCGATTTTTTTGTCGTACCTAGTTTCGTGCATAATATTGTCCTAGGAGTAGATTTTTGGAAAATATTTCAAGTCGCACCTAATATCATTGCTTCTATAGGAGTCGAAAACCAATCTGACGAAAGTTTTATTCAGTTGACAAGCGAACAGCAGAGCCGCCTAGAAATCGTTAAAAATCTTTTTCCGTCGTTTGAAAAGGAAGGCCTCGGGCGAACGCAGTTAATTGAATATAAAATCGAGTTAGAGTCGAATGCAAAACCCGTGAAGCAAAGATATTTCCCAATATCTCCTGCAATAGAAAAATTGGTACATGCGGAAATAGATGAGATGATCAAAATGGGAGTAATCGAAGAAGCACCGAATAGTCCATGGGCAAGTCCTGTTGTGCTTGCAAAGAAGCCCAATAAAGTTAGATTATGTCTAGATTCTCGAGTCGTAAACAGTTTAAGTGTAAAAGATGCTTACCCACTCCCACATATTGAGGGAATTTTAAGCAGATTGCCGAAAGCGAGCTTTATCACTTCACTAGACCTTCGGAGAGCTTTTTGGCAAATTCCGCTTGAAATAAGTTCGAGGGATTTAACCTGTTTTACTGTTCCTAATAGACCTCTTTATAGGTATAAAGTGATGCCCTTTGGTCTGTGCAATGCGGCTCAAGCATTATGCAGACTGATGGACAAAGTGATTCCCGCAAAGCTCAAGGACGAAGTATTCGTTTATTTAGACGATTTACTTATCGTATCCGAAACGTTTGAGAAACACATGAGGGTCCTATCCGAAGTCGCATTCCGCTTAAGAAATGCAGGTCTGACAATCAACGTTAAAAAGAGCAAATATTGTATAAAAGAAGTGCAATACTTAGGTTACGTCGTAGGAAATGGTACGTTACGCACTGACCCGGACAAAATTTCAGCCATTACATCGTATCCAGTTCCAAAAACCATCAAACAGTTGAGACGATTTCTTGGCATGGCAGGGTGGTACCGCAGATTTGTGGAAAATTTCGCATCAATTACTGCACCTCTGACTGATTTGTTGAAAAAGGGAAAGAGTCTACAGTGGGTCGAAAACTCTCAAATAGCTTTTGAAAAATTGAAAAGTATATTGTCTTCAGCTCCAGTACTTGCTAGTCCAAATTACAACAAACAATTCATTATTCAATGTGACGCAAGCAAACAGGGAGTTGGAGCAGTATTAGCGCAGGAGAACGAAGAGGGCGTAGAAGTTCCGGTAGCATACTTTTCCCATAAGCTAAACAAGGCTCAATCTAACTACAGCGTAACGGAACAGGAATGTCTAGCGGCGGTTCTTGCATTGAAAAAGTTTCGTGCATATGTTGAGGGACAAGATTTCAAGATCGTAACCGACCACGCGAGTCTCCAATGGCTTATGCGTCAGCCAGACCTATCAGGTAAATTAGCGCGATGGGCTCTGAAAATTCAAGGTTTTAGATTCAAAATTGAGCACCGTAAAGGCTCTGCAAATATTGTACCAGATGCACTATCCAGGGTCAATTCTGACGAAATTGCTGAAATTGCATTCGCACCTATTATAGACTTAGAGTCGGAACATTTTTTCTCGCCAGAGTACGTTAAAATGAAAGAAAACATAGAAAAAAATAAAGACCAATTGCCTGACTTGGACATAAAAGAGAGTCACATATACAAACGCACCGAGTTCGCTAATGGTGATCCCATCAGAGAAGGTACTACTTGGAAGCTGTGGGTACCAAAATCTATGGTAGAAGACGTAATCGTGCAAGCGCATAACCCCCCTAACAAAGGTCATGGAGGCATTTCAAAAACGTTAGAACGACTCCGTAGAAATTTATTTTGGCCAAACATGACAGTTGACGTTAAAGAATATATAGGTAAATGCACGACCTGTCATGAAAATAAAGCTCCAAATACAGTCTTGCGTCCACCTATGAAAAACCTTTTTGTGACTCAGCGTCCATTTCAAAAATTATACATTGATTTCTTGGGACCATACCCTCGTACGAAGTCAGGAAACATAGGTATTTTCATAGTTTTGGATCACCTAACCAAATTTCCGTTGCTGAGCCCTATAAAAAAATTTACTTCCGCAGCTGCGATCGAGTTTCTTGCTAAAGTATTTAGCATATTTGGTACGCCAGAAACTATTGTTAGCGACAACGGGAAACAATTCAAATCGTCGCAGTTTAGCAATTTTCTAATTGAAAGAGGCATAACCCACATACTAACCGCCCTCTACAGTCCGCAGGCAAACGCTAGCGAACGAGTTAATCGGTCGATTTTATCAGGTATCCGTTCTTATCTAACTTCTGATCAGACGAAGTGGGATAAACACCTTTCGTGCATTGAAGAAAGCCTTAGGAGCTCATACCACCAAGTTTTAGGATGTACTCCTTACTTCGCACTGTTTGGTCAATCTATGGTTTCCCACGGTAAAGAGTACAAACTGTTGAATTCTTTAAATTGGTTTGAGCCAGAAAGCATTAATAAAAATGATCAGTTGAGCCTTATTCGTTCTCAAATTCGCACAAACATCGAGAAAGCGTTTGAAAACTCAGCTAAGCGATATAATCTGCGAAGCTCAACACAAAATTTTAACATTGGTGACTTAGTCTATAGGCGCAATTTTGTGTTAAGCGATAAAGCGAATCAATTCAATGCGAAATTAGCCCCAAAATTCATTCCAGGCAGAATTGTGAGCAGAAAAGGGAATTCCATCTTCGAAGTTCAAGATGACGAAACGAACAAAAAAGGTTTCTATCATCAAAAAGACGTCCAAGTGAGAAGAGAATAGAAAATTTTCCAACCCTTTTTCAAGTTTCTAGCCCCTGGCACAAAACTTGCTTTGTACTGGGTTGGGGAAAAAAAAGGCAAACAAAAGCATAATTCTCTAAAGTAGTTTGATTCATTTAAGCGTTCGAATAAATAACACCAGAAGGCGCGGTTAAGGTCTACTGGGTTACGCTAGATTGCAACACACAAAGGGGAAAGATAAATTGCCTTAAGCCCTACGTCATCGATCGTTCGATCGATCGAGCTACGCATGCAGAATAATACACAAATGCAATAGGCAATAAATTTTTCTAATGTGTGCATTGCATATGCAAAATCGAAGCCAAAGCCTGTTCTAATTTGGGAAAAAGAAAAAAGGAACAAAACAACCAAATGAGAGCGAAAGAAGAAGGCAGAGCATCTCACTGTCCTAACGCACATTCCCTAATTGCTGAAAAGATTAGATAAGCAGAGCGCTGATCGGTATTAAACGGCTACCGAAGCTGCATCAGAGATCAGTCGAAGAATTCTTTTGTAAAGCCCAGAAGGGTTAGCTTAATCTCCCTAACTTAAAAATTCTGAAAAAAAAAAAAATAATAAAGTTTCTTTTAAAACCAAAGAAAAAAAAAAGAAATTAGAAAAGTTAAACTTTGTTTCTTTGGACTTTTTTTTAATGAAATATAAAATATCTTGTCGGAAGAAAATTCCCGACAAAATTCTGTTTATTCCGGATTCGGAGACATCCGCCATCATTTTTTTTGGAATCACCAACGCGCCGCCGCATATCGTTTCCACTAAGGAAAATCTGGCCGTAGGAGTGTTGCGAGAGCATCGGCAAAAATATCATTTGCCATCTTCAGTTCCTCATCGAATTTCCAGTTCTACGATCAGGAAATATCAGAAGGTTTTCCGCTCTCGAAAATTGAGTCTGCCGCATGGTCCAAACGTGTCACCAAGGGGACGTCAAGGTCACGACGAGACGCGACCTTCAATTTTATAAGTCACGTCAAGGTCATAGAAAGGGCGACCTTCAACAAATTTCCAAGGGCCTCAAGGTCATACAAGGAGACGACCTGCAATTGCAAATGGCTGCCTGAGCAACATTATTAGAACCAAATTTAATATGAATTACCCTAAAACTAATTGTCGAAAATGGTCTTCTCTCCCCGGTAAAGTCATTCAGTTTCTTGATTTTTTTTCGCTTTAGTGTATTTTGACGAGGATCAAATGATTTAAAACTTAATGTCTTCCAAATCTAGAGTCATCGGCAATCTAATTTCCTGCATGCATGTTCAGTAGAAATACATGCTCGCTCACAGCTTACGCCGTCGCTGCTAAATTTTTCGTTCGACGAAGGCCTTCTACGAAGAAGAATTTGTGAAGCACCGAAAGCAAAAATCTCAACGTAAGGTGGTGAGTCGTTCTAATTTTTTTTGTGTGACTCGTATATTTTCTTTTGAAAGAAAAAAAAAACAGAAGATTATTAAGAAGATAAATTTTTGAGCCTCGCTTTGAATATTCCACATTAAAAGTAAAATTTGAAGAAAAAAAAAAAAAAAAGAAAACAAACTATATTTCGATTTTTTTGTTTTGATTATCGTGTTCGAATGTTTAAAAGTGCAAGTTCTTTCTTTTTGTTTAACTTGTTAGAGCACTTTGCTAATCTAGTTTTTTTTCTGGCTATAATAGCAGAAGTGCATAAGGAAGTTGATTCTAAGTTTTTTTGTCTTGAGCAGACCATTTATTTTTTTTTCTGTCAAATATTGTACGTTGGATCAATGATCTTTTTTTTTTAAAGCAATCTGTTTGACTAAGAAAGTTAGGAAAGTTCAATTATGTTATATGTAACTTGATCTCAAAGAAAAAAAAATGAATTAAATTATCTACTGATCCGAAATTCGTGAAACACTTGTGTCGTCAATTGGGGCTCATACTATCTCAAGGGCCATTGGAAGGGAGGGCGTGGCGTAGCTCTAAGCATTTGATGCTACGGTTTTGATGTTCTTTCGTCGCGTGCGTGCACAATAGTTCCGTCGTTAGTTGCTTGTTGCATTTATCTGATTCCACTGGATCGTTGACAGAAACAATCCGTGTGCATATTTTTTTTTTCTCGTTTTGAAAACCGTAGTCAAAAATCATATTTGAATCTCGTGCACCTATAATCGAGCCCACATGACTGAAGCAGCCGGTAGTTGCCAGTGCACACGGGGGGATGCGAGATTCGAGCAACTTCACCAATTTCACAAAATCTATTTTGTTAATGACATACGGGATCATAACAAACCACTTAAAAAACAGACTGCCAACCTCGTCTAACTATAGCACCCTAACTTGTTTTGTATTTATGAATTCGGACAAATTTCTTACTGAAAAGTTTTAAAATTGAAAAGAACTTATTTTCAACTAATCATATATTTTCCTCTAAGATCTTACGGATTTGTTAGCTTTATTAAAAGGTTTTTCTTTTAAAAACCTATCATCGAAATTCTCCCAAAATTGTAGGTACATGTCCAACTACCGCGCGCCCTAGTGACCTAGTATTTGTTCTATAATTGAACATTTTAAATTACTTTTATACGAGCTACAAAACATTTACGTTTCGACTCTGTAATTATGCAATTACTCCTCACAAGGCAATCGGGGATGAATCGAAAATTCCTAATCGATAACTTAACCTAACCTCGCATGCCAATTCCACTTTCTAACATCTTACATGCTCGTTTCACCGTCTATTATGGATGTGATTTCTATTAGCGAAAAGCAGGACATGATTAGCTGTTGTTTCACAGCAACCAGTTACCCAGATAAGTCGAAAGCCCATTAGCCGAACTGGTCAACACATTAAGTGGAAAATATGTTGGGAATGGCTTTTCAAAGACGAGGAACGCGCCATTGAGGCCTAAAAGCAATATGTACGCCAATACCGGAGCGATTGGGCCACTTGTTAGTGAGTTTTTGTGAGAATATAAATTTGGAAATGTGATTATTTTGACTCTGAAAGCTCTTTTGACCTTGGCCGTATATAGCTTGTTAGCCACTGTGCTATTTATGCACAAGATTGTGAGAAAAACACATAAAATTGTTAGCTATGGCGTTGTTCAATAAATTATTTGGGGGATTTTTTCATGTGGGTACATATTTTCCAACTTATCCTTATAGGTACTGCTTTATATGTCTCTAATGTAAGAAAAAAATCTAAGAAAAATTAAACGCTACTGATTAACTTATGTCACTTCTTAGAGTGAAGGAATTTCCGTTTCTCTTTGGGTTCCTTTTGAGTGTTATAAAAGTGCGATCAAAAAATAAAAATAAATCGCTCACCTGCCTCCGAAAGAAGTTCTTAAATTTTTGGAAAAACTTAAAAAGAGAAGGCTCCTTAGGAATTCGGCGCCCTTGGAAGGGAACCAATTCGTGGTAGGTTTAGTTCCTCAAGTAATTATTTTCCATTGAACTATAATAAATGGCTTTTCTATCTTTTCAAAGGATAGTTTGAATTTTTTAAATATTAAGCCAACCGCAGCTTGACCTTGAGTCGATATGTAAAGGAAAAGAGGAAAACTCTTTATTTGACCTGGGATAGCTGTGATTACGGTCAACTAAATAAGACTGTTATGATGCTATCAAGAATTAATCAAAAGTTTATCCTCGAAATTTTTAAGACGATAAATTCATATGTCCTTAATCCGTTCAACTACGTTCCAAATAACTCACGTTAGTTTTATAGTGATATTGAAAATCTTTTTGAAAGCTTTCCATTCTCCAAGCGTTTTTTTTTTCCATATACCATGTGAAGGTCTGCTGCAGAAGAGAAGTTTTAAATTGTCTTTTTAGTTATTTTCCTCAACAGCTTTTCTTTGGCCCTACATAGCTTTGGATGGAGTGAAACGACCACCGATCGGAGAGAGATCGCGAAAGCTCAACCGACAATTGCAGCATGTGATCAATTGCCAAATGTTTGTCTTCGAAGATTCTGTTGGAAGATCAATCGCAGATCTTTATCTAAGCCAATATGGTTGTGTGCCTATGTCCTTTGTTTAAACTTTAAATTGAATGGATCTCCGCAATACCTTTTCTTTTTTTGGTGTTTTGTTCTTTTTTTCTTTGTGATCATACGCAAATCTTGGTCAAAAGTGCATGTTAGCCTAACGAATAATAGCGCCGGCGATTGCAGCAACGAAAAACAACTAAGCAGACAACAACAGCGAGGTTCTTGTCAATCGTATTTACCGTTAGCAACAAACGTTGACATGTTCGTTAATTCGTTTTTTGTCTGTTTGTCTGTTTGTTCGTCTGTCAAACAATGATGCCCTGATGAAATGGGAAATATTGAGAAAATCGAGCTTGTTTAAAATAACTCGGAATTTTCTGTCGTGGATAATGAGGCCAAACAATGTGAGATATTTTTTGAAAAAATTTAAAGAAACTTTTTTTTGTCTGCAAAAATTCTTTTATCCTCAATTAATTTCATATTGATTAATGGATCAGCAGTGCGAGGAACTCACTGAACTGAAATGCCGATATGAACAAATTTCATACCAAATTGCGGGCCGTCAAATAAATTAAGGTTAATACATGATAATTTTATGAGACGGTCGGCTAAGCCTATCTTTGATACTGCGCCGTGGTGCTCATACCGCCGCCAATTGTGGGTTAAAACTCTTTGAAGGAATTTTCTTTTGACGTATGAGGTGAGAGCGAAAAAAAATTGGCAGTTGACCTGTCGCCTAATGACGCTTGGTGAATAGTTAAGAGAGAAGACGAACCGAACATTATGGTATGGCATCACATCCGACCATTGACAATGTATCGCCGATCCATCTTAGTGTCGAATTTAAAATTTATATCTCGAAGCTCGAAGAATAGAAAAAAAAAATTCAAACGAGGCGTGAATGCTTTGAATAAACGGGGCAAGTCTTTGCCTGATTTTATGCTTGAAGAATGTGAAAGTTTTTTGCTTTTTTTATGTCGATGAAGAAGATTTATTAACTCATCTTTTTTAAAGCGCTGGATGCACCTTTGACAGAAACTATTTAAATTTATTTATTTCTATTTTGGTTTGAACGAATAAAATTATTTTGAATTTATTTAATATGCTCAGAAAGCATACTTGGTTTATGGGCAAAAATTTCTTGAATTTATTAAATTATTTGACGAGAAAATGGATCTCCTCAAAAATCTACCAATCAAGAGTGCCGTCAGGCATTTATAGTAGACAGAGAGGGAAGGGTTTAAAAAGTCTCAGACTTTCCTATATGAAATCGAATTATTGAGCGGTTCTTTCCTAAGCAAACGGAGGAAATATTTTGCCTTTTTGGATCGCATTTCTACTTAAGGTACTTCCCCACTTGGCAAGTAATGCGCTGTTAAATAGTATTTTGCTTTCGCTTCCCCAGTGTGTTTGATCAAACAGCACTTTCAGCAAGCAAAATAGTTCTTGCTAGATAGTTTTAGAGCAAGAACTTCTTGCTTCAGGAAGTACAATTGCTTAACTTACCAAGTGGGGAAGCACCTTTACAGTACTCAAGGAAATAGGGAAAGAAAGCTCACTTTGGCATAGGAACTTCACTAGGCGGAAGCAAGAAAATGCACCAATAAGAATATAACATGCCTTCAAAAGACTTTTCAATTCAAAATAATTTCTTTTTAGCACTTAAAAATCATCAAAGAAGGACATAAATTTATCGTTAATTCTTCGAGTGAGCAGGATTGTGAACATTTGGGAGGAAGGAACTCACATTTTGCTTAAAACTAATGAAGACTTCTTTATCGCATTGACTTTATATTCAGGAACTGATTAAGTCGATTAAGTTTAAAATTGTATCCTTCATTTGTTTGAAACACTGTATTTTGGATCGCCTCTACCAAGGAAGTTATTTAAAAAATGAACTGATTCCCTCTTTAATACAAATTGCATAACAAAAATCATAAAATTTCTTCACAATTTTGACTTAATCGGTTCTTGCATTGCATTGCCAATAGCATAACGCATATAACTCAAAGTCTGTACCTTTCAAATCTTAAGACAATCGAAAGAGCTTTTCTATCTCAGACGTTTTGGTAGCCCATTGCAACTAGACAAGATGTCTACAGATGACTACAATGCCACTAACACCGAACCGATTGCCATTGTAGCTGATGGTTGTTGCCTATGGACCGATTCGCCTTACTTTTTGTTGAATTCGTATTTCAAAATATCGCTAGTTCGTTCTGGAAGTGAGCATTCCTTGAGCCACCGAGCTGCCATTTCGACTATTGTTATTCCATTGTCCACGGCCATGAATCATCAAGAGAACACGCACCTAACTTCCTAACGGCGTTGGTCACCATTACCGATGTTTACTCCTCAACCCTCTGAATGTCGAATGCCAATTTCATCTTTGCTTTTGCTTTTCTCCATGAAACAAGAAAATTTATTATTACTGATCTTTTGTTGGAGAATCGATCGCCAAAAAAAAAAAAAAAAAAAAAAAAAAAATACTTCGACTGTGACTTCAATTTCTTACTGCTTTCCGCTCGTATGCCACATTTTCTGCTTTGCCACAAACGTCGATGATCTTGCCGATGATAGTGATCGTAGCAAAAATGTGCAATTTATAATGGAATTCAATTATTTTTCTCTCACTCCATTCGTTGTCGCTATCGATACGGTGCGACTGTGTTTGTGACTCTGACTTTGGCTGCCGCTGGTGCTAGTGCTGTTTCCTCAACCATTGCTTCAACTATTGCTGCGGTTGATGGTTTTTTCGATTGATAAAATCACAAAAATCCACAAAATGATGCCTTGGAAAGTCTTTAGGGAAAAGACGAAGAAATGTAAAGAAAATGAGGGGAGGAAAAAAGGTTTACTGGCTTAGTAGGTTGCCGTGTTTACAGGTCAACCGAGCGCAATCTCAGCCGAATCGAGAGAAGCATGTGCTGCTGATTGCTTTGACATTGATTGGAGTTGCAAGAGCTGGAGATCTTCCCACTCTTATCTTCGTTCGTTTGTTCGTTCGTTCGTTGTAGTTGTTATTATTAAATTGTAAATAGAGAGAAATGTACATCAATCATTGCAAAGCGATCGCTCGTCTAGATAGGCTTTTTAAAGGAAGCGATAAAGAATCAAGTGAAATTGGTGAAAAGTTTAGCTCAAAGGGAGCCTTCAAAATGGTTATTCGTGAGAACTTTTTCATTGATCGCCTGAACAGAGACTGCTCTTTCCCGTCTTGTCAGTTTATGCTGGCGTAAATCGTTTTCGGCGATAAAAATTTCACTTTTTTTAAAAAGTTGTAAGCGAAAATATTGAAATTTCTTGAAGCATTATTAAAATGAATATATCTATTTCTATTTTGTTTTGGATAACAGTGATCACGTGGGAAGAATTTTTTAATAAGGTTCAATTTAAGCATAGTTGAGGACAGTAAAATTATAGGTTGCGATTTCTTTCATCCAAAGGGTAACCTTTATTAAAGTCCAAAATCTCGTCGGGTTGATGGGGATGTGTGGGACACCAGTCCAGTGTAAAACAGGCAAATTTGTTCATTTTGCCGTCCCGGGAGAAGAGAAATAGAGGAAAAACTGGAAAATTGAGAGGAGAAGTGAGAGAGGGATTATCTCTCGCAGTAACCCAGCAGTTCCGTGAGGGCTAGAGACTGAATATTTTCCATGCTCAATATATCTCGACCCCGCACTCTCTTCCGGGACCATGAAAACAGGGCAGTGGCAGGGGAGGTGCTCCTCAGCCCTCGTCCTCAAGGCAGGAGGTGCATGTGTGGTCCGCAATGACTTCAGTGTTTGCCATATGACGACCACATCTTATGTGTCCCGTTATCAAGCCCACAAGATTCCGCTTATCGGGTATATGATAATTTCTTTTTTATAGCTGACACACGCTGTGTCGAAGGTATATGTAGCTTGTACGGTTCTGTGTACCATTCAGAATCATTCAAGATACACCATAAAAAATAGGTATGGAGTGATCACCGTCACCAAGACAATCGATTTAGCCATTTCCGTCTCTCTGTATATCGCAGTTTTCTTATCGAAGAAATTGAGTTTTCTTGACCTTTGTGTATGCATTTTGGAGGAGATATGAAAAGAATTAGTTCGAGAGGGTAGTTGATCGGACAACTTCTATCCCCAGAACTATTTCCTGATATAAACATCACAAAAACTGCTTTAAGACCTAAGTTTTAAAACTTATGTATTTTAATGATATTTAAACATATTTAAGGCCTTCAATTTTATTGCAAAAAATTGAAAATGTAGGCGCGGCAAGAGGGAACTGTTTCGAGCATAAAAAATTTAAATGGGAATGGGAACAGAAGATGGCATATGATGTTTTTTTATAGAAATGAAAAACTTTTCGTAGTGGGCGTGGTTTCAAGAACGGTCGGCTACTGAATTTTCAGGCTATAACGCCTCTGAGATACGTGTATTTTTTATTTTATTTGATAAAGATTTATACTTAAAGTAGAAAACAATAAAACTTCCATTCAGTCATTTCCATTCCTATTTAAAGTTCTTTCCCGGAAGTCCGGTTCGCTAGAAAACAAACTTAACTCACTACAGCAAAAAGTCCCTCGAAGGCAAAAGACAGACACGAGCGTAAAAACGATGCTTGCAAATTAATTAAAGTTATAAACCTAATTAAGTTGTCCTGGTTTCCGACCAAATTGAACGCAATTTTATTTAAAATAATTACGAAAATAATCAGCAGAGTGTGAGGTACCCTACGTGCTGGCATTTTTCAATGAACTTCATGTTCTCAGCTCATTTGTTTCTGTTCTTATTCAATTAGTCGATGAGGCGAACAGACCATGCCAATGCCATAAGTGAATTCACTTTAATTGGTTGCAACGGAAATGCGGCAATCTGAAGCGCACAAGCTGTGGAAAATCTTGCTCCAGCTTCATTATTTCCCTTCAAGTTTAGTTTACGTGTGTATATTGACACCACGAGCGAAGTGTTGGAAAATAATAGACTTTTCTTAAGTTTCTTGCACTGGTTTTCATGCGACCTCAATCTATCAAGACATTGTCATTAAATAATGAGAGCAGTACCATTAATTTTTATGCAGGGAAGTTATTATGAGAAGGCATTTGTAACTTAAATTATTTTTTGAAAAGGATATGAAAAACCATTCAATTTTAGTAGAGCCAACGATTGCTGTAATTGGAATTTGTATTTATGTAGAGTCTGGACGGAAAGGTTTTCCTATATCTATATTAATGAAAGGAAATGAACTCGTAATTTTATCAAATTATTCTGATGGAAAAAAAAATTCAAATATTCTACAATATATAAAACAGTCCAGTCGGATTAAGACAATTGCTACCCTAGGCTGTTGAGATTTTGGCGCACCCGACAGAAACCGAATTTTCGCCATTTCTGTTATTGATGCATTCACGGTCAGAATTCGCCCCCTAGGCAGTCGCCTATGTTCGCTATAAGTTAAATTCGCTACTGAAAAAGTCATCTCGTTGAATGATCCTTTGCTTTTCCACCGACGCACATAACTCAATTGAAAAGAAATTTGAAAAACACTTGATGTTTGGAGTCTGACTTGAGCCTCACTTTTGGTACAAAATCAATCAAGAACAGGTAATGAAAATATTGTTTGAGAATAACTCGTCTATCGCCACATTGACATCGTGATGACACTTTATATGGCAAAACTTTCCAAGCCTTTTCAATAGTACAATATTGAGAAAATTTTGAAAGTGAGCCAATCGAAATTTATTGGAATTCCTTACTCGATTTTCCCTCGAAGTTAAGAGAACAATGTAATGAATAATAATATAAAAAACCGCAATCGAATTAACTGTCACTTTCTACTTTTTTCTTCAGATAAGCGATGCCGAAAGATATTTGTGCCTACCCATATCAAAGAGAACAATAACCAACCGATCATGGCGTTCATTCATTGAGAAAAAACAAATGTGATCTCAACACAATCGACCTAATAATATAAAATGAGAGATAAAAATTTCAATTTCTTCTATGATTTTCCGAAAGCCTCATTTATATGAGACTAGAAAAACTTGTCGATAAATAAGTCAACCGCATTTTATATTCCACCTCTATGAATTCTCCTCCATGTGACGTATTCAGCGTTACTTTTCACAACATTGCTTCACGTCGCCCCATTCGATTTGGTGTGTCCATTTTTCATTTTCGACTTCGCTGCATTCCACTGTTCCGCACTGTCGATTGTCGTCTGTCGATGGTCGCTTTGTCCCATTCAACTTCGGCCTGGATACTACGGCTTACATTAATCTTCATCAAACAGGCTCGAGCCTAAGGAAATCTCTTAATTTTCTCAAGTCATCCAAGGAACTTAATTTCTCTTGGTTGCGAAATTCTTTCATGCATCACGGCTATGTGTTCGATGACATCAAGCTTGCCCCTTGTCTTTGACAAAGACACGCAAATGTGGAAAAAAAAGCCCGAAAGGCACAAATAATTAAGTTCTCAACACTCCGGCGCAGCAATTGCTTTGGAGGACACGCTACGTTGTAACTTTTGAGCTAAGAACTCTGCTCGAAGCTCAACAGGTGTTGATGAAGATTTATGATGCCATTTCATCACTTTGTTCTACATAAATTTGTGGAAGAAAACATTTTTTTGTCCAACTTCCCAAAGGAATAAGTTTGTAAGGCTTTCTTTTTCCTAGATTTATTTACCAGAAAATATGAATCGATAAAATGTAGCAAAACATTAAGCGAAAGGTGAAGTTACGCCGATTTTTTATCGAATTAGGCAGACACTCAGAATGTCTGGACAAGTGGTCACAACTGGTGGACTTACAAAATACGTATTTACATATAAACAACAACCATAACAAATATTGCAAAAAATCACACTTGAACCAACATCTTTTTCATGTCGCAAAGCACAATAATTGGAAAGTGTTTGCATCAAAGACAAAAAATACAGCCGAACTTGATCATTAACATTTATGCTAATAAATGAAGTTCGTCGAAATTTCGCATCACATGCCTACTCAATTCAACACGACAGCCTCAGCCTCATCCTCATCGTTGTCATCGTCGATGGCGTCAGCAAAGCAACCTTATTGCCAAAGTCGATGGTAGAAGAGGCCGCCGCCGTCGTACATGTCTCATCATCAAAATCAATTGAAATTGCACACGTCACGCTGTGGCTTGAACCATGATTACGTGCCGAAGAAGGAAATGGTGAGAGGCATCATTGGAGTTTCGGATTCTTGATGGCGTCAAGATTTCCAATGGATTCTCATCTCATCGCTTCTGCTCGATGCGAGTTAGAAAATGCAAAGCATTTGATGACGTTAACGTCTACAAACATTTTTCTTTACCCACTTTAGGATTGCCTCTTTTCCATTTTTTTTCTTTCTCTCTCTCTCCATTTCTTCGAATCATCAATCAACATTATAAGAGGATTTCAAATTCCAGTTGTTGCTAGAAATGGTGCTTGCGAAACAAGCTCTTTTCGCCAAGAAGAAAAATCATCTTCTTTAAGTAAAATCATTTCAAATGGTTAGCATCCACAACAAGCGGAGCGGAGTCTGCAAACTGTTATGCAAAAGAATGAAAAACAGTTAAATTGTTAGCCAAATGCTTAAGTGAGCCTCTTTTCATCGGGGAAATGAGTGAAGCGATTAAGTAATGATACTCAGAAAGGGGTCAAAAGTTTAAGTTATATGGGGATTTGCATATTTTGTTTTTTTTTAAACACTTCTTGATAATGTTCTTGGGAATTAAAAACAGATTCATTCATTCATACACATCATCACTCAATCCGCTTGTTTGAGCATCAAAAATACTTAACAATATTACTTTTAAAAAATTTTTCGCACTTTCACAAAGCTGATTACAATGCTTTGGAGAACAAATTTGTTTGCATTTCATTAAAAGTATTTAAAGCAGAAGAAGAACCCACACTTAAGAGACTCCTTCATCCATGTCCAAGGTATTCATTTCATATCTTGCATCTTTTGTTGGCATGACATGTTTTGGCCTTCTGACTTTATAGGCCAATCGTCAAGGTAACTTTCATTTGACCCAAATGTATAAGAAAAGCAACAGCAACAGCAACAAAAAACAAAAATCTCAAAAAGGTGACAGAACCCACTTACCTTGAAGCAGTTAAAAATTCCATCCCAGTGCGTTGGGAGTCTTTAAATACGTATTTGTCGAAAGGCGGAAGAACTTCGGCATTGCTGCTGAGAAGACCAAGAAGATGAATGGCTAGGCGCAGCCAGAACCAATTGGAACAGGAAGCACTACAATAAAATTCGTTAGCAACTATATTATACATTTCTTCTTTAAAAGATTCCTTTATTACCTTTATACGGAGCAATGTGTCGCTCGCTAATTAGAGTTTGTACATCGTTAGCCGAGATGCTGTGGCTGCGAAAGTCTAAGGAGGCGATGGCAGCAACGGGAACCAGTTAGAAGCAGATGCCGGCATGCATGATTCTGTTATATTTCTGACACCAAGATGTATAATCTTATACTCACACACATATAGTGTAGAGTAGAGCAAGCACTCTGGAGCAGGAACTGCTGTCAAAAGTTTTCTTTGCTTCATGACTTATTGCCTTGCGAAATTGCGAGTTTGCTGGCAAGTTGCTTGCTTAAGAAGGCGCGCGATTATCTGAAAATGAAAAATTCTATTTCATTCAAGTTTGAAGAGTTTTTACTTTTACCGAACGTGTTATTAAATTTGACTTAAATAGCTAAGCGTGTATTTAAAATTAGAAAATCTGCTCTGTTTACGCCCAGCTCTGACTGTGCAATTACATAGTGTGAACGTTTGCCTTTAGTTTAGCTACATTTTAAGGGTAATTGAACTATAGAAAAGCACATTTTGATTAATTCATTTTGAGATCAAGAATTAGAGATACTGAAAGGCAAGCCATTGATGCTAAGTCTAAGACTTCTGCCATTTTGTTAAATCACTTCATTCGGAACACTTCCAATTGCCATGGAATTAATAAAATTTTGCCAGAAAATATAAAATACGCAAGGATTGTACACTAACGGATTGCGTGCTTAATGCATTTGGGCAACGCTTTTAAGCAACCATTCATCAAATCACAAAAGAAATGAATAAATTTAGGGGTGGAAATCAAGTACCCAAGGGAAATTTTTGTTCTACTTAGGTTTTCAAATTGAAATAGAGTGAATCACACTAAGCACCATCGACATATTTGAAGGAAAATCAGATCTTTTTAAAACGAAAAAAGTTCGGTATTTAAAAGTCTGAGTTTTTTTTTTTTTAATTTTATTCTGAGTAAGAGTCTGAAGCAAACCCCGATGTCCAATGAAATTGATTCCGTAAATTAATTTTCTTTGGAACTTTATTGAGTGGAAGTCAAACTTCCAAAAGTAGAAAAGTTGCTCTTTGTAACTGAATTGATAAGTTACTATAGAATAAAATTAATCTCTTATTGATGGAGATTCGATTAATAGACTTAACAAGGTGATTCCATGGTGATAATTAAATTTCCATTGTCTAGTTAGCTGTTCTCATTATAATTAATACTTCTGTTTTTTTGTTGACTTTAGCAACTCTTGCATAGCTTAAATATTTAATTTGTTTCGCATCACTCAAAGGAGAATCATGGCACTTTCTAAAGGAAAAATATCGTTTAATTAAATATAATTTTTCCCCCCGTTTTTATTTTTATCTAACATATTACTGGGTAATTCGTATTTAACTTTTAAACCATTTATTGCGCTGAAGAACAACCAATTTTTCAAATTATTTCTTTCGAATAAATTAATTTTTGTGGTTCTCATAATAAAAACTCCCATTTGCGTAACACAATTGTGAAGATGCATGAATTTCATATTCACTTTAATTGAGCTTCCATTGCTCAAAAACTTAAAGCCTTTCTGATGATTTCTTCTTCTTCCAAAGTTTGTTAACATTAGGAGCATCTTGAATCGCTTAACAAATAAAAACTATTTGAAATTATATTTTTCTTCTCCTCCAGGCCATTGGATTTTTTTAAATCCTTCAGATGAGAGGCCCTCATAAGAAAACTTAAAAAAAAAAATTAAGTAAATCTAATCGCCTGCTGTGTCCATAGAGCAGACTCCATAAACAGTTTCCACGCAACATTTTGTTTGACTTTTGTTTTAGTTTAGTTTTTCTTTTTTTTCGCTTTCGATTTCCCGACATTGATTCCAGCGTGAGTGGTATGTTCAGGCAAAAGAAAAAAAGCCGCACGCAATAAAAATGATGCTGGTCCATGTGATAACTTTGCAAGCGTGCAGCAAAGGCGGCAACCGTCAAGAAACACCTCCTTTTCACGAAGACTCGACGGACGTGGCTCCTTCTTCCAACAAAAGGCTCCTTGGCATTCGCCAGCGAAGTTCAAAATCAAATATTTGATTTCGCGTTGAGAGATTAAAAACGCCAGAGAGCGTACGTTACACATGCAATTTAGGAATTTTGGATTTATCAGACAAAGTTTACCAGGCATTTGACGCCTGACGATGGTCTAACTTTCTGGCTAATTCGCCTGAGTGTGTGCACACTTCACATTTTGTGGTTTTTTTTTTTTTTTGTGTCCGATTGCCAATACACAGGGGCATTTGTTTTTTACAGTAGAATCTCGCTTGAGTGGACTTTATTATTCATCCTATGGGAGAACAATTTCTACTTATCGGAGTGTCCTATTAATGAGGGATTTTACTGTATTTGGATTAGATGGAAGGCACTAAAAGCTATACTTGCTTCAATGTGATGGACAGATAGACAGTTTAGGTCTTGCTTTTTTTTTCAACGCATCTTCTTTTTCTTGTAGTACATATTGTTGATGGATTTTTGCTACTACTGAGATTTTAAGTTTTCTTAGGGGAACACATTTCAGTTGGGAGGTTTTCCATAAAAAAGAAATCAAAGCTGTCACGTATTGCTGCCCAATTGAGTGAGCTTTTTTGAAGTTTTCCTAATCATGCGCGATATCTACCATAAGAAAAAATGTATTCCGAAGAGATCAGCGTCATCAGGCGATTCGATTTACCGATCTGATAGAATCGTCTTATAGAAGAACTTAAGCTAACACAAAAAATAAAGGTCCTACGGCAAACTTGGGTCTTGGAGATAGCTTGAAACTGCGAAAGGCAGTTTTGGACCGAACTTAAAATTATATAGCCCGGAAGAAATCTCCCCATTAGCTGTCCCCACACAATAGGCCAACAAAGAAAGAAATTTTTGATCTTATAAGTGCACTCACAGGTTTTGCTATAGGTAATTATTTTTAGTGATCCAAGTGTCTTGGGAAAATTTGAAAAAAAAAAACACAATTTAAATCCATTCAAATTGCTCAATGTTGATTTCTCACCAGAACTTTCTTTTGTCGAAACTGTTCTCTTGTTGTTCGTAATTGAGAAACGAAGGGAAGAGGAAAAGTTTCTCTTCTTTTAGCCCTTTTTGGCCATGAAGTAAGAAATTTCTAATCGAAAGTATCTATGTGGAAATCAGAAGTTAGGATTTTTCACAAATAGAGGTCAGTCGCATTTTTTTCATTTTTTATTTTTGAATTTTTTATTTTTTTCGAAACTGAATTTCTTAATGGTCTCTCATCTGAAAAAGATTACTTTTACTATTAAGGTATTTAGAGGTAAAAGCACAAAGCACATGCATCAATTTGATGAGCTTGCCCACAATCAGACTTGAAGTTTACCCTTTTCAACTCATTATTTTCGTTTCTTCGTCGCGTTCCTTTTCACTCAACGGAGATCCAAAATAAATCACCAAGGCGGTATACATTGGCTAAATTCAGTCATGACATAGACTTTAAAAATTTACTTCCATAACACGCTCGAAATCTAAATTTGTCCATCATCGCTTCTGTCGTGACTACTGTACAAATTGAAACATGATGTCGAGTGCAGACATGAGCGCGCCGAACGCTCTGGTCCCGGTGTAGGTGGAACGACCGACGACGTGTTGAGCGACCTGCAACCCAGGGCTAAAGTCAAGACAAAATCAAAATGAGGAGAAAAAAAATTAGCAGCGAAAAACGAAATTATCGGCGAATCACATCAGAACAAAGTCAAGTTAATGAAGCAAAATTAAAAGAAATGGAAAGAAAGGAAAAAGTGCACATTTTGAATGAAAATTTTTTGAATAAAAAAATCTACAAGATCGTTTTCTCGCGGTGCAGTCTCTGGTTTTCACTCTGAAACTTTCATGCATTTTAAATCTTTTTTTTAGCCATGCATTTTATGGCTAATCAGTGTTCTAAGTACGGTCATAAATAAATTGTGTGGAATTTATGGGGGCGTTTCCTTCGGCTATATTCTGTGAGTTTGGAAAGAAAGTTTCCGGGACTACTGACCTGAATTTCGTGTTGCTAGTATTTTGATAATTTTTTTCCTTTTTTTTTTTGGTGTTATTGCTTCGGGCATCTTTGAAATTTGGCATGAATCAGTCAATTTGATAGCTTCCAAAGTAGTTCATGAGTTGGTTTAGTTAATTTTTAAGTTCTTGATTGAAGTAACCATTTAAGGAAAATGTTTATGATGAAGGCAATTTTTCTTCGAAGAAGGTTAAAAGTATGAAGCAATTACTTTGATTTTTATTTTTATGGCAGCTTTGTTAAAATCTTGGAAAAAAAAAACTAGATATTAAATTATTGCCGAATATAAAGGATGGTGTTTCAAATTATGAAACTTATTCGAAAAAAATAGTGCGATTTTAGTAACAATTTTGGGCGCTCCATAGAATCACATCAAGCTGAACTTATAAATATGTGGAAAAATGAAACAGAAGAGCTATAAAAATTATACGGTGAAGCTGAAATAATTACGGATATTAGACTACCTCGCTTGCGATGGACAGGTCATGTGGTCCAAATTTGCGACGATAGCACCCTTACCAAGATCTACAAAGCGCAAGCCTGGGGAAAGGAAGAAGAGGCTGACCCCAAATAAGATGGATCGATAACGTGGCGGAAGATGCAAGTAAAATTGAGAACTGGTGGTTAGTGGCGCGATATAGAAGCAAATGGTGGTTGCTACTCGAGACGGTGATGGCGCATCCTAGGCTGTTTTAATCACTGATACTGATAATAATGAAAGGGGAAAAGTTTTGTTCTTCCGTATTGGTACACATTCTCTTAAATATTTAAACATACAATTGATCAAATGAGCTACATGGGCTCAGAAAAGATCTCACACGACCAACGCACGACAAGATCAATTTCGTCTGCCTCAACTCGTAACAATGTTGAATACACCAAAATAATGTGTAACGAACACGCGCGAAGCGAATAATTTACCCGTGGCTACGTTTCGTTTGTCTCGGGTCGGTTCTGCACGCCTAGCTATGCTTCAGCTAAGGCTCAGGGAAAATGGGGGTGGGTTTGACCTTAGACGCACAAAGGTGTTATCATAAACAAAAAAAAGAAAGGTGCAGAACGCTATGTGCAGATAGAGCAAAAAAAAAGAAAGAGGAAAGGAAAAGAGGAAGTTCCTTAGAATGTACCAAAAAAAAATCCGTACTCAAGTGGATGACATTAGATGTTGAGCTGCCATCCTGACCTATGCCCTCCCTACCAATGCCGATGCTGTTTTTCATCGGTCCCTATACGGCCCTTGGTTTATTTGATCCGCGGACTCATGTTCCCTTGTCAGCAAACAAAATTTTAACAAATCATTTTAGCCGAATTCATAATCGTCCATTAAATTCATTCACATTATTTATTCACAGTGAGAAGAAAAAAAAACTAAAACGAAATTACATGCTTTAAATTCTTAGCATCTAAAACGACGACGTCGATTTATTTGAACGCAAGACGATCGCCGTTCTTCGAATCAACAAAAAAATTTACTCAATAAAAAAAATTGTTATTAAGGCGTCTTTCAATGCAAATGCAACGACTTTTCTGACTTAATATCTTAACTTAGGACTCACGCACTTTAATTGTGTAGCTGGCGTTCCAACGATGACATCAGGCCTGGTGTCTCCGCCGACGTTTCAGGAGTCCGCGTCGTGACTCATCTACGTAGTGATCGTCGCGAGGTTCAAATTCATTTTGTGGGTTTTTTTTTTTTTTTTTTTTTTTTTTTTTTTTTTTTTTTTTTTTGTTACATTAAGATCTAATTATCTAGGTTAAATTATTTAAAAATAAGAAGGAAAAAAAAAAAAAAGGATATTTATCCCAATTCAATTCAAATTACGTTAATTCACGCAATGTCTGGATTCAATGGACTTTAGTTCACTTGTGCAATTTTTCGAAAGTTAGAATTTGATGCCAAAAAGATAAAGAATTTTGAAATGCTTCGTATGCGATTACACGAAAACCGCGATATGGCTCTCTTAGCGTTGGACTGGACGTTTCGTTGACGGAACACCAAAGAGTATGCTTCCCACGATCTACGCTAATTCTCGGAGGTGGAGCGTGGACCGTTACGACTGTGCTGCGGCAACAATCCTCCTTGGTAGCTAGTTGATAAATTTACTAGGGTACGACTGGCGTGCTGACTTTTTATGGCCGAGAAAACGTGTATGGATTTGGGTGATGCAACCGCCGAGGCAACCCGTATCTGACGTTTCCCCCAAAGAAAGAAACAAAAAGACTTTCAGTATTGGTCCTACATGGTACTATTACAACATTAACACGGGGCTTTGATTACCTGACGGCTGGATTTCAATGGATGAAGTTCGGTGGTATTTGACCACATGAGCCTCCGGCTGGGAATTCGTCGGAAAAATCAAATTTTCCTTTCTGAACTATCGGTGGGAGGATTATAGCAAAATCCCGCTGTTCTTCGCGGTATTTCTGTCCGGACTTCCTTTTAAAGGAATTTCGATCCGATTACTTATTTTTGTTTTTCAATTAATTTTTCGTCTAACGAAGGCGCGTCTTTCGGTCTCAATGTTGAATTAGAAAAGAACGAGTTAAACGTTGGAAGCTCGAATCAAAGGAAATGGAGATCTTCAATCCACGAAGTTGGGTGTGGTTCATTGGAATTCGCATGCAAGACGAATAAAGGATTTTGCGTTGGGAGAGTTTTCCCTTTTCTTCTTTATCTGTTTGGTGACGTCACTCCAGATTGATTTGAGCGAAAGAAGTCTTCTCGAGGAGGGGAACGGCAAAACGCCTAATTAAATTTTGTTTTTGTTTTGGTTTTTATTTAAAGGTTGAAGTTGTGAGCGAAATTAGAATGCCGAGCACCAAAAGGGGAAAAAAAATGGGTTTTTTTTTTTCTTTCTAAGCTAACAGTCTTCTATGGCGTCATGTGCCGATCGGTGAAGCTGAAATAATTACGGATATTAGACTACCTCGCTTGCGATGGACAGGTCATGTGGTCCAAATTGGCGACGATAGCACCCTTACCAAGATCTACAAAGCGCAAGCCTGGGGAAAAGAAGAAGAGGCTTACCCCAAATAAGATGGATCGATAACGTGGCGGAAGATGCAAGTAAAATTGAGAACAACTGGTGGTTAGTGGCGCGATATAGAAGCAAATGGTGGTTGCTACTCGAGACGTTGATGGCCCATCCTAGGCTGTTTTAACCACTGATAATGATAATAATGAAAGGGGAAAAGTTTTGTTCTTCCGTATTGGTACACATTCTCTTAAATATTTAAACATACAATTGATCAAATGAGCTACATGGGCTCAGAAAAGATCTCACACGACCAACGCACGACAAGATCAATTTCGTCTGCCTCAACTCGTAACAATGTTGAATACACCAAAATAATGTTAATATAAGGAAAAAAGAGGCAAATCAAGGGACGGACTGGCCCACCTGGCAACCAGAAGAATGTCGTCAAGGTAGGGGCCCCCCATTTGGAAGACACGAAGATTTTATGTATACAGCGCCACAGCATAACAGGTTGGCTGATAAGTCCCCGGTCTAACAAAGAAAAACACATTTTTTTGTCAAAATTCGTTTTTATTATTCAACATAGTTCCCTTCAAGAGCGATACAACGATTATAACGACCTTCCAATTTTTTGATACCATTTTGGTAGTACTCCTTCGGTTTTGCCTCAAAATAGGCCTCAGTTTCGGCGATCACCTCTTCATTGCAGCCAAATTTTTTCCCTGCAAGCATCCTTTTGAGGTCTGAGAACAAGAAAAAGTCGCTGGAGGCCAGATCTGGAGAATACGGTGGGTGGGGAAGCAATTCGAAGCCTAATTCATGAATTTTTGCCATCGTTCTCAATGACTTGTGGCACGGTGCGTTGTCTTGGTGGAACAACACTTTTTTCTTCTTCATATGGGGCCTTTTTGCCGCGATTTCGACCTTCAAACGCTCCAAAACGACATATAATAGTCACTGTTGATGGTTTTTCCCTTCTCAAGATAATCGATAAAAATTATTCCATGCCCATCCCAAAAAACAGAGGCCATTACTTTGCCAGCGGACTTTTGAGTCTTTCCACGCTTCGGAGACGGTTCACCGATCGCTGTCCACTCAGCCGACTGTCGATTGGACTCAGGAGTGTAGTGATAGAGCCATGTTTCATCCATTGTCACATATCGACGCAAAAACTCGGGTGTATTGCGAGTTAACAGCTGCAACCACCGCTCAGAATCATCAACACGTTGTTGTTTTTGGTCAAATGTGAGCTCGCGCGGCACCCATTTTGCACAGAGCTTTTTCATATCCAAATATTGATGAATGATATGACCAACACGTTCCTTTGATATCTTTAAGGCCTCTGCTATCTCGATCAACTTCATTTTACGGTCATTCAAAATCATTTTGTGAATTTTTTTAATGTTTTCGTCGGTAACCACCTCTTTCGGGCGTCCACTACGTTCACCGTCCTCCGTGCTCATTTCACCACGCTTGAATTTTGCATACCAATCAATTATTGTTGATTTTTCTGGGGCAGAGTCCGGAAATTTATTATCAAGCCAAGTTTTTGCTTCCACTGTATTTTTGCCCTTCAGAAAACAGTATTTTATCAAAACACGAAATTCCTTTTATTCCATTTTTTTCACAATAACAAAAGTTGCTTCACAAAAGACGCTCTATCTCACAAACTAATTGACTTATAGACGTCAAATTTTGACACGAATCATTTGAAGGTTGCCACTATATAAAAATAATATGCATTTAATACTAGCGACGCCATCTATGTGTCAGACCGGGGACTTATCAGCCAACCTGTTAGATATAGTATAGGGGGCCATTCGATTCGTCTGACCGGTAGCCCCCTGGTTCCCAGTCCGGGCCTGGGCAAATCTCGCTTTTAAGGAGACTTTCCCTCAAAATTGACAAAGTTATCTAGTATTTCTGCTGACCTTTAACAAAAAATGGAACCAATAAGTGGAAAAAATCCGATTTATCTTTAAAACTGATTGCACTTACTATTCTATCTCTTTCTTCAGTATCTTCTATCAGCAAAGAAATGAGATAAGCTGAAATTTTTTTTTTACTTTAAGTTCGATGAGTCATTTATTTAATTGTCAGCCACAAGCCATCGTCTTTGTTCCAAATTGCAAGTTATATTAGAAGGTCTTATTTACTACTGAAAATATAACAAAACTTTTCCTAAAATGTTGCCAAAAGAAAAGTAAATAAGAATAACAAACAACCATGTCACGACATCTGACATTAAAATGCATGACAGTTAGTTCTTGGATGAAGAAGTTCCACGATGCGACTGGAGTTGCCTTCCGATGCAACTGCACAAACACGAGCTGCATTCCTTCAAAGATTATCGTGCGTGTTCAGTTGGTTTATATATAGTCGCGCTTAGACACAAATCAGATCGATGCTTGAAGCCTAGACGTAATCTTTATGTGACAACAATGGAAATATAGACGTACGTATATGAACACAATGTATGAGCACAAACTATGAGCGGCTTAGTAAATAGGCAACTAAAAGCCGCGACATGATTCTGAAAGTTCAAGATAAAGACTCAAAGATAGCCATGCCAAAATGGTATGCAACTGAAAGAGGGGAAAAAATTTTTATTTTTATTTACTCTTAGATAAACTTTGGGTAGGTATGGAAAATAGATGGCAATCTTTGGCACATTAGGCTTCAGCACGCAGAGCTTCCGTGTCATGTTTATGTGGTTTTCGCAGATAGGAGAATGCGTGCGTGCTTAGAATTGGGTTAACCGCGAAGGTTTTTTTACCCCCTTTAAAGATTAAAAAGATAGTTCTAGCGGTGAAGAATGCCGTTGTGATAAAATATTTGGATTAAATGTAAGAAATACGCTTCGGAAGTGGTTCTTTAGTTTCCAAAAATAATTCTCCAGAGACCTTGGAAATATCTTTCAGCATAAGAAAAATCAATAGCTATAATGATAAAAATCCAAACGGGGAAATAGCAACACGTAAAGGAAAACGAGCAACGCAAAGAAATGTTGATTATGCCCAGTCGTCTGCCTCCTATTGCAAGAAATCTTGAGAGCGTGAAATGTTGAACCCACTCATGGTGCATTTGCAGCTGCTGCAATCGATGGCTAGTGCTGGCACTTTTTGAAGCCGACATACTCTGCATCGACATTATATTGCGTTTGTGCGGTTGAGTGTAACACCCAGAACCACTCCAGATAGACTATACAAACTGTGTATAGACATGATAAGCTTCACAAGGATCGATTTAGACATGTCCGTATGTCTGTTTGTATAGAGTTTTCTTATCGGAGGAGTTAAGCTATCTTGACGAGATTCGACATGCGTATTGGCGGGGTCATGAATAAGATCCAGTGGAGAATGGACCCGATCGGACCATTTTTAGGAGTACCTCCAGTACTAGGATCTGTTATGAAAACCACAAAAACTGCTCTAAAACCGGAGTTTTTCAAGATATTTTGATGAAATTTTATATTTGAACAAGGCAAGTAACGTGATTTCCAAAAATTGGAAAAGTGGGCGCGGCAAAAGGGAGTTTTTTGAAAATTTCCTCTTACACCCAAAATTCAAATTTGGCACTTATGCTCGCTCTATAGTCATCAACATCAACTCCAAAACTTTTTTTTGATCGGTCGATTATTAAGGGTAACCTCAGTACCTGATAGGGTCGGTCAAAAATCTGGGTTTTTCGAGACATTTTATTTTTATCTAGAATTTGAGCTAATCTTTAAATCTCGGGTTTCTCAGTTTTCATAAAAAATTTTACAAAAACCGGAATACGAAGTCCTTAAAGACCTTAAGAAACTCCATAATAGCTTTTCTTAATGAAAGTGGTCTTGTTGTCTGTTTTAAAAAATGTTCAAAAATACATATCTGTGTCGGGTATTGTATGGTCAGGTTCGCTTGACTATAATACCTTTACTTGTTTTTTAATTGTATTGTATTGTTCGTACGGATTTCTGTCTTGTCTGTAAGTGACAAGAGCTCACAAAAATGCGTAATTGCTTCCACAAACGCAGCTGTTCATTGATCTTTTCGAATGCCGATAATCATAGAGATCTCTTAAGATCTATACTGGGAAGTTGCACACGTTCTCTGAGAATTCCTTTACGGCTTAAAATTGTAAGAATTAATTCCCTGGAATTCATTAGAGGACTTAAATGCTATCTTTAAAATAGACTAAAGAAATTGAAGGTAACTATAAGAGCGTAAAATATACGAGCTTAGTTGAAAGCTTTAACGGGTCGGGAGATACTAAAAAAAGGTTGATGTATCGCCACCCTAAATTGATCACTCAACCGAAAGTTTGTGATCGTTCGAAAATTCTCTCTTACGCAGATAGAATTTCACACATGATCAGATTCCATCAGCTTCCCAAAATTCCTATATGAAACCAAAAACTAGGCTTTGAAATGTTAAAGCTCCAAAGTCATCACAGAAACCTCAAAGGGGAAAACAGTTAACTGCATCTAAATGAAATATATGTATATGAGCGGAATGCATCCCGTTCTTTGTGGCTCGATTGAAATCCGAGAGATTAACATTGCTGATTGCTGTTAACAATGCATTTTTAAAGAGAAATTACTGCCAATTAATCATTTTCTCTTTCAATGAAAGATCCCCAATTAATTATTCCCGAAACAATTAATGGAGCTTTTAACTTTTACCTCAGATACGCTTCATTTGAACTAAAACGGGTTTCGTCAAGCAAACCCATTCCACGTTACACACGAACTTTACTAACCGGCAAATGACCTATACAAAGGTGCCTTAAGGTCACTCCTCCATGCATATTCAGGCGGGCCTATTCCTTTCACTGATCGATTGTCTAGCCCGCGACACGTGTTTAACCAGAGCGAAGAAAGTTTCAGTTAAAGGGAAAAAGGTTTTCTTATTTGAAAATGAATTCATAAAAAGATCTTTCGGACGATTAAGCCAGCTGTTGAGAGGTTGGAAGACCGCATCTTTGGAGCGGCTTTTTACTGTTTACACCCCTTTTTAGTCGGCTGCTGGGAAAAATAATAAATCAATAACGATTATAGGCCGTTATACATTGAGTTAATAATTTTAATCATTTAAGAAAAACAAAGAACGATAAGAAATTTTAAATGAAGGAAGGAAAATTAAACGGTTTGAATGAATTCAACGGAAAATCGAAACCAAAATTTCGCCTAATGAAAATTCATTTTTTTTTTGTTTTTTGTTTTTTGATTAAATTAATGAAAACTGCAGGTTTCTAATTCTTCGAAGTTGTGATTGCTGCAGTAGTCCCAAAATAGGACAGTGAAGATGGAAAGAAGATAACCACAGTGCGTATTAAGCGGTAAATAGGCAGATGAATGTCAAGTGGCCAAGAAAACGATTAGTCATGCTGCGATTGAAGCACACGGTTGGATTTTTTAAAATATATGGATGAGAAAAGCGGGTCAATAACTATGGGAGAGTTAAAGAAAATAGGACACTGCAGCGAAGGTTAAGTCCAGAGTTGCAGCACATACCAAAGGGTCGTAGTTTGTTCATTTACATACAAACTTTAAGAGAATTAATGTATAGACCGAAATAATAATAATAGTCCACAGGGAGTGGCAACGTTTGCCTACCCGAAACACTTTGTATTCATTTAATGTAGGTACCTTTGAATTAGTTATGGGATATACCGAAATACTTTCGGATAGAACCGGATATCCGGACCATCGCACAGCGGGGATTTATATTCTGCAGTCTCAGCGTTAGATCTTGTCTCTCCTTGCCTCTCCAATTCATTACAAGTAGGTATAGATTGAATAATGAATACGTTTTCATACTGAGCGGATAATTAACAAAATTTTCTGTTCCAGTTTCCAACGACAACAAATTGTTCATAGACCATAATTGACTTAGTTGAAGACACAAACTCAAAAAGCCGGAATAATCAAGTTAAGCAATGCTACGTAAAACGACACAATTCATCATATTCAGACGCTAATGTTGCAGAATCACAACTGAAACGTTAACTTAAACGTAAACGTAAAAGGCAAAGGCAAAGGCAAACGTGAATGCACACAGCGAGACCCAGTCTCCATGCCGGAGTTAAAGCTCCAACGCTAGACTAATTACGTCGCACGTCGCATGCAACGTAACGTTAGTTTCCGTTATAATAATACAAAAGATGCGAAGAATAATTTGTTTTCTTCTCTCATTGTGTTAGATAGAGGAGCGAAATAGGCGAAGGGGGCGACACAATGCATATAATCAGACCAAATAAAACGCAAGCAGCCCAAAAGGAGATGTGACGACGACAGCCTGTTGAAGCACAAACCATTTGGTCCGGAGTAATGAGCACATTCGCTCCAATTCTAATGCAAATGTGACACTTAGGGTACGAACACAAGAGTCGCTCGTTCAACAGTGCCAACAGTCAGCCAAACTGCGTGACAGTCCAACAGCAAAACAGTCAGAAGGACAGACCGAATGACGACTAACTAAAAGTACCTACTTGGATTGCCTATTGCGACTGGCAACTGCTATCCGCCCACCAGAGCAAAGCAAGACAAAGCATAGCACAGTAAAGAAAGGGGAGAAGAACCGCAAGAAAAACGAACTGACACTTAGGCCTGCCAACTGTCTTGCTGTCTACTGACATAAGCTATCTTATGAATACTCAAGACTTGCTGGTGCTTTCCTTAACTTCTTGTCGTTGGAAAGCTTTCATGCCTCCGGTACGAGAACCGCAAGTGGCAGCATCGCTGGCGTTACTCTGTTCGGTGGTATCTCTGCAATTTGCAAACATAGCGTGAAATGCCATTGTAATGCGGTCTACGCTGATATTTTTCTTTTATTCCTCTTTTTATTCTAGCACTGTTTTCTTAATTTTACCATTCTTTTTAAGATTCATCTTCCCTTGAAAGGGTTACTATGTATCTACTAACATATTTTCTCCTGTATTGTCTTAAGTATTTTCTTTCAAGTCTTTCTTTTCCTGATTTGATTAAACCATATAATTTTCTCTCATAGTGTAATTATTCTTAAGCTCTCTACTTAAATTCTTTAACTTGGATTCTACCAGGGGTGTGTCAGAGTTTTCCCGAAAAAAGTGACGGTTTTTGTATTGAAAGAACTCCCCCTTGTGGTCTAAGCTTTTTAACTGATTTTTTCAAAACAATCATTGATCCGGAATTTATATAAGTACTTGTCTTGTGCTACCATCTCTTTGGCACAGCTCCATGTCATCTGCAACTATAAAGCATCAGAAACTCTTAGTTCAAAATGTAAGTTAAGCGTACTTTTGTTAAGTTCGTCGCTTATTACTTTTGATTTGATTCAAAGGATTTGAAAAAAAATACATATAGGCAATTGGATTTATTAGCATAGAAAAAATCTTTATGACAGACCATGATACGTGTTAGAACGTGTCTGTATTTGTAGTTGGATTTTTGCCAAATCGTCGTTGAATTTTTACCTGATTTTTCATTACATTCGGTGCAGAACTGTTGTCTTCAGTTGTTAGGTTTTCTTCTGTTGTGATTACCGTTGCCGTTAGGTCTTACGGCAAGCGAATTCAATTCGTTATTCAGTTCATTTTATCAGGAAATGTTTAATCTACGACTAAATCTTGGAACGAGCCTAAAGACAAAGCCTAACCGCCGAACAATTTTATGGCAACGCAACTTAACGGAGGCGATACTTTTCACGCGCTGAAGTGTGAAGCGGTTTCTGGTGTTAGACAGCGTACGTGTGACACTTTTTGTTTTATTTTCCCATCTAAATGTTATGACTCTTTAGAAGAATTTCTCTAAAAAGAATATTTCAAACAAATATTGATTACAAAAGTGAAATATAAAAAAATTGTTCCTTTGCGCATGCGAAGCAAAATAAATTTTTCGACCATTCTTTCATCGTCGTCGCTCGCCATCGATTTCCCATGACTATTTATTCAGTGAATTGTAGAATTATAATTTAAAATTTTCATTTCGAATGATTTTCTACGCTTGAATAAAGAACTGGATTGTAGGGAATCGTCGGAAATGATACACTCGCTGGTCGAATTGCGGCGAATTCGCACGATTTTTCAAAAGGAGAATGAATAAACGATTTGACCAGACTTCATGGTCACATTTTGAATGAAGAAGATCAAGAAATAAACAAGTAAGGGTGTTATAGTCAGGCAAGCCTGACAATAGAATACCCGACACAGACACACATATTCAAATAATTTTTAATATCAGGAGTTGTTTAAGGCCATAGGGGCCCCATATACCGCATTTTTTTAAATTTCTTTATGCAAACCGCCCCTTTGCCACGCCCAATTTTCCAATTTTTCGGAATTCTAATCGGAGGCTTAAATATACGCGCAAATTCTAAGTTTCATTGAAATATTTGGAAAAAGTCAGATTTTGGGGCAGTTTTCGGAATTTTGTGACAGACCCTAGTACTGGAGGTACCCTTAATAATGAACCAATCCAGAAAATTTTTGGGCAGGATGTTTATGGTAACAAAGGAAGTATAAGTGCCAATTTTCGTTCAAGTCCCATAGGCGTTTCGGGAGTAGGAGACAATTTTCGAAAAACGCCCTTCTGCCACGCCCATTTTTTTGATTTTTGTAAATCACATTAATTGGCCTAAAATATGTTCAAATGCCAAATTTCATCAAAATATCTTGAAAAACTCCGATTTTAGAGCAGTTTTTGTGATTTTCGTAACAGACCCTAGTACTGGAGGTACCCCTAAAAATGGTCCGATCGGGTCCATTCTCGAACTTAGTCTTACTCATGTCCCCGTGAGCACGCATACCAAATTTTGTCGAGATAGCTCAACTCTTTCGATAAGATAACTGTATACAGACAGACGGACAGACAGACAGACGGACAGACAGACAGACAGACAGACAGACAGACGGTGTTCTGGTTCTGGGTGTTACACACAACCCAACAAACGCAATATACCCTCGACACAGAGTGTGTCGGGTATAAAAAGAAATAATGGAATTTAATTCTCATTGCTACGATTTACCTTCAGCACTTTTCGTCAGCAGTATGGAACTGCAATTCCCGCTTAGTTGAATCGCACTTAATTGACTTCCTACGCTAGATTTATCACAACGTTTGCAGTTTTTCAGGGAAAGTACCTTCTGAATTTTAATTGGATTTCCCGGTCAACTTATCAAGCTTGTTTTCAATGGCTGATCGAATCCATTATATAGCAACGAAGAAGATTTCGAACTCTAAATGAGACTACTTAACTGCAACTGGTATGGGATTATCTATTGCTTTATATTACGGGCCGGCGAAATGGAATGATAAGTTTTTTTAATAAGAGGCCAGAAAACGCTGGAAATTAAACCCAAAATGTATCATAGAAAGCTTCAAATGATGGAAAAAGGCTATATATGCTTCTTTTTTGATAGTTCAGATCAAACTGAGACAAGATCGTGAGCTGAGTTACTTTATTCCATAAGTGGAAGGAAGTGTGATTTGTATTGAGGAAAGCGCGCCCTGGCTAAGGTCGTCAAATAGGGCTCTAGAAAACATTAGAGAGAGATATAGAAAGACAGAGAGATAAAGAAAGAGAGAAAGAGAGATAAAGAGAGAGAGAAGAGAGAGAGAAGAGAGAGAGAGAGAGAGAGAGAAAGAGGAGAGAGAGAGAAAGAGAGAGAAAGAGAAGAGAAAGAGAGAGAGAAGAAGAGAGAGAGAAAGAGAGAGAAGAGAGAGAAAGAGAGAGAGAAGAGAGAGAAAGAGAAAGAAGAGAGAAAAGAGAGAGAAGAAAGAGAGAGAGAGAAAGAGAGAGAGAAAGAGAGAGAGAAAGAGAGAGAAAGAAGAGAAAGAGAGAAAGAAGAAGAGAGAAAAGAGACAAGAGAGAAGATGAGAGAGAAAGAGAGAAGAGAGAAAGAAGAGAGAAAGAAAAAGAGAGAGAAAGAGAGAGAATAAGAGAGAAAGAGAGAAAGAGAGAAAGAGAGAAAAGAGAGAGAAGAGAGAAAGAGAAGAAGAAGAGAAAGAGAAGAGAGAGAGAAAGAGAAAGAGAAGAAAGAGAAAGAGAAAGAGAGAAAGAGAGAAAGAAGAGAAGAGAGAAGAGAAAAGAGAGAAAGAGAGAAAAGAGAAGAAAGAGAAGAAAAGAGAGAAAGAGAGAAAAAGAGAGAAAGAAGAGAGAAGAGAGAAAGAGAGAGAGAAAGAGAAGAGAGAAAGAAAAGAGAAAGGAGAGAAAAGAAGAGAGAAAGAGAGAGAAGAGAGAAAAGAGAGAAAGAGAGAAAGAGAGAAGGGAGAGAGAGAAAGAGAGAAAGAGAGAGAAAAAAGAGAAGAGAGAAAGAAGAGAAAGAGAAGAGAGAGAAAGAGAAAGAGAGAAGAAAGAGAGAGAAAGAGAGAAGAAGAGAGAGAAGAGAGAGAGAAGAAAGAGAGAAAGAGAGAGAGAAGAGAGAAGAAAGAGAGAGAAGAGAGAAGAGAAGAGAGAGAAAGAGAAGAAAAGAAGAGAGAAAGAGAGAGAAAGAGAGAGAGAGAGAGAGAGAAAGAGAGAGAGAAAAGAGAGAGGGAAAGAGAGAGAGAAAGAAGAGAAAGAGAGAGAAAGAAGAGAAGAGAAAGAAGAGAAAAGAGAAGAGAGAGAGAAGAGAAAGAGAGAGAAAGAGAAGAAAGAGAGAAGAGAAAGAGAGAGAAAAGAGAGAAGAGAGAAGAGAGAGAGAGAAAAGAGAAGAGAGAAGAAAGAAAGAGAGAGAAAGAGAGAGAGAAAGAGAGAGAGAAAAGGAGAGAGAGAAGAGAGAGAGAAAAGAGAGAGAGGAAGAGAGAGAAGAAAGAGAGAGAGAAAGAGAGAGAAGAAGAGAAGAGAGAGAAAAGAGAGAAAGAGAGAAAAGAGAGAGAGAGAAGAGAGAGAGAAAGAGGAGAGAAAGAGAGAGAGAAGAGAGAAGAGAGAGAGAGAAAGAGAGCGAGAAAGAGATTTCTTTCGAATCCGAAGTTGAATTATAGAGTAAAGAATATACTACCATCTTATGTAAACATCGCTTCCAACAACAACAACACCGACTCATAAAACTAGAACAATAACCTTCTATTGTTGAATTCGTTTCATCAGTTTACCGATTCACCCATAAAACTCCACTCCATTCTAACGTACCGCCATAAGATACCACTTGATTTGAGGCAGAGAATTATGCTTGTATTACCTAGAACATGATAAATAGATAAAGATATAAAATGAAAGAACCAGCAACAAACCACAGCCCATTGATGATGATGTGCATGTGTTGTGTGTAATGCGTTAAATTAAAATATAC
Organism: Chlorops oryzae; assembly: GCA_020466095.1. NCBI lineage: Eukaryota > Metazoa > Arthropoda > Insecta > Diptera > Chloropidae > Chlorops > Chlorops oryzae. Next base: position 30,430,362 of record CM035808.1, read on the forward strand.
AATTAACTAATGTTGTGTGCTACGCATGAGCATCGCATGAACGTAGAAGAAAATCTACTGAAGAAGAAAAGCCTTTCAAGATATTTGAGAAATTCTCTATCAGCCACCCAATATGCCAAATGAATGAGTGAATGCCTGAATGGCCGAATGACTGACTGACTGATTGAACGAGCGAACGAACGAACGAATGCATGAATGCTGGGAAAAGGCAAGAATCTCAAGACATGACACAGTAGCGCAAAGTTGAACCCAACCGCACATCCTCGACGACTGCTATGCATGAACGTGCAGGCAAGTTAAACCGCTGGGAAGCCACATATGAGTACACATTTCCTCCTATGTACTATAATTTCGAAAGTAGGTCACTAGGGAGCACTAACAGCAAAAATAACAGAAGAAAAAAAAACAGCACCAATAAAAGAAAACTAAACAATGCAACGCAGCAGAAGAACCTACTCATGCAACAGCATCTCCAATTCGTTTCAGTTTACGGCACCGAGAATACTGGATAGCACGGAGAGAACAATAATCAAAGTGTCCATACATGGTTAAATTACTCGAACATTTGATGGCTCTTGCACTGCAGATGAGTCGAAATAATGAGCGGCTTAAGAGGAAGAAGAGTAGCAACTGGAAATGTCGAAGTTTCGGAAAACAAACACACTTTATGTACTTTATTATTAAGTTCCAAAGGAGTTATTTCATGCAATGTTTAAGCTATGATCAGACAACACAGCAGAACTTAAAGCTTAAGGACTACATTTGAATTGCACTCTTTGGCTAGCATACACAGGCTTGTATATGGCTTTAACTTGGTGTAGGACACACTTCGTGAATGAGGGTGCTTATTGCAGTGGAAAAGTTATTTTTTTTAGAAAGTTAACAACCCTCGGGCCAAATCGATTAACTTTTCCGAGAGTATACTGTATGTTCATTTGATACCATGATTCCACTGTATTTCCCGGATTATGATCTTCTTCAATGACAAAAATAAATACATTTTCCCATTAAGTTTCAAAGTAGCTTCATTATTTAGCCCTTCAAACCCGGCTTCCGAATTGTTTAAACCTTATGTACCATCTGGATCGAAGGGGTAAATATCATTTAATCACATTTTTATTGCTGTATTCGAATATATTGAAAGCCATAGTAATTTTCACTTCCTATCAAACACCGAAAGCTTCCTAATAACTTTTACCTTTGACCACAATAAAACATATTTAAAATGTTAAGACTGCTTCTGTTGGAAAAAAATTATATCGGCCTTAACATAAATTAATGAACAAAAAGGTGACGCCCTTTTGGAAAGTGAATCTCTTTTTCTTTTTCTTTTTTTTTTTTTTTTTTTTTTTTTCAATCCGTCGTCAGCTATTTAAGGTGCGATTCGGACCGATGAATCCAAAAAGAAAACACGAATGAGAATCCATAAATTATAATCAAATAAAAGCCAAAAGTCTTTTGCTTTTTTTTAACTTTCAAAAGAATACAAAAAAATGTATTGTGGGTAGTAATAATTAAGAGAAACAACCGATTTTGACAATTTTGATAGAATGGGCTGGGAAGTAGCCAGAGATTTTGTTGCTTAAAGTAGCTAGCGGTTTCCCTCGCCTGTTGGAAAGTGGAAGATGCATTTTTCTGTTTTCCTCATTCAAATATGAATGGAAGATTGAAATGAAAGTATGATGTTCTTTCTGTCGTCAAAAACCACAAAAGGATGCGGAGGGTGACGTATTGTGCCATCGTCTCGACGATAGACATCGGATGCATTCTGATACCTAGCTATAATCATAAGCATCTATGCAGTTCCGTTTAGAGCTGTGTCTGGAAGGACGTTACTTTGAAATAAATAAATCCATCTAGCTGATAAATTTAAATTTAATTTAATTTAATTTAATTTTAATTTAATTTAATTTAATTTAATTTAATTTAATTTAATTTAATTTAATTTAATTTAATTTAATTTAATTTAATTTAATTTAATTTAATTTAATTTAATTTAATTTAATTTAATTTAATTTAATTTAATTTAATATTAATTTAATTTAATTTAATTTAATTTAATTTAATTTAATTTAATTTAATTTAATTTAATTTAATTTAATTTAATTTAATTTAATTTAATTTAATTTAATTTAATTTAATTTAATTTAATTTAATTTAATTTAATTTAATTTAATTTAATTTTAATTTAATTTAATTTAATTTAATTTAATTTAATTTAATTTAATTTAATTTAATTTAATTTAATTTAATTTAATTTAATTTAATTTAATTTAATTTAATTTAATTTAATTTAATTTAATTTAATTTAATTTAATTTAATTTAATTTAATTTAATTTAATTTAATTTAATTTAATTTAATTTAATTTAATTTAATTTAATTTAATTTAATTTAATTTAATTTAATTTAATTTAATTTAATTTAATTTAATTTAATTTAATTTAATTTAATTTAATTTAATTTAATTTAATTTAATTTAATTTAATTAATTTAATTTAATTTAATTTAATTTAATTTAATTTAATTTAATTTAATTTAATTTAATTTAATTAATTTAATTTAATTTAATTTAATTTAATTTAATTTAATTTATTTAATTTAATTTAATTTAATTTAATTTAATTTAATTTAATTTAATTTAATTATTTAATTTAATTTAATTTAATTTAATTTAATTTAATTTAATTTAATTTAATTTAATTTAATTTAATTTAATTTAATTTAATTTAATTTAATTTTAATTTAATTTAATTTAATTTAATTTAATTTAATTTAATTTAATTTAATTTAATTTAATTTAATTTAATTTAATTTAATTTAATTTAATTTAATTTAATTTAATTTAATTTAATTTAATTTAATTTAATTTAATTTAATTTAATTTAATTTAATTTAATTTAATTTAATTTAATTTAATTTAATTTAATTTAATTTAATTTAATTTAATTTAATTTAATTTAATTTAATTTAATTTAATTTAATTTAATTTAATTTAATTTAATTTAATTTAATTTAATTTAATTTAATTTAATTTAATTTAATTTAATTTAATTTATTTTTAATTATTTTAATTAGTGTGGACTGTCGTTTGGTGGTGCCCAATGCACTTCTTGATTCAGTACGTACTTTACTTGAAAATTTCTCTCCGTTACAAAATCCAAGAAAGGCTTGTGCGTTTGATTAATTTAATGAAATTTTCTACAAAAACAAAATTGTATTCTCACCGTTCTGCACGAGGTAATCTCTCATATTTCATCTACCTTCTTCGCACTCCTCCCACAAATTGAACATTGCAATTTCTTATGAGCTGCCAGAATGACTGATAATCATCTTTTCTATTTTGCAAAAACAGTCATTATCCGCAACAAAAAAAAAATTATAATAAAAAATAAATGAAAAAAAAATCTCTAACGCAATCGGTAATTTAGTTTCATAATGAATTGCATTGAGAATGTCAAAGACGGTTAGGTAACCACCGCGGCCTAAGTATTATGTTGTATCATTGGAAAATTACAATTTTATGTGTTCGAAATCAAGAAGGTGGAACAGCCCGTTCGGAGTTTCCTTCTTGTGTGCATTTAATGTTGACAACTTAAATGGCAAGCATTGCAAATTGCACAAATTTACACACACAGGCGTACGAGTATGTATGTGTAAATGTTCTTTCAGTGAGCATAATGTTAAAACAGTTATTCGATGCGCAAAGCAACGCCCGCTACATCGCATTCGACAGTCAATGACAATGACAATGGCAATGGAAATCGTGAAAAGCTTAAGCGCAACGCTTCAGAACAATGGCATTAAGGCGTCCAAGTATCTGCGACAATCTAGCAGCTTCGATGCGCTAAGCAATTGAAAAATCATGAACTTTGTTGCCGCTAACCGATTGTGACACAGTACATCGACTTTGGAAGGCACTGAATGTTGCGATGAGTAGTTTTTTTTTTTTTTTTTACCAGACGTAACAGGAAAATTATAGTCGTTAGAATTGTTGAAACATGTCTTTATACTGATGATGTGAAATAAATTGCAGATATGTACCTACATATACATATCCGCTGTTATCCAAAAAATACTTGGTACCTACCTAAAATTTAATAAGTTCTTTTTAATCTTTGCCTTTTCGATTTTAGTTTGGTATCATAACTGTTATTTCCGCTCCCTGGTTTTTATAAATTGAAAAAAGTAGGTATCTTTATATATGAGAATGATAAAAGATCACTATCGACCTTGAACTTGCTGCGCACCAAATAACAACGCTGTATTAACTGACGCAAACAACAAAGAAACACCACTTTAATTGACTGGAAGCTCCAAAATTCTTTTTCGTTTACAAGGTACACCAATTTTAAATAAGAGCAATTTAATCCCAAATATAATTTACTTTACAATTTTCCATAAGCTTGGGAAATATTTTATATGATAAATTTCTTTTTTTTTTTCAATAAACTTCACATAATAACCCCTTTGATATTTAAAAAAAAATTAATTTTCATTCAGATTAATTGTTCTTACACGTGCTTCTCGAGCAATTATGATTTCCGTAGGCTTTCCTCAAAGCTTCATGCGCATTTGAACTCAGTCTTCAATAGGCTTTTTAGACCGTGAACTCTCTTTCACATGCAAATCTGCGTTTAGTTTTTCCCTAATCTAAATCAAGTGCGTCTAACTGAGCTCTCAATCCGATAGGCGAGAGAATCATTTGACCCATTTTCGCTAAAGCATTCTATTGGAAAAAAAGAAATCGGTTGCTTCTAAAAGGCTTAAGTTGACTTCTTTCATCGCGTAAAAAACATTTAGAGTCCAATTAAAAAAAAAAAAAAAAAGAACAAGAAGGAGTTCCTTTATACGGCTTCGTTATTTAATTTCCTAAACAATCAATCGAATTTATTTAAAAAATATTTATGGAAACACAATTGACCCAGAAATGATTCATTGACATTTCTGCACAAAAATCGAACGATTTACGATTTAAATTATGACAAAATCCAAACAGCTGCCAAAAGCCATTTTATTATTATTTATGATTTTATTCTGCAGATGGACGTATCTCATGGGTAACTTCAAAAAAAAAAAATTGCCATAAAATATCTAAGCTTTAAACTGACACCAATGTTTATATCATTGGCAATTCCAGCAATTAGCGCTCACTCAAATTCATATTTGATCAAGGAATGTCTCAATGATTGAACGGCTGAATGATTGAATGAATGAGTCTTTCGTTTTTTTTAATACAACAATGTTATCTAAAGAAAAATATTGCTTAGCGTGAAAGTATTTTGTGTGATAAAATAAAAGAAAAGGCATAACTACCGTTAACTATTTATAACAGAAGTGACCAAAAAAAAAAAGAAAAAAGGTGAAGAACAAAACGTTAAAGAAGTCTACGAAGTGTGGATTAAGACATTAAAGACCAGACGTTGATACAAGTAGCTTTATGGTTTACTGGGTCAAGCAAACGCCTTTCGAGTAGACACGCGAATTAAGGTGGAGCGTGGATAGTTTTTTTCTTTTTTTTTTAATTTTTTAATTATTTTTTTTTTGAGCTGGTAGAAGTAATAATTTTCACATGACTATACAAAGTGGTTTTTGAGGTCCAATGCTTCATTCAGTTGGTTATTTTGCAAAGAAGAATAACTCGAAAAAAAAATTAAATTCGAATTGAGTTGAAAGTTATTTATGAACCTTCTGTAAAACGGATATCGAAATGAAAGCAAAAAAAAGCCACGAAAAAAGTTGAACGAATTGTGAAAGTGAATTGCAAAGGTTTTTTTTCGAAAAGCTTTTGTTCTTCTTAGCAAAAAAAAAAATTTGTTGAAATTATTAAAAATCCATTAGGCCTTAGAAAATATCGCCAGATGCGGTAGTGTTAGCAGAATTTTACTCAAAGGAGGGCTCAAAGATGGCCTGAAGATAAAGATAATTGTTTTCCTATGATTTTAAAGTCATTAGATGAATATTAAGATGAAATTAGTGTCCCCGGAAGACTCGATATTTGAGATTTCTCTAAAAACTTCTTTCACTCAAACAACCATAGAAATCGTTCTATTTGTAAACGGAAGTCGTCGGCACGGTCGCACTAACATTTAGAGGAAAAGTCTTGGTTGTGATTCGACCCTGACGATCTCATACCCATCTCAGACCCATCCCATACCCATTATGACGCTATGTTCTTATCGAGCTCAAATTAAGTTTCTCATTATGACATGAAGAAGTCATATGATCAACACTTTTAATAAAGTAATTTTAAACTCTGACAAATATGATTGACCAATCATCCGTCGTTTGAGTAAACGCTTGGCTGACTTAAAGCCATAAACCGTTGGCTTATTTAAGTAATTCCCACTCATTCCAGATGAAGTGTGTTGCAAGAACCAGCAATTGCTTCGTAGGCTCTGGTTACACATTATTATTCTAAGAGACATTCAGCCATTCATAAGTCTTCCAAGCTGCTAAAATTAGAAAGAAAATTCTTGGATGGAGCAAATTTTTCTTGATGGCTTTCCCAGTTTGATGCTTTTCATTACACTTGTAAGTCATAAGATACTTCATCTCGTGTGGCTGAATATAGCTATTAGGCTCAGACACTGGACACGCGGCATGCATCTTCATTGCGTTGACATAATTTCAGTTAGCCCGATCAATGTCGTCTAACGGTTTGTTCTTTTTGCCCCCCTCATTTGTCCAACTAATTTCAGGAATTCGCATGCTTATTTGTGTCTAAACAACATGAGAATGCTTTTTCCGGTTTCATTTGCTTCTTCAATATTTATTTTCTAGTTCAAATATTTAAAGGAATTTACCGCTTCAGGTTTGCAGAGTAGGTAAGCATAGGAAATTTGCTTAGAATTTTATTTATTTTCGAATATTCGCAAAGTGCGTTAGTGCCTTTTGTGTTGTCACAATTCTTATGGTTTTGTTTTATTCAGTTCACTCTTCAGATTTTTCTTTAAACAAAAATCTGCAAAATCCACTAATTGATTACTAATGATATGTGTTGGAGTCTGCTTATTAGCTTTTTTGTTTTTGGTGACATTTAACTCTTTACGTTGAATATTTTTTGCAGCGTTTGAAATTTTAACAAAAAAAACCAAGGCGTGCTATTGACAATATTTTACCAATATTTTTTATATTTTTTACATTTTTTTAATTTTATATTTTTTATATTTTTTATATTTTTTTTATTTTTTTTATATTTCTTATATTTTTTTATATTTTATATTATTTTTTTTATTATTATTCAGAAGTTAAGCAAGTCCATCGAAAGAGCCTTAAAAAGTCAGTAGAGCAATTAAATGTGAATCAAGCGAACGATGTTCGAACTCATTATGAGATTTACGTCAAAATCGCATCAAAAGCGAAAGTTTACAGCTTTTTCTTAATGGTTATTCACATTTACAGAGAGGCCTTTTTAAGATGACTAGAAACGTTAGTTGTGAAACCAAAACTAAGATGACACACATTCCACAAATATTTGTAATTATATTTGTTTAATAAGATAGCTTTGAAGAAAAATTTTGCAATTAAAAAATCGATTTTTTCTTAGCCTGTTAAATTGTCATTTAAAAAAACTTTTTTTTAAATTTTAATCAATTCAGTAGGTATGGTTTAAATTTTATTCAATTATACATAAGTTCATCAGTTTGTGTGAGAACGCAGAAATGACAGCATATATATTTTTTGAAAATGTTATCCATAGTTTATTGGTGGAAAGGTTAGAGCGTCAGCCGTCCGTGGCACTGCGTCTGTCAAGACTATTATGCCAATACCCATAGTTTACTAGCATATCCATAATGAAGCCAGGAGTTGAGAGAAGAGCGGACTAAATCCTTGATATATCAGAGAACCTACCCTACAGAGTTTGTCTGTTTTTGTGCAGAATTCTCATCATAAGAAGATTGTTTTCTTTACTGCAAATTTCTTTCTTTCCCTAATAACTCTTCAGAGTTACATTTAAGACTCCAGCTCTCACACGATTTATTGTTCACAATATTGTTTAACCCCCCCAGTAACCATATGAGATCCGCACAACTCATAAAAGCCTTTCTGTTGCCGCTTAAAAAAGTCTGTTCCCTTAAAACTCTTCTTTTGAGTTTTTTCCCGAATTCTTTAAAAGACTCCTCCTTTTCAAATAAATATCTCTTTAAACTCTTCCTAATTGTAATTCAAAGTACTTTCTTTTTTCATTGCTATGTTATATCCATAACAATGGCATTTTACGTTGATATTTATTATAGCATTTAAAGAAGCAGAACTGCAAATACGAACAGAAAAAAGAGACATTGTCTAGAAATTATGTGTAGCAATGCTTCTTGGCAAAAACAAACCGACCTTCCATTACAAAATGAAAGTCAATAAAACGTCTGACATTGACAAATTACACAAGTAGCTGTCAGTGTAATGTCACCGGATGTGGATGTTCGCGCGTCAAACCGAAGCTCTCTGCTTCTTGCACGAAAGTGAGAACAGTTACACGTTGCAAGTGGTTCCGGCACAAAAAAAAAAAAAAATAAAAATTTGCCGCATTTCTTCTTTTGAAGATTTCTTATTCACATCTCCCGGCTTAGCGATAGAAACAACAAATTATAAAAATCAAAAGACAAAGCCAAGAAAAACGTCGCCAAAGGCGAAAACAAATTGTTCAATCGTCTGCATATCTAAAAAAAAAAAAATATAGCAAGAAATCCCTACGAAAAAAAGCTTAACTTTTTGAGATAATAGAATTTAAACTTGAGAAAAAAACTTTCTTTTCTCGTCTTGTAAGTTATCCTCTTTGAAAGAAAAACCAAAAAAAAAAAAAAAAAGCCGATGAAAAGAAAAGACACAACGGAGAAGCGACAAAGAATGCGCCAAAGCGGCTTTTAAAACAAAAGACTCAAGCCGCAAACTCATCGCAATGTTGTACCATAAACTCTTTTAGCGACTTACTCTAAAGAGATTTGATGGCAATAAAATGTGTTCACAGCAATTGTGTTCCATGAGATGGAATCGTATGGACTCAATGGTGCTTGAGGCAGGAAATGCGAGAACTCTATACGGTTTCTTGTGACCGCTTCAATTCGATATGCAGCATTAATCATTGATTAGCCAATGGCTTTTGGCAGTTGATTTCCTTTTTGGTGTCTCTTTCGAAATTATTTTTCTTTTTTTTTTTTACTTATTATTATAATTTGTTACTCACTATTGAATGGTTGGGAAATCAATATTTCATAAATCGTTTGGGTTATTTCCATCATTAAAGTTCGATTTCATTGGTTCTTAATTTGGCCAGCTTTCATTTTAAGTGATTTCTTAATAATTACAAGATTTCATGTCATAGATTCATTTGCCTTAAATTTGTTTGAACTTGTACCTTGAGGCAGAGTAACATGGGATCATATGTCAAAAGAAGATATCTGTCCACAATTGTATGACTTATTAGGAAAATTATTGGAAAAATCGAAGCCATTGCTGAACTATTGGTCAAAGATTCAAAAAAAAAAAAAAAAATTGTTTATCTTATTTGAAAATCAAAGCTTTTTACTATATTTTATTGAAAATTATTAAACTATTTCATTGCTACAAAACCCACGAACTTTAGACCTTTCAAAACACAAGACAATGGTCCAATTTTTTCGAATATTTTTCCATATTTTCTATCTGGCCCTTTTATTGTTAGAAACAAATAATTCCATTTTTTATGGACACATCTCTTTCGTTGGTATATGTACGCATTTTTCCATTCAAAAAGGGAAAATTTGACCTTTTAACGATGGCAACTTCCAAAGCTTTTGTCATAAAAAAAAAAAACATCTCCGCCTGAAGATCTTTTCTAAGAACTGCTAAAAACGAAGCATTTCTCTGTTGAGCCACCATCGTTCAGGGTTCATTTGCTTCATTCTTTAAGTGGTGATGATACCTTTTAAAGGGCTTGTAAGCGCCTGAAATACGATCTTGATCGAGGGAAATTTTTACCTTCTTATTCAAATTTTCTTTCAATGAAAATTCAATGGCCTATTAGCTTGATTTGTTGTACTCATAATTTTTTATTTATTTTTATTTATTTTTTTTTTTTAAAGCACTTTCCATTTCAAGCTGTCAAAGGCCAGTTCTTTAATCGATTCAATGATGAAAATAAAATTTCGTTTTCTATTTTTTATTTTTTTTTTTTTTCTAGAAAGAGAAATTTTGAAGCCAAGTTTTTGTTTGCTTCCATTTGAGAGTGAATCGACTTTTTTTCGTTCGTCTTGGTTTCTTCGAAATAATCTCAATTATTTTCCTCTTTCGGCTCATCAATGTGTAATAAGTTTTTAATGTAATTCTTTGTTTGTTCGTTTTATTCGTAGCCCTTTTGAAGCTGAAAATTTAGTTAAAAGCTTTGTTTTGAGCACTTTTGAAAATGTCTTTTCAAAGCATGAAAACGTTATGTCTAGAGAAATTGAGATATTAAATATTGAATATTTTAAGCTGAAAATCGAACACCTTCTGAGTTGAAAATATGAAAGTCAATACAACAGAAATTGATAAAAAGTACCAGTTATTTATTTTTCAAATCCCTTAAAGTGCAAGAATCTTTTGAATATATTAAACAGACTTCAACAATCCGATTCTGAACTAGATGTGTCCATCAAGCCTTCACATAACATCAAAATAAAATTCGACAAGGCAAATTGTAGCCCTTGAGTTAAGGAACCCATTTAAATTAAAAAGAAAAAAATCGTTTTATCAGTCCATAAATGCAGTCATTGAACTTTAAAAGCTATTCCTCATACAATTATCATGCTCTTCATGCAAATCACCATCAAGTTCAGCTACCTAAGCATCAAATTGAACATAACTAATTAAACCATCGATTGCTAAGAAAACCAAACATCGAAGGGATTTATCGAAAAGGGTAACAAATTCTCGATTCTCTAGGAACGCCCCGACGACCGTAAACCGATTATATGTTACTGATTACATTTTATGTTCGCCAACTAATGACCGAATGAGATGTGAAAAATGCATAACCGTTTCATCATTTTTATTTATCTTTTGCTATTTTGCAAATCGTTTTGAATGACATCGTTCAAAAGAATCGTGAGATAACAATTCGCCATGGAATCTTTCTGTTTTTAAATGTTTTTTTTTTTTTTCTATTAAATTCATATGCTCCTCTCACTGCTTCTTCTTTATCTGTTCGTTTCTGTTTCACTTGTGGTCGCTGACATGACTTTCACACATATCTTCTTACGTTGTTAGACCACATTTGAAATATAATGCCGCTGGCAGCTTACAAGAATGGCTTTTTAAAAAGCTCCGCTTTCCGAAGAGATCCCAAGCAATCATTTTTTAGACCTTAACAAGAAATCGCATGTCAATAATGAGGAAATTTTTCAAAATCAAAATACATCCAAACGAAGAAACCGCATACGAAATTATTCAATCTAACGGCTTGCGGTTTTAATCAAATTTTGTGGAATTTCCATGACAAATATTCAGTGCAGAATCGCACGAAATTGTGCTATTGCTTTGCTTTACTTCAGGCTTACCCTTTTTCGCTATTCTTTCCTTGGATTTTCTTCGTTCTTCCTCTCGCTCTTCTCGCTGCTGCGGTGATCCATTGCATGATCTTGGGAATTAAGTTATAAAAGCTATGAGTGCTGCTTAAAATGACTGTGGGCTTTCGGAAAATTAACCGAATCATTGAATGAAATTAGTTCTCACATTATAAACGTTCTCAGTCGATTTTTTTTTAAAACGTCATTCTCATAACAGTTCATTCAAAGTAAGCAATGTAATTTTCCTATAGAATGTTTTTTTCTTTCTTTTTTGATTCTTCAAGGCTCATGTCGCATACATTATTCACTGCTTGAATTTTCAAAGTTGTTTACATAACACGCTTGAAAAAAGTCACATTTCATACAGATGAAAAATAAACAGAAAGAAAAAGTTAAGGAAGCAACTGAAACGGCGATAATTTCTTTTGCCCACTAGTCGAGCTGCTAATTTCAATTGAGAAATTTTTTCGTTTTAAAAGAATGTGGCATCATTTCGGTGCTTAGCATATTCCATTTGGTATAACGGAGCTAATGAACAGTGGCCATATTTAAGTGGCTTAAAGACAAGCAGGTTCTTTCATGGTTCTTTATATTTATATAAATAAAATCGTTTATATGCTTCACGATGAGAATAATTTCAAAACGAGAGGTGACACATTCCATATCAAATTATTATGGACTATTGTGTTTATAAAAGCGGGTCTTTTGGTCTGCAAATTTAAACCAATTGAAAAACTCGAATTCCTTTTTCCTCCTACGCGTTTTGACTAGCTTTGTGGTCTTCCTCAGGGAGCCTATTTTATTGAGAAGATATTATGGACTAGTTTTACAAGCAAACAAACGAAAATTGGAAACAAAACTTTGCCCTTGGATACTGGGAATGGTAAGATAATTGCGATACTTAACGAAATGTTAGTAGAAAATTTAGTAGAGCTTCAAAACCGATTTTAAGAAATTGCTCATGAAAATATTATTGACATAATTTCTCAGATTAACTAAAGCACACATAGAAAGTGAATATGGATGCCCACCTTTTACTATATTCTACACACATACAGATCATTTTCAGAATAACATACATCTATGTGGCCTCTGTAATTCTACTCCTTCTTTATTTCATTCTCTTAAATAAAAAACTAGCTTAAGACAACATTTTCAACATAAATCCAACATGAATATTCCAAGAAAAATTCCATAAATCCTTGTTCAATAAATCCATACAAAATGAGAAAAGTGTATCAAACACGTTTGCATCATATTTCTGCGACGATTTTGTACCATTCTTGGAAAAATAATTCCCACAAAACATTGAAACAACAAATAGAGCAACAAAAAAAAAACGATTAATAAAAAATAAAAGAATTGCTAACTAGAATAATCGTCGACTCGCTAAGCAGTCCTGTCTGTCCGTAAAGAAACTATTGAACAACATTCTCGATATAGAAAGCCCCATGGGAGACTGTGTGGCCTTTTGAGCATGCGCAGTCGTGTGTGTGCGTGTGTGTGTGTGTGAGTGTGTTTGTGTGCCTTGTGCTCTTTTTCACTTAACTGAGCAAATCATCAAACCGAAAATGGCATTTAAGACCAAGTCAAATAGAAGACAGGAATTTTGTATGTAAACCAAAATGGGTCTTAAATCCGATGCGAACACCCGCCCGACGAGTGGCGATTAAAAATAAATTACAAAAAAAAAAAAAAAACCAGCAAAAAATGGCAAAAGGGACCCCGGCAAAAATGTCGACTGTAGTTGTGAAAATATTTACAAAAGTAAAAGCTCAACAAAGAACCAAAGGAATTGTTTAAACAAATCCAACAATTCGACAGTTAAAGCTGGCAAAATATAAATGCATGTCGCCGAAAGGAAATTTTCAAAAGCTTTGCAAATAATGGGAGAAAGAATAAAGCCGAATATTAAATAAGACACTCGTCATTAAAACTCTAAGCAATAATTATTTTAAAAAAAATTCAAAATGTAGTAATTTTTATGTGCAAGCTTATCTATCTTGTTTGACATGATTTTCTGCAAATTTTATCAATTTAAACCACACTCAACAGCTGCGATTTCTAAGGATGCCACGAGTGACGTTCGTAACGGACCATTTGGCATCCATTGAACATGTTATCCATTAATTCTTCCTCATTTTCTTCTCTTTCATTTAATTATTGTTATTTATTTGTCAAATGATCTGTGGCTTTTTTTTTTCAACGCTTTAACTTTTAAAATGCCTCTGTTAAAAAGCATTTACATAGCCATGTTAGTTTAAGCTCTGAATGCTAAGTTTTGTAGAATTTCTTCAGCCAGCATGCTGAGGCAAGAAGAGAGTCTTTGGCTAAGAAGATCTTTGTTGGTTTAGAAGATCGTAGACTTTGAGAAATCTACGATACATTTAAGATTACGAGCTCTGTTATGTTGACGCTGCTGCTGAGAGTCACTGTTACGGTTTTTTAGAATACTTTGAAGAACTTTTTAAGTTTTTCGTTTATTATTTCAATAAATTAATAACTTTTTAAACTGAAAAGGCCTTTGAATTTGTTCTTTTTGTTCTTGGCCCTTGGCCCCCTTGTATTGTTTACCTCTTTTCGGATTCGCTCATGTTCGTTCTGAGGTGTGGGTATGTGATCTCAGCACCATTCTACAGGCATTCCGATCATGTCATCGCTGAGACCCATTCTCTGCTGATATTTTTTCATCTGACCGATCCACGAATTGTTTGGTCTGCCTGTTCTCTGTCCGTTTGCTGAAAGAGTGGTGAATATTGTCTTGTTTTGCGGGGTTCTCTGGCATTCGCCTTTGAAGATGGCAATATCATCGCATCTGACTAGCTTTGAGCGCTTCATAAATGGGATTATGAATGCATAGGCTGCTTTGAATATACATATCTGCTCTTTTGGTTTATTTTTTATTCAATTCAGTCTTATGAGGAAATGAAAATTTCAATGGGTTTCTAGTAGTTTCACATATGCGACAACCAATTTTAATTATGTTTTTTCGTCGGCACTCCTAGATTACCAGTAAAAGAATGACTACTTGAACAGCAGAATCCAGATAGACCTACCCTCAAAGGACCGGCGAAACTTGGTCCTACTAGCCGGAAGGCGCACAAAACGGTTAAAGTTTTTTCCAAACCAAACTTGAGGTTGCATTTTCATCGCTTAAAACGGTTCGTCGATATAAACCCAGTCATTAAAAGCGGTTTCTACTGTATTTTAACTCAATGTATTTTGTTTGTAGTGAACACCAAATGGCTTAAAAGAATGGAAAGACGGACGGGTCAGTTACTCAATGAAAACCATAAATCGAGCCGCACCCCCGAAATCTGTTAACTAAATTTTAGTTTAATATTCCATAACATTTTCCCACATTTCTAAGTGTCAAAGGGACCAGCCAAAACTCTATTAAAAAAAGAATTGTTTAACTAAATGACTAGAAAAAATATCGTTTTTCCCCAACTACCCACACTCTTTGACATTTAGGTCAGACATATTTTTGTTTGATCTTAGCCAACGCATCAGTTCTATTGATAAAAAGAAGTTTTCTTTTTCATCTTAACGACCATCCAATACTGTTAAAAGCCCATAAAAACCCGAGCAGAAAATAGAACAACAAACCAGTTCGAAAACAAATTGCCAATTGCAATGCCAATTGCAATGGAAATAAATTTAGTGCATAACTCAACTGCACTCCTTAACGCCTCTTACCAGTTTTCAATGCCAATTGGTAGCTTACACTGTTATTAACTACAATCGACGACGACGACGAAGAAAAATCTCTACAGAGCGTCTTAAAACGAGCCAAAATAACCTTGATCTTGCCATTGCTTGCCCAAGCCGTTCGGTGCAAGAGACTCGACAACAGAGACTCGATAGCAGACAACAGCGTATTTCTGTGCTTGGTCGTTCAAGTTCAATGTTAAAATAGTCTTAGAATTGGAGAGTTGCTTTGCGCTGAAGAGAGCCATGCATAAACCATGTATCTCTCTTTGAAAACTTGTTCTTTGCTTTAAATCTCTCTTTTCGGTTTTTGTTACTCTCTTTCATTCCTCTCTTTCTGCATACGACTTTCTTTTGAGCGCATCTAACCATTTCTCCTGACTTCGAAAAGGTCGAGCTGGTACTTTTTGAACTTCAGCTTTTTTTTGAGCACACATGCGGGAGCATATTTTCCAAGAGCTCTCTTTCTCTTTTGAGTAGTTTTAAAAAAAAAATCGTGCAACTCTATGGCAGCTTTCTCCAAAATCTTCTCCAATGGCTTGACTTTGGCATTACAACTCTTCTTCGCCGACTTCTATTGGATTCTGCCTATGCGGAAGGCATAAAAGAGGCACATTTTCTGGCTCAAAGTCATTGCCCATGATGCAATTGTTGCGCTAACAACGTATAACGTTCTTCTGCCATCAGCTTGGGTATTTTTTTTGTTTTCTAATTTCTTTAAAAAACTGAGCTTAGTTAAGTGTTCTTTGGGGATACAGCGCACGATTGTGGAAAGCAGGAGCTAAACTGCTGTGATCTTCAGAAACTTCCGCAAAAAAAATATATATATATAATAATAATAAAAATAATTTCGTTAATTCTTTTTTCCAAAAGTCAAAAAGAGTGGTCTCAATTTAAAAGAAGATAAACAAAAATTTCGCATTAAAATATAATTTAAAAGGATTACAGTGCATTGAAAAGTTAAAAAAAAGAAAAAAGAAAGCAATAATATTTTTGAAGTGATTCAAAGAATTTCAATTATATGCTTGAGTGCCCCGCCGCTGATAAACAGTGCCTCTGACGGATTTTTATTAATAAAAAGGAATCCACAACTTTCAAAGTGACTTCATTCTCATCAATTGGATTTTCTGTCAACTCCGAAAAGGTAGGTGTATCCTTTGAAACTTCTTGAAGTATTGTTAAAAAAAATACGTGTGTGTTAAATTGTCAAAAGCATTGAATGAAAAATCCAAAATAGAAAAATATTGGACATAATTATGATTAATTTTTTTTGAAGCTTTTTCCAAGGCCGCTAAAGGACTAAAAAGCTTTCAAGAACTCCTTCAATTTGTTTCCACTCAGAAATCTAATACGAACCCTTTCCAGTTTAAATTAATTATCACTTTTGGAAATTTTTGATCTCGATGAGTTCTCACAGCCGATTCCCATTAAAACAAAAGACTTAAGACACGAACTTAAAATCGTTACATTATTAACTTTTCTAAAGCTGCTTTCAAAATGAGATCAATTAATAAAGCATAACGCTCTTAAGTAATAGCTTTAAATACCACAGAAACAAACGCTAAGCTATAATTCTCTGAAACTTGTTAAGCATTCCAATTTAATTTCCTCCATTTCAACAAAAGGCCAAATTAAGCGTTGAGAAACGCACATTCAGCCATCATTAGACTTCTTGAAAAATTGCATTGAATCAACCGAAAGAATATCAAGCACATAGTTATATACATATGTATACAAATGGCGGCTACGTAACATATTATTTCCAAATAGAGTAAAAAGTCATTAACGCAATCAACCGTTATCACCACGAAGCGGTCACCTAATTCATTAAGCAACCACATCAGCAGCAGCAGCAACAATAACAACAGGAAAAAGCAGGCGAAACAGAAGCAATTATGACACAAAAAAAACTGGACAGAAAAAGCCGGAGGCACAATGAAAACAACAAGTGGAAAACCGTAAAGCCAATAAAACGCTCGAAAGCACTGCACAAAAGACAGAACCATGTTGAAAGTCTTGATGACTTCCCGAGTGTGTGTGAAGTTAGAACGTTCTTTCGCAGTAATGACTTCTGATACTTCTCATAGTTTTTCTGACGCTAGCTGAATGTCTAGCGGACAACTTTCGTATGCACTTTAATTTCAAATTTACATTAACTTCAAAAGAGTTCATGTGCTTGGCCTTCATATTTCTTTTCTAGTGTGCTTTTAATCTCGATCCAGTCTCCTCTTTTGAATGAAGATATTCTTACACCTTTTTTTTGTTTTTTTGTGATATTTTCGCTTGGACAAATTTAATTTTTAATTTTTTATTATTCTATATATTTGTTTTTTTTTTTCAATCTTAACTCATCCAAAACCTAAGCAAATGTTCAAAAGTTTCCTGCGTAAATCCATTCCGCTTAATCCACATGCTTACACGCCTTTCCATAAGGATACAGAGCGTGTTCAAGTAATTCTACTGGGGTCTCGCCAATTCCCTGATAGGGCGGTGGGTAATTCACCACAAATATGGTATTCGGAGGTGGCTCAGTAAAAGCAGGATGCTTAGGAATCCACTTTTTATGAATTTCCGGTGGCTGGTAAGCAGCTTCCGATGATTCATACCAATCCAATGGTGATCTGTACCGCGGCAGATCGTATTCGTATTTTTCCTTATTTCTGTTAAATAAATCAGCTATGTAAATAACCCGCTGCAGAACTCGATTGAACTCAAGTGCACCGCCAGCTCTGAAGAACATTTTGAAAGTAACTTCACCAGTGAAATTTCCATTCGGCTGTGCTGTTATCTTGCCGCTGATGAAATCATTTCCCAAAAATGACTTCTCAAGTTTTACTTCCGATAACGTAACGTAAGGTGCACTCAGAGACTGCATATCGTCACAACATTTATCGTTATTAAAAATAATCCGATGAGAAGTCAAGAAAGCCTTGCCGCATTTGCATCCCTTGAAAACGTTTCGTTGTTGGCCATTGAATATCATGCTAATGGTATTGCAATGCAACAGAATAAACTCGCCAGCTTGCATCAGAGTGCCATTGCTTGCATGGCACGTATTCACCGACATTTTCAGGATGTTCTATAAATATTTTTTTTTTCTGCTTATTAAAAAAAAAAAACTTATAAATAATTTCAAATATTTGAACAAAAAACGAATGACAATTGACACAATGCTTTTATACTTAGTTGTATAAATGGAAAGTTCAATGACTTTTCCACGACCTTTGGCAGTGACTTTTACATGACTGACTTCAGCATAAAAGACACCACATATTCTCGTTTATTTTTACATGTCATTAGTTAATACTCGTTTTAGTCGTAGCCACCACATCGCATTCTGAGAGTCAATAAAAAAGATTTTGCCGCTAGCTATGGCTATGCATTTATAGCGTTGAGCACTAAGAAAAACGACTTTGCAGCATCTCATTTGAGTCTGTCAATTTCAGTGGTCAATAAATCAAACTAAAGACCTTTAACAGCACAGTTAGTAAAAATAAAAGAATTATTTGTGTCTTCGACAAACGAACTTTAGAGGAACCTTGCAAGAACAGTGATTTTTTGTATGTTAATGGTAACTAGAACATTCGCTAAGTATGAAGAGAGGTCTTGGTCTGAGTACTTGGAAAGCGAACACTATAAATTTTCATTAATGATCAAATTTTTGGCAAGAAGACTACAGATAAGTGGCGTTGATTGACACAATTATAAGTATTGACTTTTTGCAGCTGAAAGAATGCTTTGATTTCTATTCACTTCTTTAAAAAACGATTGAGTCGGTTAAAAGATCACTAAAACACGAAACAACAAATGCATGCAAATAGCTAATTTAGCAGTCAGATGGCAGGATCATCGATATTTACATAAGCTCAATTGATAGGTCTCTGAATGAGGCCTCCAGTGATTTGATCAATTTATCAATCCAACCGAAAAAACGGTTGTTCAATAACCAGCACGGTCGTGAATGTTTGAAGTGTCTTTTTTTCGTCCTAAACTTTTTTATTCCTAGTTTCGTTTCGAAAGTCTCTTTTGTCAACTGCTGTCTTCCAATTTTAGTTTTCACTGTACCATGTCGACCAATCTTCTCTAACAGTTTGATACAATACCCAATTAACATTCTTTTGAATTCTAGCTAGGTCTTACGTTTCCCATCCAGGTAGTGTTATAAACATGTCTTCAATAACTCATAAAACTATTTTCAAGTTCCGAAATCGATATTCAATGAAATAGCAAAGTCCAAATATTTCCAAAAAAAAAAAAAAAACAATTGAGGTAACATTATCACATCGAATTTAATTCGCCATTATTAGACGACTTAATCGAATCCATAAAATGCTCTAAAATGAGCCAATAAAACCTCACTACATGATAAAATCTTGCTTCCGTTAAATACTAAGCACTAAAAGAACCAATTTTGCAGCTTTTGCCCCTGTGTATAGAGCTTAAAATGCATTAAATTCTGTTTCATCTAGTATATCAATTGATTTTGATTCAACAAGAGATTCTCTTTGGTCTGCTTTGTATTTTGCGTTTTAAGTTTAGCAACATATTTATTAAAATTGAATTGTTTAGTATTTTTAAGGATCTCAATAGCCTGTAAGAACTGTGAATTCATAGACTGAATAAATAAATAAAAATACTCTTAAATGTTTTTTATATATGTATCTCTTATTTTATTCTCTCAGGACAAAAGTAGTAGGCCAACAGAAGCAGTGGTTAAAACTTTATGAATTTCTTTTTGTCACCCTCGTCTCAATTCACCTCGTCAAAATACTGGAAGCTGCTATGCAAATTAAGTAAGTGACGAATTTCTTCTTCGAAATCTATCATTTGCATATACAATTTGAATAATGAGATACTTCGAAAGCCATTCATTTCAAAACTTTCACACAATCTTGCCCATAGTAACTCAATCGGTAACGTCCTCTTTTTAGTTAATCTTTTTTTCGTTATAATTTGTTTTTTATTTACTTTTTCCATGTAATGTTCCAAAACCAACTCCATGACCAAGCCCCATCCAATGAATGGAACTCGAAAAGAAACAGAAATAGAAACCAATTAGCTAAGCAAATTACTTTTCTTTTCATTTTTGGGATCATTGGAAATCTTCTAACGCCAACAGTCAACAGATTAAACCCGCTCAATGGCGCTCGAATCGAAATTCAATCCCAAATTTCGAATTTCATTAATGAAAGTATTGTTCCACCAGAAAAAGATGATTTGGCTGCGTGACTTTCAATTATTTTCCTTAAAGCGATCGAGCGATAAAATTCAAGTGAAGATGAAGTGCGAAACTCGAGATGGCAAATCTTATCGTATGAAATGGATGGCTGAAATCGATTCGACGTGTTTTTCGAGTGTTCATGGCATGGACAAGTGCTCCATTGCGTGAAGAGAAAGAGAATGTAACAATAGTGCGAATAAGCAGTCTTCAAAGCAAACTTTGTATTCCTGGAATGCTTTGTTAATATCATTCATTTTAATTCGCATTCCCACGTATATTTTTTATATTTTATTTTCGATGTCGATTTAACGATTTAGCAATGAGTTGTTTTTTTTTTTATACACTCTCTCTTTTTGTGTTCTTTTTTCTATCCTATTTTTTCATATTTTCCCATTTTTGAAAGTGATACTCTTTTTGAACATTTTCCCCAAATTATTCCACTCACTTTTGTCTTACTTCTATGAATAAGTTATTCTCATCTGTTTCTTCGCTGGTTTTTGTTTTTTATATCGTAACGCTTTAACATGATTTGGGATTCCGTGACTGTGTCTTCATAGCAGAAATCTGTGTTATTCAACGGTTTCGTTTTCCTTTCTTCTTCTTCTGATGACAATATCTTTTTTCTTTTTTTTTTCTCATTTTCTTTTATGATTTTTAACACTGATGAGCGTGAGCACGCTTCTTTGTCAATCGAAACGCTTAATCAGATAAGTCTGTTCGCTCGACTTCCTCTCGCCTTTAGTGCGAGAAGCGTCTCCCTCATGACTTTAACAGTAGTCAAAGAAGTCATCAAAGCTATCGCCTTCTACGGTATAATGTTTTTAACGACGTTTAATAGACAAAGACAAGTTGAAGTTGTAACATTTTTTTTTTCGGTTTAAATTCACGTTGAAGTTCTTGCCTATTCTGTTACTTACTGTTTACTAATATTGCTTTTTTTTTTGCTATTTTTCGTGAATTTTCATTTTGTGATTTTTTCTTTCACACGATCGCGTTTAAAACTGCTAATCTTCTGCGCTCGATATTTTTGTTTTTTAAAATCGAGCAGCACTAATTCCTAATTTAACGGAAATTATGCATCATCATGGAACTATGGCTTTTACCAATTCCTTAAGTGGAGCTCCGAAAAATATATTTTCTTGGAACAAAAAGTTTCTCCATTCATCAAGGAGTAAAGTTCGTTGCTTAAGTCTTTCGTTTTTGATAGCAAACAATTTTTTTTTTTTTTGCTCTTTTTTGTGAAGTGGTTTCTCTTAATATTGATTTATTTGGGCACAAATCTGTGACCTTAATGAATATGCAAATTTGTATATAAATAAAAAAATGAATAAATAATATCTTTCTTATACTGCGGATTTTTGATATTTCCTCTTCGTTGTTCGTTAGCGTTTTGCTTATCTTGAAGCTTTTAGAAAGCAATTGCTACTGGGTCAGAATGTAACCTTTTCTTGCTCCAAAGAAATATGCTGCGATTTAAACAAAGCATTGTACCTTCCTTAACATTTAGTGCTGACAAATTTTAACCGCGCTACCTTCTACAGCAATTCACAGTCAATAATATAAAAAAAAAAATAAAATAAAATAAAAAATAATAATAAAAAAATAATGGAAAATATTTGAAGCAAGATCTGTTAAGGCTGAAGGAAAAAAATCTCTAACTGGGTCACTGTTGCAGTACACGTACGACATGTCGTCGCTTACTTGCCTGTCGCTGCCTTGTATGCTCGTGTGTGGAATATGATATGCCTTAAAATGCACGATAGCCTTAAACGCTAGAAATGCACTCGTATGGCAGTAAAAGGGATAAATATTTTTGTGTGAAAACATTTTGGGAAATATCTCTCTACTCTCATAGCATGACTTGATGCCTGAAAGCTCTGCAAAAATGGTGTTAGACCATCGAACATGAAGGCTCACGTCTTTCGTTTTTTTTTCCTTTTTACCTCTGACATTAAGTAGCCTGGAGAGATTTCTCTCGCAGCGCCTGTGAAAAGGTTTTTATTGTAAAAATATCATTTTGTTATAGAAAAATTGGGAATTGGCACTGAAAGTTCAAATCGAGCCGAGCGACGACAATATATGTAGGTCAAAAAAGCTGAAACTGGAGACAAAGGTTAACATATCTTGTTGAAGATTATTGGTTTTTATTCGGTTAAAAAAATGTATGAAGGCATATTTTTTTATAAAATGTAAGCGAAGAAATTCCTTTTAACTTGTCTTTTTATATAGGAAACGAAAAAGAATCCCACACATTTTCCTTCTAGAGTTTCTAGTTTCCCATGAAAACTAAAATGAATTACAATAATCATGCCAGACAGACACGTGTCTCGAACTCTCTTCAAACGAATGCCCGAAAGAAAACTCACTTTCATCCAATTTCAATTTTTTTTTTTTTTTTTTTTTTTTGGAAATTTACGCCGGAACGTGTGCTCTAGAAACGAA
Source organism: Chlorops oryzae (assembly GCA_020466095.1). Taxonomy (NCBI): domain Eukaryota; kingdom Metazoa; phylum Arthropoda; class Insecta; order Diptera; family Chloropidae; genus Chlorops; species Chlorops oryzae. The sequence continues at coordinate 30,453,257 of CM035808.1, forward strand.
AGCTTATTTCCCTTTCTCTATTCGTCGTGGAAGAGTCCCACAGCTATTCTTAAAACGTCACAGTCGTCCGTAATCGTAGTCATCATTCTATGTAGGTTAAAGAAAATGTTTCGCTTGCGCGGTTGACTGACCAACTTTTCACAAAGTAGAAACATTTTTGTTTTTTGTTTTTTTTTTTTGGCCATATCAACACTTGACGTCGGTACCATCGCGCAATTATTTGTAATTGCTTCTTCTCCCATGAAAGTGTGTTTTTAGAATGTGCGAAGGTAATTTTAAGCCGGAGATGATGAACAATCGAAAGCCCATTTCAAAAAATTCCCAAATAAACTAAGCAATTATATGGCTTGTTAAAGCTTAACATTAGAATTAAAATGGGGGTCTCAAGTCGTAAACTTTTCATGAACTGAAGAATTTTATTAATTTTTGAAACTGAAGATATAAAATAGGCAATTTTTTGACTCACAATTGTTCAGGCAAAAAGTCCTTCCTTTCAAAACTTTCACATTGTTAGAACCAGACGAACATAATTCTATCACCGATTAAGTTGTTAATCCGTCTACACAAGCGACGCTTCATTGCATTTTACTTGGAACTTAATCCCAAGTGTCAGCTGCAACAACAACAACAAAACAGATTCTATTTATTGCTATTAACACGGCGAGCAATATTGCAATTGCTAAAGAGAGGGAAAATAAAAGAATCCGAGTTCCATCACGGTCAGTAGAACTGCGATAGAAAAAATATCTGTCGACTTTTATAGCTTAGCAGCTGTACCTTTCTATTTCCTCTTTTTGTTTTTTGCCATCTGCAATCTTCCGTCAAAGTTTATTGACCACGGTTTTATTTTTCTCTACGAAGCTTTTCATACATGGAATTCCTTTTTAACTATGGGTAAAATAAAACTTAAGAAAAGGGCTGGTCGTTGCACCTAATGCAAGGGTCTTTTACCTAATGTCCGTCTTTGTTGATTGTTTTATTACGGTTCTCTGTTCATTGTTGAAGTTTTCCTCTTAACATCTGCTTCTTCTATTACTTGAAGAGTTTATTAGTTTCCTTCAGCGCAAGAAAAATCATATAACTGCAACTATCCGCATTGGCCTCACGAGAAGAGGCTTGAGCAAAGAAAATGCCTCAAGGTCTTGAAGGGCATAAATATGGCGTAAATGTTATAGAAAAACTAATGATTAAATGTTCTCGAATTAGGATTCGATAATTTATGAACATCGCCGACAACAATTCACTTTATGAAGCCATTAAAAGTTTAATGTCCCAATTGAATGATTCGAAAAAACAATGACTTCCACTTCAAGTAAAATGCAAACCAATATTCATTCCATAAAATTCAGTTTAAGAACAAAAAGTAAAACGAAAAAAGTTCTTTATACCTTTACCCCTAGGGTCAATCGAAAATATTGAAATTATAATTTTTAAGAATTTTGTGGATTTTTTTTTCCGAGAGAAAATTAAAGTTATTGCAAATAACTTCGGGCAAAAAGCATTAAAAGCGAAAATAAAAATGAAAATAATGATGACATACTCTGGGATAATTTCAATTTTTAACTTAATTTTTAGTTCATTTTAAAAATAGCCTCAAGCGTCTTACCTCATCGTTCAAGCAGATGGAACTATTTCACGTCCAACATGCAGGCGACAATCTCTTTTGTTTTATGTGCAGCAACGCAACATCCTAACGAAGAGTCTCCAATCAATGGAAGAACATCATTTGCAAGATTAAGTCATGCCGCAGCAACGGCAAACGTTCATTCCTCTTCTACTATTTAAGTATATCGTGCGCATGCGCTTCACTTGATTTTCGCCGCTGAACACGCTTAATTTAAGCTGCAGCATGATGCCACACATGCCTGCTACTTTTAATGAACAAACAGCAAGAAGCGAATAATGAAAGAGTGAAGTAAAGAGAAAAGAATGATATTGGTAAAAAAAAAAAAAAGGAAAAAGAAAAAAGAAATTCGAAAGTATGTATGTAGCGCTTTGGTGCAGTGCTCGATGAACTGCTCAAATTGCTGCGTAATGACAGTAACTGCCTTCATTGCTGTTATTCCGTTACCGCCACCACAAATCCTGCTGTTGTCTCCAAGGCCTGGTATTATATGCTCCTTAGCTTGTGGCCCATCTCATTCGATGGGATTCTCTTCTCTTCCGAGTTTATGTTTGCTGTTGCTTTTAAGTTCGTGTTGATGGCGGTCTACTCGTACGTAGTCATCAACATTGCATCCCGAAAACACCACAACAACAACAACAACAGCAGCACCAACTCGGTACGTACATAACGGCAATTTTCGTGTTCGTACAAGAACTTGGTCGTGTTGTTTTGCGGCTAACTACGTAAGAGTAGAAGCTCGGCAATACCGCAAATTCGCATTGTTTCAGGAAGACATTTTCATTGTTGCTTCTTTCAGTTCATTGCATTTTCAAATGAATTTGATGACGGTGTTGATGGGTTCTAATGTGGCAGCCCATTTGGCAGGGGAGCAGCGGGCACAAAGCAATTCTTCATTGTTTCTAGGAAGCTGAGAAGGCAAATGAAAGCCTAAACTTTTCCATTTTGTTCTCTTTCCATTCAAAAGAAAAAATTCTTCTTTCACAACAGTAAAGCCTATCATACCTTCAATGCTCTAGGATTATCGCCCAAATGAAGATACAATCGTCAAGAATAGAGCGCAACTGAAATGATTTCGCTATGTTAACAAACGTCCGGATATACAAGGTTTCACTGTCTAATCTCAAAGTAATGTAGGCGGAAGTTGTTTCAGAATACGCCGTATTTGTGGCAATTATGTTTAATGGAAAATTGATATACTCAACGGAAAACAGGCTAACAAGGTGCCAATCATGGCTTCATTCTCCCTCTCTGTCTCTGCCTACGCTCCGGCCTTCTCTGGCATTCTCATTCATTGCCTTTAAATTGCATGTACGCTTCCTGGATTCTAATCGGCAAACGAATTCGTTAAGAAATTTAAGTCAAAAAATTGCTTAGACAAACGTTAAGTGAAAATGATTTGCATGCCGCTATGCTTAAAACGAAAGACTTAGGCAGCAAACTTGTTTATTTAAATTATTCGCGGATAGCCAGTTTGATGGATTCTTTGAAAATAATTAAATGGCTTTCATTTTTATTTACCCATAAAATTTAAGACATTTCAGAAGAGAATTCATTTTTCTTTCGATTCTCAAGGATTTCATAGCCATAAAAATAGTGAATGTTGAGGTTTCAGATTCAATTGCCGGCACGATCATAAAGCTTTTTTCTTTACTACTTATTATCTCCGGATATTTGATGATTGAGTACGATAGTCTATGCAGTAAAGTTTGTCCACTCATGGCACATAAGGCATGAAGTGCTCTTAAGATAGCAAATTCTATATTCAAGTGCAATGATATAAATTCAGCTTGCTTCATGTACCTTCAATAATTGCTATTATTTTTCAAACTCGAAGATTTAATAAACATACGCGTCTACAAATATCTAATTACAGTCTCTTTCGCAATATTTTATCTCTGTTGTAGATCTCAATCAAAGGCAGCAACAACAACAGCAGCAGCAGCGGCAACGTCATTTCTGCAGCACGACACTGTGAACGTAAAAGGTAAGTAAATGCACTTCTACGCTCAAAATTATTTTCTTCTTTTATCGTAATCGTTATGCTAGGGTTTTCCATTTAAATTTGCTTCTTTGTCTTAGAGCAGTTGGAAAATCTTTTCCTCTATTTTCTCCAGTTCTTTTTTTTTTAGTTGCTTTTGCTTTTCAATGGAACGATTTACCACAGCAGGTGTTGAAAGGCTGCGCTTAAATTGATACAAATCTAATTTGCTTTTCACGCTGCGTACGCGCGTACTCCAAAAAGGGGAGCCAACTGATTATATGGTCCTTACGGGGAATAGGAACAAGTAGAGAGCCGGCTAGTGCTTCCCATTGCGGAAGTCGAACATTTTCCAAGTGTTTTAATGCATTTAATAATATGTGTGCGCGCACTTTGTCTATCTGAATCCATATCTGAATATCTAAAAAAAATATCTATGCAAAACTGAACTCGTTGCTCCTGCTTTGCTTGCAAATTCCTTTCTTTTAATTACCGCCTCAAATCCGCATTGACGTCTGCTGACCAAAGTGCTTTTAGTTGAGCGTGAGCATTTCTATGTTTTATTGTTAATTTATAAAATGGCTTAAAGCCTTCGGTGCACACACATAATCAATGGCAGGGTGAAATTGATGATGGTAGAGCAAGATAAGAAAATATTGTTCGTTAGGTTTGAGAAAAGTATTTTTTTAATTTTTTTTTTTTTTTTTTGTTGAACTGATAAAATAGCCGAGTCATCGGTATGAAAGTAGAAATAAAGTCGGCTTGTTTGAAAACAGATTTTAGAAGAAATTATTAATTGGATATGAATAAATTAATCTTGGATTATCGCTCAAGGAATTCAGGAATTAAAGAATACTTTCAACGAACTGTGTATAACGAGAGCCTTCTTGGGTCTTATTATGCATGAATAAATGAATTTAAATGAGCATTTATGTTGAATGCGATTCTCGAATCGTTATGTAAACAACTCTTTTAGGATATGGGACCTTAAAAAAAATTAAACACTTATAGCTTAATTAAGGACAAACCTTCAACAAATGCAACAGATTGAAAAATAATGCTCAAAAGATCATAACTCCACCTTAATATGGGTTAAATAGTTCAGCTTAGTGACCATTTATGCAGTCATGGATGGCAGCACATGGATGGTTTTATTTTTGAGGGTTAATCAAACTGCAACAGTGGCAGCTTTGTATAATCCGGTCCCACCTTTAAGCGCACACAAAATATTAAATCAGGAAAGCAAGAAAGCCAAAGTGAATTCATTTAATTGCCAATCACCAGCTTATAAGGGCGTTTTTGAATCTTCATAAAGCTTGATTAATGGACGTAATTCTTCTTACAAGAATATTTTAAAACTTTCTAAGTCTCTTTGTTACTGTTCCGATTAAATATCCGAAAAACAAAATATTTCTATAAAAAATTTCGTCATTTTGAGAGGATATCGCAACGAAAACAATAGAAAACGGACCTTAGGCCCAACAAGCTGGCCAAGTTAACCCTCTGCAGCTGAATTGGTCTAATTTTAACACTACAACTGACTTGGACTCTACAGACCTTTTCATCTCTTAACTGATTTTCTTCGTTAGATTCCTAACTGGCGCATTCTTGACCTTATTTCTTATAATAGCAAACAGTTTTCAAGTCAAAAAAGGATAAAAATTTGAAATAAGTGGCATTTTTTGAAGAGAGCGTAACTTCGGATTTTATAAAAGCTCTCAACATTTTTTGTTTTGCGGGGTCTACCAGACTACAACACGTCAGCTTCAGAGGGCTAAGCTATCAAAATTTATCACAGCCACCTTTAAAAAAACCTTATAAGCAGAAATCATTTAATATCCAAGTCCCTCGTGGTAAAAAAAAAGGCAGCAAAAATATACTTCATAAAAAAAAATAAAAATCTTCCGTCCAAGCCTTTCCTTAGAAATTTCACCTCTTTTCATGAAAATGTACACCAGCTTCAGTTTTTGAATAGAAAATATGCAAATGCTTACAATAAAATTTTTCCTTTTGCACCAAAACTTTTTCAACCTTAACCACGTAATGTAATCGTAAATTGTTCGTTGTAAGCGGCTAAAGAAGACAAATAAGCCGTTTAAAAAGAACTCCATTTCTATTTTTGCCATATCACCTCTTTCCGCTCTACTAAACATTCTATTGTACAATGCCTTTTTTGCGCTTTTTCTTTCCTTTCACTCCACCTCTTTTATGTACGAGTTTTTATGAGCGTAATTAATTATTTCAAACAGTACGAAAATAGTGGTTGGTTTTTTTTTTTTTTTTTTTAGAGAAAAGTGTGCATGTCACGCATGCGTTTTCGCCAAGTATGTCTTTAAAGGATATTAAAGCTACTGCTTAATGATCGTTTGGATAATTTATTTTTATTCATTTTTTGTTTTCGAATTCCCTTCAAGCTTTCAAATACCTAGACATTTGCCTCTTTAAGGTCTTTAATTTCCAATACATCACAGCTTGGAAGGTACTTAATCATAGGGCATCGGTTCTTGGCACGTTAAGGAATTTAATCCTATTTTTTTTATTTTTTTCTTTGTGCGATTTTGCGATGCCATTAAATTAAAAAGTCCATACCTTTGGACCATCACCATCGCACATTGAAGAAGTCCCCCTAGTGACTTGCAGTGTTCCTATTTAAAGGGAAATGAAGAGAAACGCGTTGATGACTATTGCAATTAACCCTTTTGAAGACACTCAACCCGAACTTCGCTTTCGAAGTTTAAGGTTCGTGACGTTTCTTATGCGAAGCGATTGTGTTTGACTGATCGCTTGTCTGGTGTTTAACAAAGACGGTAATTAAGATAGAAGTCAACGTAATTTATTAAAATGTTGTTAATGAGATAAGATTAGACTGAGAGTGAGATTCGTAGGACATTATCGTCTTTTTAATAGGATCGTCGCGATTCTCTTTTGAAGTCGAAGGCTTTTAACACTTTTATAAGCTAAATGTGAACCTATTAAGCAAAATTTGATGATTTTTAACTCTTAAATAAGATTACAGACCAGGTCTGCAGAGAAGAATTTTAGGCCCAAAAAGGATTTTTCATCAAGTATTTTAATTTGAGTACTGCAACACAATTTACGACTACTTAAGAAGGGTCGAATACCTCGAGAAGGTGGCACTGGCCATCGCCCTAAAAGACTCCTTTAGACCATGCTTCCCTTGCTGTATCCTTCTTAACACATCGTCAAAATATTTCTAATGGCTAAAAGATTCGAAAGAAGCAGTTTTAAGGACCTAATGGTTCTTATGCATCGAAGCCAGATAATGGGATATTCAAAGCAATCATTTCTTCAATGACAAAATATTTCTCTTAATCCTTTAAAGTCGAAATTCTCTTATTGCTAAGTCACATCCAACCTGTTGCTCCTCAACAAATGGGCTCATAACTTTCCATCAAAATACAAATAAATCTTTCACACAAAATGCATTCGGATTGACAATAGAATCTTCATTTCGTCGATAGAAAAGGAAAAAGTCATGGCTTCGAAAATGTCGTTCCACATTGTTTATGACGCGTATATGACGTCTGAATGATTGCACAACTCTTGCAAAGCCCTGCCTGCCTGTCTGTCTGTCCGTCCGTGGCTCTTTCGTACAAGCTTTGGCGAGTAGTTCTTCCTTTTTTGGTCCGTCTCTAAGCAAATTTATTTATACGCGTTTATGCAACAAATTGGCAAAAGTAATGGATCGCTTTTTCAATTTATGCTCCAACAGATGAAGAGATGAATGTGCGCAATCGCAACTGTGCAAGTTGAAAGCACATGAAGTCATGTATCTTTTTCTCCTTTTCATCTATTTATTTTTTCGTTTTTTTTCCGCGTGCATTTCGATTGCATAATATCTGGATTGCCGGAGCTGAAGTAGAGAAAATCAGAAATTATACTCTGCTTCAAAAAGAAAAACAAAAAGGTCGAACGTGACCGTTTGGAAAATCCTTAAGTTGCTTAGAAATGCCAAAATTGGACATTCGACATTTTTGAGGGGAGTAAATCCTGTCGAGAATTCCCTGACTGGGGAATATTCGCAATAATGTAAGACATAAAAAAAAAATGTAAAAGAAAACATTTGCTAATCATTCGACTCATGCTTTATCCGAATGCATGCATAAGCAGCTGCTCTTTTCGAGGCTATCCCATCAAGCTGATGTGTGGACTTAATAATTAGTTATCTTCTTTATATCCTTAAATGATTTGATCATTTGTCATTCTAACAATAAACTAGTTTCAATTTATACACATTTTTCCGAAGCACAACTTTCCAATTTCTCCACACACACAACGCAACAGCACTCTTTTATTAAGTCACAAAAGGTGTGCGGAAAGATCGTTTCCCACTATGAGCCCAGTCATCACCCAGACTCGCTTACATTTTTGTATCGAATTTCAAAAATAAACCGAAAAAGAAAACTCCAATAAATTCTATTTATTTCATCTGGTTAGAGCGAGTCCCCCGCCTTTAAACTGGAACAAGAGAGCAAACAGCTTTCGCACAATTTTCATAGACTTTCCAAGGTGCACTATTGGGGCCCGTTGGTTTTTCTTCTGCTTCTTCGAAGTTTAGAATTTATACCAAGCACAAAAAAAAATAGCAACAAGAAAAATCATGTCGTACCGTAAACAGTTAAACGATTAAAAGGAAAACAAGTTCAACTATTGCCGTGGCAACCGCAGAAGAGAACACTGTTGCCATATACCGCAATACCAGATGCGAATTGGCAAGACGAAACTTGAACGCTACCAGTTGCTGCTGCTGCTGCTGCTGTTGTTGTTGTTGTTGTTGTTGCCGCCGCCACATCTGCGTACACTCAAAAGACTCAGGCTTAACTGGTTGGACACTTTTTTCATAATTTTTGTTGTTTTTTTTTCGCACACCAACCGAAGTAAAAGCAGTTACAATGGCTTCTTATGCATTAAGAACAGGAAAATACGTATTACGGCGTTATGGATGCTGACTATTCTCTGCTGTAAAATACTTTTGTACGATTTTCTAATTTCTAAACTTATGGCTTCTAAGCTGACCGTTCAAATAAATTCGCTATGCAATCGCAGCGAATCGATCGGTCATTCATGCCACCAGATTTGAAAAATAACAGAGATACTCACTCGACTTCTCACTGCTTGCGATGAGATTGCAAAGTGGCTTTGACCGGACCGTCCACGTTCGACTTTGGATATTGTGACTTTTCGTACAAGCTTACTAACTACAACGTTCTGCGTTCATCGTTCTTCGAGGCCTTCGAATGGGGGCCAACTTTATTATATTATTATCGGTTCCAATACATCTTTGAGGAATATGAAGAATGTACTACTTTTTCAATGTTGAAATTAAATAGCGGCTTTGGTGGTCATGAGAGTCACAAGTGAGATAACTGGTTCTAGAAATAATTCTTATTGCTTTTACGCTTTCATTTGATTTTTTTTTTAATTTTTTTATTTTATTTTATTCTATTTTAATTTATTTATTTTTTTATTTCATATCTCACGAAGTTTCGTTTTCACATTTAACCGTTTGATTATACAGTTGACTCTCGTTAATTCGAAACTCGAGGGACTCTTAAAATATTCAAAAAAAAAAATGCACTCATTTTATAGATAAACCTTTAAGAAAAAATCAAACTTTGATGGTCTGATGATGGTCCGTGCGGAAAATTCCTCATTCTCAATTCCGATCATCGAAATTCTGCGGCCCTATTTAATATCAGAGGCAATCTTGGATGTCTTAAAAAGCTCAGGTTATATCAATTTAAGTGCACTTTCGAACGGTTATAATTTATATTCGAAATAGCCCTATTTATTGTCATCCCACACAAATGAAAGCCAAGCCTGAAATTCCTTTCTTCCGTTTGCTTTTTAAAGCTTTCGATAGCCATTTCTACACTACTCCTACACTTGCTAACAACTATCATTTACAACAACAGCAAAACAGACAGCTTCTCCCATCGTAGTGTTTCACTTCAGGCTTTTAACGCCCAAAAGGTATCCGCAGGTAACGTGGACTTTCTATCTTTTTTATTCACAATGCCGCGACGTTCTTCTAAATATTTGCATTACCAATTGACAAGCATTGATACTAAAAGTCTAAATCGATATGTTAACTGTCAGCCTACTGCTCGATAACGAATCTCTAAATGGAATGGTTTTGTACGGCTTGCTTTGGTACAACCTGGCTAGGTTAAGACTGCACTCCAAGTACATTCGTACTGATGGTTGGCTTGAACGATTTTGTGAAAAATAACGCATACGCAATTTGTGGGCATAATTTTGTATTTTTTTAAGAACCCAACTATCGGCCTGGGTTCTTCTTATTAAGTCAGTTAACAGTGCGTATTTGTATGCTAAAAGGGATATCACTTGTTCGCACTGAAGTAACTTATACCGTATATTAAGATATTCCTCGTATAGAGATGAGAAGCTTCAGTTTACCCTTCTGGAAATTCTGATTAGCATACGGAACATATGTACATATGCCATGTTAATGTATTGTATGATTTGACAGCCCTACCAGACAATGAATAATTCTGATTCCAGGATTTTTTTTCAGGGAATTATAAGCATGGACGAGGCTCTTCAAGTCCTTCTTTCTTCTACAAAGTGCTTTCCTATTGGATCTGACTAGGCATAATATTATGTTTAGCTTCATCTTATGGGCAAAACGTTCCTAAGGTCACATCCGTTACAGCCACTCTGAGCAGAACTAAGGCAATTCCAATGCTTAAGGGGGTTGTTTTACTGGGTAAAAATTTTTTGCCATTTTTTTTGGCATTTTTTTAATATCTTGGATGTTTGAGAATACAGTGCTTAAAGGATTTTTTGAAATTCGAAACAGTTTAGAGGATATAGGCTTCTTTGTCGAGCAAGATTTGCGAAAAAACGAGCAATTTTAGCGTTTCTTTAAACTTTAAACGCATTTATCCCGAAATCACTTTTTGAACTGGCTGCCACGATTTCTCCAGTTGAACTGGACCGATTTTAATGAAACAAAGTGGAATCAGAGCAGAATTGTCACCATTATGGCGTAAACCTCAATCATAATTTTAAGAAAATTTTTACTATTTTTTTTTTTACACTGAACTACAAAAAATATACCCAAAATCGATAGGTTATTTTTTAATAGCCGTCATTTTGTCAAAGTAAAATCCAAAAAAAATTGGAGGTTCGCGCCATAATGGCATCTGTACTGATTATAACCCTGTTTTTCTTTTCCATTTCGGACAACTTGGAGACCTGGAATCGTGGCAGCCAACACTACACCTTTTTTTTGAGCATCCACTTTGACGGCCGAGAACATTTTGAACCGCCCTCACATAAAAAAACAAAGTACTTCTTTATCAACTTTCATTCATTCCTAATACAATAAAAAAACCTAAGTTGAAAAAACTCTTTTTGTTTTCCGTCAGGAGTTTTTTAAAAAAAGATCTAAAAACAGCCTCGCCAATGAGATAAACCCCTTAAATGTTGTTAAAACTGTTGTTCATAATTATGAATCCTTAAGAATCACATCCTATTTATTCTAGATATTATGAGCTAAAACCTAAAACAAAGTGATCGTGATAGGTGTGACTAAATGGAATTGCCCAACTTCATCTTATTCCATTCAATGTCTCATTAGAAATGTTCTGTCGCTTTACAGGTAAAAAAAAAATCCCCCGACCTAATGTAAGCTATCGCCGTATTTGTGAATCGCTTTTTCTTATGGAGAATTAAGATCTGAATCGGCTCTATTAACTGTTCAGATTCGATTTAATAGCACCATTTGTCATGCGCTTCCTCTTTCCTGTTTGAGAGTCTAAATGGCACATGGTGCTGGCTACTTCGAGGATCTTTTTATCTAATTAAGTGTTCTTAATACATTTTCTTATGAGGGTTTTAAATGTTCTTGGCGTTTTGATAAACGAAAGGAATTTTCTTATAGCCATAATCATATTTAATGCGCATTACCATATTGCGGTGCAAGAACTTTCAGGAAGTCCCACGTGCGAATTACAAATTCAATATTTTATTAAAAAGAAACTCGGTATAGGTATATTTAGAAAATTTCTCTTAACCCTTTCACTACCGAATTATTCTCAGATGGTTTCAACTGGTTTCTTCAAAAATTTTTACTATCCCAACTAAGCTAAGAGGTTGTGAGTACTTTTTTTAACCCTTTCACTACGCAACTAACCTCAGTTGTGCACTTTATTCTTAGTCGTATGCTAAAAAAAATCCATTGGGATGTATTATCACAATGGTAATGAAAAAGCTAACCAGTTTTCCCTCTCGACAGTTAATATTTACAACTTTTGACATCACAACTGAGCGGACTTTTGTTAAATTTTCCTTCTCACCGAACGCAGAACTTTAATTTGCGTTAACATAAATTTCACTTTTACTTCATACAATTGACATGTCAGCAAGTGTAATTAAACCTGTCAGAAATCTCTCCACAACAATTCCGACTTACAGTCTCATTTCAAATCTAAACGGAACATAATGAACAACTCACTCAAGATGATAGACTCGTACAAAACAAAAAAAAATAAAAGATAAAAACAAGAAGAGAAAAAAAAACGATCAACACTTTTGAAAAGAAAGTTGACATTGTGAACGATCCACGAAATCAAATCAAGACTCGGGGTTAATCAAACCAACTTTTGACTTTTTCCAAAATACAAACAAAAAAGAGGGGGGCGGAGGGGGAAAAGCAACGCATTCGTAAGATTCATTCACGGCAAATAACTCCTAACTTAACCTGACTCGATTGTGTGGCCAGTTTTTTCTTTTAAGCTGTGAAACGTGCAACAAAAAACTTAACGAAAAACAAAAACAAAAAAAAAACGGTCCAAAAAAAACTTGCACGAAACAAATTTAAGAAGGAGAACGTCGATGCGAGAGAGGAGAGCAACGATGAGGTGAAAACTTTTCAACTTGTTGCAGCCAAGAATGGAACGAAAAAAGAAAACTTTTCCCCCTCCATTTTACCCATTTCCCCATGATATTTAGAGAGGCACACAGGCATAATGTAGGTTAATTTTAACCGGTTTTTCGACAGGCGAAATGCTGCAACTGCATTAACAAAACGACTTACTGCAGCCAGCCACTCGGGAAAGCAATAACATTTGAAACGGAAAGAGAAGCACGATGAAATTGGAGAAAAACAAGAGGAAGAAGAAGAATAGAAACGCAGCCAAAAAGTTATCGAATCGGACTTCCCCCGTTCGTTTGTGGCTCACATTTCAATTATCATTTATGCTTTCCATAATGTGGTTATTTTCCGTTTTTCGACAGCTTCTATACCATTTCGAAAACGACTTTTATCTGCAGCACAATTGGAAACAATTTTCTTCTTGAACAAATATTTAAGAATATTGAGAAGGGAAAAAGATTTTACGTCTTTACAAATGAAGTATCATTTCTCCCCCACCCAAGGGCGTTTAATTCCTCGATGATATTTAAACGTTCTTTCCCTAATCGACCTATAGTCATTTTCCTTTAGAGTACATTTTATGCCTTTGATAGTTTACCTCGCTAAATTAAATTTATAATGACCATTCAAATAATTTACAGCTTTTGAGGGCCCAACATTTTCTTTTATGAGTTCTTTCCACCCCACAACTGGCTTAATTCACCATTTATTTTACGTTTATTTTTCCCTTTTGAAATCCGACTTAAGTATTTTCAAATTTATCCATTTTATTTCCGATTTTGATAGAATTTCCGTTCAAATTCCAAATAGATCATCAGAGCCTTAATTGAAATCCCGCCACACAGCTTGTGGAGTCAACTGTTCATATGATTCTGAATTCAAATTGTAACACTATGTTCATTTTGTTTATTTTTCTTATTTTAACTATACCGGATTAAATATTCTTAAATGTTTCCGACATTTTATATTCCGATTGATAGACATTTCCGTTAAAATTATCAATAATCATCGACCTTAAGCTGAAATCTATTCAGCTTGGGATATAATGTACAATTTTTGTTTCGAATACATATTTAACTTTTCGATTCTTTTTTTATTTTATTACAATATATATACAGGGGCATTAGAAAAATTGTCAATATTCTAAGTAAACTGGGAATAAAAAGGGATCAAGAATTTCGAATATTTTTAAACAAATACTTGAGATATTCAAGCAGCTGTGGAAATTCGAATGTGCAAATTTCGCACTAGCAAAGTTTCCACTTTTGTATGAAAGACCCTGTGAGCAAGGTGAGCAAAGTAGACGCTCTAATACCATTTGAGGACATTATAACATCCATTTAAAAAAAGGAGCATATTTTGACGAATTCAGTGTGCATATTTTGCACAGCTGTGCAAACAATTGCTCATGCAAAAGCAACTCACCACTGTGGAACTTTCCGAGGGTGCAAAATATGCACACAAAATATGCGTGAATACCAACTTCCCAGGAAATATTTATTTAGAATAATTATTTAGGAATTTATAGTTTTTATATTTTATTTCAATTTATCCATTTAAAAAAAAAAAATTGTTCTCCTTTAAAGTTTGTCCAAAAACTGCAGCCAAAACTCATTAAAGTTCACCTTTAGCCTAGCCTACAAAACTTCCGCTGCTCGCCATTAACTTCTTACCCGACAGCCTTGATGCATATGCTCTCTAAACTATGCTTTTAAAGTAATTTTCTATATCGAAACACTTATTGCTGTCCGTTGGTTATGAATGCAGCGAAACTACAAACCGCAATCCAAGTCCAAGGAATCCAAAAACGAAAAAATAATTCCACCGAAGAAATCGTGGAATTCTTCACTTCGATCAACACTAGCCGACAGTGCAGTGCGGCATGGTGGCAACATTTTATAGTTTCATAGCACTTTACACAATTGTTTATGGCCAAGTCGAACTTGGTCCATGAACGATAGACGATGGCCTGGCCCAAAAGTCTATCCAACTGCTCAAAAGCGCAATGCAAGGCAAGAGTCCAACTAAGCGAAAGCACGCAGCGTCAAGAAGGCCAAGACCTTTGAGACAGCAAAAGTGAAATATTTCAAGCTGCAATTGCTGAGCCAACAACAAAAACAACTAACAAGAACAACAACAACAACATCGAACAAGAAAAGTAACTAAGAAAGCACCACCGAAGGCAGCAGCAGAAACAACAACAAGAACACCGCCACCAACAACAAGGCAAACAACAATTGTTGCGGGTTGTAGAGTGTAGTGAAGCTTGTTACGAACAACGGCGACAACAATGTAGTCGGTCGGTCGGTCGGTCGGTCGGCCGGAAAAATAAAATTGCAATCCATTGTGGCTTGACTTAAAGTGGAGTCAAGGGATAGATTAGGATTTGAAGAAGCATTGAAGCTACGATTTATAGTAAAGGCAACGACTCTGACTTATTCAACGACCGGATATTCTAACAATGTTGTCTATTTTCATACCCCGAAGGAATCTTTCATCCAATTTCCCTTCATCGTCTCGTCGCGGTTGCCAGTTCTAGTCTTTCATTTCCACCACACCACCCACCACCTCCCCTTTTTAGACGGCTTCAATTGGTTTTGCTGATTTTTGTCTGATTTTGACTTTGCTTTTTATGGCACTCATGAAAGCAGCGAATCGGATTAGTGTAATGACAGCCATAAGAAGCTCACAAGACACAAAAAAAAAAAAAAATAAATAAATAAAAAAGGAAAAAATGAATAAATAAAAAACAACAGCAGCTCACTTACAGCACTTGTAATTGTTGTTTCAATTGTTTATTGTTGCATGTCGCTAGTTGCTCGTTGTCTTAGAGTGCCCAAATTTGGTTAGATTGTTTGGATATGATCGATTATTTTGTAATCTGTGTCTTCTGCTTTGTGTGGGTTATGTTCCATTGGGCTAGCTTTGACAACAATGGGTGCCACTAAATTGGAAATAAATGGAAATTTTTCGCATCAATTATGATGATCGAATGCACCAACCTATGGTATGTATGTACCGCCATCTAAAAGGCCAAGTTCATATTGAGACAAAAAAATTAAGTTTCTAAGGAAAATTGTGAAAAATCAATAAAATATACAATTTATCCATATAAGGAATAAATTACAATGAAACTTTTAAGGATCAACTTGCAATTAAAATTAAACATCGTCGTACCTATGAAAACGATACGCAGTTGCACAATTGCACAGAAACGTTGCCAGATAGTATGAATCGCAAAACGATTTCACTGTTCAATGTTGCGCGTTCAAGACATTTGGGCAGCACTTCGGATCAATTGTTGCAACAGAATATCGCCCTGCTTTGGAAAGAAATTTTTCCTTTCATTCATTGCTATTCAATCATTTCAATAGCCAAATTATTTGATCATTAAATCTCATTGTGCATGCTGCTGAGGTTTTTTCGCAAATTAAAGTGCACTGAGTCCGCTGTTGACAACGTTGTTCACGTTATCGCCTTGGGACAACAATTAATGAGGCGACTGTCTTCATTTTTGTCTTGCCCCTTTTGTATCGCTTCATGGGCAAAAAGCCATCCGCGACGTACCTTAGAACTGTTGCAACAAATGTATTTTTTTTTTTTTTTTTTCTTGCGCTCAGAACTTTTTAACTACGTCCATGAGTCACGTTTCATTACAGAAATTACTTTGTGGAAGGTCGTGACATAAGCCAATGATAATCACTTGATTTTGCCTGCAAGAACGTAACCATTGCTGGGCTTTTTTCCCTTTTTGGTCGTTAGTGATTTCTTTTAACAGATGAGAATGCTCGAGCATGCTTCTAATGTCACTTAGACTAGTTTTATGGGTGCAAAGGAACATGGTTCCGTACAATGCCAGAAGCTACTTGAATTTACCCCCCGCCCGCCATCAAATCGGGTGGAAAAAATTTTGAATAAATTGGACTATTTTTCAGTGTTAGTGCAAGACTAAATCTCTTTCAATCTTGACATTTTCACTTAAATCAAACGATTTGAAGATTTATTATTTAAATATCCCATTAAAAAAATGACTTACCAGTTAGGTCCACATTATTTTTAGTTCATCTCTTCTGCACGAAGATTCTATGACAGCTGTCAAGTTCAAGTCCATATTGAAACGTCACTCATTCCTGCTTCTGTTCTTGTCTGTGTCTGAGCTAAGTCGATAAATATTTGCACTACGAATGCGGGTTTGGTATTTGTGTGTATGTAAAGTGGTTACGGTTATTTAGGAATTTTAAGTTGATCAGATTAGCATAAGGCACGATGGTGCAGCACAAAGAATGAACTAAAATAAAATGAAGAAAAAGAAAGAAAAATATAAAAAAATAAAAGAAAAAATAACAAAAATTATTCCTAGAAGGACAATCAAGTCTGGTCGCATCTATTTACGGTAAGGCTTGTCCTTCCTTTTGCACACAGTAAATATTTTCCCCTTTAGGTATTTGTTTATTTGAAATTCAAATAGGAAAATGGATGCTGGACACTAACTTCGCTTGTGGAAGGAGTGCTAAAAATAAAAAATCGAAATAATAAAGAACTAATTTCCACAGATTCAATGATAGCTTCTAGATTGAAGAAGGAGTGAACCGAATGATGAAAAATCATTTTTTTTTTTTCAAGTCGCTGCAACCGGTATTTAAGCAAAGTACATACAAGAATACCATTCACACATATCATTAGCATGCTGTGTACTATTTTAAAAAAAATTTTTTTCAATTTTTTTCACTTGGCTTCTTAGTTTGAAATGAACTAAAGAGACCATAGACCGTGGCGCACATTAGTCATGCGCTCCATATGATCATTTCCCATAGCGCTTTCCAAAGCGAAAAATCTCGTTTTGCGCTTCTCCAAAGCGGATAGAAATTTCTATTTTTCCTCCAATGAAAGTCGTTGAAGGAACCGGCGCAACAATTAAACCGCAATTATTTTTCAGCTCAAGAATTCTCTTCGAGCTTCTGCGCGAGTCAAACTACAAATCATATTCAAATCAGGTGCATTGTCAATAAATTTTCGGCTTTAGCACGAGACTTTTTCTTATTTTGTTCCACATTCTAGCGATAAGGTAAGCGAAAACTTTCCTTTCAAATTCAAGAATTCAAGATTGAATCTATTTAATTTGACACCGACAGTTAACAACATTCGATGAGCCATTCATTGTCATAGTCTATTTCCCATAAAAAAAGAAGAAAATTGGGTAAAAAATCAAAAGACCCAAGCTGCAAACGCGATCGATCTAATATTTCACTAAAAACCCAATTTTTTTTTCGATTTAATCCAACAGAAAGTCAGTTTCTTTCTGAAATTTCAAGACAATAGACCATTAGACATTAGACGGAAAGAACACCTCTCCCATAAAACTGCTCACATAAATACACATAAACAGCCGCGCCCAATGCTAACTACGCCCATTTCTAAGCACGTAAACGTGGTGGTGGTTATTGTTGCCGTTGTTTTTGTTGTTGTTGTTGTTGTGGCTGCGGCGGTATTCCGATGGCCAAGTGTGGCTATAAATTTTGCATTCTTTTCACAAGTTCTCGTGATGTTTTTTTGTTGCAATGCATCGTTTGTTGGCTAACCTTTCTATGGTAACCTGCACCTTAACCTGTCTATTATTTTCGTGAGTAGCAACCTCGCCAAAATCCCATCATCTTCATTTTTATTGTGGTCAAACCTTTGGAAAAAATGAAAGAGAAGCGTTCTTTGCGAGACTTCAGAATGCTCGATGGTTGCGAAGTAAGTAGAAGTGCAGAGAATTGCACAGAGCTTCAAGTTAAGCTGACTTTTGGTACTTGAAAACGGTTCAATGAACTGTTACGGTCAGAGGGAGTATACCATGATTAACCCAGAAGTCTTTGACTGGTAAAGAAGTACATTGCTCGTTAGAGTGAAGAAGAAAAAGAAAATCCAATAATTTGGCAGCTTTATCAATTTCCCAAAATCGTTTTCACTTTCAGAGGCAGTACTTCTTTGAGCATATTCAAAAATATTCGTATGCCATAAAAAAAAAAAAATAGAATCTGCTGAAAAAAAGTTTTTCCTCATTTTCACTTCATTCTATTTTACTTCGAAGACAAAGTTTCACTGATCTCTGTTGGACTCGATCACGTTTCCAGTTGACTCTTCACTGTTCACATTTTCCTCTTGTCGCTTCGTGCATGGCTAAGAATTTAAAGCACAGACCGACCACGCTTCATAGCTTTAAGTCATACAAGAAACCGACGCATACAAAGTCACAATATCGATGTGGTGTGTCACCGTCACCGCCACCGTCTCCGTCGGACCTTGCATACGTGATATATCGTCGAAGAAATACTTTCTGTACGAAATTTGTTGTGCCAGGTCGTCATCATTACCGTTAAGAAATCAAGTTGGCTTTTATATGGTATTAGTAATGACGTCGAGGTTCATTTTAAAGCTGCTGGCAGAGCTTTGGTTCGATGATGTCTCGAATGTCTGTCTGGCTCTCTCTCTCTCTCTCTCTCTCTCCCTCTTAGATTGTTAGATTGTGTGGCATAAAAAGGCAATCAACTGTTGAAATTTTTACTGCTGTGCAATACGATGGCTTAATGGAAAAGATTTGAAGATTTTTCATTCCTTCTTTCTTGCTGATTTTTTCTGACTCTTTTGTCGATGGTCTACAATTATTTTAATGCGTTGCGCGAAAGTAAACGAAAATCGAGAGAGAGTGAATGCAATTTGTGTGACATGCGGACGTTCGTTTCGAAAGACACACTTTTCCAGTTTGTTTAATAGAAAAGATAATGGAAAAATTATTTTTTTATTACTTGTATAATTTTTTATTAGAAAAGTGATTTCTGGCGGGTTTATTGAATTATTTTTCTATTGGAATTTCGAAAAGGAAATTGATTGAAGAAAGACGTTTTTTAAAGCATCGTTGAATAGAATATTTCTTCACCACAATATTCAACTCTGCCGCAAGTCATTATCCTGCTGACCCAGTTAAGCGTCACACTTTCGGGTATGTGTCCACACGATTTCATTGACACTGAATACACCGCAAAGAATGCGTATAAAATTGTGTTGAGAACAAATTGCACAGAAGAAAACCGAAAGAAACAAAAACAAAAAAACCGCAGAATTTGCATAAAGCGCGTATGTCGCCTGCGTTCATGGCTCTGCAATTTGCGATCATTCTGTTCTAATTCCATGGCGGTGCGCATGCGCAATGCCTCAAATTCGATACGGTCTCGTATCGGACTAAGTCTTTTTGCTTTCAGCAAAAGCAAGGCATTGACATGCCTTGAAATTTACGACTTTCCGTACGAAACTAATTGAAAATCTGCGCACAAGGCACGCAGCATGACCAAAAGTGTGAGTTGCAAGAAAATGAGAAAATTAGAACAAGCGTGACATTTTGGCCATGTTTTAAGGCTTTATGGCTGAATGTGATTTCTTTTTTATTATTGATTTTTATTGATTTCCTTTTCATTCTCGAAGGAAATTATGTGCAAGTTGCAATTGTTTCGAAATAGAATTTTCAAGTTCGTTGCTTAAGTCTTTCGTTTTTTGAGAAAAAAATCAAAGCTTTTTTTATTGAATTACTGCAGATGGACAATATATGAAAAATTATCGACTTCGATAAATCGTCTGAATGGAATATCGATAAATATTTACCGGTAAAATATATCGATTTATCGATAAGTCAACTATTTTTGATTATACATATTTTTATTGAACCGTTTATCTGAATTTTAGTAAAATGGTTATTAGTGCCTGCCTTTATCGAAATTAAAAGCTTAAGAGTAGATTTTAAGTTTTTTAAATTGATTCCCATTGCGCATCAAACAAACGTCCCCCAACACACAGACCGTCATAGTTTCGATATATCGAAATGAAAAATAATACTCAAAAATTTCATATCGCGGTTTTAAAACTATCGATATTTCTAAGCGTAGATATTTTTGGCCCATCCCTAATTGCAACATATACATATTAGTGTCCGACCGAAGGTTCGGCTTCGGTAATCGGCATGATCGACCAATTCTCAATCTTCGGCTTCGGCTGGAAAAAGCCGAATATTTTTGCATTTTAATGGAAGTAAAAAAGTCACGATAGATTTTTAATTGCTTCATTGAGACCTTTTACACTAGTGAATTACTGCCATAAATTCTCAATTTGTGGGCGACTAAAGCGAAAGAAGTTAGAGAAAATTTGAGCGGTTTTTTTTTGTGCTTGTCAAATGAATAAAGACTGATTTTGTTTCCTTACTGTAAAATTTTTTGCATTCGGCTTCGGCCTTCGGTCTTTGGCCGAAGTCTTCAACTCTGCCGAATGTTCGGCTTCGGCTTCGACTAAAAATCCACCTTCGGTCGGACACTTATTCATATGTATCAAACTATAGAACATTAGAAAGATGTTTCAATTTTCTATTTAAATCTTAAAAGACTCTATTTCTCGCCATCCTAGCATCATAATAAAGTGACCCAAAATCTTCCTTACCAAAACTTTCATTCATTTTCTTTGATTTTTCCAATGCATAGCTGCTGATTATTTATAAGACCTTTCGATAAATAGTACCAAAAATTAGCATAACTTATGCTTAACTCATTGCAACAAAATTTCACCATGTCAATACGAATCTTAGCTATCGCTTCTTCTTCTTCATTTTCGTTCACATTATTGATTCTATGCACGCGAGCTTTGGCATCACACGAGAATCGCAAAATTTCTTAACCGATCGCCGGACTTTTACCGCTTATGGCCGAGAACAAACTCAAGTAGCCATCCGAATAATCATCGAGCCTATCAGATATTCCCTGCTTGGGTTTCCATTTTCCCTCGATTCGCTTTATTATGCGGTTATGGTTGGACTAGCAATTTGCTCTGTGGATTTTATGATTACCTCAAGCGTGGTTTATGGCTTCATGAAATTCTTCAATCGGAATTTTCCTCATTAAATATTTATTTATCAAAAAAAAAAAAAAAAATGTAAGGAAATGGGTCAGCAAGGTTTCAGCTACTTCGAAAAAATAAAACAATTCTGAAAAATTAATTTAAAAAAATTTTTTCTCTTTGGTCTCAGTCAGACCAGTCAGCATTTTTCTTTTTTTTTACTTTTGGGAATATTTTTTTAGTAATTTTCGAATGAATTAATTCACGCACGCTTTCTGGTAATGCTTTCTCAAATGAAATTCATAACTTAAAGCTATTTTAGAACCGGAATCCATTAAATGAGACTATCTGCCATAATGTACAACCAATAAAACACATAATCATCATCATTTAATACCATTAAGGAGTACTTAAAGACAATTTCGAAACGTTGCAAGCATAAATTTTCATTAAATTTTGTCACGCAGCCAGGCTCGAACGCGGTTTGCCCACAATGCCCGGCTGCAGCCGTATGTCAAATCAATGCCTTTGGGGACCACCACGAAATCGCCTTTTATGCCCGTTCACATGTCTTCCATTGGCTTTTGATATAAACTTGACCATTTGGCCGACCACCTATCAACGCGCTCCATTTCAGGAACCCTTTAAGCTGTCAACTTTAATTACACGACACGCACGTTTCAGCTTCTCTTTTCTTTTTCATACATACATTCATTCTCCTTTGAAATGTAATGCATGTGAAGCAGAAATGATAAACGGTGCGAATAGGAATATAAACTGTAGTCATTTCAAAATATTTAATTGGAAAATTGTGTGAACTAAAATGGAAATGTATAATTGGCAATGAAGAAGGGGAAATGAAGAACGAGAGGTAGGGAGAGAGAAGGGAATTTTCGCAAAGCTCTAATGATTGAGAGGAAATAATTTTTATTAATAATATTCCAGATGAAACTTAAATGAAAACCGTGTGAAAAAAGGTTTGAACTACCCAGTAAACCATATACGGAGTGCAAAAAGAGTGTAAAAGGACTCCTTTCAAAGCACTCTGACGAAGTGTTTTCGGATTGCTCCGAAAAGGAGTCTAAAAGGATTCATAACGGAATTCTTCGAAGAAGTGTCGTCGCCAAGGCCTCAAAAAAGAAAATGTCTAGTGGCATTTAGGGAGACCAAACGAGTCATTTAAAAAAAATTTATATCTGAGTCCAAACAGACTCTTAAGGAGCATTCTAGCAATCATGAAAGATACATTTTGAGATCCGAAAAAGTACACTTTTTCCATATGAGGCTTCATGCTCTTTTCTCCCGAAAATCGCTCATTAAGATATCTTGTCGGGGCGTTTTAGGAGCATTCGCTTTCGGTGAAAGGAGTCTTTAGGAACTCTGTGCGGACTCTTTGGGTTGGCTGGGTATCTACACAGAAAAAAAAATATATGAAAATAAATTTTAAAAGCATAATCTTTGGCTGCTCTCCCCTTTATAGGATTAAGAGGTTTTACATATTGTTTCGACTCGAATTAAATCGCGAAAAATACGAATAATACTTTTCTTAGACCGGATTTAAACAAATAATCATGTAAAAATATAGCTCGGTCTATTTTAGTCTTAAATAGAACTTCAACCTTGGGAAATACATTCTGGACCAATAGGAACTCTTCAAGCTGCTGATTGTCTTTTAAAACTGTCTCCGTTGATCTATTAGGAATGATGTGACATATGTCAACCCATTAGGAAATAAATAAAACAGTTTCATTACGATTTCATCCCAAAATGGCGCTCATTTCAAACGCATACAACTTCACTCATTCCGTATAGTCAAAGAATACTCCAAACCGTGAAATAAAAACGTCAAACGAAGGGAAAAAGAAAGATTTCACGATTCGAAGCCCATTGATCTTGACTGACTTTTGACAGACTCTTGACAGGTTCATGACAGGCGGAATCGATTGCTTAGTTAAATAAAAAAATAAAAAAAATTATATAACGATGGCTGCAATTACGTGGGAATGGGAAAAAATACGAAAATCAAATAATTTCATTATTTTGAAGCTACAATATTTTGAAATTTTCTCAAATTATAGTATTTATGAAGATACCTTCATTGCTTCAATATAACTCTTCTCAAATTCTATCAATTTTGAAAATTTTATTGCTTGTTTTATGGCATTACTTCGAACGGCACACTGACTTTGTATGAAGCTGGAATGATAGTAAAGTGTGCTCCATACCCGTTTCGTATCGTCTTATTGAAATCTCATTCATTTCAATTCACTTCGGTTTGAGTGTGTTGGTGTTCAGTTTTAACACTTCTTTGCTTAACCAGGCCAACTAACGGACATTTGACTGCGTAGTTCAAGCTATGGTTAGAGTTGGAGTTGAAGTCGCAGTCTCAGTCGGAGTCAGAGTCACCACATATCACGCTAAGCTTACAGCATCATCTTCAATTACGGCTCAAGTTACTGGGTCTCGCAGTCGCTGCGACAATCACCTCGGCCATCGGGCTGAGCGTGTCTGTTTTATCCCATCTATTCTGTTACATTCTGTTTCGTTACGTTCTATTCTGTCTGTCTGTCTGTCTATATGTTTGTCTGTGTGCCGGTTTGCATGTCTAATGTATTTCTATTTTCAATTTGACTTATTTTAGCCTCCATTCTTATCGTTCGGATCCGTTAAGTCCTTTGTGGAAGTTCTAATTAAAGTTAGTCACTTTACGGTATTGCATGAGGGCACTCGCAGATCGTTTATTTTTTTTTTTTCTTTTTTTTTGGTGAGAAAACTTCAAATAAATGTTTTGGCGTTCTCAAGTCTTCTTAGGATAAGTTCTTAAAATTGTGGTTTAATTCTTTTCGCAGGTCAATAAATGTATTTTCGCAGTCTTCGCTAAAAATACTTCAAATAGCTTATTTTGAGCACATAGAATTCGGAGTTCACATTTAATAACAAGTTCCACTATTCTCTCTAAGGCAACTTCGAAACAACGAAGAGAATTATAGTTAATCAAAAACCTCACAGTAGGTAAATACTTTTGGACAATTGATCAAGACAAAAATCACTGATTTTTAGCCTTTCTGAAGGATAATATTCAAACACTTACGAGGATGAGAAACTAATAAAAAATGTGTTTACAAAAATCCAAATACATTGAACTCTCGAAAACTCGAACTTATTAAAAGCATTCAAGCTCCAGTTAACAAATTGTCTGCGTGTTAGAACGTTAAGAATTTTACACAGAGAAAAAAATTAACCAGAAAACTGGTTAATTCAAAAGGAACAAGTAAGGTTTATAGTCAGGCGAGCTGACAATAGAATACCCGAACAGATACATAATTTTAAATTCAAAGTGTTTAAGGATAAGGGTCATATCGACTTTTGTTAAATTTCTTAAATAAACCTCCTTTTACGTCACTTTTCAAATCTTTGTGGAATTCTAATAAATTACGCTCAAATTCTAAGTTTGCATTGAAGGATCTCAATAAAGTCTATTTTGAGCATTTTTGTTTTTTGTGAAGATTACTAGAGGATTAAAACTGGTCATCGAAAAATGTTTTGGACGTTACTCAAGCTATCTAGGATAAGTATCTTAGACAATTTGTTTAATTCCATTGTATTTCGAGAGTCAGAGACAATTATTTATAACGCAGTTGTGCTACAAACTTTCAAATACTTATTTTAAATAGATTACTTCACATTTAATAACAGTTCAATATTAACATTTCATCAACAATTCATGAAAAACTGATTAGAGATTTGTTAATCTAACGACTCACAGTAGGTAAATACTTTGAAAATGTGATCAAGGTACATAAATATCAACTGATTTTACCATTCTGAACGAATATCAAAACTTTCAAGATGAGATCAACTATCAAAATAATGTTACAAAAATCACAGAAACATGAAACACTCGAAAAACTCGACACTATTAAATAGATTCATGTACCTGATCATTCTAAACATTTGTATGGTCTATTTGAACGTTAGAATTGTTACACAAAAAAAAGAATATACCGACAATGGTTATTCAGGATAAAAACATACTAAACGGCTTCAATAGGGAATATTTTTAATTTTAAAATTTTTTCTTGTTAAAAAAAAAAGATTTTTCTTTTTGAATCAGCTATATTTCAGGTTAAATTGACATGATAATTTTCCAAAATGGATTTAAATTTAAATTGTTGAATTAACCACGGACATAAATGAAATGACAAGATAATTTTTTTTTAAATATTTGCTAAAATTCTTATAAAAAAAAGTAGAAATGTCAAAACAAATTTATTTAACGTTCAAAGCAAATGGCCACAGAGCCCTCTGCTAAAAATAACCCCAAAAATAGCCCTCGGATGGACTTCATCCGACTTCGTCACCCCGTTGTCGTGTGACTACTTTCACAATGCTTAAAAAGTTCTAAGATGCATAAATATCTATATGTCCTATTTTATAAAACAAATGAGAATTATAGGCACACAACGTAAATGTAATTAAACATATTTTCCTTTCAAATCAACCTAAAATGTTGTTTGCTCAGCCATTTTTCATTCGAAAATCAAAAGGACTGTGAATAACAATGCGCCCTTTTTAAAAAAATCGTGGTTAAGCTCGCTCAGTGTAGATCAAATATTCCATTTCACTGGTCCTATGTTGTGCTAAACTGAAAAATATTACTTGAAATTTTTTTATTTATGGCTAAAAATTATGCAATGAAGGGTTTAAAACGGGTTTTCATGAAAACCAACTGAATATTTTGTTCGAGTCTTAAAATGGTCAATGGAGAAAAAAAATTGTTCAAGATTCTGAACGTTCGAGTATTGGAGAGTTTACTTCATTTAGAGTTCTGTAATAAATAGTTCCAACTGTTACAAGATCTACAGAAAACCAATATACCTTCCTTACGCTGGGTATAAAAATAGCAAACAACAAAATTTGCAACAACCTCATTTACTTATAGAAAATACCGAGATTCCAAATAAGTTTTTTGTTTTTGAACAAAATAAAAAATCATCAAGAACTCACCGTGGTCTGCAGACTTTCTGATCACCAAAATCAGCAAAAAGTCAATGACATCATAAAAGCTTACGCTTCAAGAAGAGCCAATTTTTATGACCTTTTACAGATAATTAAATACAAATACATGTTTGAGAAAAAGACGCACAAAGCTGGGTTACTTTGCGTTCAGTTTTGGACTGCATTAGACTCCCCATTATGCAATTCTTTGCTCGTTTTCTTTTCTTTTCGGTCTCAGCACAAACTTCCTTGCTATAAAAAGACAACGATTTGCATAAAATGTCTATGCCCGAAACGCAATTATATGGCACTGCAGCCATCCGGGGCCCCTCTTTTAAGTTCTTCTTCTGTCGTTGCACACAAAAATTGCTGTTATTCTTTGGTCGAGCATAATTATATGAAAATTATAAGGAAAGAAGAATTTCGCATGCTTTTGCACAATTTCGCTTCTTTGCGGACACCTTGGACCTTTGAAATTTATTTGAAAAAATGGAACGATTTTGCTCTGGAGTACAAAATCCATTTTTTATATATCTATATTATATACATATATCTATATTTTACATTTTTTGTACATATATCTTTTTATATACCTATATTTTTTTTTTTCGTTGGCTTGCGGTTAAACTTCACACTGACTTGCTTGTTCACCCTTAACATTTGTTTGCCCTTTTAAATTAAAAATAAAAAACTCCCATCGATTTTTGTAAAAATAATCAAATACTCGATTATAACTTTCTGCATAGTCCGGCGGCCTTTCAAATGTGGTTTTTCCTTCGCTGATTCTTTGAGAAATGAGTGCCGCAAACATTGATCTTTCAACCTCAAAGCATGGTCAATCTGCACTCTGAGCGTCCTAGCTGCATTTTATGGAGCAAAAAAAAAGTGTTTTGAAAAACGCCTAAAGGCCTTCAACTTCGTTGGCATGTTTTCCATTTCAACATCATGCATCAAAAAGCACACACAAAATAAAAAATTAAAAAGAGGAAAAATATTTAAAAAAAAAAAAAAGCAAACGCAACTTTTCATTAAATCGTGCAAGAATTTTTCGTTTCCCCAAATCGAGGCAATTTTTCCATTTTGTCATTCATAAATCGTGACAGTGACTTTTTTTTCATGGCTCGTTTGTTGTCTTCAGTCACAACAACAATGATGATGTCCTTGCGCTGTTGCACTGTCGCCTTATTGTACTTTTCTTTTTCTCTATCCCCTCTTACCGCTCCCTCTCTCGCTATCTGACTTACTTGCGCTTTTTTCTCATCGCACCAAGAACGACTGCTAATCTTTCACTTAACTTTCCTTCTCACCTGCACCTGTGTGTATGCCTTGTCGTGTGGTATGATCTATAATTTGCTTTTGTCGTGTTATTGCGCTTTTTTTTCTGCAGTTAACTTGCCACTTTTAATTGCACCGAAGCATGCAACATCGGTTATTCATTTTCTTCCGCAGTTTTAATAGCAAAAAAAAATATTTAAAAAAATTCAAAAAAAAATACATTGCACTTGAGGCTGAGGCTAACCGTTCTTTGAAGTTAATAATCTGGAGACCCTCTCAGCTGCATTAATAGCGTCAAGGAAATTTACAACTTTTCAGTGCGCTCAAACATGCTCCTAGCATCACCAACATGACCACCACCATCACCACCATCATCATCATCATCGTCACCATCATTATCTTTGGTATGGCATTCTTGTGCATTGATATTGCTACGGCTGATGGCAAGTCTTTTGCTGCCTGATTTCCGCATAGCGTGGTAGCACTCGATATCTGCTAAACTATTGCCATGGGCCGTCCGTTTAATTTTTCTTTTAACCTTTGGATAAATATTTTTTCCCTGTGCTGCAAACGTTCGTTAGAGACGAAAGGAAATTGCTATTAGCTGAGAAAAATTCGAAGCACGAAGCGATGAAATTGAAATTTCTGCGGCACTTAATATTGATTTTGAGACAATACTTTCAATTTTGTTTGAGGAAATGTTGATCCAATATTATACTCAAAAGAGTTCAGTGATAAGGAAACGCTATTAAATCTTTGTGAAGAGCAAATTGCCAAAAAATGAAGCAAGGCTTATATAGATTATTTAGGGAAGTTATTCAGGGGATAATTGACTTTGAATTTTGCACTTAGCCTCGACTTCTGTAGGTTTCTATATATTATCTTATACTACAGCGATTCCAAAAGTTTTGCTCTCAAAATTCTTTGAACCAAGGCTGTAAGAATCGACAATAGGGGTATTCACAAAGGCGTCGGAAAATAGTAAAGTTGGAAAACCGGAAAATTTTATCTCCTTAAAAAGTTGTGCAAGATACAAAAAAAGTTTAAAAATTTTCTAAGAAGTCGCAATTTTCCGATTTTTTGACTTTCCAACGTATTTGACACGCCTTTGTGAATACCCTTATTGTTGCACACAATGTTGCAATGTTTATTGCTTTGCGATGAATCATGAAATCAGATTTTTTTGTTAATATTATTTTTAATTAATTTTCCTTCATTCTCTTGTGCACTCTTCTATCGATAGAGTTTGCACTAGCATTCGTTATAATTGCAGTGCGCCAGCGATTGCACTCATTGCCTCATGTGAGTGGAGAAAATTTTTTCTGTTTACTGCACTCTATTCATTATGGCAGGAAACGTTTACGTACACGCAATTCGAGAGTTTTTTTTTTTTCTTTCCTATTTTTCTTCAATTTTACTCTGCCACATATTTTGCAATTTATTTTGTTTGAAAAAAATCTTTTCGTTTTGCTATTAAATGCAATTAACATAAAGCGTAGTTAGAACGTGCGAATGTCTATTGTGAATGAAGCTGCCAGACTCCTTTATTTTAGACTAACGGTATAGCATTTCGTTTAAAAAAAAAAAAAAACGAAATTCAAATGAAAATGCCATTCCAATTTCCAATCAATTTATGTACGATGAAAAACAATATCTGCCCAGAGCCTTGATTGTTTTCCTTTTGCCTCTCAATCGAGGCACATTCTTATTGCGCAATAAATGTTAAATCGACTGATATCATATCAACAGGCTCGCTCTCTACATGATCTCTTCACACATGCCACACCTAGCATATGCGCATGGATGCGGATCATCTGCTCGACTCATTCGAGGTAACCTTGAGGCCAACGTGATAAGTTACAGTTCGGCCTCAACTTGTTATGCAATCAATTTCCGGTTTCGATACTGACGACTAGACTCCGACTCTGACTCCGACACCGACTCCGACTCTTTCGCGTCCTACGCTCGTCCATTGAACAGGGAGATAGACTACATTTAGTTGCATTGCATTGGGACGATTCGGCTGGAACTTGCCTCAATTGCAGCCATGCGCCATGAAATTTGATATGTTATCGGAGGCCCCCGACTTGGACATTGTGCGCTCGATTGCTAGAGTTTTGCTTCCTTCTTGCCGTTAATAGGAAAATTTATGCTTGTCGCTTTGAATCTTGTATGCTAGAGTTTTTCGTTCTTGTGGGTGTTATGGGTGAAAAGGATTTAACGGTTCTTACGAGTTTGATTTATTTTGTTCGAACATGCATGAAAGTAGTTCCTGTCTTAGATTGAATGATTCAACAATTTATTCTTTTGAAGGGAAATCGAAGTCAAAACTGGAATTTCTCTGATCTGATCTGATCAAAATTTATCAAACATCATCGAACGTTCTTTCACAGTGTGAAAATTCACGGGAATTCTTTACATTTATTTCTTTTGATTTCATTTATGCCAACTCATTCTGGAAGCAATACATTAAGATCTGACTTCATTAGCAGTCTCAATAACGATTAGAGAACTTTCCAGTTCAAACTTTATTCAACGACCGCTCGCATGCACCATGCACCAAGGTACGCGTTAAAATAGAAAATTGTGCATTTAATAATTTAGCTCGAGGGGACCAAGAACCTACCTACCTACCTCGATCACAGCTGCAGCGATCAAGGGCTCTACCCCAAACAGTGTTCAGACTTCTTGCTTTAAACTTGCGTGCAGCTTTTATGCGCTTTGATGTTAAAATGGCATGCGGCGAAAAAGCCTAACAGCGGTTCGAGCACAAAAGCAAATAATTAGACGAAGAAGATCAGGAATCGCAAAGGCCGGAGAAGAGACAGAAACCCAGAGAGATAAAGAGAGAGAGAGAGAGAGAGAGAGAGAGCGCTAGCATAATAGACCAAGGAAGCAAAGTGTGCATAATCATAACCTTTATAAAGTAAATTGAGACGGCATAAATGCATACGCCAGGCAAAAAGACAGTCCATCATTTAGTCAAGTGTGCATTGCGACGTGAGGCCGCAGAGTGTAGTTACAAATCGTAGCTCGAAAAGATCTCGAAAGATAGTTCGTTTCGACCAGTCAGAGATCATTTCAGCATTTAGAGCGTGCATTGAACGTAATGATTCGTTTTGGTCTTTGGTTCTTCTTCATCGTACGGGTGTATTCCTTAACATATATTTCTTTTTCCTTTCTATTCAGTGTATAACGCATTCAATGCACTGCCTTAAAAACCAAGTTCCAAGAACCATCAATACACCTACGTCCCATACATACATAATGCAATGGGAATCAATGAATCGATAGACTTAACCACATTTTCCTAAAAGTCTTTTCGACTTTATCATATTTAACCTTTGACTGCAATTTTTGTGATGTCTTCATTGCCTAATTGCCTACAAGCGCCATGCGGACACGAAAACGTGTACCAATAAAACTGAAACAAAAGACTTAAGACACGAACGCGGCTTGTTGGAAAATTGTGTGGAAAATATGTTTCGGCTTGTTCCTTCTTTCTTTTTTTTTTTTGATTTTTAATAGCGTCTTTATCGTTTTTACGCTTTCATGAGAATGTGTAAAAAATTAAATTTTTACTACAATCTTTTTTTTTTTTTAGGTGGACTGAGCGCCTCACTTGTTTAAGCGAAATTTGACGAAGGAAAGTCCGAAAAGAACAAACACCACAAGTGGTACGTTGAAACTAATGAGCTCATTAGCTAATGAACATCATCATTATAATAATGCTTATTTTAATCAAAAATTTCTCTTTAGAACTGTGCTGAATATAAATTTTTAATCAACTCAAAATGCGTGAAACGAAGGCCAGGCCTTCATGATTTGTACAAAATCTTGAAATTTACAAACAAAAATACCCTAATCATGACATATTTTAGCCAATTAAATTATGACTCAGCTCATTATTACTCCAACTGGCTATTTCTGTTCATTATTACAGCTTTCTAATACAAAATAGCACCATATTTTTCCTTTGATTTCTATTCCTCTCTGCCATTAACAACATCCGCCTGTCATAATAAAGACCTCAAATGGTTTTTTTTTTTTTTCCTTCATAAATTTATGGAAGGCCCTTTTTTGTAAGAACAATTTCTAATATCGCTTGCTTAAATCAATTGCAGTCAATTGCTATTCAATCAGAGTCCAATCTGCACAACTCTATTTCCTTTTACCGACAGAGAGAGGCTGAGCAAAAAAACAACAACAAAAAACCCTATAAAACAGGTGTAACCATTTTAGTGCGCCACAAGGGCAGTTTAAAGTTGATTCTTTCTTTATTTCTTCTGCAATTTAATTTGATACCATATCAAGCTGTTACAGGCTTTTCTTGATTTACAATGACATGTGTCTGTTGTCTTCCATTCTTCAGATGAATGATGCATTTCGAAAGCAATCGAAATGGAAATCACAAATAATGAGACATCAAATTGCTTTTTAATGTGGACCATCGGTTTCCACATTCAATTTCGAAATGTAATCGCTGAGTTGAATTGTTGAAAAATTGAGGCCAGAAAGAATGTCTTGCTTTTTTTTAAATCTTTGCGAACACTTCACATTCAGTAGCTCAATAAAATATTAACCAACATTACGTTACTTTCTTAAGTCTTACTTGAGACAAATAATGGTATTAGAATAATAGTACTTTAAGGGACTATCTCTAAAGAGATATGGCTAATATTTAATACCAGCTCTTGACCACGAAAAGTCAGAACTTTCGACCTAAACAGATTACAAACATCAGAAATATTAAGATTACAGTGTACTCTCTCGTTGCGGACACCCCTTAAACGGGCACTTTTTGGATATGCTCTGGCATTCCTGCTTCTCAAAGAGTTTCCTCTTAAGCGGACACCTCTGTTGAGCTTACATATTTTTCGGTCCCATAGGTGTCCGCTTAAAAGAGAGTACACTGCATTTATTTTGGAAAATTCACAAAAATTCGCGTTAAAATGACTACAAATCAGAGTAAATGAAATAAAATTGTGAAATATTTTTTTGATTAGCAAAAAAACAAAAAAATAAAAACAGACGGTCTTTTTTAAGAAGCTCAGTAAATATCCTGTACTGTTTACTCTCAATACATTTGAAAAAACCAAGCCAAAAACATAAGTCCAAAGACGTTTAGAACAAAAAATTAACTTTCTTCATAATAATCAAACCCTCTCAACCACTCGAGTACACTGAGAGTCATATCCAAAAGTTGGAGTTAGGATTAAAAAAGAACGAAAAATTAAAACTCTCCTCCGAAAAATCACTAGTTCTACATAAATCAGAGTAGTTGGCATCATTAGAAATGACTAAGTTAATCATGATAAGATTTCATTTATCCAATACACTTAATACTAGTCCCTGAACTATCTAAAACACTAAATAGCAGACACTGAACTGACGCGGTTTAAAGACTTACCAAAACTTAGGTCTCTTCAAAGAAACCACTTCTTCCTCTCTAAACAAAGTGCTATACAAAAAATTTAATTTTAAAAATTGTTTTGGAACAAATGCATTCATTCATTTGAAGGCAAGAGTAAAGGATGGCTCACTCCTTCCCCTTACCAACACCCAACCCAAAGCAATATAAGTACTAAAGTCTCCTTAAGTCAGTCTGGTTGTTCTCATATAAAATTTGAAAAAAATTTCGCCAAAAAATTTCGTATTAAATCAGCTAAGTAACGGATGCGTTAGAACTTTTAAGGGACAATTTTCCACAATTTAAGACTAACAGAGTTCGTTACGCCCCCTTGTTTATCAACGCAAATATTAAGAAAAACTTGACTTGGGTGATCAACCTCATGTGAGCTTCTCTAAGAATTGATATACTATAGAAGACGCTTTCTCCCATAAATTTTTTTGTAATCTTCCTACAAATAAGCCATCATAAAAGTATTAACTAAAAAGCGAATAATGAAATTATCTTCACTCCTTAAGTTGAAGCTTCTACCAAATTGGCGTAGAGATCCCATTTAAATTGCAAAAAAAAAAAAAATAATAATAATAATAACGATGCCGAAATGACTTCATACAGCAGCATGTGGTAATTAAAATATAATATGTCTGAACGATAATGCTGCTGCGCATGCGTAAACTTCAAAATTGAATAAAATAACAAGTCTTTTAAGTAGCACAAGAGTAATGGATGTAAAAAGTATATGGGTACTCTGTTAACCTGAACCGCTACACGCATGACGCCGACTATGAGGGTCTATGGAGTGCTCCCTGGAAATAGCGCTGGAATTTAAATTAAAATTTGCACTTCACTGAAAATGTAAATGCGCATAAATAAAAATAAAAAAAAAACTCCCTTTAAAGTAATTCAATTGAAGGCAAAGCCAAACGAAAGTGCTTCATTATTGTGCGATTAGCACGTTCAGTGTAGGGGAAAAAGGTACCTACTATTCCATAGCAACCGAAGTTCATTGCGAATGAAAATAATTTTATTTTTATTGGCTTTTCTGTTTGATAAGCAAAGAGAAATTGAGAATCTCCTTTTCTCTCCACTCCTCTTTTTTTTCTTTTCTTTTTAACCATTAGATTAGGAAAATTGAATTCTGACATTAGAGCTCAGCAAATGCATATTTGCGGAGTGAGCGAAGAAAGATGTTAACGACTCAGTCAATCAAGCCGGCTTTGCCTCGGCTGAGTTGTCGTTTGAAAAGGGTTTCTTTCACGACGCAAAAAATGCCTCTATTTTCACTTTTCTTTCTTTTTGATTTCCTAATGCAAAGCACTCTTTTTTTTTTTGCTTCTGCTTCTACTACATGCTGTGCGCCAAAGCGTTGTAATTGCCATTTTCAAGCGCAACAGTCAAACCGTTGATGTATGAAAATCGTTAGAGCCAAGTATGTACGTACGTTTTTAGCTGAATTTGCGATTCGAGGCAAAGGCCCAAAGCTAAATATCCAACTGAGCTGGTATGTGGTTTATTAAAATATCATCAAATGCCTTTGATGATGATAGTGATGACTGCAGACAAACTGATATACGCGTGCGCACCATGAACTGCTCTGATGGTATCTTTTGCAAAGCTTATTGCGCCTAATTAATCATTTTTTCTTTGTTTTTTTTTTTTTTGGTTCTGTGTGAGTACTCGAAGGCATTTAGTTGCTAATATACCTTAGAACGTCGTCGCCGTCGATATATGAGTTCGTTTTAGAGCAAGAGGTGAGAGCGGCTTATGAAGTGAGGCGCCGCTCAACTTTTTTTTCTCTCATGCGAATTTCAACTGCTCCAATTGATTGCGAGTGGAAATTGAGTTCTTTGAAGAGCACAATAAATAACACTTTAATGAAGAAAGTAAATATTTGAATGAAAATGCTCATTTAAGAATAAAGAGCTAATTAAGCATGTTAATGAATTTGTTCGAGGTAATTTTACATAGAGAATTTAAAGACTTTCGTTATCTCAGAACTGGGAACAGAAAATCAATTACACCGTGATGCTTTAGTGCTTTTAATTTTTTTTTTTTTACAAAGAAATCCAATTAAAATGAGGAAATTACTAAATTGACTTGAAAATGAATCTATCAAAAAAAATAGACTGACAGACTCCATATTTAAACTGTTCACCATCGTGATAGCTATTCTCAGTCGGTGGATGACAAAGGAAAAGCGCCATTTTTAAAACTTTTGAATCCAGTTGTCCGAAAGTAAAATTGCTCAAAGAAGATAATGGATCTTAAATTGCAAAGCTGCAATATAATCTCATCAAATTGAAGAGATTCTAGCTTCGAATGCCCCAACACAATCGATCGTCTTCATATCTTCCATTTTAAGCTTCTCGATCTTGTAACTTTTAATTGAACAATTTAAATGTCAAAAATGCAATGGAAATCCTTAAACAATGAACACGTAACGAGCTCGATTAGAAGATGTCAATTTCCTGACAAGAGAACATCCTTCGATAAGGTTAAACAATTCGAATTTCACTTTGAATAGGAAATCAAATCGAGAAGCCCGTAGAACATTGGGAGCATTTTTTGTTAGTTTTTCTCTTTTCCAAAGATGTAAGGCCGTCTTAAGTAAGAAAGGAACTCCAATTACGAACAAATTTTAATAGAGAAATACAAGGAAAAGGAATTCAAGTCGACAAGGGCGTTTTGTAATAAAGTCTTTCGGCTTTTTTCTTTTTCGCTTCCTTCCTTTTTAAGTGCTTCAAAAAAATTTTTTTTTTGGTTTTTTTTTTGTTTTCTCTGCCCAGGGGGAACCTGTGCTTAGCTGCCATTTACCATTAGGCAATGTTGCATGTGTTACGAAATGCCTGTGCGTCTGTCTGTTTTTGTAGCTGTCTACATGTTTGTCCATTTGTTTGCCCATTCGTTCGCTGTATGCATTTTGTTCATTCTCAATGTGGCACTTCTGTCTTTTTCGGTTTGTGTTCATGTCGGTTTTATCTGGATATTGTACATGTTCTTTCAAAGCACATTACATGCTGAAGCCGAAACGATAACATATTTGCTGTAAAATTGTTTAAATTGGCTACTACATTCTATGATTTTTGATAAATGACAATTTTACGCATACTAAATATGGGAAGATGCAAGCAAAGAGAAATGTGCACACTGGATTGAAGAGATATAAATACGATATGTGGTGGTTGAAATAACCATTTGTGGCGATGATTAGATTTCAACGTTTGCTGAACATATTCGTTTTGAGGATATAGTATGTTTTGATAGTAGGCATTGATAGGAATTGGAACAGCGTAAGCCTACGTTGATTAAAACTAATGATCTTAATTAACATAAACATAAATAGATTTCAGTGTTAGATATTTAAAATTTTTGGATCATTGGTATTACCTTGCTGTTGGATTAATAATGCCCTTTCGTTCTAACCTTTATCTTTAGTCAATTTATTTATTGATGGCTGATCGTTAACTGCCATTAGCTGCCTTTGATATCGGATAAATAATGATTATCGGAGACTGTGAGAGAGGGAAAGGAGGGATCGATTGAATCGATCGATTGAAATATACATATAAGTTTCTATAGCGCCATGGCAGAATTATGCTATCCTGCTTAATATTTATGCCATGGATGATCTCTTTTAGGTACAATTGTACTTTTTTCCGCACTATTTTCAATTCTCTATGTACAAATTCATTAAAGTTCTCACAAACATATATTTTCCCAATAGGAAGCTGTCGTGAAAGCACAAATTTCCAGTTTTCTCAAGCTGACTTCGTAATCAGTGCCCAGCAAATCACGTTTCTGGTAAATTTTCCAAATTTTCTCGGAATTTTTCCAGGAATGTCTCTTGGTAAAGCTAAATGGGCATCGGGAACTTTATTCGAAAGCATTTTGTGTACATATAGCAACTGTCCCTCTCTTGCACGTTGAAAATCGCATATGTGTGAGTGAACATCAAAATACTTGCATTTGTGTTGGTAACATTTCGAAGCAGATTTTTCTGGGTGATGCCAAGTCAGCCTTTTTCGGGCAATTTCATCCCAATTTAGAATGTATGTATGTATGTATGTGATGTATGTATGTATGTATGTATGTTACAGCGAATGCCACTTAGGCCGCATACCGGGCCCGTTGTGATACCACGAAGGGGTTTTCTTGTGTTTGTGTGAGTGTATGTCTTTTTGTGCGGTGTGCCCCTAACAAGCGATTTTTTGAAAAGCCAGGGCTAGGATCTTTTCGCCTGAGCCGGGAATCGAACCTTGAACCCCGGGATCAAGAGCATAGCACGCATCCCCTACGCTATCCCATAGCCACAATTTAGAATGTAAGAAACGAAAAAAAAAAATCTTTTTAGCCCGGTCGAGCAAAAAAAAAATTTTTTTTTGAAAAGTAAAATTTTTCGCTGGATTAAGGTACTTTGGAAAATATTTGATCTTCTTTTTCTTAACCCTTTTTGACGTCTTTTCGGATTCACTTATGCTCCTCCCGCGATGTGGTAATATGATTTCACCACCGTTCTGCAGCATTCCGATCTTGGATCGTGTCATCGCTGAGACCCATATGCTGATATTTTTTCATAGGACCAATCCACGTACCTTTTGGTCTACTTGTCTCAGTTGAACCCGAAGAGTTGAGCAAAGAAAATCGCGAAAGGAAATGCGACGATTTGTAGCTTTGATCTTGAATCTCTTATGCTATGATTATAATCTGATGTTGGCTATTCTGAGTCGTAAACTGTACTAGCTTTAACACAATCGCGTATATATCCTTTGAAAGACGACTGTTTTTTATACAATATCAAACGCCGAATCCTTCAAACCACACTTAATTTCATTTATCACAAGCGCAACAGTCACTCAACAATTTGGATGATTAGGTTGTCTGACGATACCTTCATAAATTCCCCAAAGTCCATTCGATTGGGTAATTATTTCAGCCCCGATTGCGCTTCATTCAATCTCAGGGCATTTATCATTTTGGTTATTTCAGTTCATTTTATGTCATTCTATAAACGTAAGAAAAATTACAAAATTGGCCAGAAGGAAAAACCATCGAATTAAGTGTTGCACATAAAATTTATCGCATGCGACAGAATGATCGAAAGCGATCGTTAGGTTTCTCTTGTCATGCGAGGAAGTGATTTGGTTTTAACATAGATTTAAGCCTTAATGTTGCATTTACTTGGCATGTTATCGCTTCTGTTTTGTGTCGAACTTGTTGCTCTTGCTGTTCCTTTTTCTCTTTCTTTGTTGTTCTGTGGCCATAGTCTATAATCAAAAAACTTTACTGATCTGTTTTTCTTTTACCCTTCAAAACACACACGGACAAACACGTTGTAGTTTTGAAGAAGAAACTTTATTGCTGCCTGCAATTTAGCTCAATATTGGCAAATAATCAATAATAATCAGCATACAGAGGTTGGTAATTTCTTTCCCAACGTTCGTTGTACATACATATGTATATACCTTTTCTATGTGTAAATCAATTCTCGTTCTTCGTTCCACATTGTTTTTTTTTTTTTTTTTTGTTTTCTTTAAGTTTCCAATTTAATATAATTGCAGTGCGGTGTATATTCAA